>OZ005648.1:351713888-352377875 GCA_963930645.1 Salticus scenicus | reverse complement strand
TAAAACAATCAGAAATGAACCCGCACAAATACTTTTTCTAAAATATCTGGTGTGAAACAACCACACGACTTCTATTACCCAATACTACACGTATTATATACATTTTTTTTTTTTTTTATAAATAATGTGATCAGAAGACATAAAATTGGCCTAACAAAACAGACACCTAACAAATTTTCTATGAGAAAAAGCTGATATAAAGACATGTTTTTTCTCTTTCTTTTTCTTTCGGCCCAGCCACCTCAAATTTCTAGACTATGCGCAACAAAAGTTTTCCTTCCCCCCACCAGTGGCAAGAATTAAATTCCTTAATTTTTTTTTTTCCTCTCTCCCATGTTTGTCGTTCAGCAGTCTTGGTGCTTAGGTCTCCCCTCCCCTTACTCTTTTTAGCCTCCTCATTTTGGCATAATTCTGAGTGCACAACTTATCATTTTGGCTCCCCCGGTAGTTACCCCCCACTCCAAAATTCAAAAATCCTTTTTTTTTTTTTTTTTTTTTTTTTTCTTTTCTCCCTTTGGCTCATGGATAGTGTGCACATATTCAAAATTCTCGCATCCAGGTAGCGTGACTGTGCGCTTCCTACCTTGTGCGATCTGGAGGTGTGGTGTGTCAGTCGAGCATTATGTGTCCAGAAGAAGATGTCGCAACCCTGTCGTACCAGAGCTGTCTTGTGATGTCACCCTGTTCCTTAGCTGAAGAGTGGTCATCTCCTGATTGACGTTAGAAGTCTGAACGAGCATAGGACACAGCTCATTCTCTGTTGCGTCTAGATTACTGTCTGGCAGTAGGCGGCTATCATGCAGTGATCCGGCGATTTATTCGCTCCGGCGGACAGCATCCAACCCGTTAAGCTTGGCACGTCCAGGCAGGCAGGGGCTGTCCAAAGGTTTCAATGATATAAAGACATGTAAAACAGAGTTTACATAGTTAAATTTACAGAGTTTACATTACAAGTAAAACAGAGTTTATTGAGTAAAAAAATAAGGGAAAAAAATTATAGTTATTTTTTGAAACACCAATATTCGAGAACTAAAACTTACCTACCTCAGTGGATCACTGTTAATTTTCCTTTAATAACCACGTAATACACAAGAAAGGATATCTAAAATGGATTTATGTAACAATTTTCAACTAGTGCCGTGACCAGGATCCAGTATATGAAGGCGTTAAATCAGCTGTCTTAAAGAGAATATTTTGATTGATGACGATGGCTGAAAGATAAAAACATTATTAAATCTTAATTTCCATTCAAAGTTCAGGCTCGAAATCAAACTCGGAGACATATTTTGTTCCCTTGCAAATTTATTCAAAATTTTCAAAAAAACGTGGCCATAGTCTATTAAAAGAACATAATAAGTTTTTTGACGATAACAATCTGGAGTGGGGGGAAATAGCACCGGGCATAAGGCTGGGCCCCAGGCCCTAATCTTTCTTTAGCTATATCATGATCGAAAGTCAGTAAGTGAGTGAGCTCCAAAACTGGAGCGACAAAAAAATGACATTGCATTTGGCGTTTAATTTTATAGACGCCAAGTTCAAAGTTTAAGATAGAGAATGGTTGCGGTACGTTACGATTATTTTTATGTAATCGTTGAAAAGTCAACCAGTATTTCAATGGCCGTTGTTAGTGAATGTTGGCATGATTTTGCCAAGTATTTTTGTTCCTGGGAAACAACCAGCTAAGCAAATATTTTACCTAGCTGATGATGTAAATTAGGCGATGAGAGGGTACAGAAGTTATATTTCGATGTAAGATTAAAAGAAAACGAATTAATTATTTTCTGGTTTCACAAAACAAAAGGATAGAAATAAGTCAAAATATATCTTTCCCAGCGCGAAAAGAATTTTCATTGCGTTAGGATTGCTAAGTGAATACTGGGAATTGATTAAAGTATTTGTTTCAATTACATTGAAAAAGATATGAAGATTGGAAAACATATATTGTAAATTTATTATTTATAGGTTAAAAACAGTTATATCGTTATATTTTAATTATTTGTTTCAAATTAAATAATTTTATTTATAATTTTATTTATTTAGAAAATTTACTTATCTTTTAAAAAGAAAACAAGTTTTATAATATGTGATAATCTACATCGCACTAATAATTAAAATGAATTGTCCAATACGCATTTTAAAGCAGCCAATGTCTGTAGGCTCTCTGCTGGATATTTCCTGAAGTCCTGAAAAAAGAAAAGGACAAAGACAACGGGTGCAAATCAATGAAAAGAAAGACACATTATGCGCTCAATTTCAGCAATTTGTGAATGTACAACTGTTTAAAAGACATATTTTTTTATTTTTTTTTACAAGATAAGACAAGAGTGAATATATTGCCACAAGAAACACTGCTTTTTAGATAATTACAGCTACTTCTACGAGGGACAAGTAAAATTTCTAAAAAAGTGGAAGTTTTTTCCCCCCCCCCTATCTCATTGTGTAAAAGAGGCCAACTTATAGCAGTATTTTAAAGTTCAACTTCCAACATAAAGGGGTGCCCAACTTAAGGCGGTACATCACAGATCGTCAAGGTCAGCCAAAGTCCATGTTATTCTACGGGTAAAATTGTTTATAGTGTTACAAATTATCTGATTTTTATTTTTAAATTCCGTTATCATATTTTGAAAATACACAACCGTTAAATTAGTACTCGTTTTCAAAATATTTATTTTTAAAATTTTTAGTATTTGAATTTTGAATTAAAAAGGACGATTTTTCACTAAATGCATTTTTCTCATTTTTTTAGTTGTGAAATGAAATATTAAAATTTAAAACATTCAAATTTTTGAGAACGAGGTATTAATTTAACGACTGTGAGTTTTTTGCAATTGAAAGCAGAATTCAAATATACCAATTACGTAATGAGTAATTCTATAAACAAATTTCTCCATATACAGCCGGCAGCAAAACTATCCGAGCACTAGCCAATAATTCCGATATCAAAAAAGTACACTTAATACTGTTTGTTGAATAAATCCTTGTCGAACCATGTGCTTATAGAATGACTAAGAACATGACTTGACAAGGATTTATTTCACAAAGCAGTATTAAGTGTATTTTTTTTTTTTTTTTTTTTTTAGACAGCGATTATTGCTATAGTGCTCGGATACTTTTGCTGCCGACTGTAGTTAAATGGGATTTGGTGACAGGAGACAGGGAAATCGAGACAGACATAATGTTAATCCTGTGGATACATTACATTCCGTGAAAAAGTGTCCAACTTAGAGAGGTATCCAATTTGAGGGGTTTCGCTGTGATAATATAACACAAAATTCAATTTTTTTCAAACTAGAACTTCATTTCTATATATGCCTATAATCTAAGCTGAGCAAATGTCCCCATTTTCTGGTGACAAATGGGGACTTCCTTTATTTTGAAGGTATTTTTGTAAGTTTTAAAAAAATGTAGAAAGTAAATTATTAATCAATAATACCTTTATTTTTAGTCCTTTCTTATTAGGAATGAAAAAAATACATCCGTAATTGGGTAATTGTAGCAATTTTTAACGCTTCTCTATAGGTACTCTGGTCTGGTCAGCCTTCTATACTCGAGCCAAGCCAAAGACCGTCATGTACACTAATGGCAGCTGGTGTGATATCGAAAACCACATATTCTAAATTATATATTAGAGTTCAAATTTAATTCTTTTCCAATTCATTTTCTTTCTTTATAAAAAGCGAACTAGTTTCTGCGGTTACTCTTCGTGCAAAAGATCAATGTCATTCTCTCTCTATTTCTTTCAATAAATAAAAAATAAAAGCAAGAGATGAGGTTTTGCTCGCATAATTCTGCGGAGGGCAACTCTTTTCATATCAGTTAAATAAAATAGAATAAAATCTGATGTGGCATTTTTGAACATAGAACAGATCATTTACATCCACTCTATAAATAGAAATTATGTACTTTCTATCGGCTAAAGGAGGAGAATAAGCTTTTAACCATAAAATTTTGTGGTTGCGTTTTAACGTACTTTTGCCAATCTTCTCACGAAGTGATAACGGTTTTTTGGCTAAGAAAAGAATCGCCAATATATTTTTAAAAGATATACTGATTTATCCGGAACTGAAAAAAGTGGGTGTTGTTCTTGGCGACATAGCTTGTGGTCTTGTTGTGAAGTTAAGCAGCAAAAATTTTATCACTTCTGCCTTTGCTTTTGGATTACCAAGACTGTGCTTTTTTTTTTTTTTTTTCTAATACTCCAATGTTTTTTGTTTTTTTTTCTAATGGATAAATGGATGTCCATTCGTACAGCCATTTATCCATTTATTCTTTATAAAAAACTTTTATCTTGATGTTTTCGAGAAAATATTTGTACTGTGAATTATTTCAGAATTTCTCTGTTATTGAATTTGCAAGAAAAACCATGATATTGAACTTCAATAAATAATTGAATTAAAGATTTCGCACTCCTGAGTTATGCGATGGTCATAACGCTTCTTGTATTCTTCTTCACGGCTATTACGGAAAATCAATGCACTACCAACCAAGAAAAAACCTAACAGCTGGTGCACATAAAATCCGTCGTGATCTCAATATCCTCCGTGTTCCCATCATTAAGCTGCGTTCAAACACCAGTAACGATGCAGAATGACAAAGTCATAAATTATCCATTGTCTGAAAGTGACCCTTGAAATTTTGCTCATGTTTACAATGAAGGACGTTACTTTTTATTGCTCTTTTACAAAAGAGACCCAAGTTCTCCATGCAATTATCGCAGTAGAAGTTTTGTCAGAGGAAAAAACTGTCTTCCAGCTTCGCGACGAATCAAATCACACATCAAAGGGATTTGAATAGAGACCGCCTTGGTCGCCCTGCTGTTGCCAGTGTTTGAATGCAGCTTTATGAAACCTCTGGGGGTCACCGAAGGCGAAGGGGGTAGTTAACCATACCCTCTATGAGGTTCAAAATTGTGATGTAATGTCTCCGGAGTGAGTCCCAGGCCGTTGCCAATGGAAAGAATGCCTATTGGAAATTGTCCATTGCGCAGCACTAGTGCCACGTAAAATTAAACCAACCAACCAACCATTTCTATATATGCACATTTAAAAGCATGAACTGTTATCTTATCACTTCTTTTTTTTCTCTACACACAAATTATAGTGTCATATACAAAGGTAAAATGTGGTTTAATGATGAACAGTAATGAGTTCAAAAAAGTAAAGAAAGAATTAATATAATCTTTTCTTGCAAAAAATTACCCAAAAGAGAGGTACACATAATTATTTTTCATAAAGGTATA
Source organism: Salticus scenicus (assembly GCA_963930645.1). Lineage (NCBI taxonomy): Eukaryota > Metazoa > Arthropoda > Arachnida > Araneae > Salticidae > Salticus > Salticus scenicus. Next base: position 352,372,636 of record OZ005648.1, on the reverse strand, counting down.
TTAGTATTAAATTTCATAAGGAAATTCTGGAAGTGGTAGAAACTGGCTCTAAAGAGAGGTGGTCCTTAATGATAAGTGGACTTTAATAAGGTTATTTTACTGCGGTCTAATGTTTTTTTTTTTTTTTTTTTTTTAACTGGTACAAATAACCTTCAAACCAAAAGTACTATGACTTTCCTGAAGTTTATATGCTCAAAGATACCTTTTAAAAACACAAATTAATAAATTATAGATAAAAATTTCTGAGAGATTCAACCGCTTTACAACAATTAAAATAAAGTTTTCCACAAAATGATTCCCAGAAGGAAATGAGCCAATAAACTGTCTGACTGTTCTATAACTATATTTCATGGAAACTATACCACTCAAATGAACTTCCGAAAGGAAATGAACCAGTGTACAAAGGACTCTTCATTATACCAGGATTGTTAATAAATTACACCCTTTGTGGCAAGGAAAGGAATATTTCCTGAAAAGCACCTTGGATAGTGAGAGAAAGCCCAGGGCTAGGCATATCTCTATCCAATTCAATCGGGGGCAGATAATGATAGCATCTGTTGGCAATGCCGTGCGTATACGCGTGCCGCCGCGTGGGAAAACTCCGCCTACTTCTCAAGACACCCCGAACTCCAACTTCTTTTTGCTTCTTCTGTTCATGTTCTGTCGGTTTCTTTTTTCTTGTCTTTTGATTGCGCGGTGGTTTCTTCACCGTTTCTTTATCCTGTAAAAGAGAGCTTGATAGGAGTTTCGGGGTCGTCATGCTTGGCAACGTTTCGCGGCAAGGTGGCTGGATTTAGCCCCAAAAATGGCGTGAGACTGTAATCCTGAAGTGGTTGGTTTCGCTTTAGAGATGATGATGTGTTAGCAGAGCGATGAATGAAACCGATTTCACCAAAATTAGATCCATTTCGGTATCTGCAAATTCGTATAATGCATGATATCTACAATCTTCCTTTCTCTCACTCTTTTTTTTTTTTTTTACATGGTAGTCATCGAAGACGAAGTTTCATGGTACTTACACTGAAAATTTGAATTCTTTGTAAAATCAAATATTATTTTATGCAGTAAAGTAATGTTTTTAATTTAGATTAGCTTACTTAAAAAAAAAAAAAAAAAAAAAAAAAAACTGTCGTTCTCAAATCTAAACTCGAAATCATAGCGTTTAGATACAAATGATATTAAAAAAATTTCATTTACTAAAAGACTTAAAAAATTTAAATTTTGTTAAATAAAAAAATAAATAAAAAATGTGTTTACAAATTCATTTTCTTTTCTCCTTGAGTAGAAAATCATCTGATTCGAATGCAAACTGATCAAACATTGCTTTTCTTTTTCTTTTTTCATATAAATGTCATTCTTTAATTACATATATGACTAATTGATAGCTACCACCTCTTGTAGTAATTATAAATTTATTCATCTCCATTTATAAGTGTTTCAAATTTAACTAGTAGTGAATGTTTCTTTTGAATCGCGGAAAAAAGGACACTAGAAGAAAGGGCTCCCGGAAAAAAAGGGCACCCAGAAAAAAGGACATTTTTGATATTCGTCAATCACAAAATAATAATATCAAATAATGAATTTAAATGATGACATGCAAATTACATTTTTAGAAATTTCAATTGATTTGCTACAACATTCACTTAGTATATACCTGAAGGAAGGGGGGAGGGGGAGTATCAGATCGAAAGAAAAAAAGAAAATTTTATATCACCTTCTTATCGATTTTAATGAAACTTTGTGTAATCACGTACAATTGATGAAAAAATTATAATAAGTGTCTGATATAATTGGGGGTGCAGCTAAAGGGGAAGGACCAGAGGAAAATAACATGATTTTTTTATATCACCATTTTACCAATTTTAATGACATATTCTATAACTATCACTTGCTTTTTATCAAGATCACAATGAGCATTACATATACCTGGGTAGGAGGGGGACAAGAGGGACTGCAAATCTAACCCAGTATTGATTTAAATAAAACTTTGTGTATATACCACTTACTGTTTAAGAAAAATTAGAGTGAGTGTTACACATATGTTTCGGTGGGGGCGGGGGGGGGCGACCCGCGGGTCAGGTTCGGGTCGGGGCGACAACAATTTGTTCTCTTGCGGGTCGGGTTGACTGATTTTTTTTTTGTGCGGGACGGGTTGACTGGATACTTTTTACTTCGTGTCGGGTTCAGTTTTCAATGAGTCGGGTCGACTTACGAACATCTTTCAAAAACAATTACACTTTATTAAGCAGAAATTTCTTTGCTATATACAGTAACCGCCGCTTAATAAATTCACTGGCTAATAAAATCAGCCGCTTAATATGATGAAATTGCCAGGACCGGAATCAAATCAATACAAACTACTTTTTAAGCCGCAGCTTAATAAAATTAACATCGGCGGTTAATAAACTCAAATATACCTCCTCAACAACCAAAAATCATTTACACTAAAAACTTTCTATTTACAATGTTCCCCCCCCCCCCTTCTTAAATAGAAAAAGAAATTAAAGCACAATAAACCCTCCGTTATCGCTAATTGTCGAAGATTTTGCACTTGCAGCACAGTTACAAATTAAGCACGCCCCATCACTTATCTACGTAACAATTTCAAGGAACGTATTTTTCAAAGCGCAGTAATAAGTTACAAATTTGATTTGAAATGATTTTTTCTTTTTTTTAAATTTCTAATTATTAAAAAGCAGTTTCTAGTTCTTATTTTGAAATTACTATAATTCATGAGGTTTAAACGGAAAGATTTTAAATTTATAAGAACAGAGTAAACTTTTGGTAAATTAATGATGATTTTCCTCAAATGAAAGAGCATGGGAACTTGGAATTCGTTTAATTTGTTTATATCGAAGGAACAATTTATTAATTATCTATCAAAAATTATTAATACTGTTTACTAATTCCATCATTCATTACCTTTTGAAGTTTCTTTCCAAATTCAGGGAAGTATAATACCTTTTGCTTAAGTGCAGGAACGTTCGCCGGATATAAAAATCAGCCGCTTAGCAAAATCACTTTGTCTCAGAACGAATGTGATTTTAATAAGCGGCGGGAACAATATACCCATAATGAATATTCTCTTACCCAAACTATTATATAGTAAAATAAACATCCATATTCCACTGAAACAATTAACAAAAAACATCAAATACTATTATTATTATCATTTAGAATAGAAACTGTGAAAAACAGGCTCCCTTTGCGAGAATAATCAGATGTGTGATTCATCTATACTTAAAACCCTTTCCTTCACTCCAGAATAGAATTCGAATGTTTAATAAAACTTTATTTATTTTATTATTTGTATTATTATTGTTATTATTATTTTATTTATTTATTTATTTCGAGAAATCTACGTATTTTTAGAGGCGTATATACCAATAAGTATTTAACATTCACTGCTAAAACGTTCAAATTAAGCAAAATGCACGAAAAGAAGAATAAGTGGTTAATTTTTGCAACAAAGCACATTTAAAAACACAGTAACGGTGCGGTGCGTCAAAAAAAAAAAAAAAAAAAAAAAAAAAAAGAAAGAGCAGTATATCCGTCCGCAACCCGTAGCAGAATGACGTAATATGGACAAAATATTTGTCTGAAACTCCGAAATACCCTGGCCACATCTAGAAATATTCTAGGGTACATCAGTGGGCCCTAGTACATCACGTTGAGAAATTCCAAATGACAGCGGTTTTTATTGTTATTATTATATTTTTTAACGTCTTAAAAAAAATGAGTCAGTTTTACAAAATCTTTAATTGGGTGAATTTTCCAAACGTGACCTCCTCTTCGTAGCGTTTTAAAAACTTTTGTTTTTGATGGTAACATGTAGGATCGCAGGGAAAGGGAGGAGGAGCACCCTAAAGTGTTCTCCGCACGCACACAATTTGTGACACGATAGCATAAAAACGTTAATTGTCTGTAACATCATTAAAAAGTACAGATAAATATTAGAAGTGGGAGGGTTTACATCGATAAATCAGAATTTTGAGAGTGAACTAATCACGACTTGCTTCAACATTTTTTGTTTTTTAATTTTTGCTAGTCATTCAATTTTGCTATTATTGTTAGTTTGCTGGTTAATTTTAACTCTTCCCAGAAAGGTAATAACCGGTTGCGGTTAAAAGGAAATAGTACGAGGGAATAAATATTTGGTTATTGCGACACTTTGAATAGAAGATGACGAAATGGTTTCCCTTAGGGTGTGAGACACAAGATAAGAAAACCTTTTTCAGGGTTATGACGTGGTTATTAGGTTATCGAACTGCTTTTCTATTTTCTTTGTTTTTGAGGGGAAAATGAGGAGATAGACGAAGTTCTAATGACGTGAATAGTGTGATCTTGTGTGGCACTGCTCACACTATTTTTTCGTACCCTACATACATTATTACTTTTTAAGGTGAAAGGTACGAGATTTATATCTGATTATTTACAATGCACCTTATTGAAAATTCTTAATAGCTCTTTAGCCTTCCGTTTGGGTTTTGTAGCTACATTCATAAAGCATCATTAAAAAAAAATAAAAAAAAAAATAAAATTAATCTGAGAATTTTCGTTTACACCACTCTTTGAAACCCATTCAACTATTTTTCAGCAGTCCTGTATATTACCTGTTATTTAAATACGCGCGAAACAGCGTACTATAGATATCATTAATGGATATAATTATTCACTTTGACTATATTTGGTAGGAGAGACTGGGGCACAGTAGACCATTTTTGCACTCTTATTTATTTATTTATTTTTTATTTATTTTTTTTTTTTCACAAAAACTAGAAAAGCAATGTACTTGAAAAAAAAAAATAAATAAATAAAAATAGCAAACAATCTCTAAGCCATTCTTGACATGTCTCAACTTTTTTATAACAATATTTCCCATACATTGTGAATAAAAAAAATATATAAAGAGCACTCAAAAACTGGACCACTGTGCCCCATGACTGGGGTATAATAGACCAGCCTCTTTTGTTTGTGTTAAATTAATATAAATTACTTTTTTCTTTTTTCTTTTCTCGAAAATTAGTTTTTTATACTATTCTAGTCTAAAGAACATAATTCAAGTATTTTCAGGAAATAAATTAAAATAAATTAAATTAAAATAAACAAATAAGAAATCAAATCTCAGTAAGAAAATGTATTAAGTTAAAATAGATAATTGTTTTTTATTTTTTTATTAATAGTATATAAATTCTTTTTAATGTTTCTTTTTATTTCATATATTAATAAATATTATACTACTATTCAAATATTTAATATTAAAAAAAAAAAAAAAAAAAAAATTGAGATATAATTAATTTACATTTTATTTGTAGGATAAATTCAACTAAAATATATTAAGCTGCTTCCTTTGCTGTTCACATGAGATCTCTAAAAACAACAATAATAATAAATTTTTCCTGCCATTTATTAAATTAGATATTATTTTTTTCTTTTATTAATGCAATATATTTCAAATAGTTATTAAATTTAGATATTAATAGATTTTATATTACTATTCAAATATTTATTCTTTTCAGAAATTTATTCTTTGTTTTATTTATTTTAACATTAAGATATTTATTACTTTGAGATATCAATTCTTTACATTATGTTTGTATCTATAAATTTAACTAAAACAAATATAAGTATTAAATCTAATTTACACTTTTAGGCACTTTAGAAGGTGGTGTGGTCGGTCTACTGTGCCCCATATAGAGGCGGTCCACTGTGCCCCGTGCCAGAGTAAAACAAATAATAATAATAAAATAATATACAGACTATAACTATGCTAATACTTTTTCGGAAAAAAAAAAAAAAAAAAGAAGCAATATCTTGCCTTCCTTTAACAATTATATAGTATTTATAGTCACTAGTTCAATCTTCATAAAATTTTGAAAACTTCAACGTGGAAAAATTACTTTGAGCAGCACAAAACATAAAAACTGCTCAAAATGGTTACCTTACTATTTCCCATGTTTTTTTTTTTTTGGCTGCATACAACTAGTACCTTGCTGCCATACATGAGTATTTATATGAACTAAAATAGTTGAATATTAATAGATATAAGTAGGGGTGGTCCACTTCCACTGTGCCCCGGTCTCCCCTATATCTGGCAAAAACCAAATACAAGTGCGAGGATTAAGAAATCCTGAAACGGCGATCCTAAATCACAAAATTATAATAATAGGTACATGAAAATTTGGGAGATTGTTTATAGTACTCTAAATTATTATATTTACAGATGTAAGAAAAGTATTAGAATGGTTGTGAATTTTTATTTTTATTTCATTTTATTTATTTATTTATTTTATGCATACAATTCCAGAAAAATAATTTCACTTGTTGATATAACTTACATTTCACTTTTAAAGAATACCTTTTCATCTTTTAACAAAGTTTAAAAGTGTTTATGACTCCAGTTTGTCTCCTTATTCAACCTCATTTTTATTTTCATAAACTTTTTTGAAATTCATGAAAAATATTTACAGAAATGAAAATGCAGAGAAGCAGACAGACAAATTAAAGTCATAAAAAACTTAAATTTTGATGGAAAGGGTTAAACAAAATCCCCCAAAATATTCCTAAAGAATTAAAAATAAATTACTTCAACACTCGATTTTTTAAAAAATTGCATTCACTAATTAATCTTCTATAATAAATAAAGGAAAAATTTTTGTCTATGTATCTGTATGCCTGCGCTTTGGAGCTCAGACTATTGACTGAAGAGCTGCAAAACTTGGCAGATGGATAGCTGGTACCCTGCAGGTGGGTACCTCATCGAGACTTTTTCGAATTTCAAATTTAAAATTTTTGATTATTTATTTATTTATTTATTTATTTATTTTCAATTTCATCCATTGACTTTTATGTTCCATTTTCTAAAATTTATTCTTTCATTTCAATCGTCTGCGTATCTTAGCAACGACTATTACACGATTTATATTATTTAATTCATTTATTTGAAGGCGACATCTTTCTATTTATTTTGTATTATATTTATTATATTTATTTTATATATCTTTTTCACTACAGCCATTTTAAGCCAAGTAGCGCATAAAAAATGTAAGTAAATTATAAAATACTACAAAATAATATTAATAATAATAATAATAATAATGGAACAGAAATAATACATAGTTACATAAATGATCTATGTCTATGTCTAATGATCTATGTCTCGGTAAAATTTTATAGAAAAAAATGCACTTTTAAAAATAGAAAATTTATTTCTACAATCACTATTTTAAACCTAGCCGTACTTTAAAAATCTAAAAAGAATATGAAAGATTCATATAAGTTAACGAAAATGTGCTGCCGATAAAAGTATTAGTAAAATAGATACTGAAAAAATACTCTCTTTATTTATTTACTTATTTTACTATACACCAACCACTACGCTAATTTAACATACAAATAAATAGTCTGCTATGTGTAACTCTGAGATACACGAGATATGTGTATTCTGAGCACTTACACGATGGCGGACACGAATATTTGATTAATTCAATTTAATGTTTAAATGAATACATCAAAATAAAATATTTAGAATGAGAAATATATAAAATCACAAAAATATTAGTTGTCTAAAACGAGGTTGAAATAGTGTTCATAGCATTTTGTAATACTACATTTGGCGTGAAATTGCTGTCATTTTATGATCGACAGTATATATCTAATGAAATATAGGGAATAATGGGACAATAAATATTATGTAGAGTAAGTATATAGTGTTGTTCATATGTAATTGCAATTTAAAAATAAAAGTGCTACTTCGATTTTACCGATACTGTCTGTTTCAAAACTGTCTTCCGATAAGCAGCCAAACTGAAGTCCACGGGTGCTTATCACTGTCGCAATCAAAGAGACACGGACTACACACTTTGCAGATAAGGAAGGCTCTTTCGAAGGCAGTGATGACCAGAAGCAAGGTTTCGACCAATTTCAATGTATTTATTTATTTATTATTATTATTATTATTCGTAAAGCGGTATAAAAATAGTGATTATTTCTTTTTTAATTTATTTAACTATAATGACTAGCGAAGCAGACAAAGCCTGCTAGTAATAATAATAAAAATGCTGACGCTGATGAAATAAAAATTTGAAAATTTACAAATTATAATAATTTTCAGACACGTCTGTAAGTATATTTTATCATAAAATTATGTGTAAAAGATATAAGAACTTAAAATATTTGATACATATCGCAGTATTCGTTCTCTAATGACGAACATTCATTGCTTATTTACAATAAATGAAAAATAAAATCGATTAATTAGCCTTACTTGTTTCTTTTGATTATCGATAAGCCGATGAAGCACCTGTCAATAACATTTATATTGCCACCGCTTGTATTGATAATAATTGTTAGAAACTTTAACATTCTTATCACGTACAAATCACATTAAAATTTTCTTCATATACAAGATACCAAAGCCGAGGCGATTTTTATTGCATGGATAAAGTGATTAAAATGTTTTAATGTGCCTCCATATACTATGATTAATGATTGAGACCTGCGCATTTATTCATTTTATTATTATTATTTTTCCTAATTATCTTCTGTGAATACTTATGTGTATTTACAATGAATACAGCAATGATTATTCGCTTTTCCGAATCCTATCTGAAGTAGACCTGAAAGTTCAAATTTTAAGTGACTCGCCGCAGTGGTCGGTAATTCCTTTTAGCTTTTTTGCTACTTTCTCGCAAATTTTTTGAGTTACCAAAATAAATTTTATCTTTAAAGTTTTTTGAAGGATTGTTTTAAACTTGTACAATAAATATGTGAATAGCCACTTTTAAATTCGATTATAAATTTGAAATGATCTTTTCAAAGTGGTCGAGGGTCAAAATTGATCAACATACTTTCTGATGGGTCCATTTTAAGATTTCGTACATTTTAAAACCCATATATTGAAAATGCCCTTATATTGTTATTTTTTCATTGTCGAATGATGGAATTTGCGCTTTTTTGTAGCCGTTTAACAAAAGTTTTTGAGGCCGACTGCCGAAATACAGAACTATTTCACGACTTTAAAAAAAAAAAAAAAAAAAAGTTCAATTGCAGCTAATTGCTGAAACCGCTAATTTGTGAACAAAATTGCTCCAAAAGGAAATGCAAAACTTAAATGTAGGAATATATTAACAAATGAATGAAATGAAATAAACCCCCCAAAAACACAAGGGTCTTCATCAGGGAGGCCCCTCCGGGTAGGGGTGAAAGAGAAGTTTCTGAAAGGATACTAGCAATTAGCTAATAACTATCCTTGGCCTCCAACTTCTCGCCAAACAGAAAACCACCATTAATTGAATAGAAATCTAACATAAAAAATTCTAAAAAACATATACAATGTAAAAATTTTTAGAATTTTTTACATTATATATGTTAGATTTCCATTCAGTTAATGGTGGTTTTCTGTTTGGTGAGAAGCTGAGGGCTAAGTATAGTTATTAGCTAATTGCTACTATTCTTTCAGAAACATCTTTTTCATCCCTACACGGAGGGGGCCTCCCTGATGAAGACCACTATTTTTTTTTTTTTTTTTTTTTTTTTTTTTTTTTTTTTGGGGGGGGGGGGTTATTTCATTTCATTCATTTGTTAATTTATTCCTATATATATATATATATATATATAGAGAGAGAGAGAGAGTGTTACTAGTCTTTACTAATACAGAGTGTCAAAACTAAAATGTTTAGTAGATTCTGAGATATAGCCAATTGTAAAATCGTAGTTCTTGCGTGTCGCCAAAAATTGTCCAAATTGAATCAGCGTTCTTTTTTTTTTTTTTTTTTTTTTTTTTTTTAATGATAAATTTCATTTTAATTTGAAAATTATCCCTTATGATAAGTGATCACTGCCGGCGATAAAAGAGTCCGCGAATCTAAGAGCCTGAGTCTGGTCTGGTCTGGTGCACACATTTTTTCTGGGGGAGGGCGCTAGCTCTCATACTTTTTTATTTAAACTCACAATTCTCACCCAAATAATAATAATAATAACAGTAATAAGTAAGTGGTAGTTTTGATTTAAGGGTCCAAATCGGTGCAAGGACCGTGAACAGTTTACCTGTATCAGTGAGACGGCCCGCGTTGTTCTTGGACTCTATTAAAGGGTCTCCAGCATAAAACCAAAAAGTGAGATTTATTTTAAGTAAAAAATATTTTTACAAGCAACCTGTCCTGTGTAATAACACAGGAGCATTTTTACTTTGCTATTTTATTGTGTCACCAGTGGAGGTTTGAATTAAAAGTGTCAAATAAATAAGTTGTAAAATCAAGGTAATTTTCACTATTTTAATTTTGAATCTAAAGTATTTAGTTTTAATATTACAAACTTTTCTAACTAACATTAAATGTAGATTTTAAGAAAACATGATTATTTTTTGTACATGATTATTTTTTGTATTATTCAGAAACTTTTAATAAGATAATACAATACCTAAATCTCTAAATTTCTATGTTCAACACTATAGAAGGTTAATTTCAAGCTTATATCTGTCGAAATTGTAGTAGTGACTGGGGATGATGCGTTCGATGTGTGCGTTAGCACATCAGCACATCAAACATTCTCCACATCGTCTGGCTGTGAACGCACGTTTTATCACTACTTGCGTTCCTATAGCAATGGCTTGGTATTTTACACTATTGAACATATACGCAAATTAAAAAAAGATTTAATTTATAAAAGTTCTTTTTTTTTTCTAATTTATTTATAATCTAATTTTTTCTTTCTTTCTTTTTCTTTCTTTTTTTTTTTTTTTATGATTTACGTCTGCTCTAATTTAAAGAAATGTTTTTTAGCGAAACATAATGCATTTCAATTAGATGAAAATGATTACTTATTTTTAAATAGTAGATTTATTGGAAAATGTTTCGGTTTCCAGTTTTCGATAAATTTACACGTTTTGAGATTTTCTGAACACGATTCGACAATTATTACAAAATGTCGGTATTTTTCAGTTAGCAAAACTTTTCCAGCACTGTATCTCATGAGCCAATGAGCTAAATTTCACTGAACTTGATATTTTGTTGGACTTTGGTTTGAATTGGTGCTGATTAGCTTTTGGGTTATATCTCCCGCGCTGCCACTCTGCGATTTCCTTTCATTTGAGGGTATACTCAGCATCTACAGGGTACCAAACTTAGTATAAGTGATATATATTAAGTAAAACTCTGCTGATTTAGTTTAAGTGCATATCGGCCAACAGGTGATGCTTTAAAGTTATAATTTAATACCATTTTGGGGAAGACAATAAGCTTCTATTCATATAATAATAGACAAATATGAAATTTGTCGTATATTCTTAACATAAGTGTATCATTCGAAAGGTGTAATTACGAGAGTTGCTAAAAAGAAAAAAAAAAAAAAAAAAAAAAACTCTTACGATGTCAAAAAGGTATTTAATTAGCAAAGAACATTATCAATATCAAAACAATGTGTCAGAGCAGTTTGAATATATATATTCACTTCTGTTGTCAGACAAATGATTATGATACTTTTTTTTAAATGTTTACTTAAAAAAGTTCTGAGATTTAAATAAATTTGTCGTCGAATTTCGACCACTGGTGATACTAGTAATAAAAAGTCTACGATTTGATAAATTATAAATAACTAGAAAAAAAAAAGTAAAATGAAAAAAAAAAAAAAAAAGAAAAATATTTTTTTCTTTCTTTCTTTTCTTTTTTTTTTTTTGGGGGGGGGGGAGGGGGAGGAGTTTAATTAAACATTTTAAAGGAGGTTCCCCAGGTTATCAGCGCCGCAATGGGCAAAATTAACTTTATGCATTAATAACGAATTTTTTACAAATCAAAAATCAAAATACTAAGTTATCTTGCTATCGTGCATGAAATAGACTGAAAAGTATAATCTGACTTCTTTCTTTCTCTGATTTCCTGTACTGCAGATCAGATAATATAAAAAAATAAATAAATGTGTTCTCTTAACCAAATGATAGACCAAAGCCAATCCAACGTCATTATTAACCTTCTAAAATAACACATACAGACATTATAAGTTGTCGAATCAAAAGGCATGCTATTTTAATTATAAAGAAATGTCTTCATAAAAATTCTATTTATGAATTCAAATCATTAAAATAGAGCTACAAATTCCCTTCTTCTTTTAACCCTTCGGATAGATTTAAGAAATAATTATGCCTCAAGGGTAAAAAGAAGTAGAAGTACTTGTACGTAAATAGTTTTTGATTTATACATCACCAATGATAGAGTATGATTTGAATGATAGCCTGTTTAATTAAAGACATCCAAGAATTCTGTCTCAAAATTACAGACGTATATTGATTTTTTTCCCCATGCAGTTAATAGCAATACCAGGATTCGAAATCATTCGACAATGAAAGAAACAGAATTAAATTGGTTTCATAACTGGTGTTTCCGGGTGTATTATCAATAACTCTTTTTTTTTTTTTTTACACATATTTTCAATAGTAATAATTAAAAAACGATCTGGCGGTAAAGTAAAAAAAGTGAATGATACTTGAAAAAAAAAAATCTATAATAAGGTTAAAACCTTTGACAAAAAGAATTTGAATAGTATAGAATAACATCATTTTAACGATGTCACTTTATAATGCATGATTTTAACGATACATTATAGATAATTATTATTAATTCGCCTGTATTAAAATTCCCAGCTGCCTTCCAAATAAGTTGTCAGGCATTTGAAGTAAGAAAGAAATATTTTAATGACTACAGAAATTAGGAATGTTAATATATATATATATATATATATATATATATATATATATATGCGCATATTGAAAACCCTTTCAAACATTGCATTGCATGAAACCAAGTATCACATGAATAACTATAAAAAAATGAAAGAAGTTGACGAAAAGAAAAAATAAGCAACCCGATATTGAAGTATACAAATTCACTACTTTTTCAAGGGCATTGAATGAATGTTGTACGCAAATTAGGTGATCTTTCTGTCATTCTGTATGCAAACTCCTAAAAATGTACAGCATGCAATGCCCGAGGTCACCTAAAAGACTTGAAAATAATTTCAAACAATATGTGGAAAAAACCGAGTTAGGAACAAACTTATGAAGTGGAAAAAACCAAAAAGAAATAAACATACTAAACTTCAAACACCAATTTTTTCATAATAAATTTATGAAGTGGAAAAAACCATGAGAGAAATAAACTTATTAAATATAAAACACCAATCCCTTCATAATAAATCAACCCTAAGGAAATTTAATAAAACCAAATTTTAACTTTCTTTACTTTTGAAAAGCATGCCGAAAAAGATAAAACACTCCACAACAGCCATGAAACCGATAACAGTTAAATTCACTGTTAATAAGAGAAATGAATTCATCTACTGAACGATTAAGTAAAATAAATTTTAATTTAAATTTTAGTGTAATTAGTTACTTCTAATTTTTAACAAATAAACCTTAAATTTAAAATTTAATTTCTTCTAATTTTTAACAAATAAACCTTAAAGTTAAAACTTAATTTATTTAATTAAATTTGAATTTATTTGAGTTACATAAATTCGCAATTCATAAATATCATGTAGAGATAGACGTGTTTCGTGGATTCAAAAGAACAAGTTATTGAGGAATGAGCGCCATCTGTTAGAGTAAAAAACAAGTAATAACCCCCTCCCCCTCCCCCCCCCTTTTTTTTTCACAATCCCTCCCAACCATCCAGCCAAACAACACCACATGTATAATAATATTAATAATAATAATAATCCATCATTGTAATGATGAAACATCAGATAGGAAGACTTGCATTAATAATTAAACAATAACATATGGAAGTGAAGCTTTATAGAAAGCAAAAGATTTTGAAATAATTAATAAATGTATAAAAAATATAAACATATATGCTATCAATTAAAAATTATATATATATATGTAAATAAATGATAGACATCGTAATAAAATTTAGCCTTATAATTTAGCAACCTAATATATAACAGCCACTGCTCAAATGAGTTTTCCTAAAAACTTTGTATTTTCCATTTTATATCCGTAACCATGTCTCTGTCAGTACATAAAAAAAATAAAAAATAAAAAGAGAGTGCACATTTGTGTATTTTCACCAAAAAAATTATAAAACAATAAAAGACAATAAAAAAGGGGGAGGGCTGGGTGGGCAGATGTTTGATTACGGAGGCTAGGTGGTGTTGTTTGGCTGGATGTTGGATGGGAATGTGAAATTATATATATATATATATTTTTTTTTTTTTTTAAATCAGAAGGCCTGTTGCATTTACCTAGTATTAATATGCATTCTTTTAATTTTCTTTTAAATGTTCAATTTCTTCATTTGAGTTGTCAACTATTCTTAAAATTAGTAATAATACTCTTACACACATAATAAATATCCATATTGCTATAAAGTGTCATTATTCTTTATCAGCTATACCACTAAACCTTGAGTTTTGCTTGTTTTTACTCCATAAACATATAAACCCCTGAATTAATATCCATGTGACTCCAAATGTATCATCCTCTGAGTACTGTTTGTTTATTATGTTTTGTTTATTAAAGTTGATTTCTGTTAGATTCTTTGACAATTTGAAATTAATAGTTTATTCCATTTTAAAATTCACTTAAATCAATTTCATGTATGATAAGGGGCCCACTAGTGATTTGCTATTATAGCCACTAGTGAACGAAATCGTACATTGGTGCTCAAGGGTGAAAAAGGTTTCCTCTGATAAATTTTTTCACCTTTCTGAGCTTCTCCTACTTGAAAAATATTCAATCTTATTGCTCTATGTAGTTTCAGTGATATTGTATCTGTTGCTTGGCTTTTACTACGTATAATAATTCATTAAATATATATATATATATATAGCTAATTACAAATATATTACCATACAAAAACCAACCATTCTCAGGAGGATGTACCTAATATTTGGAAAACAAGAGACGAGTTAAGTAATTTTAAAAAATATCAATAATTATGTAAAGTAACATTTTAAATTATTTAACGATACTAATTAAAAATGATTTAAGTTCGACATAATAAGTTAACTGTTATTTACAGCTGAAAGTTTTATTTAATTATGTGTATGTTACCTACTAACGGCTGTTATCAATAATAAAATTGTTATAGTATGATTCAAATCACATAAGTATACAGAATGAAAAACATAGGGTCAAAAATTAATAGATACTTAAAATGGAGACATTATTTTTATTTTTATGAAATTCAACAACCCACCAAACCAACCAAACCAAGCACCATCACACTTTCTCCTTAATCACATACCTGCCCACCCATCCTCTATTTTATTATTATTATTATTATTACTTTTTTTTTTTTTTTTTAATTTTTTATTATTTTTCCCGTGATTTTTTTTTTTTTTTTTTTTTTTTTACAAAAGCGAATGAACAGGAAAATAAATAAATTTATTGGGGAAACCAGAATGTATTGTATCATAAACAACTTTGTTGATAATTTTATTGTTGAATTTCGATGACAACATTTTTTTTTTTCTTTTTTTTTTAAATTCTAAATATTTGGTTAAAAGTTGTATTTAAAAAAACACATTAATGAAAATTGGATTTAAAATGCGTATATATGTGGCATATTAAACTAATGCGGTAATGAAATATTATATGTTTTGTCATTATAAAAATGTAAAGCAGTATTATCAGCATTATTAATAAATGTATTGTTAGCAAGAAAATTTATTCAAGTGCTCCCCTTTTTATAGTTGATAGCTTCTTGATTAACAATTTTAAAATTTTTCTTCGAAGTATTCATATTAAATTTATTTATAGTCTTTCTAAGTATACCATTATCTTTAATTTTAATTAAATTATTATTCTTCTACAAATATTTTCAAACGTTTTGTCAGCAATAGTAATTTTTAATACACAAATTTTAGTTTAGTTCATATTTCTTTCCAACTGTTTTGGACCATCTTTATGGAAATTTAATGAGCTTTACTCAGCATAAAAATTGGCTACCAATGTGATATCGAAAATCACATATATCACATATTCAAAATTAAATTTGAAGCGATAATATGTAATTTTGAATATGTGATTTTCGATATCACAACGTAATGCACTACAATAGCATGTTATGTCTTTTTCATAATTCGGTTTCCTTTCATCTTGCAAATAAATGCAGTTCGCCGCCATGCGTTGCGTTCCTAGCCTCACAATATAGTACTACATTAATTTGCTTAAAATTTCCTTGTTCTCACAAAAAACATTTTGGCGCGGGTTAGCTACCATTTGAATTATAACTGTCTGGTAGCCTTTTGAAAAATTTACATGTGTTTTATATGTAACATAATTACAACCATTTTTTTCTCTATTATTTTGAATTTAGCTTCGATTGGTGCTTTGGCGTAATTAGCGAAAAATTGGAGCATCAGTTTATCTCTATCCTGCAATCAGTGAACACGATAGTTTTTGGGGCTCCCGGCTTCCTCTCCACACCGTAATAACTTTGAAATTATTAGTTTTTGTATTCTCCTATATGGTCACTGCTAATATTTTACATTTTTTCCCCGAATAAATTAAAGTAAATTAAAGATAGAATAATGCCTGTTTTCTTTATGAGAACTTGGTGAATTAATTTACATCTATACTGGACTTTTATATGCCTTCTAACTATGTCAAAGCTGAAAAGTCTTTGTGCTACAACCAGATCTTACGTTTTTCTTAATAACCCTCTGTGCTATAGAGTTTGTTGCACTATTTTGTATAAACGACTTAATGATAATAGCACTTTTGATGATGCATAAATTTTCCGTATTATTATGGAGCAATACACTGGTAAAAATAGTGATAAAGGATCAAAGTCATTGAGGTGGTTGGCCGTGCACATTGCACTGTTCACAAAATAATCCAGAGTTCGTTGCTGACATTAAAATATTTTATTTATCTTCACTTCGTAACAATATTGCTTGTAATTAAAGAATTCAACACTAATGATATACATCAGAAATATTCTTTTGAAAAGAATCAAGATGTTAGTTTTCTAATACAATATAGGAATACATGAAAATGAACGGGATGGACACGGGGAGAGAAGTATTCACAAGTTACGTCTTTTCAGCAGCAGAGAAAATGCAGAAGTGATGAAATTGTTGGCTGAATACATTACACCAAACCACAGAAATCTTTGATGCCAAGGACAACACCCAACTTTTTCAGTTACAGCTAATTTAGTATAACTTTTTAAAATATATTGGCGATTGATTTGTTAGCCAAAAAATCCGTTATCAGTTCGTGAGAATCTGGCAAACCAACCTTAACTCTTGACCACAAGAATTTTATCGTTAAATTTTTATTCATAACCCTAGTCTAAAAGAATACGCGATTTCTATTTATAAGTAACAGATGCGAAATCTGTTCAATGTTAAAAATGACATCAGGAAACATTTTATTCTGTTTTATTTAATTGAGATGAAACGAATTGTTCTCCACAGAATTAAGCGATTGAAAGATCATCTCTTGCTTTTATTATTATTATTTTTTTTAAATGAAAGGAATAGTATGGCTTGCTCTTTTTGTAAGA
The DNA here is from genome assembly GCA_963930645.1 of Salticus scenicus. Lineage (NCBI taxonomy): Eukaryota > Metazoa > Arthropoda > Arachnida > Araneae > Salticidae > Salticus > Salticus scenicus. Next base: position 352,355,129 of record OZ005648.1, on the reverse strand, counting down.
AGGAATAAAGAATGAAACCGCATATATCAACTCGCTTTTTATACAGATAGAAAATGAATTGGGAAAGAATTAAATTTATCAGAAATGTAATATATAATTTAGAATATGTGATTTTCGATATCACACCCTCTTCTGAAATATTTACCACAAGTAGAATTTCAATACTTTCCAATGTTTAGTCTTTCTAGTTTGGTATATGGTACATGTGTGTTTGGCATCCCACATGCAAATTTAGCGAGAGATGAATCATACCTTAGTGGTGAATGTAATTAAAGAATCATTCTCTTTCAATATGAAGCCTTGTAGGTAACAACATTGAACTGCCATTCTTCGTGACGCCGCAACCCCCGTATCCTTTTGCATTAAATAAAATATAATTGAAACTTAATAGACTTTTAAATAACTACAAATGGAAAATGATAAGTTCCTTAGTACTTCTAGAACATTTATTTTTGATAGTTACACCTTTGCAGAATGTGAACGCTCCCAAATGCCGCTATAATATTAAAAATATATACATATTTCATCCAAATAGTGATAGTAATTCCAGAAATCGATATAATAATTAGTCCGACGGATTTATTTTAGAAAAAGAAGTGTACAACTGTGATATCGAAAATCACATATTCAAAATCACATATTATCTCTTAAATTTAATTTAATTCCCAATTTTATAAAAAGCTATTCTAAAAGCAGTATTATAGCATTTAAAAATCGAGTTACTTGCGGTTTCTTTGCTGACGAATATATCTAATTTAACCTCTCTCCGTTTCTTGCAATAAAAAAAAAGAGAGAGAGAGAGAAGAGAGAAAAGAGATTATATCTTTTTTTTTTTTTCTTCTTTCTTTATTCAACATTTTTAAGTATGATCAGAGTTTATGTTGACTGTTTGAAGAAGAGTCTTCAGGCGAAATATTCGCAAAACAGTTCGATTTCTGGTTTCTTTTTTCTTAGATTGAAGAGCAGGTTTTCTATGCAAAATAATTAATTCTTCCTATCTTTAAATTTCTTTGAAATAGTCAAACCCTTTTATTTTTACATTTTCCTCCTTAGGCGATAAACAAGTTACTAAAGTAAATTATATTTTTCATTGATATTACAACCTGTGAAATCACTCTCTTATTCAAGACTCTTCATCCTTAGATAACTTCAACATATAATTGCACTGAAAACTGTACAGAAAAACATGAAAAAAAAAAAAGCGAAGTCTTAATTATAAAAAAACAAAAAATACTCACACTAGTAAAATTTCGTAAAAAACTATGATAAATTCTATACATTTTTTTTTCTCTCTCAGTGATCTGCAAAATGGTAACAACGCTTTTATTTAAAGATGACTGAAGCATGTCCCAAAACTAAAAAATTGCAGCTGAATAAAAATACACTTTCTGATGAAATTATAGAAAGACATGAAATTGCTGATATTACTATTTATATAATAATAATAATAATAATAAAAATCCAATAACATTTCCTTTATTTACTTATTTATTTAATATAGTAAATCTTTATGCAGATCCATGATTATTGTGTGATGAAAATAGTATTAAATTTGCTGAAAAGAAACCACTTTGACATTAGGTGGCATAAAAGATATCATGAATTTTTGAAGTACTTTTCTACTTATAGAAAAACGGAAAACAGAATTTGATATTAAAGTGTCTGATTGATACTTCTTCTAAGTTTCCTGTATTAAAAGTAAAAAATGTGTTAAAATATGTGTTACGATGTCGCAACTACCAAAACTTATTGAGAAAATTTTTTCATTCGCGGTTTGGAATGAATTCATATTATGATTTTGAATGTATGCTGGGATGTTGATGATACTGGTATGATTTTAAGTATGCTCTAGAGCTCTAGGTGTTTTACACTTTTGTTAAATTTAATTTGACCTCTTTCTCAAATATGTGTGCAATTTACATTTGGTTAAAGCTACAATTTAATAACTGGAAAAATTCAGGGTACTAAAAAATTACGTAAGCCATTTCTGCAGTGCAATTCATCACAACCCTTCCTCTCTCCTTCGCTCCTGCTCGAAACAGAATTCAAAAGTAAACAAAATAATATTTATACAAATAACGATGTCTAACGACTTCCAAACAAGCGACACTGTCTATCTCCAAAAAGGCCAGGTGGCATCAGATTAAAATATCCGATCGAATCGAAGCGTGGTTGAGTCACTAAGCACGAAATAAAATACAAGCAATCCTTAAAAAGAAAAAAAAGAAAGAAGTGGCACAGATCTTCGTGAGAAAGACCGATTCAGTCACGTAATTCCGTAACTTGATCAATCGCCGAGGTCCTGCGGTTGACACTGTCGCAAAGCCTCCGGTTACTTTTTGAGGTCTTCTCGTTTCACCCCTCGGCTCCAGAACTAATAGCCCTTGTGCAACATTCAGAAATAACTAGAAATGATAAGGAGAGAAGCTTTCAATTTCTTATTTATCTATTTATTAATAACTTAATGATTCTAACGTTGGTAATTTTAATGGGTAAAAAAAAAAAAAAAAAAAAAAAGTCCGCTTATGCGCAGTGTTGAAGATGGTCATTCTGTCATTCATAACTATTTCTAATACCAAAGTAATTATTATCAGATAAGACAAGGAATGAAAGGCAGTAGAAAAAATACAAAATGTTATGAAAAGTAATTTAATATTTTTCTCGGAATTTACCTTATTCCGTCTTGTATACTAAACAACCCCTTTTCACTGCTGTCTGAATAATTTATGTTTTTCAATCTAAGAGTCTAACAATGGATTGATATATATACAGAGCTGCCAACATATTTAACTTTTAAATCAGAATTGGCACCAGTATTTTTAAATGGTATATGTTATATATTTTTTCGACGATTAATATTAAAGAAATCAGCTATAAAAATTTTCCGGTTTGAAGTCTCCCTTGAAAAATGGGAGACTTGGCATTGGCACCTATGTATACATACATTGTTTTATATTAAATGTGATTGCATCTTAAACTATATTTGTATGCTACCTGCTATAAACATAATTTTTGTGTAGTTCAATATACTAAATTTATATTTTGAACGATTCGTTGACTTTGTAAGAATCTAAAATAATTTTTAGGTTTCTTAGTAGATGAATAGTAGATGAATCTTTCACTTTTTAGCGGTCCGAAGAATGTAGACATCATGATTATTAATTGGAATTTTTGCATGTATGTTTCATGATTATTAAATAAAGTTAAATATTAATTTAAATTGCAAGACTAAGAAAAAAAAAAGAAAAAAGAAAAGAAAAGAAAAAGAAAGAAAGAAAAAAATTACATTGTGATTCTGAAGGTTATCTCATGTCAAACCAACACAAAACAGATATCCTCAACGTTTTACAATTTTAGCTCATTTGTTGGGTTTGTAGAAAAAGTTTAATACCGTGTTATTCCTTTACCTTTAATTCTTTCTCTTTCAAATTAGAATTTATCTCTAAATTTACTTTACACAGGCTTTACATTCCTTCATTATTTCTCCCATTACTCTTCCTTTCCTTTCAGTTAATATTTCCTACTAATGGTTAAAAAAAAAAAAAAAAAAAAAAAAAAAACTAATTCCTCTATCGTTATTAAATCGAAATTCCCTTTTCTTGTGATTTATACGTAACCAAATAAATAAATAAATAAAAACTTTGGGTAATGTTTTGTTTATTTACTTCTTTATTTATTTTTAAAACGAAGTAATCTTTATTATTTTAATTTAATTTACATTTTATTCTTTAAAAATTTTTATTCAAATGTTGTAAAGTGTATATTCCATATTCTGGTACATATAAATCATTCTATTTTGAAGTAAATTGTACGACATGCCCCTTCCCGATTCTTCCACTGATATTCACTTTCATGGCAATCTTTGAAGGAATTTTTTCCATTATAATAATGAATAAATTTACTTATTCATAATTCTGTTCTGTATTAGAATTAGTCTACCTCTAATCTCTTTTTACAGCGCCTGTCTGAGAATAGTTTAGAAATAGAAATTGTGGAGAATAGGGGCTAGGATCCCTTATCCTATCCAGACCTAGATCCCTAACATATAGACAATTGGCCTTAATCCCTACACTATACCTACATTCATAAAGCATTAAACTATTTAAGGTTATTTTTAAATTATATATATATATATATATATATATATACATATATATTTCAAATTATTCTGAGAATGTTTACTCATTCTTTTGTCTTTGAAACTTTTACAGACCTTAGCCAAAATTTGCAATGCGGGTAATACACATACAAGCTGATTACTGAAAACTTCATATTCGTATTTAGGGAACAAGAATTACAGCATTTATATGTCGAAAATTAGTATTAGGTTTTAAGGACAGGGATATTTTCGAAAGTGTAGAATTATTATGAGAGGCAGGAACTGGGGGAGGGCGCAGGGGTAAAAATAAAGGAATTCAGATAGAAAGTTGAAAAAATAGTATTACCAGGTTTAAAAGGCCGAGAAAACGATTGCGGATATTTTTGAGAGTGTAAATTAATTAAGAGTGGCTGGAACGGTGGGCGAAGGAACACGCGCGCATGCAGGCAGTGGGGGCCCGTACCGATTATTCCACCGATGAGAGAAGACTTTTTATGTATTTTATATTTATGTTTTTCCCTTGCGATAATATAGTGATTCCTTAAGAGTGTTGAACATAAATGCGCGCGTGCAGCGCACAATAGCCTGCGCTGCCGAATGCAGTGGGGACCCGGTGCGACATTCTTCCCGATCATTTTTTTTTTTTTTTTCACATGATAAAAACTAATGCAGTTTTGAGAATTCATTAATTATAGTGATTCATTTAAAAATAGTGACCAGCGAAGCGGGCTTAGCCTGCAAGTCTCATCTAAAAGTGTCTGAAACTAAATGAGAACACGGGAGAGGAGAATTGAGAACATGAGAAAGAGGCAAGTTTCAGTAACTATAATTTGCTTTTATAACCCAATTCTAGAAAATCAAGCAAGAATTTCTCGCAATACAAAGGATTCAGAATATTCAGAATATTTATAATATTGTTTCACCATCTAGAAAAGTGTAGACAAGAAATTCTCAATCATTTCGTCTATACAGCACATTATTTGTTTACCTTATACGCATAACTCATAAATCTATATTTCTATCTTAGGTATTCAGAAAATGGATAATTATTCGTTCTAGATGAAAATGGTACGTTTTTTTTTTTTTTTTTTTTTTCCCCTTAATGGTAATTACGAAAAAACAAGTTACAAGATCAGGAAACCACATAAAAAGTAATGTAGTAATTTTTACAAGAATACACTTGTTCTTTTATACTGTTATTAGTACAATAAATTTAAATTAACAACATTAGAAACTATCTACATGAAGCAATTTGTAAATATATTTATCCATAAAATCATAAAGTGTAATTTATTTGTAATTTTCAGAATCACTGAAAAGTGTAGAAAACGTATATTACAACAGAAAATGCACTTTCAGCAATTTCCTGATAATTAATTCAAATATTTTTGTATGGCCTTGTAAATAAACAGAATAACTAGTGTCAATATAAGATGATATTTTAATTTAAAAAAACATTCTTCATTTCATATAAAAGCGTATGTTGATTTCGAATGTTTAGCTAAATGTAAAAATATTGAAATGTGCTTATAAGAAATACATTTTTAGACTGTAATGTATCCGAATTATTTTTTAAGTCCTCATTCACAAACTAACTGTGCAAAATGTATGACTTTTAATAATACACATTCTACAGTAAATCCGAAAAAACTTAATAAAGTATATCAGTTTTTTGGAAGTCGAAAAATATTTTAGAAATGAAAATGTGAAAAAACAGGCGCACAAAATAAATTTATAAGCACCTTTAAAATTTGTCAGAAATGTTAAAAATTTTCTCTAAAATTTGCTTAAAGAATGAAATATAAACTAAATCAGCAAGAGAAATTATTTATTTATTCATTTATTTATTTTGATTGCTGAATGCATTAAAAAAAATTAATGAAATTTGTTTTACAAATTTACAAATATTTTTATAATGTTCGCACATCTATGGAAATATGGAACTAGTGGCTGAGGAGAAAGTAGTTATTGACACCAATAACACGAGATTCCCTGTATATAAACCAATTAGAATATAAATTATTTATTTAATGATTCATTTTTTTAAACCCCGCAATATTCTAAGAAGTTTGAATTACTTTTTCCTCTGCCATATTATGGTAGCTTTTTCACTGTAGAACTTGTTTCCCCGCACGAATTGTTAAACCGCAGGGAAAAAGATTTTACTGAACATTATTCGTGTAACAAAAGAGGTGTTCCTTAAAATAATATAAAACAACTGTTTCGACAGCATGGTTTTAAATAACATCTTAACAATCGTAATATTTTTTTATTATAGTGGTTTTAGTTTACACAACTGTAACAATCAAAGAGAAATAAAAGTTTAATGAATTGAACGTGTTAAAATAATTTGTTTTCATAAGTGGGAAAATGTATTATTAAATATGTCCTCCCTTTCGTAGAGAAAAGCAAATTCACAGTACATAAAAGATATCAAAGATATTATTTTATTTTATTTTCATTCTATCTTTATTTTTTATTTTTTTCGTTTTTACTTTCTTTTATATCTGTCTGTGTATGTGTGTGCTTATCACAAATTTTGTGGACACTGTATGAACACTGTACAAATCAATAAACAAAATTTACACAAACTTGGTATTTAGTTATACCTTAACCTAAATTGGTGCTGATTATATTTTGGGATCAATTTATCAACAGATGGCACTGCCATCCCATTTTTTTTGTAATTTTAAATGTGGTAGTATAGAATAAAATTTCGTATAAATGTGCATAATGAGAGTTAATTTTAAAGAATGATTATTCAATTATTCAATATGTATATCTTTCAAAATATAGTAATTCAAACTCGTCAATACAATTAAAACGAACAATTACATAAATATAAAAATATTGAAAAGAGCTCATAGGTATTGCATTTCTTAGACCTTAGTGTATCAGAATTATTTTGTATTTTCTTGTTCACAGACCAAGTGTGCAACATAAATATTTATAGAAATAGAAACGTGAAAAAATAGGCAGAAGAACTGAAGTTATAGAGACTTTTAAAAGTTGTTAGAAAGTGTTATTTTATTTTATTTTACTTTATTTATTTATTTTTTCAAAAAATGCCTAAAACATGAAATACATATAAAGTACATTAGCAAGTGAAATGATTATTATTATTATTTTGATTAGTGAATGCATTAAATAATAATAATAATAATAATTTTAAAAAGTTACAAATAATAATGTTCACCTGTGAAAATATGTAACTAACGGCTGAGAAAATAGTCATTGTGCAGGAATAATACTAGATTCCCTGTACCCTGTATATATCAATCAAGCTATTTATTTAGTTATTCAGTTTTTCAAACCCCACGATATTTCAAGATTAGCATTACTTTTTCCTCTATAGTAAATGTGTTTTCACTGTAGAACGTGTTTTCCGGCAAGAATAGTTATACCGTAGGAAAAAAGAGATTTTACTGAACATTATTTTTACAGTGAAAGAGGTGTTCTTAAAAATAAAATAAAACAACTCTTTTAACAACAGGGTTTTAAATGAAATTTTTAACAATTATAACATTTATATTTTACATATATGTGAAAATAAATAAATAAATAAAACTTTTACAATTGAATGCATTAAATTGATTTGTTTTAATAAGCAGACACTTTTAAACGTGTCCATTATTAAATATGGCCATTCCTCTTCCGACAAAGTTTCATAAAAAAGGAGATTCATAGTACAGTCGGTAACAAAAGTATCCGAACACTAGCAAAAATTCCTATATAAAAAAAGAATTAATATTGTTTTGTTAAATAAATCCTTGTCGAATCCTGCTCTTAGTCAGTCTAAGACAAGGATTCGACAAGGATTTATTTAACAAAACAGTATTAACTCTACTTTTTTTAAATAGGAATTTTTGCTAGAGTTCGGATACTTTTGGAACCGACTGTATATACATGACATCAAAGATTTTTTTTTTTTTTTTTTTTTTTTACTTTCTTCTACATATATATAAGAAGAAAGTAATTGGATTCCTGAAAATTTTTTATCCCTGCTTTTCGGTGTACAGTCGGTAACAAAAGTGTCCGAACACTAGCAAAAATTCCTATGTAAAAAAAGCACACCTCATACGGTTTTGTTAAATAAATCCTTGTCGAATCCTGTTCTTAGTCAGAGTAAGAACATGATTCGATAAGGATTTATTTAACAAAACCTTATGAAGTGTACTTTTTTTTTATATAGGAATTTCTGCTAGTGTTCGGACACTTTTGTTACCGACTGTATTTACATGTTTTGGGATATCTGAACACGATTCGAGCATTTTTTTAAAAATGTCTTGTGTATATATGTATATCACAAGTTGTGATATACATATGTAATGTTTGTGTATCTCTGCGTATATATGTATATCACAAGTTTTGTGGACGCTGTATCTCATGAACTAACGAACGAAATTTAACCAAACTTGGTATTTAGTTGGACCTTGACCTAACTAGTGCTGATTACATTTTCGAACAATCGCTCAACGGATAGTGCTGCCATCCTATTTTATTATTATTTTATTTTTTTCCCATAATTTTTAATATGTTAGTATAGGACAAAATTTCATATAAACGAACATAATGAAAGATATTTTAAACTAATGATTGTGAAATTAATATATATATATATATATATATATATATATATATATATATATATATATATATATATATATATAATAGTAGTAGTAAATTAGGGAAAAAATTGTTTGCAAGTAAGAGCATCGCTCTCTTCCCCCCCCCCCCCCCTCCCACCCCTGCCTGGGAGAGAAGTATTCCCCGGGAAGTGTAAACTTTCAATATGGGTGTCTTTCAAAACGAATGGTTGTACCATAGATATGCGATAATTATATCTTAAAACAAAGCTATCGACTTTTTCATTTTTAACAAAAGAAGAAGAAAAGGCACTTCCTCAGTTGTCGGCATAAAATTGGCTTTCATTCGGCATTTAGTATTATATTTAACCGTTTGCATTCATCATAGAAAATAATTTTAATCAATAATAATTTAATAAATAACTTGTACTGCGTGAATTTGCACAGAAAATATAATATCAAAGAAAGTCTTGTGGTAGCCATAACGTATTAGTTTTATTTGAGGTTAAATAATTATAACGATTATTATATTCATATAATTTAGCAATAAAAAATAGAATACATTCAAAGATACAACTAAAAATTCTATCTAACAGTTTTGTAAAATTTAATTTTTTATAAATACATTTTGTTTTATAAAATTTCTGTATTAAAATTTGAACATCAGTGTGGTCTAGAGTACTGAATGGGGCGCCATCTATTGTACTATTGTAGAAATACTTTTTAATTAAATATTTATAACTTACAGATATTGATTTTTTTTTTTTTCCCTTCTTTTCTTTCCTTTCCTTTCTTTTTTTTTTTTAAAGACTTATTAAGCACAAACATATTTATTAAAAATAATCATCAAATAATCATACAGACAATTCTATATTTTTAATAAAATATAGAATTGTCTGTAATTAGGTTTGAATGTGCGGCACTTGTATGAAGGATTCAGGATTGAATACACAACAGTTTTAAGATGATGATAAAAGTTAATACTATCTGTATGACATCATCAAACGGAAGATCATTTATAAATTTCACGTTATTTATTGCTTGTCAAAATAATCGTGTAACCTGTTTCAGGTAATCATAAATTTATTTTTATTTAGTAGAAATTTTCATGACACGTAAAAGTGGGTTATTCTATACTGATAAGTATAAAGGATTTAAGTCCAAAAATGTCGATTTTGAGTTAAATACATAGTCAGAAAAAAATTCTCTATCGATTGGTATAAAGGATTTAAGTCTATGTCATTTAGTCTTTGAGAAAATCCATTGGTAAAAAAAAATCTTCAAGTCAGAAATTTACCATTCATGCATAGTATAAAATATTTAACACAATTTTTTCCCGTTATTAAATGAAGGTTGACAATCACTGAATGGTATAAAGGGTATTAGTCAACGAAATACCTTTTTCCTAATCGATTCTTCTGATTTGTTTTTAGTGAGTTTAACTTTATTTTTCGTCTCCTGAAAAATCAAGAACATGGACTTAAATCCTTTATACTTATCAGTACAGATATATAGATACTGAAATCTCATATAGTCGAATTTTTTCATTTACAATATTTTTCTCATAGTTTATGTACGGAGTGTAAAAAGGATTTTTTTTTTTTTTTTTTTTTTTTTTTAATTCTTACATTTTTTGTGATATTCAAATAAATATCACGATTTTTTAGAAAATGTCGTTTCTCAGAAAACTAAAGTATGTCGTTGAATATTCCGGTATAATTTATAAAACATTTTATGTTAAAAGTAAAGAAGAAATGTTGCTATATTTTTTGAAACCAAAGTGAGACTATAAAAATACTTCGTGCTTGCATGGGTACATTTTTGAAATGTTGCCTGATCTATATATGAAAGTAGGATGACTTGATGACTTATATTGAATTTTCTAAAACTTAGTTTTAAATTTGCAAAACTGATAATCGATATCACTATGAAATCAGACTTCAATATTCTAATGATAAAAATCTAACTTTGGAAAATGTAGTTTTTCAATTTCAATCCTTCCAAATAGTAATTAATTTTATAAACTTATTTTATAAACTTATAAACTTAAAATTATTTTTATAAGCTTATAAACTTAAAAACTATTTTAAAAACTTTCATTCATTCTTTCTTTAAAAAAAAAAAAAAAAAAACTGTATCGGTGATTTTGTTTCGTTTAAGCACATTACTTTTGGAGTGAGAGTCATAATTATGATCACAAAAAAGTTCATATTTACTCCTAAACCAAACTCAGCCGTTAAAATAACAATCGCCTAATGCTTATTCATAAGAACATCTGTACATAATTTCCAAATGACTTCACACGACAGAATGTATATTGATTGTTCAAACATTCATTTCATATTCCGCTGTTTTTTTTTTTTTTTTTTTTTTTTTTTTTTTATCCCCTCGCAATCACTTATGTTACGCAATGACAATCGTAATCACTGACGTTCACGCACGCGAGCTATAGCTTCCTGCGGTTATATTATTGTCATCGAGAAAACACGTGCGGGTGAAATAACCGCCGTAAATGAAATGAGGGAGTGACAGATAATAAATGATCTCGATCTGCAGCGGCATTTGCGTTGAGAGAAATTCCTACAATATTCACAGTGAATGAGCGTTTAAAGAGAATGGTCTAAAAATTGACTTAAAATTTTCGTATTTATCTGGAGGACAAAGGTCGCCATTTTATCTATATAAATATATAGTCGTATCCTAGTGGCGGATCTAGAACTTACCTTTGGGGGGGGGGGGGGGCGGCAAAGCTTTTTCAAGGTGTTATTACAGATCAAAGCGAAGTTTACAACTGTAATAGTCAAATGTGAATGTCAGTACTTTTGGGGAAGCTTCAGCCCCCTAGCCCCCCTCCCTTAAATCCGCCACTATCATATCCTGAATTTTATTTTAGGAACAGTAAATTCATAGATGATTTAAATATCTTAATGAAACTCAATGTACCACATCATCATCATCATCATCATAATAGTATATTGTTATATAGAAATATAGGCCATTCTTTCTTTGTCCACTGCTTTCGCATTTGTATCATCCAATTACTTATGTTGGCTTCTTCTTCTTCTTCTTCTTTTTTTTTTTTTTTTTCCCCCATCTATATTTTATTGCTGATTTTTAATACAGTTACTTTTTGGTCATTTAAAATATCATGGGCGGTATTTTGGGGTGTTTAAAATTGTAGTTATTATTGTCTCGTTTTTCAACGTGTCCACAGTCTATTTCCCTTTTTTATCATTTTAATCTCTCTATGACATCAAAGATTGTTTCTGTACTTTGGATAGAGCGATATAATTTCTCCGAGTATTATTATAATTATTATTTTTATTTTTAACGGAAAAATGTTTATTTTTATTTTTTTAAATAATAGGTTGCATAAATTTATAAATGTCGTCATTGGAAAGGAGAATGACATGCAATATAGAACATCTAAACCTCGCAATTCACAAGAAATTTGAGGGGAAACGTATCAGTATGAAAATATTTTCTTTCTTGAAAAGCATATAATAATCTCTGTATAAAATAAATAAAATTCTTCAGGGAAAAAAAAAAACACTGAGAGGTTTGATTCATGTATTCTTCAAATACATATTTATGTGTAATTCTATAAAAATTTAAAGCTTAATTTGCAATATTACGAAACCATTTTTTTTTTTCCTTTAACAAATTAGAAAACTGGAAAATATTAATAAAAATTAAAGTACTAATATATATGGTTAGCCGAAAAAAATAAATACAAAATAATTGTGTTAAAATAAATAAATTAAAAAAAAAAAAAAAGTTTTTAGCTGTATAGAAAGTTACTCTGATATCATATTTGTTTATTCGTAAAAACTAACATACATTAAATAATCAATAAATTTTGAAATATGAAATGACTAAACGAAAAAATTGGATATGCGTGTGTATTTCTGATTGTACACAAAATGATAAATAAAAACCAATGAGGGGAAAAAATATGAGTATAAGTTACTTGTAAGTTGTTAATTTCCGCAATAGTGTAAGCCATAATCTTTATGCTGTTTTTTTTTTTTTTTTTTTTCTTAAGATTAAATAGATATCTTAATATATATACATGCGTTGATGTTGATATAGAAGTTAAAAATGCACAGTACAAGTTTTAAAAAGTAACTTAAAAAAACAATAAATAAATAAATTAAATAAAATATTGTCAGCACCCTAAATTAAAAAAAAAAAAAAAAAACTCTTGACTGTTGTTTAGGGTGAAAAAAAAAAAAAAAAAACAGTACTATCCTTCATCAGACAGTAACGGTAGACATCAAAGTGGCAACGACAAACATGCATACTCGTACTTAAATGCTAATTAAATAATAATAATAATAATTATTATTATTTTTTAAAGATATATATATATATAAATTTAACTATTAGCGCATAATTAAAAATTTCATTCTTGTGTGTTATTACAGAAATAAATAAGTGATCAATAAAGTTTTTTTAAATATGATAGTTTTTTTTTTTTTTTTTTTTTTTAATACCCAAAGAAACCAGTTAACGAGGATTGAAATATGATTAAAAAACAACAGGGAAAATTTTATTTATAGTTTAAAAAAAAAAGCAAAGAGCAACCATTTGACCAGCAAAAGTCCGAAGCAAAACTAGTATGCAGCGTCCATCACAAAACTTTCTTTTTTATGTTCCTATACAAATTCACGTAGTACGAATTACTTATTAAAATTATTATTTACTAAAATTATATTCCATGATGAATGCAGACGATTTTCATCTCAGAAAAATACAATATTAGATGTTCAAAGAAAATTAATGTTGTGCCTTACAGACGACTTATTTAAAAAAAGAATTTTTTCAGTTTTTATTAATTAATCTAATTTTCTTAATGAAAAAAAAAAAAAATCACAACTTTGATACAAATTATCATAGGTCTATGGTACAACCATTCGTTTTAAAGGTATTGGCGTATTCTTTTGAAAAATAACACATGCTGAAAATTTACACTTCTAAGTGGGAGGCAGATGCAATGCACCTACGTATTCAAACGCTTTTTTCTAGTTGACTATTACTATTATAAACAACTATTATTAATTTTTTTTTAAATCTACACTGACTGGTTAAAAATAATTATTTTGTGTATATTTATACTAGAGTACATTTATACGAAATGTTAAATTATTAAAAATTACAATGAAAAATGATGAAAGTGACACCTGTTAGGCGATATTCACCAAAAGTTGATAAATACTATTTCATAACAAGGTACAACGGCATATAAGTTTGTGTGAAATTCTGTTCATTAGTTCTTGGACTAGAACTGCCACAAAATTTTTGTCTGTCTTTCTCTCGCATACACGCGGAGACATGTTTTTTTTTTTTTTTTTTAAATATTCCAAATCATGTTCTGGACCTCTCAAATCCTCATATGTATGAATCCATCGAAAGCAGATGTCGAAATTTTTTATTAATCCAATACTTTTTTCTTAGTAGATATACAATAATGTAAAAATATGAACCTAAAAGGGAAAAGAAGAAGAAAAGAAAAGAAAAAAAAATTAATCATACAATTTATTTATTTTCTTTCTGGAAAGGAGAAAACAGTGATCAATCCAAAAGAACGAGTTTATTAATGGAAAAATATGTAATGCGTGTGTGTGAATAAATTTATTCTTAAAATCAGTCAATGTCAGTAGGACAAAGGAATAATTGGTATAAATTATTTATCAGCGCATATTGGCATATGGCCTATCTTAATACAGTTTATGCATTGTTTGCATAGATAATCTATGTAATTACAAGTATATTCTTATTGTTTATGTATATGATAAAATATCAAATTAATGTACAAACGCACTAATCATTTGACTGAAAACATCCTTACAAAGTAAGTAAATAGATTAAATAATGGAAACAACAGATTGTTCCTTCAAATAAATAAATAAAATGACGTACTGTCCGTGCATGATTAACCTCCACCCCATCCCATATGCCATGACAAAAATTAAAAGGAACGGAAGAAAAAGAGAGAGTGGGAGAATTTTTCGCTTTCGAGGGTGGCTAGTGAGGGAAGGGTTAAAAATATAACCGCTGAACTGCTTTAAAAAAAAAAAAAAAATTCCAAGCTATAAAAAAAAATGCAGAAAAAAACTGCATGATCAGCAGCTGAAGCTCTTTAAAAAAAATTACATAAAAAAAAAAGGCGTAGCTATATCCAGATAGATAGAAAACCGCTTCTCAATTTTTGTACTTTTTTCTTTTTACCTTTCACCCTGGCAATTTGACGTAGAAAAAGAGCACGGGAGTAGAGAGGGGGGTTGTTCTTTTCTCATTGTGCGTGACCCGCGCACGCACGCCGCAGACGACTGTGGGAACAGTTCCCAGTCGTGGTTCTCACACGAGCCGCGCGCCGTACGCTTCGCTGACCCCGCGGGTCTGCTACACACACACATAAATAGGTGCGCGACTTTCTCACGCGCTCCACCCCCCTACCCAACTTCCCCTCTCTCCAACTATCGTCTGCTCTTGCCGCACTTGTTGATTGTGTGCGCGCGAGCTGGGGAGGGGGAGCGAAAGCATTCCGTTAGTTTGGAAGAGCGAAACAACCTGCTCGTGTGATAATTTTTTTCCTTTTGTGTTTTTTTTTTATTATTATTCAACTGGTGGCCTTTTTGGTCGCGGTGTGGAATGGAATAGAGTGAACTACGATCCTTCAGTACTGAACCGAGCTTTCTCTAGAGACGGTAGCAATAACCACATGTCTCCTGGGGCATAAGCTCTGAGGACTCTGTGTTTGTTAAGAGTTTATTAAGTGACCAGTGGTCAATTAACTTGACAATTTGTGTGTGTTTGTGTGTTCTTCTGTAATTGTTCAATCTGGAATATCAAACTTGTGTCACCATGCCTGCTGAAAGGCCAGTCTCGAAAGCCAGTGAAAATAGAAGGGTAAGAAAATTTCCAAATATAAATTTTGTGTTTCATGTGGCAATTCTTAAAATTTAAAATATAGAGGTGTGATAAAATTTAAGAAATAAAGCTTTAAATACCGACATTATAATTTTTTCTTTTATTCGAAATTATTTATATATTTTATTTTATTTTTCAAGCAGACTTGGGTACTTCATATACAATCTATTTGTACATTAAATACTAATAAATATAAAAAATTGATAATATAACTTATAAAGTTAGAATCTTCCATGTTTTCTTTTAAATTATCAATTTAATTAATTATCTAATTTTAAAATTCAACTTGCTTACTTTAGTCGCTTAAAAAAATCACCTCAGTAAATTGTTATTTTATTCAAAATTATTATTGTTATTATACTTATTTATTGATTTCTGCCATGCAACTTAATTAAGGTATTTTAAAATTAATACATATGTATATTAAATTAATTATAATAAAATCAGTGAAATTGAAATCTTCCACAGTTACTTTTATATTATCAATTGAATGCATTTATTATACATATATTTATATTTTTTTTATTATAACAAAATACTACAATTGGTTTTGTTAAACTTACTGAAATTATAATTAAATATATATAGACAGTAATGAATTGTAAAAAATTAAAGAAAAGTCATGTAATTTATGATAAATATTATTTTACCTTTAATAAAATATTATAATACCTTAATACTTTTTTTTTTTTTTTTTTTTATAAATTAATTAGAGAAAAGCAGATGGTAAAATTCACAAATTTAAAACAATGATGTAGTCAAACATAATATAAAATTAAATTTCCCTCTGAATAATTTAAGTTAAAAAATTAAATTAAATAAATCTTAGAATCTGTTATTTGATTATCCTATGTGGAAAAAAAAAAAAAAAAAAAAAAAATAGAATTGTATGTAAATATGATTAGTTACACTTTCAATACAATATTTTTTTTTCACTTTAAGTAAATTATAAAATTCTTAGAAAAACCATTTTCAGAAATTCGAATTTTGGATGAAATTGAAGATTTTTTTTTTTCCCCTTCCATATCAGTAAATATTGAATATTATGAATTAATTGGACTTGGAAAAAATTGATGTAGTATAGTTGTGTTTGTATTAAAAAGAAATCATTCTATTCAGGAAAAATCCCAACAAAATTGTACGTTACCATAATTATTACTTTACTAATCTATATAATAATTTTTACTGTAAAAAAAAAAAAAAAAAAAAAAAAAAATAGCATATTTCTTCAAGACATCACTTTCACTTTCAAATAAACTACTACAAACATTAATTATATGAAATAAAACATTTAATAAGTAATTTTATCTATAAATGATTTTTTTTTTTTTTTTTTTTTTTTTTATTGAAGTTTACTGATTTTTATTTATTTATTTTTAAAGAGTTCTTTGTAATTTAAAAGAAATTCGAGTCACTGCCAGGCGAAAAAAAAAAAAAAAAAAATTCAAAGTTTAAATTTCAAGTGTAAAAAGAGAAAAAATATTTACTGTATTTTCAAATAAATAAACAAATAAAATCAATAATAATAATTAATAAAAAAAAAAAAAAAAAAACTTTAAGTACTTTAGAAGTATAGGCCTTTAAATTTATTATTATTTAAAATTGATATTTATTTCACATATTACTTTCTGGATTACACAATAGGTGGCGTTACCAGATGTCACACTTCACGCTACTTTCGCTTCGGATCGGAAATCGAAACCTAATTTTCCCCGTTTTCGGTTTTCCTCCATGTTCGCCGTTTTAAAGATTCTAGCTGGACGCGCTTCTGCGTTTTTTAATGTGTTGCTTTACTTAATTTTTCCTGGTCACACACACTGTTCCCACAATTAAGTATTCACATAACCTACTTCAGAACCAGAACTTCCTCTTACATATCAGAATGTTCTTCATGTGGAAGTAATGTCTTAATTGATAATTTACCTCTGCGTAACACGCGAGCACGTTGCGGATATCTTAAAAAATAATTCCAGAATTAGTTGAACAATGGTTTTCAACAAACTAATTTAAAAACAGTAAAAGCATGCATTTGACGAATATTTTAAAATTTTGAAAAAGGTGTCCCCCCCCCCACACACACACACACAAAGGGGGGGGGGATTTAAGAAAAAACGACAAACTCAAGACATCGATATAGTAACCATTGTTAAAAGACGCAGTTTAATATTTTAAAGCATAAAATAAATTATTCTATTAACGTTTATATATGTATTTAAAGTAAAATATAACTATTTGCAAAATTCTACTAAATGTTATTAAAAAAAAAAAAATAAATAAATAAATAAACCTTTCGTGAACAGTATTTAATTTAGTACCTGAGCTTTATGTCTGATTCCACTTTATATTTTTGTGAGTTCTTAGATTCTGTAATAGACTATTGCTTATTATACAAAATTAGAGGTTATCTACTGCAAATAACAACACTTTTTTTCCCATCTTAAAAGGAAAAAAAAAATAAAATAATAATAATAATAAAAACGTACTTTAGAATAAAACTTTTATTGATGTATGAGTTTTCATTCTTTCCTGTATCAAACTTCCATAATCCAATAAATTTACTTCAGCTTAGATCATAATCTATTTATTTTCAGGGACCTCTTTTATTATCATTATTATTACAGTCTATGTCACGTTCTTTTTTTTTTTTTTTTTTTTTTTTTCTGTGAGGGGGCGGGGGACTTAATTTTATAGTTTCAAATAATAAGAATATCTGCTAGTTTTATTCAGCTTGTAATTAAGGTTATTTGTTAAGTAAATCAAAATAAACAAAGTGTCACTGAAAATATTGAAAGAAAGAAAAAATAAAAACAGACATTTTAATATTAATTAGTGTTGGTTTTAATCTTTTCTCCTGAAACACCTAATTAATTATATAAAAACAGTAGGCCAACTTAATAATAATAGTGTAAAAAATTAAATAAAAAATCTATACCTCTCTTAAAATTGAGATTTTTTGCATAAATTATGCTTTCTGTAACAAGATAATTTAAAATACTAATAAATTTTGTTATTAATTTAAAAATAGTTTTCTATAAATAATTGATTAAAAATTAAATGTACAAGCCTGGGATTTTTTATTTCGCTTATTTCTTACTCCGGCTTCAAGAAAAAAAAAAAAAATAATAATATTAAAGGAGAATATTAATTTAAACAGTATGAAAATAATTTATATTTTAAGCAATATTTTTCAGCATTTTATCGAGAAAAATTGAACAGTATTTTCTTTTAAATTTTGTGTAAGGTTTAAAAAAAATACATGCTTACTGGAATAAGTACATATTATATGTCTAAGTTAAATGGGAAAATTACAAACATGTACAATGATTTCATAATCAAATATTAAAACTTGAAATGCAAAAAACTAGCAAAATAAACAATCGCTCCCCAAGTCTCTATTTTTCTCCTTAACTTTTACATCATGTGTAATCCTTGAAAAAAAAAATATATATATATAATGATTATTGAAATATAGCTTAAAGCAAAGCATCCTATGTTTATCACCCATAAATTTATCATTCATGTATCATAATTTGTAGAATAAGTATTATCATCTTAACAATGTCTTTTTACTTGTCAATTCTTATTCCGCCATTGTTCTATATCTTTGTCGCTATTCCAAAGGCAATTTTGAACAAAGGAAATACAATGCAGTGAACAAAGCGACGAAATGGTAATTTTGTATTTCAATGGAAATATATTTGTTGTATACCATGTGTTTTGCAGATTTATAGTGGTTTATGTTTTGTTATAAACTTTTAAATTTTTATTTAAACACTGAAAAAACGTTTACTTAAAAAGATTTTTCTATTTTTCAAGAACCTCCAAAAATAGAGATGGTGTCAAATTCTAACTATCTACTTTCTGATACATTTTCACAAAGCATATTTTACTTAAAATGCATGGTCTTTTTTTTTTTTTTTTTTTTTCAGAATGAATAATTCAAGTTCATTAAAATCAAATGACGTGTTCAATTTTTTTTTTTTTTTTTAGACATATACATAAAAGAGAAAAATTATGCAAAATTGGTATTTTGAACAGATTTGTAATTCAAACTGCTAATTTCCCGCCAGAATTTTAAAAGATTTTTTTTTTTTTTTTTTTTTTTTTTTTTAAGAGACCAGAAATTTGTAAGATACCTTATTAAATACTTAAAAGTTCAATGAAGTATTCTAAATAACAATGATAAAATAATAATGATAAATAAATAAAATAAAAACCAGAAAATCGTGTCAAATAAGCGATTTAACTAAAAATAAAAAAAAATTAAAATGGACCAATGACAAGTATAAATAATCCCGTCATAATGCAATTCTTCTAAAGAACGAATCAATTTAACTTTAGCCAGATCCTAATATGAAAATTAGAAAAATGCGAAAAATCACTGATTTTTTGTTTCAATTAGTATTTAAAGAAGGATGTAAACCAGTTTTCTGCATGTACATTCGAAAATTAAACACTAATAATGATAAATTAGACACAGTGTTTAATCCAGAACAAATTTAGTGCCGCATTGAGGCACTTTCACAAAATCAACTTTTAGCAATGGGGTACCTTCACAAATTCACTTTTCACCAAAGAGGCACCTTCAGAAAGTCAACTCTCAGAAATGGGGTACCTTCACAAATTCACTTTTCAGTAAAGAGGCACTTTCATAAAGTCAACTCTCAGCAATATAGCTGCACACTAAAAAATTTTATAAGCTTCACTGCATAAAACACATAAAAATAACCTCAATTTGGATATTTACTAGAAACAATGGTAAATATCTAATTAAACACTTTCTTATCTTACATATAAGAAATAACTTGATTCATCCATATATATATATTTATTTTGCAACTGTTCCATTTTATTTTTTAAATGCATTTTAAAATGACAAAAACTGCTTTGCACATTTCGATTAATTGTTCTGAAGCATTATTAATTTTCACAAACTTACTTTATGTATTCACAAATTATTTTATAAATTCACAAATGGGGTACCATTTTGAAAAAGCTGCATTAAACCCTGAACACTAATCTAATTAGAATCTAAATGATGTTTCTTTGAACCTTAATTAGTGCTAGTTAGCATCGCATCGTTTATTGCCCATCCATAAGCAAAATGACAATGTCACTGTATTTTTTTTTTTTTTTTTTTTTTTTTTTTTTGTATTTGAATTGAAATGCAAACAAATTTTTCGTATACCTTGAAAATTAGTCACTACTTAATAGTACACTTAGACAATTGTACGTCTTAATAGTACAATATTGCTGAGCATCTAATTGAAATATATTAATTAGAATGTTTCTTTACAGCTTAACTTGTAGCAGTTAGCATCGCTGCACTTATTGCCCATTTATAAGCAAAACGTCAATGCGCTAATTTGCTCTGATTAATCAATGGCATCCTACTAAATTTTAGATCAAATTTCGCTGTCCGGAGAAAAGTGACATTAAAGAAAGGGGGGGGGGGGGAATCTGGTCAGTTAGGTTAGCAGTTGATTTTCTCTCCATCACGTCAAAAACAATCATGGGCGTACGATAAAGTCTTATTTCAAATATATCTAACCAAAAAAAAAAAAAAAAAAAAAAATTCACTTTCGTTCTTTTTTTTTTTTTTTTATCTTTCCTAAATTTTGCTCTTTTATTTTTTTTTTTTTTTTTTTTTTACAAAATAATTTGCAAAACAAATTTCCCTATGGAATAACATGGGTGTCGGATGTCGGCGACGACAATTGAAGCGTCCCCTTAATAAAAATCTTGACTAAAACTATCGATTAATATCTTTATTTTTTTTTTTTTTTTACGTTTTTACACAGTTTTTGCGTGAACTTTATACGAAAAACAAGAAATTCAGGAACATTCCCAGTGAAATAATAGAAAAATCGAATAGCATTATCCATGTCTCTGTAAATTAAGTACGTTTTTGAAAATATAGCATTTTCCCCTTTTTTCTCAAAAAGAAAGTTGAATGCTCATTTTTCTTTTCTCCCTTTTCCTTTTCTTGCTGTAATATGTTGCAACTTATACTTATAGCAATTTTTGTACTATTAATTTTCATTATTAATTACTCGTTTTCTTTATTTTAGGCGACGAAACCTATTATGGAAAAGCGTCGTCGTGCAAGGATAAACCAATGCCTTTCCGAATTGAAAACCCTTATTCTTGATGCCTTAAACAAAGATGTAAGTATATAACAATAACATTTTACATTTTTCCGTTTTTTTATCCCAAATATTTAATTGGTAATTTGAACTTCATTTATACCTTTATTATTATTATTATTTTTAAACAACCCATTGCCAAAATATACAACTGAAATATTTACTTTTCTAATCTGAATTACTTCAAACATTGATTTTATTTATGCCATACAAAAAAAAAAAAATCATTTTAGTGTATGTATTAAAAGTTAATGCAGTAGAACCTCGATCCATCGTTTTTCACGGGGTGCGTGAAAAAAACGATGAAAGCGGGAAAACCACGAATGCGGGTTATAGTCAAAACATGAAGAAAATAATGTTTATGGATTAATACTCACAATGTATACAGTATGCTACTAATAAAAAATAATATTTTAATTTCCAAACTGTCAAAGAAATAAATGAACGTTGCAGAACATTAAGTAAAATTTATTTTTAAAGTCAAAAACTTTATGTTGGGTTTTTTGTTTCTTTTATAAATTAAACAGGATTTTTTCCAGGTTTGCAGCCCATTTCTTGTCCTTTTCTGTAATTTCATGTGCTTATATAAAAGTTCGTGCATTTTTAAACGCCATAATTGAGTTATCGGAGTAAAAAATTATCCTCTGTTTCTTCGCCATTATTTTCACTTTTTGAAATTACACATTTATTCTATGCTTTAGGACACCGCATGTCGCAACGTATTGATTAATGCAAATATTATCACTAAATTTTGTACCAGATGCATCCTTTGTCACACGCAATCACTCTTCTTCTGCATTATCATCATCATCTTCTTCATCATTTTCTTGCCTATCTGTTTGATATTCATCATCATTTTTTCGCACGTAACCGCATTTGACGAAATAATTTTCTGAATTACTAAAGAGGCTACTTCCTGCCAAGCTGAAATTACAAAATGAATAGATGATCCGGAGACATGGCATCACGATTTTGATCCTCCATGGAAATGGGGAAAAGAGTTATTTTAGGATGAAAGAAGTAATTCCAGTTTGTATTCCATATGGAATTGCTTGACTTTCAAGAGAAAATTTTTACAAGGTCTGGATAAAAATTTTACAACGATGAATGAGGGAAAATGACTTTTTGATGCACGATACATGCGGGTTTCGTTAACATTATTTAAATACAAATTGTGATGGGACCATAGAAATAAAACGATCAATGCGGGAACGATAGATCGGAGCTTCACTGTATTTACATTTGTCGTTATTGTTAAAATGTTTTAATTCACTAATTCTTCCCATATTAAAAAAAAAAAAAAAAAAAAAAAAAAAAACTCTACCTTATTTTATTTTATTTTTTTCTTTAAAAGATTCCTTGTCGAAATTAATGTAAAAATTATTCAATAAGTATAAGTATTTTAGAACAATACAATATCATCTGACTTATTTACAAGGGTATATTAAAAATTGCCAGCTCTACAATTTCCAAAGAAACCATTTTTTCACGCCATACTTTATTTCCTTTATTTAAATTAATATTATAACCCGCGAACAATTTGCAACGCCTGTATCAGAAATTGACTTGTTGTTATTCCGAAAGTGTAACAAAGTATATCTTGCAAATAAAATACGAATTAATAAGTATTTTATTTTCATTCCTTCCACAAGTTTCAAACTAGTTTTGAGGAGATATTAAATACTAACACCAGAAACTATGTTTAAATAAGGTATTAAATAATTATGGTAGAAATAAAAAAGTAGGTTTAAAAACAACAAAAGAAAAAAAAAAGTAAATTCTTTATATACGAATATCTTTCTTCTTGAAAAGTTTTATGAATCCATTTTAAAAATTTCGATAAGGCGAATTTAGTTATGTTGTTGTAATCTTATTATAGTTATCAAACTTTAGTAATTTTATTTTAAGTGAGTATGCTTGTCGGGAAATATAGAGCAATAGTAATTAAAAATTACTAACCTGTTTATAAATTTGAAATTAAAATAATAATAATAAATAAAAGTTTTTATTGGAAAATATAAATAAATAATTTAAGTTTTTAAGTATTATATGAAAAACAATACTATTTGCTTTGTTTTCAAATAATTTAAATCATGTTAATAATAATTTTTTAAAAATGAATTTTCAATGCAAATTACTTTGTAATATATCGATATTTGTATAACTCGCATAGAATATATATATATATATATATATATAAGTATGAAAACTTATACCAATTTCTTAAAATTTTCACTTGATTTAATAAAATGGCTAAGTAATCACTATACTAAATTAAAGAACTGGTGTAGGTGTACAATCAATATTTAAACTTGAGAAACTTCTTCACACACCATAAAAATTATGGAAGCACTACCGGTTTCGAAAGGACATGAACCTTATCGTCAGGCGTAAAATACGTGTTACTGCCTTGGAGGCTAAAACAAAATACAGTTTACAGTCTTGCTTTTGCCTCCAAATCATGTATTTGGCACCTGAAGAAGAAAAGCCACGTCCTTTCGAAACTGGTGGAAATTTTATGGTGTGTGAAAAAGTTTCTCAAGTTTAAAAATGGCTAAGGTTTATTTCTAGCAAGTTCGTGCAGTAAAATTTAATTCAACAAAAATTCTTGTTACAGAACAATGCAGAGAATATTTGTATACAACAGCTTTTTTTCTATATTCATACACAATAGCTTTTTCCTGTCGTGCACACAGCGAAAAATCTCGCATTAAATAAAATTGTGCAGTTGTACTTGCAAGAATCGAACCGGAGTCCAGCGCTTTGTAAGAGACAATATTAACAAGAACGATTTGCTCTGCTACTTAGCACTTCGCAATCTTGCTTTGATGCCAATTTTCCGTATGCAAAAGCAAAACAGAAGAGAGAAAAAAAAAAAAAATGTAACCACCAGATGGGATCTGTATCAGTGGTTGCAGATTTTATCTGGTTACCGAAGAAATGTTTCGTTTGACGGATTGAGAAGTAATTTTAAATTAATTGCTTTGCTTTAGAAAACATGAATTTTATGTAGGATTTTTATTTTTATTTTTTAACATGTTTTATTTATTTATTTATTTATTTACAACGTATAATAGGTCATAACCGGTGGCCTTCCGAAAAAACTTATGAATGTTCCTTTTTTTTTCATTGTAATTATTTAATATTTATCTATATCTAAATTTAAAAAATGGCGATTGGTTTTCTTACGGTAGATGATAAATTTAATAACGGTGGATAAATCGCAAAAAAGCTGAAAATCAGGGGCTAATGGAATAAAAAATATTCTAGCTCAAAAACTTGATTATATTCTCTATAAAAAGTAATAAAAACAGTGAAAATGTTTTACAGTTCAGTAAAAATATTTGTATTTTATATATTGAGGGATGTAAAAAAAAACAATAAACGAAAAAGTTCACTTACAGTGAAGCCGAGATACAGTCTGTAAATCAATTTATGCTCTAAATTAAGCAGTACCGTACTGTAGAAAAAAGTAAAACAAAATCATTATAGTTCTTTATATTTACTTTCTTTTTTTCTTCGTGAAAGAGCGAGAGAGAGAAAGAAAAAAAAAAAGACACTGTTTTATGATTCTGCGCTTTCTGGTTTCCATCTTTTTCCCGTATTCGCGCATTATCTCCTAACGGGTAATCGGAAGTTTGCTGTGTATATATAGACAATATAGCCTTGCTAGTAACCTTCTATAACCCAGTTAACTGTAATGAGGTAACCCTCACCCACAGCACAAGTCGTTTCTGTAAATAGCAACTATGACAGTTATATTTATGCATTTATGTATTTTTTCATTTTTAAAAAGCACATTAAGTTGATTTTACCTTTTTTGAATACATAAAGTTTTTTCTAATAAAAGAAGAAAATGTTATCTTGCACGCATATCGCAGCCTGGTGAGAAAAGTGACACAGCTCAAAAATGTAGTATTTGAGAGAAAACAATTTAAAGATAACAGTAACACATTGATTAGCATTAAACATAATAAATTTTCACAACTGCCTTGCAGTTGCAGAAATTTTGAGGTAGAGATATGGCGCTTTTTGTGCATTTTGGGGCACTACATTTACATTTCTCAATGACATAAACTCAAAATTGCGATTTCTTTAACTTGAGTCACTTTTTTTTTTTTTTTTTTTTTTTTTTGCCAAGGTGCGATGCATGAATCAATTTTATATACTTTACGATTCTGTAATACTGTCACTATGTTTATTTTCCATAAAAAGTCATTTGAGAATATGAGATATTGTTTTCAACTGTTTTCAATAATAGTAGTAGATAGATAGTCTTCTGATGTTTTCTAGAGGCTCCTGACCACTATCTCGAGGCAAAAACTCTTTGTAAAAGAGATTTCATTTTATGCTGTAAGCAAAACTACTGCGTTTTTTATAGACAAGCGCTTTGATTACATTGTTGTACTTCCTGTAATTTCTAACTATTACGCAAATAATCATATTTTATTAATACTTGCCGGAGGTCATGTAGTCTAGACTCTTTCCGTACTAACAGCAGATGTTTAACTAGTTTTATTATTAATAAATAGCTAAAGCAGATTGCAAATGTTTCACTGAAGATAGATTATTGTTTACCAGCTTCAAATCACGTCCATAAAGAAAAACAACAAGCGACATATAATTAAACCTTGCAAATTAAATCGAACCTGAGGAGAAATACCTAAAAAAATTGTCGATTCGACCCTGATCTACAGTGTCTAGACACTATTTAGCAATTTTTTCAATTTTTCTGTCTGAAAATCGAATTTTTTCGTCTAGGTATGCTTTATATTTGCACACCTTTGGCCGTTTACCTTTACAAAGAGGAACATGCTTACTTCCTCAATGTTGTTTAGTCATGTTATATATTAAACACGTTTTTAAACATAAAGAGAAAAACAACCTTAAATATTAAAAGGAACGCGCAGCTGCCAGTTTGTATTATTCTGTCAGGAATAAATTAGTTAAAACTTCACCAAACTAACTATTAAAGCTAGTTGAAAATCACAGTAGCCAGATTTAACATATATAGACTGTCGTTTTATTTTTCCAAAGTATTTTTTATTTTTTTTTAAGGCACTTCTGTCTGACTCCCTATCACCCTTATATAGAAAAAAGGGGGTGTCAAAGCAAATAAATTCGATCCGAAGGTAGTGGTTTAACAATTTAAAGTTTCAAAGGATATACAGTCTAACCTCGTTAACGTGAATGAATCACTTTTAACAAGAACTGTTTCCACAATCCCCTTCAAAATAAAGTTTACTTTAGTTATATGAAGGTTAGTTACTGATAGCATGAACTATTGATAACATGAAAAAAAAAATTATCCCCCTTGAGATTCCCGTTTACGAGGTTCGACTGTATATATCTATATATTTATTTAAGCTAACTAATAATAATAATAATACATAATAATAATAATTTTTAAAAAATGTGATATCACAAATTCCTTTTAAAATATTTATATGTGATGTCATTTTCTTTATTATTATTATTATTATTACTATTCTTATCAATTGGGCACGAGAATTTCAAAACATTTGCAACTTTTCTTACCACTAGACATTTAAATATTTAAAAAAAAAAAAAAAAAAGACTTAGTAGTTGAAAATATTTAGTAGCAAGTAAAATGCTAAATAAATTAAAAAATAAATAAATAAAAAATAAAAACAAATAAATAAATAAATACTTCTTTTTCTTTCTTTCTTTATTTTTTATTATTTTTTTCATGCGTATTTCAAATAAAATTAGTTGATAGTTAACAAGTATTCTTTTTCTCTTTTTTTTAGCCTTCCAGACACTCCAAATTAGAAAAGGCAGACATCTTAGAAATGACTGTTCATCATTTACAAAATATCCAAAGACAGCAAGTAGCAGGTAATAAATTTAAGGATTTTAAAAACATTTTTAAGGATTAAACACTTCTTTTTGTAAAATCAATCTAAAAATGAATAAATAAATAAAAATAAAAAATAAAAATTTTGGACATATTAGTACTGCTTGCTATAAAGTCTTTTTTTTTTTTTTTTTTTTTTTCCTGTATTTTAGCTGCTATATCTTCAGACTCTTCTGTCCTTAATAAATTTAAGGCTGGTTTCAATGAATGTGCAACGGAGGTATCTCGTTACGTAAGCCGTATCGAAGGAGTTGATCCTGCATTACGTCAGCGTCTTCTGTCTCATCTATCCAACTGCCTTGCTTCTATGAACTCTGCTGCACCTTTTCAACAGCAACAGCAACAACAGGCTTCTAATCTCAGTTTCGGAAATTCATTTCCTGGGATGCTGCAGTCCCTGAGCGTCCAAATACCAACTGGTATTCCTACTGTCGGGATTGTACCAGCCTCACGAGCTTCCACCAATGGTGATATAAACAATAACACCTCACCAACTACAGCATCAAATGGGAAACTTTTTGCTGGACTTTCGGTTATTCCTAGCCGATTGCCTAATGGTGACTTTGCTTTCCTACTTCCTAGCCAGGCTCTCACAACATCAGGTTCCATGTCTTTCCATTTACCATCTGTGAGTGCATCCTCTAGTTTACCATCTTCATCTGGTCCCGACAGAAATAGCCAGTCGTCATGGCCGCCTACATCACCGTCATCAAAACGTTCTCCAAGTCCTGATGCTATGTCTGAGGACAATGTTGTTTTAAGTCCGACTTGTTCAGATGCTGGTTCTGATGTGTTTTTAGAGCCATCATATAAACATCACCAATCTGTAAAAGAAATGGTAATATCACCGCCACCACATCATATAGAACGTTCATCGCCTCTTAAGGAAAGACATAATATACATAATATTCATCATTTACCTCGTCATCATCAAGTTTCTGAATCAGAATCAGTTTGGCGGCCATGGTGAATTATTGGAATTATCAAGTGTTGTATAAGTTGTAGAATATTGTATAATTTTCTTTTTATATTCTATGTTGTACTTCAAATAATTGTCAAAAAGACATGCTTTACTTAAAACGGATAAATTAACTGTATAAGTTTACAATGGAAGAGTTTTTTAAAAATAAATTTCCCAGCGACTTAATATTTTATAAACTTTTTAATTACTGATAATTTTTTGAGTTATTTTATTGTAGATTATATTTGCATTTGTTGATCTATATAGTTATTAGTGCCTTATATACTTCTTAAATTTTACTCATCTTTTATTATAAAAAATAAAAATCAAATTTATCTAAAGATGTTAAATTGTAATTATGTTTATAATGCAAATATTTTAATGATAAGTTTATAACTATAGATTATATTTACATTTGTTGAAGTATTAAGAAAAAAAATCTAGTGCCTTTCAGTAATTGTAAAGATTTTTCTTTTTTTAAATATTAGTTCAAGAAAATAATCTTAAAGATATTAAGCATAAAATTATATTTCCAGTTACGTGTTATCTGAAATCGTTTAACCCTTTCATGGGCAATTCGTTACGCTCATTTAATATTGAAAGCCAGCAGAATTTACGAGCAAAATTAAAAGAAAATATATATTAGGTATACCAGAACGTTTTGACGTATTGAATGAACCCTTTAATGTTCACTACTTAATTTATTTTAAAAAATACTAAACTAATTTTAAAAATGGCTTTTAGACACATAGCTGATCATAGATATTTAAAAAATAAAAAATTAGCATTGTTCCTTTTCGAGAAATTTTTGGGATGAAACATCTAAGTTATAAATTCAAATAATATTTAATTTAATAAATAAAACACTTTTTAAGTAAACATTATCGACTACAAAAACTCGTAAAAGTTGTTTCAGGTGAAAATAATAGTCCAGCTCTTCATTAAATGAAAAAAACTAGACATGAGTGCATCATCAAACCAGCAATTCGCACTCGTGCACACTAAGAAACTTCAAGTGACTTATGCATTTAGCTTCCTTTTTGAAGCATTATTTGTTAAATTTTGAAATAGTGCTGCTATCTACAAAACAGAAAAGGAACAAAAGTTTAAAACCTGATTAAAACAAGGGGGAAATGTTAAAGAAAACTGCTGTATAAAAATTGTTAAATTATGTCAAATGTTTGGTTTCGCTGCAAAACCAATGAACGTTAAAGGGTTAAACAACTAATACCCGAAATTTATCCTCGATAACATTTATATAACTTTTGAATTTTTATTTGGTAAATTCAGAATTATAATTACGGAATCGAAAAATATGTAAAGTTGATTCACTTACCACAACTTTACAACAAAAGTAACACAAGTAAAAAAAAAAAAAAAAAAAAAAAAAAAAAAACTAACATTGAGTTTATGGCTTTGAAAAATGTGTATGAAGCACCCCAACGTGCACGGAAAGCATCACATCTCTTATTCAATTGAGAGGGAGCTGTATCTGTTTTATTGTAGGCCAGTCAATACTTTATTCGTTACCTTTAAGTTGATTTTTTTTTCTCAAATTATGTATTTTTGAGTTATGTCACTTTTCATTCACAGAACTTTCTGGTACACCCAATAAATGAATTTTTTCAATACATTATAAAAGTAAAATTCTTGATAAAAATTTCAGGATGAAATCCTGCAGTTGGAAAATAAAATTAGGTGAAAATATTTGCCACCTTCGATGAAAGGGTTAAATCCGTAAAATTATTTTATTACATATTTAACTTTAATAGCCGAAAATCATAGCGCACAGGATTAAAATATGAACTAAAACATAATTCGTTGATTATTTGTAGCTCTCGCTTATTACGCACAATGGTACGCTACAATTTTGTCAAAAAATGGTTAATTGAACACGAGTGAAATATTCAATCATTGTTACCTCATTTTTACATCTGTTTTCTACACCAAAATTAATATAGAATAATTACTCTTAAAAAAAAAAAAAAAAAAAAAAAAAAAACTGATGTTATCTAATATAATATTCTATAGTTGTAACATAGTTATAAAAAATATATAATTATTTGACATTTTGTTTTCCTTATAAAATTTATATTTGTAGAATATTTTATGATCTCTATCATTATTCTGTGATTTGTATATATATATAAAGGTTTAATGCTTTATTGGACATGAACATTATTGTATGAACGAAGTTCTAAACTAATGAATATGCCCCAGTGATTTTGTAAATATTTACCAGATAGCATACGTGATGTTACACTTTGAATGAATTTGTTACGAAAATATTAATTAACATTAAATTTATAACAGTTAATCAGTACTCTTCTTTCTAGTTTTTTAAATCATGTAAACGAAAATTAATGTTGTTTGAATTTTGATTCAAAAAATATTATTTTTTATTTTCAAAGTTTTGACCATTAAAACTTTAATCAAATTGTATTATTTAACTTTTGGTTTTATGCATTATGCTGTCTGTTTGTATTTAAGCATGTATGATGTTATATAGTATCAAATGGTATACCACTAGTGCCTTATGATTTGTACATAGAAAGCTTTTGTTACGTTTATAATAAAATATTTTAGTACACTAATATGATATATGTGTCATTTCTCAGTATCAAGTTATGCATACAGTCATAATTTATTTTTAAAGCATTAAAATAAGTTGCACCTTTATCTATATACCTAATAATTAAAAGTTCTGCAAATACATTAAGAGGACAAGGGATGATGAAAATGAACAAAATCGATGCAATTAAAAGTATCCAGATTATTACTATAGAAAGTATATGAAGCTGTATAATGCTTTTAATTTCATTCTACAGTTTCACAAACATTATTTAAAAGGTTTTTACAAAATTGTCATTTTTATGTATATTTTTCTTGGGTTCCAAATTTTGGGAATAACCAGTTACTTATAAAATTCCATGCGAATTTGTTTTTATCAAAAAACAATAAAAAAAAAATTAGTACTTTTATTACGAACTCTCAAATTCAACTGCAAAACAAAAATTATATATGAAAAAAAAAAAAAAAAAAAAAAAAATCATGTTTTTCTTTTTTTCTTTTCTTTTCTTTTTCTTTCTTTTTTTTTTTTTTTTTTGTAACTGATTTTATAATTGAAATATAATAATTATAAGATAAAAAACTTTTTATATGCCATGTTTTTAAATTTTCTGTTGAATCTTAGCTATAGAACTACTGCATTAGCACTTTATCAATGCGTATAAATTTTTTAAAGTGATAATGACTTCAATTTTTGTGAGATGCCTAATTTAACTTTTTACAATTTTTTAACGTTCACGTTTAATTAAATGTATTTATTTTTATGTCAAAAAAAGAAAAAAAAAAAAGAACTCGTAATTTTTTTTTTTTTTTTGACAACAATTAAATTATAGCGAATAGTTTAATGGCTATTTTTTAAAGCTATTAGGAGCTTTTAATTAATTAAAAGAAAACTAATCAGGAATTCGAAAATTGGTCTTCGAAGTATTTTGTTGTCATCGGGTTCCGAGCTATTCTGAAAGTTTCAAATGTCTAGCCAGTAGGGAAGTTAGTTAAAAATCGATTGCAAGATTTGTACCGGACAAACAAAAATAGAAGTTAATAAAAACATAGTAAAAAATTAAATACCAATATGTGTTCAGTCACACACACACACACACAAAAAATACATTGTTTATTTATTTATTTATTATTTTTTTTAAATAATTCGCATGGAGCATTTTAAAATTAGGCTTTATTTCGTATTATTTTCCCCATAAAAGTGGTCTTTCCTTCTCAAGAATTACTTTTTATCCTTTAAAATGTGCCGTGTAGATAGAAAATGATAAATTTCATCACAGTACATGATTTAAAAAGCTATTAAATGTAAAACAAAAATAATTAATTTCAACAGTCGGATTAACCCTTTTCTCCCTCCCTATATTTCATTTTCCTTGCTTCGTATGTTTAGGATATCTCATTGAAGAATGGCGCTTTTTAAAATTCTCTTGATTGAATTATATTCATTGTACCTGTCGCCTTTTATCTTACTAAGCAATTTAAAAGGAAATAAATAAAACAATTTTTTTTTTTTTTTTTTTTTCAAGGTTGCAAATTCGAGCTCTCAGATTGGGAAACGAAAAATGTATATGAAATTTTTTTTAATCTCCTTAGGATAAAAGGCGAAATGTTCAGAGAGTGAAATAATAATTAAAAAAAAAAAAACTTCATTTTTCAATGAGATGTCCTTAAAGTACGGAGCAACAAAAATTCCATAGGATTACATTCAGACTGGAAGGGTGGAAATGAATCTGACAGATAGCCTTCATGAAGATTAAGGAATAAAACAACAAATTGAATCAGATTATGGAGTATAAAATTATGAAACTATGATAGCCATAATGAGGTGACAATAATAAGAATTCTAAATTAAACTAGTATGGTGTGGCCACCATATGACTTTCTTCTATATTTTCCTATACAGATTCACCCAATACAAATAATTTATTAAAAATACCTTCCAAAATGAATGCAAACGATTTTCTTAAAAGAGAAGTATAACACTAATCACCCCAAAAAGTCAATTTTATTCTCTGTATGACATTCTAAAAAATGCTTTTTTATTTTATTCATTTATTGTTTGTTTATATAAAAAAAAACAATAACTTTATTTTTAATTATCACAGAGCGATGGTTCAATCATTTGTTTTAAAGGTAATGACGAGCTATTCTGAAAGATGCTCAAAATCAAAATTTGCCCCCTTCGGAGGGATGGGGGTAGCGATGTTACACGTACAAAAAAATTTTACTATTTGACTATTACTTTTTTTAATAATTCTTTTTAATTTTATAGTGATGCTTAAAAATTAATTCTCTTTATGCACATTTATACAAAATATTATCCAATACCGCCATGTTAAAAATTTAGAAAATGCGCGATGGCAACACCATTTGTTGGACAATTTTTACCAAAAGTTGATAAGCACTAATTTATGTCAAGGTGCAATTACATACCAATTTGTATGAAATTCTATGCTGTAGTTCCTGAGATACAATTGACACAAAATTTTGTCACACACACATACACAGACATTTTCTAAAAATGGTCAAATCGTGTTCTAGACCACTCAGAACGTGTAAATCCATCGAAAATTTTTACGAATCCAATACTTTCTTCTATTGAATATAGAAGAAAGTAAAAATAAATAAATGAATTTTATAAAATTGATTTAACTAATAACAGGCAACTACGACACTAATAAAAAGTGACTTTATTTTTGACAGATAAAAGGTAGAAAGATAACATTAATGTCGATAATTCTGTGTATTGAAGAACTCTACAGATTAATGATCATTTTGCTTATAATTTCATTTTTCTACTTTGGGATTAAATTGAAAAGCACAGCTCGAGAGGTATGTCTTTAATTATTAAAAATAATATACAGTAAAACCTCTCTAAGTTGGACACCTACGGTTCCAAGAAAAAGTGTCCAATTTAGAGAGGTGTCCAACTTATAGGGGTGCTTACTTTTTTTGATTTAATTAAACTGTATCTATGCATGCTTTTTAACTTTTAATTACATCTACATATAATTAAGTATTCACGACTTATATACAAAAAATAATTAATTTGAAGATTTAAAATTTAAATGCAAATTATGTTGTGGCCAGTATAATACTTTCTTCTATAATTTTTTATATAATAGCGCCACCTACCAGTTAGCATGCAAGAAAATTTAATTAATATAGCTTCTCACAATAAAGATTTTGCACATGCATTTTGGTGCAATTTTATCCAATAGACGCTGAGATAGTCATGTGGAAAATCAAAGTGTGAGTAAAGGTAGCACCTATGCTGATCTATACCCAAATTAAGCTAATATTCATTTTCATAACGGGCATCTCACATATAAAGTTTGGTGAATTTATTTACTCTAGAAACTGAGATGTGGTTTTCCGGTGAATGGGAAAAACTGAAGCATAGCAGCAACACCAGTCAGCTGATATGCATCCAAATTGAATCAGCATCATTTTTCACAATAGATCTCTCTCATATTAAGTTTAGTGCAATTATACGCTCAAGTTATTCTTCGTAGGAAAAATAAAAGGGGTAAATGAAGAGGACCCCTACCAACCAAAATGTATTTTCTAATGCCAATTTTTAAACAGTCTAAGTCAAAACATGCCTGTAAGCTCTGTGGAATATTAAAAAAAAAAAAAAAAAAAATGCAAGGATAATTTATGCAATTCAATAAAAGAAAGATTCTTGCATTATGCACTAAATCACAGTAATTTGTGAATGTTTCAACTGGAGAAAATAAGTATTTTTTATAAGACAGAGGTAAATATATTGTGACATGAAACATTGTTTTTTTTTAAATATATATTTACAGTTTTTTCTACAAGGGATAAGTAAAATTTCTAAAAAAAGTAGTGAGAAAATAGAAGTTTTATTTCTTTTTTTTTCTATCTCATCGGGTAAAAGTGTCCAACTTAGGACAGTATTTCACTGTCCAACTTCCAAGTTAAAGGGGTGTCCAACTTATAGAGGTTGGACATAATGTTAATCCTATGGATACATTACGTTCCGAGAAAAAGTGTCCAACTTATAGGGGTGTCCAACTTGAGAGGTTTCACTGTATATATGAAAGGGATAAAAATAAATAGATGTAAATTATTAAAAAACCCAAATTAAAAGTATAAAAATCGCTAGTCGAAATTATAATCGCTAATAATTCGTAATTGCCCCTTTAAAGATTGTTTTCCATCAGAAGACTTTTAACCCAGAAATCAGAAAAGGAACGAAATTATAAGTCGAAATTCGCTTACGTTAACGGAATTTGTAGCTTTCACGGCATCGAGCTGCATATTAATTAATTCCAGAAATTCTTTTAGCGCCCGGACGATCTAAAGAACCAGTCAGCAGCTCAGAAAATTCGATATATAAGCCCAAACATTAAACAAACGGTCTCTTCTTGCCACGCTTTTCTATTGCTAATAAACTTATCGTTGGTCGCTTCTCCGAAATTACGTATGTGCTACTGGCCTCCCCAACAGATTCTGCTCATTTAAAAAAAAAAAAAAAAAAAAAAAAAAACAACGATTGTCTACAAAAAAGTTTTAGC
The DNA here is from genome assembly GCA_963930645.1 of Salticus scenicus. Taxonomy (NCBI): domain Eukaryota; kingdom Metazoa; phylum Arthropoda; class Arachnida; order Araneae; family Salticidae; genus Salticus; species Salticus scenicus. Next base: position 352,319,414 of record OZ005648.1, on the reverse strand, counting down.
CAATGAAAATGACGCCAGAACTAATTTCATGACGTATGTAAAAAAAAAAAAAGCGGGGGGGGGGGGGGGAATTAATTCAAACATATTAGTGTTTTTTTTTTTTTTTTTTTTTTTTTTTTAAATCTAATTTCTGAACAGTTTGAAATTATTTTGCTAAAATAGTAGAGTTTTGTTAGGATAGCAAAAGGCACCTCTTCTGAAAGTTTCAACTAAATACAACAAATATTTTTTGAGTTATCCTGGACGGGATTGTTTAATATTCAACGTAGCTATAGAGAGGAGGGGACCTGTAAAAACGCTGTGTATTTATCATCACTCTCACTCAAACAACTACTATTTAACAATTTACGTGTATGAAAGTTTCACTATTTTAAGATTTCTTTCTTTCTATTTCTTTTTATGAAGTTTACACCTAAAAAATAATTTATGTTTCTTCTTTCTTTCTTTTTGTTCTTTTTCTCCCCCCCCCCCAAATTTAATAGTAGGGAGGAAGCATGGAAGCACGAATATAACAATAAAAGTTATCCCCCCCCCCCCCCAAAAAAAAAAAAAAAAAAAAAAAAAACTTTCTTAACTTGTATAGACTTTTTCCTTAGATATAATATTGATATAAAATGAAATTACCATACATATGCCTGCAAACTTTAAATTAGATATTAATAATAATATTGTAAATACTGTATAAAATACTCTATTAACAATATTTCATAAAATTTTCATAATTTTTTTTCTGAGAATGATATTTGTCAAGCTATTAGATACAAGTTCAAATGTGATTCAGAGATATTTATTTCGATAACGAAGGAGAGATTTTTTTTTTTTTTTTAATTTCTTTTATCTCCTTATATTATTAAAATCTGTACGCGTGTGTCTGTGAGAAACGGCTTGACGCAGCTAAGGCTCCGCCGCTAAAGGTCGCACGGACTTCGAACAGGTACCGTCGGACAGAGAATTTATCGCAGATCTGGGTTATCTAATTTGCTAAACGATGCGACACTAATTAGCGGAGATATTAATTAAAATATCGACCATTGTCTAACGAAAAAACGATTCGAAATCGGAGGCGACCGCCATTTTCTACCGCGACCGCTTACCTTGAAAGAAAAAGCACAGAGAGAAAATTTCGTGGGTTTTTGTAAAGCGATCGCTTCCGATCTGCTGGAGATATCGAAAATACACCTGTACCACGATAAAGAGCATTTATTACCGATTCTTACGGTACAATTTTTTTTTTAAAATACGGATTTTTTATATTTTTAAAAAAAGTTTTAAAAAGGGTCGAAAATTTCTCTTTTTCGCGGTCGTCTTTTTTGAAACGCCCTGTACGACCGGGTAACCCTTGCATTTCTTAACAGCTGGTATATAAAGAAAGGCCATTTAATCCTCTTTCGAACCATATAAACATTTTTACAAAATAAAGATTAGTGATCCATATTTTTTGATTTTACGAAACATCGATTTTTTCGCAAAACATTTTATAACTCAAAAGCGTTTAGAGATAAATCATTTCTTTTTTTTTTTTTTTTTTTTTTTTTTTTTTGTATATAGATCTCGCTTTTAAAATTTAATTTCCAAAAGATTGAGAGAAAATTTCAAAAACTGAATGAGTTATAATTTTTTTAATTTTCAGTATCGCGGCAGATTTCGATGAAATTCTGAGTCTCTAAACCATTGCAAATGCTTTACTTCATTCAAAAATGAAAACCGTAATCAAATAATGTAGATCACCATGGCAACCTGTTCAAAGAGGTTCATTTCTCGACGGAAGCTAAGAAAGAAAAAAAAAAAAAAAAAACAGCGAGGTCACATCACATGTTTTTGTTCTGCGATTAAAAATTGCAATATTCTAATACGCGTATTTCAATTTCTAATAACGATTAATTTATTTTTTATACATCATTGGAAAGATATTTTAAAGTTCTTATTTTTACTTAAAGTTTTCAACAGATTTACACGTTTTGAGGTGTCCTGAATTAATTTTCTTCTGTATCTCAGCTACTAATTAAAATAATTTCATAAGTAGTACATCATTAGAAAGCTTTTTTGAATTGGAATCGAACAGTGGAATACAGAAATTTGTATCGCCAGATGGCGCTGTAATATTTTCAAATTTAAATATTTCAATTTCTAATTATGATTCAATTATTTTTAATACATCATTCGAAAGATATTTTAAAGTTCCTTTAAATTATCGCGCGCAGCGCGTGTATCTGTTGTGAAAAAATCAATTTTCACATATGTTAAATTTGCAGAGTTAGCAGTGAAATATACGATAGTTGCTCAGCTCTAATAAACTATAAAAATGATAAATATGTGTGGCATTCATTGAAGACAAAAGTTTAATTAAAACAGTTTATTAAACTTGAAACAAAATGATGAGTAACATTAAATAAGCTGAAACAATTGTAGAATATATATTTTGCTGACGAAAGGTTAAATACCCTTAAAATACTGCCATATAGAGTTCAAATAGAAAACGACTTTTACATTGTGACATAACTAGATACACTAAACGTATCGTTGAAAATATCAAGTCACGAAAACGTAATTTACAATCATTATAAAACTAAACACTTTATCATTAAATTAAAATACCAGCTCATGACTTTGAGCTAAACAGAAAAAACATAAAATCATAAGAGGCTAAAGAAACTAAGAGATTAAGAGCACGATTTCATATTCCTTACCTCCTTTTATAGCCGCGAACGGATTCAAAGTGACAGCTACAATCGGCAACGCCTCCCATAACTATAGCAACATGACGCTACGAGTCTACCGCCATCTATGGGCTAAGCACAAGACTCAGCAGTTGAAAAATACAACATCTCCTTGCTAGGTAGCGAAATGAACAATCCGTAAAAGGATTTAAAGATATTTTCTTTAAGTTAATTTTAACAAAATATGCTTTTAAATATGAGGTAAGTAAATAAAGTTATTTCAAAGGACTTAAACATAATTATACTAATAAGGAATATAACTTTTAACTAAAAGTAATTATCATTAAGCTTTTTATTTTTAATTTTAATATATCTTTAACTCAATGGCAGTATCAAAAAGATAATAGCACTAAACGCTATAATTCATTTAATTAATAATTTAAACTTTAAAGATTATAAAGTAAATCATTTAAATTATATTTAAGTAGTGAATGAATTTAAATTTAAATTTGAGAATCAACACGGAAAGGGTACAAATTTTACAACAAGCCCCCCCCCCCACCGTGTTGATTCGACAAACACAAACGTCAGCAATTACAATATAAACTTTATTAGAAAAGAAATAAAAAAAAATTCCTTGAATATTTAGTGACTTGACGAGAGATTCACATATGTCTTCTACAGAATATACTTCACACAAAGCTAGAAGCTTTGTCAATCTTGTAAATCATAAGATAAGTCCACGAGTCCGACTCACAATTTCAAAAAACAGTAGCATTATCAATATACTATACACATCTACTAAAAAAAACAAGATATTAATACAGAGCAAATATGCACAGCATTTCAAGGAAACTTTTTTTCCCCCATTTCCCATTGTCAAATAAAAAAAACTATGATATTCACAAATATATGAAACATTTATAACATACACATAACCAATCACACGTGGCGCCACGAATTTCTCTCATACAAAAAATTAAACTAAACTATACATCACTACACAATGGAAAAAGCAGAAAAAACCCACCAAGAAAATGCATACATATCCCTCTAAAAAACATTTTTCAATTTCAAAAAATTTAAATATATATATTATACGTTCAAAAAAAAAATTAAATTTACTCTATATACATTTACTTAATAAATACCTTATTTACAAATTTAGCCATATCACCTTTAGTAAGGGGCTTTGTGAAGGGGTCGGCAAAGTTATCTTTAGTATTTACATATTTTAAATCAAACCGTTCCTCAAATAACCATTCACGGATGAAAAATAACTTTACATTAATATGTTTAGATTTGTTATTTTCTATAGGAGATCTGGTAAAATTAATAGCCGCTTGGTTATCAGCAAAAAGTATTGGTAGTTCATATGAAATAGAGATTAATTTAAAATCAATACAATCTCGTAATATATTATCAAACCACATTAATTCTTTAACTCCATCACACATGGAAACAAATTCGCGTTCCATGGTTGAAAGGCAAACACTTTTTTGCTTAAAAGTTTTCCAAGAAATAGGGCTATTATCCAAAAATAAAATTTGTCCCCCCATTGATATACAAAGTCATCTCTATTCATCGCGAAATCAGCGTCAGAGAAAGCAGTTAAACATGGATTAAAACAATTCAAATTTAATTTTAAATCTCGAGTACACGAAACATACCCAAGTAATTTAATTAATCCATTCCAATGATTAAACCCCGGTGAATTCTGAAATTGACTGAATATATTAACTGCGTAGGCAATATCAGGTCGTGTCCTGTTTGCAATGAAAGATAAACATCCTAAGATATTCCGATATGGAAATCTAGACATTTCATCAATTTCATTTTGATTAGTAGGACAATCTTTTTTCGAATACTTAATGCCTTTTACAATAGGTAACGAACAATAAGGAATATTAAACGACTTAAACCTGTCATACACTTCATTAATATATAATTCCTAAAAAATTTGTACTGAATCATTTTCATAATTAAATTCTACACCAAGTAATTTCTTGGTTTTACCTAAAATTTTTATATCAAATTTACATTTTAATAAATTAAGAATTTTATCTATTTGAAATTGATTTCTACCAAACAAAACTAAATCATCTACATAAACTAGTAAAACAATATAATTTTCAATATAATATGAACAATTACACCAGTTAAATTTATTAAACCCCAAATCTAATAGTACTTTATTTAACTCATAATACCAGAGTCGACCACTTTGATGAAGGCCGTATAACGCTTTGTCTAGTTTACAAACAAGATTTCCCCCTCCCTTTACAACATATCCTTTTGGCTGATACATATAAATTTCTTCTTTTAAAGGTGCATAAAGATAAGCACATTTTATATCGCATTGAACGTTATGCCATTTATAACATGAGACCAATAATGAAAAAAAGAAACGTATTACTGAGAAATTAACGACGGGTGAAAACGTCTCGTCATAAGTGTCCCCCTTTATCTGATGAAAGCCCTGGGCCACGAGCCTCGCTTTAAAGCGGGCAACGTTTCCTAGCTCATCTCTTTTAACGGCGTATACCCATCTATTTCCCAAAACTTTTTTCCCTCCGGTAAATTAACCAGATGCCAAACTTTACGGGTTTTCATATTATTTATCTCATCATCCATGGCATTTTTCCATTCAACACATTCTGAAGATTTAACGGCCTGATTATATGTTTTAAGTACAGGGATAACTAGTCATGATTTTTTATGAGTTAAACTTGAAGTTGGGTTATTCAAGTTTTGCTGATCAACTACCCCCTCGAACTTATTACTACTAGAGAAATCAAAAAAATTAGAGTCAAAAATTAAATTATTTTTATCACAATATTGTTTGACATCATTCATCGATCTCAACCTAGTTTTAGTGTTATCCGGGTAATAGAAAATGTCAACTCTGTCACTCATTTTTCTAGGTACGGGTTTCCTATTCCAAGTAATTGAAGAAAGAGGTTTAACAGAAGATTTATCTACAGGAGTTTCATCGACGGACTCGTCACTAGAATCATCGGGCCCACTTCCGAAAACAATGTCAACAGGATTGGAAGCTTGACAATCAACTGGACTTTCCGGAAGTAACTCCAATTCCTCCAGTGAGGTGCCCATCACCGCTCCACTGCATTTACTAAATAGCTGATCAGAGAACGTTACGTTTATAGTTTCAACTATTTTATCCTCATCCTCCAACCAAATTTTATACCCCTTAGTCTTTAGTGAATAACCTATCAGAACTCCCTTTTTAGCCTTAGGTTCAAGCTTATGGTTTCTATGTTGTTTTGGGATCCCTACATACGAAATTAACCTAAACGGCTTAAGGTGTCTTACGGATGGTTTAAACCCAGTATATAACTCAAAAGGAGTCTTAGTTTGTCCCCTGTGGATTAAACGGTTCCAAGTGTACGCGAAATACAACATTGCATCGGGCCAAAAAGAAAAAGGTAAACCACTATCCGTGATAATAGCTCTAACACAATTTAAAGAAGTTTGATTAAACCGCTCACTTAACCCATTTTGCTCAGGTGTGAATGTGTTAGTTAACTCATGAACAACTCCATTTTTACTACAAAATGATTTAAAGTTGTCATTTACAAATTCGGAACCATTATCCGTACGAATAGCTTTTAATTTTTTATTCAAACTACGTTCTGCCCGTGCAATGTGTCTCTCGAATACACCAAAAACCTGAGACTTATCCTTTAAAGGATAAACAGCAACCCTTTTAGAAAATCCATCAATTATGGACAAACAGAACCTTTCCCCATTTTTCCCAGTTACTTTAATTGGGCCCCAAACGTCCATAAATACTTTCTCTAACGGTGACTTAACGCCATGAACATCGGATGATTTAAAAGACACACGGTTTTGTTTACTAATCCTACAAGGTTCACAAAAAAATCTCTTAAACTTAAGTTTAGAAAGACCCCTCACCCCGTTCTTCTTGCTAGTATTTACTATAGTATCAGTACTTACATGCCCAAAACGAGCATGCCAATACCCAATTTCATTAACTTTTGCAAGAGAAGCTGAAGGATTTTCTGGGTGCCCCCATTCACTTTACTCCCCTTTTTAGTTTTAGAAACATTAGGATATAAATAGTAAACACCGTCTTTAATTTTAGCAGTAAAAATATGTCTTTTATCTTTACCGAACACCGACACTCGACCCTTACCGCCAGTGTATGTGGCACCGTTCACATCTAATTTAGGACCTGATATTAAATTTTTCCGTAACTTTGGGGAATATAACACATCTTTTAAATACAATACATTTTTACCAAAATTCAATTTAACAGTTCCTTTAGCAGTAATAGGAAAACTAATACCATCGATCGCGACAAAAAGCTCCTCTCCCTCAACAGAAGTATAATGCTCAAAAAGATCTAAATTTTTTAGAAAATGATTTGAAGCAGCGGTATCAAAAATAAAGCTGTCATCATCACTTAAATTACTAAAATTAGCTTGAGCTATGTAGTAGGAGGGGGGAGATTTGCATTTGTCACGACCGTTGGAGTTATACTTTAAATTTCTAGGTTTAAATTTAACATTAGTATTCAAAAAACAGTTTTTCTTTAAGTGACCAATACGGCCACACTTAAAACAAGTTAAAGGTTTTTTACCTTTGAGCTGAACGTTCTGTATCTGAACACTGTTATTGGCATCTTTCTTGATATCACCTTCTCGAAGCTGTAGACGTGATTCCTCCGCTGTTAACTCGGACACAATATTCTGGAACTTGAACTGGTCATTCTTCCAACGCAACAAATATTGCACTGCAGATTCAAACTTGGATGGTAAGTGTTGCAAGAGCTGGAAACAGCAATACACATCCTCCACAGCATGGCCAATTTCACGCAGCTGGTCTAGTATTCTTGATAACCGGGTTACAAAAGAATTCACTGTTTCATTCTCAGACATTCTACAATTAATGAACTCTGTAAACAGTCCCATATGATGAGCTCTTGAGTCTAATACAAAGGTCTTCTTCAAAGTCTCCCAGGCATCAATAGCACAATCACAATTTTCAATAATGCTTCTAACTTCAGGCGATGTATTCAGATAAATTGTGGATAATGCAACTCGACTACGTGATTTGAAATCTTCCACTTGTTTTGAAGTTATTCCGACCTCAGCATCTTCAACAGGCAGTTTTTTTTTTTTACATATTATATTCCAGCAGTTTCTTTCAATTAAAATGAATTTAATGTCCTTGACCCACGTAATATAATTATTCATTCGTAATTTTTCAATCGTGGGGTTTAAACTCACTGCCATTTCAATTTCTTATCTTCAAACAATTAGAATGCAATAAAAACTATTATAAAAATTTTAAATGCTATGAGCTGACAACGAGCCAAATCGCCCATAACACTTGTTGTGAAAAAATCAATTTTCACATATGTTAAATTTGCAGAGTTAGCAGTGAAATATACGATAGTTGCTCAGCTCTAATAAACTATAAAAATGATAAATATGTGTGGCATTCATTGAAGACAAAAGTTTAATTAAAACAGTTTATTAAACTTGAAACAAAATGATGAGTAACATTAAATAAGCTGAAACAATTGTAGAATATATATTTTGCTGACGAAAGGTTAAATACCCTTAAAATACTGCCATATAGAGTTCAAATAGAAAACGACTTTTACATTGTGACATAACTAGATACACTAAACGTATCGTTGAAAATATCAAGTCACGAAAACGTAATTTACAATCATTATAAAACTAAACACTTTATCATTAAATTAAAATACCAGCTCATGACTTTGAGCTAAACAGAAAAAACATAAAATCATAAGAGGCTAAAGAAACTAAGAGATTAAGAGCACGATTTCATATTCCTTACCTCCTTTTATAGCCGCGAACGGATTCAAAGTGACAGCTACAATCGGCAACGCCTCCCATAACTATAGCAACATGACGCTACGAGTCTACCGCCATCTATGGGCTAAGCACAAGACTCAGCAGTTGAAAAATACAACATCTCCTTGCTAGGTAGCGAAATGAACAATCCGTAAAAGGATTTAAACATATTTTCTTTAAGTTAATTTTAACAAAATATGCTTTTAAATATGAGGTAAGTAAATAAAGTTATTTCAAATGACTTAAACATAATTATACTAATAAGGAATATAACTTTTAACTAAAAGTAATTATCATTAAGCTCTTTATTTTTAATTTTAATATATCTTTAACTCAATGGCAGTATCAAAAAGATAATAGCACTAAACGCTATAATTCATTTAATTAATAATTTAAACTTTAAAGATTATAAAGTAAATCATTTAAATTATATTTAAGTAGTGAATGAATTTAAATTTAAATTTGAGAATCAACACGGAAAGGGTACAAATTTTACAACAAGGCCCCCCCCCCCCCCACCGTGTTGATTCGACAAACACAAACGTCAGCAATTACAATATAAACTTTATTAGAAAAGAAATAAAAAAAAAATTCCTTGAATATTTAGTGACTTGACGAGAGATTCACATATGTCTTCTACAGAATATACTTCACACAAAGCTAGAAGCTTTGTCAATCTTGTAAATCATAAGATAAGTCCACGAGTCCGACTCACAATTTCAAAAAACAGTAGCATTATCAATATACTATACACATCTACTAAAAACATTTTACAACAGTATCCCTGAAGTTGTGCGCGCACAGCGCGCACGGGACTGCGCTGCCGAAGGCAGTGGGGACCCAGTGCGAGTTTTTACCCGATCAGAAATGATTTTTTTAGGGGGCACAAAGGGTTAGGGAAGGAATACGCGCGCGCGGCGCGCACGGGACTGCGCTGCCGAAGGCAGTGGGGACCCGGTGCGAGTTTTTACCCGATCAGAAATTATTTTTTTAGGGGGCACAAAGGGTCAGGGAAGGAATACGCACGGGACTGCGCTGCCGAAGGCAGTGGGGACCCGGGCCAACTTTTTACCCAATCACAAATGATTTTTTTTTTTAATTTCTTTTCTTAACACTAAAAGTTACTGTTAGTGATTCATTAATTATAGTGATTCATTAATTATAGTGATTCATATGAAAATACTGACCCGCTAGCGGTCGAAGCCCGCTAGTCTCCTTATATTATTAAAATCTGTACGCGTGTGTGTCTGTCTGTCTGTGAGAAACGACTTGAAGCAGCAAAGGCTCGGCCGCTAACGGTCGCACGGACTTCGAACAGGTACCGTCGGACAGAGAATTTATCGCAGATCTAGGTTATCTAATTTGCTAAACGATGCGACCCTAATTAGCGGAGATATTAATTAAAATGTCGACCATTGTCTAACGAAAAAACGATTCGAAATAGGAGGCGACCGCCATTTTCGACCGGGACCGCTTACCTGCAAAGAAAAAGCAAAGAGAGAAAATTTCGTGGGTTTTTGTAAAGCGATCCTGCTCGAACGGTTCCAGATATCGAAATACACCTCAAACAGCAGAAAGAGCATTTATTACCGATTCTTACGTTACAATTTTTTTTTTTTAAATATGGATTTTTTATATTTAAAAAAAAATTTTTTAAAAGGGTCGAAAATTTCTCTTTTTCGCGATCGTCTTTTTTGAAACGCCCTGTACGACCGAATAACTCTTCCATTTCTTAACAACTGGTATATAAAGAAAGGCCATTTAATCCTCTTTCGAACCATATAAACATTTTTACAAAATACGGATTAGCGATCCATACTTTTAGATTTTACGAAACATCGATTTTTTTCACAAAACATTTTATAACTCAAAAGCGTTTAGAGATAAATCATTTCTTTTTCTTTTCTTTTTTTTTTTCTTTTTTTTTTTTTTTTTTTTTTGTATATGGATCTCGCTTTCATAATTTAATTCCGAAACGATTGAGAGAAAATTTTAAAAACTGAATGAGTTATAAGTTTTTTAATTTTAGCCATTGAAGCATTCATTTAAATAAGACGAACTTCATTCTATGAGATTGTAAAATGTGTTCGTTGCCGTTTCCACGCAACCACTTCACGGAAGAACGATGTCTGATGGATAGGAAAAAAAAAAACTTGAACGGAAAGAGAAACATGTATTTAATGAGGTCACGTGTTTTGGTACTGCGATTAAAAATTGCAATTTTGAAAAGGCTTTAGTTTTTCAGTGTCGCACACTAAACTTGGTACAAAGAACTAACATCACAAGACAGCCTTGCAGTTCAAATTTCATCGACTTTGCAAAAAATTTACATTATAATTGGAAATTAAATTTTATTCTAATACGCGTATTTCAATTTCTAATTACGATTAATTTATTTTTAATACATCATTCGAAAGTTATTTTAAAGTTCTTTTATACTGTTCAAAGTTTTCAACAGATTTACACGTTTTGAGGTGTCCTGAATGAGTTTTCTTTTATGGCGCTGTAATATTTTCAAATTTCAATATTTCTATTTCTAATTATGATTAAATTATTTTTAATATATCATTCGAAAGATATTTTAAAGTTCTTTTAAATTATCGAAAGTTTTCACCATAATTACACGTTTTGAGGTCTCCTGAATCAGTTTTCTTTTATGGCGCTGTAATATTTTCAAATTTCAATTTATAATTATGATTAAATTTTTTTAATACATCATTAGAAAGTTATTTTAAAGTTCTTTTAAATTATCGAAAGTTTCCACCAGAATTACACTTTTTGAGGTGTCCTGAATCAGTTTTCATTTATGGCGTTGTAATATTTTCAAATTTCAATATTACAATTTCTAATTATGATTAAATTATTTTTAATACATCATTCGAAAGTTATTTTAAAGTTCTTTTATATTATCGAAAGTTTTCTTCAGAATTACACGTTTTGAGGTTTCCTGAATTGGTTTTGTTTTGTATCTCAGCTGCTAATTAAAATAATTTCATAAGTAATACATCATTGGAAAGCTTTTTTGAATTGGAATCGAACAGTGGAATACAGAAATTTCTACCGCCAGATGACGCTGTAATATTTTCAAATTTCAATATTTCAATTTCTAATTATGATTAAATTATTTTTAATACATCGTTCGAAAGATATTTTAAAGTTCTTTTAAATTATCGAAAGTTTTCACCATATTTACACGTTTTGAGGTGTCCTGATTACGTTTTCTTTTGCACCTCAGCCAAATGAGTTAGATCGTTCAAAGCTGGTATACGTAGGTTAATTAAGAGGGCCTGAAAGGGTGGAGAAGAAATAGGCGTGCACCGCACGCGTATCCCTTAACTTGTGCGCGCGCAGAGCGCACGGGACTGCGCTGCCGAAGGCAGTGGGGACCCGTCCCGACTTTTTAACCAATGAGAATTGATTTTTTTGATTTTCTTCCCTTAAGAATAAATGTTTGATTTGAGGAGGAATATGTGCGCGCAGCGCACGTATACCTATTCACACGTGCGCGCGCATGGGAATGCGCTTCAGAAGGAAGTGGGGACCCGGTCCGACTTTGTACCCGATGAGAAATGATTTTTTAAGTTTTCTTTTCTTAAGAATAAAAATTTGACTTGAGAAGGAATATGTGCGCGCGCAGCGCGCATGGGTCTGCGCTGCCTAAGGCAGTGGGGACCCGGTGTGAGTTTTTACCCGATCAGAAATGATTTTTTTGGGGGGAGCACGAAGGGTCGGGGAAGGAATACGCGCGCGCAGCGCGTGTATCCCGTAAGTTGTGCGCGCGCAGCGCGCACCGGACTGCCCTGCCGAAGGCAGTGGGGACCCGGGCCGACTTTTTACCCAATCAGAAATGATTTTTTTAAAACTTTCTTTTCTTAACACTAAAAGTTACTGTTAGTGATTCATTAATTATAGTGATTGAGAGATTTTGAGAATTCAGTCATTATAGTGATTCATTTAAAAATACTGACCCACTAGCGGGCGAAGCTCGCTAGTTATTATTATTAATCTCTGTTAGTCATTGTTTAGCACAATATATTCACCTGAAAGTTCTGTAAGTTCTTGCTTGTTTTTGAATATAGTTTTTCTATACAATAACCATACAATATTAAAAGTGTTAACTGGTAAACTGTCCCAGAAAATTGATGGAATTTTTATTTTTTAATTAAAACACAAGGAATTAAGCAAAATTACAATAAGTAATCGATCTCACTTTGTAATACTAATTGATTAATCAGTTTAAAAACTGAAAAATTGTGTAACCAAACCATCAATAATAACGATTAGTACTTAATGATCTTGCTTTGCATAATAATTACATAGAACAGAAACATTGTTACAGGAGCTTGCATTTTCATTAATTTATAAAAATCGTAAAGTTTAAATACTGTTAGGAAAACCACTTTAAATCAAATTGATTTGAACTCATTTTTTATTATATAAAAAGCTAATCAATTTGTTCTATAGAATTCTATTTTATTGAATCAGTTTTTTAAAAACGTGTTTCCAAGGTTTATACAAAAGCTAAAACAGTGTCGTATATGAATTATTTAAATAGTTTTTGTATATCCAGTAATTTTCGGAATTTCTAAAAATTGTAAAACACGTCTGCAATCATTTTTACGGAATTTTGTTTAGTTTAAGAAAACAAATAGGTATGGTGGAAGAGGGGGAGGGGGGTGGGGGGACAAGGAGTCAGTTATGGAGCAAACTTTAAAATTGTAAATGAGATAATAGAGCGAGGTGATCTTCTGTCAGTTTGATGGAAAGAACTTTTCAAAACAACATTTTGACACAAAATGTTTTTCTCTACTATTACTTATTAGGATATTAGGAAAGAAAATTTTTTGTTTTAAAGTCCTCTCCCGCCTTCCCACTGTGTCTTCAAAACACTTAGAATTTCCAAAAGTTCTAAAAAAAAAAAAAAAAAAAAGGTGCTTAATCAATTTAAAGGGTCTTTGTTTTGTTTGGAAATTGAAACTGTAAAAATTGGGGGCATCAAAAGGGGCAACTTTGAAATTTCAAACAAATGAAGTTCTTTATTAGTTCGTCGGAAACGTCTTCTACAAACAAAAATTTTTTTAAATATGTTTTGCCCTGCAATTTATTATTATTATTGTTGTTGTTGTTATTATTTGATTAAATATTCTAAAAATAGTCTCCACTCTGTTTCTATCACGTCAGAATTTCTTAAAACTACAAAAAAAGTTGTTTCATTAATCTACAAAGGACCTTGTATGATTAAAAAAAAAAAAAAAAAAAAAGCTATATTGAGATACAGGAAACCATAGAAGGCAAACTTTGAAATTTCAAATAGGAGAGGAGAAGGATTATGAGCTCGTTTAAATTTCAACTAACAGACTCAAATTTAATATGCACATTTTTTACAGTTTTCAAAAATTCTCAAGTGTTCCTTATAGATTTCGTGAGGAAGATGGGACCTTTAAAGAAAACGTTTATTATTCATAAGCTCCTTAAAAATTATCGCAGGAAAATTTTTTATTTATTTGTATCTAGAAGATTTCTCAAAGTGCCAAAAATTCCTTATTTAAAATTTCAAAGTTAGATCCCTTAAGTACACTCTTTATCCCCACAACCCAACTTTATAAAATAAGGCAAAGTTCACTCTTAAATCTCTTCATTACGCTTTATAAAATTTCAGAAATTCTAACGTAATTCCAAAATGCAAGGAAGACTGCGGGAACTAAGTGCCGTATATTTAATCAGATATAATAAAAATATGTGCAAAAAAAAAACATGTTTTAAAAAATTTTTGCTTTGAGAAGACCTTTGCAACGGGCTAACAAAGAAAAACTTCCCGATTAAAATTTCAAAGTGATTTAACTGGATGCCCTCCTCTCTATTCTCCCAAGCTCAATTGATTTTAAACCAAACGAAATCTCTCTTAACCCTTTAACGTTCATTGGTTTCGCAGCGAAATCAAACATTTGACATAATTTAACAATTTTTATGCAGCAGTTTTTTAACATTTCCCCCTTGTTTTAATCAGGTTTTAAACTTTTGTTCCTTTCTGTTCTATAGATAGCAGCACTATTCCAAAATTTAACAAATAATGCTTCAAATGAAGCTAAATGCATAAGTCACTTGAAGTTTCTTAGTGTGCGCGAGTGCGAATTGCTGGTTTGATGATGCACTCATGTCTAGTTTTTTTCATTTAATGAAGAGCTGGACTATTATTTTCACCTGAAACAACTTTTACGAGTTTTTGTAGTCGATAATGTTTACTTACAAAGTGTTTTATTTATTAAATTAAATGTTATTTGAATTTAATAAGGTTAACTTATAGATGTTTCAAAACAAAAATTTCTCGAAAAAGAACAAAGCTAATTTTTTATTTTTTAAATATTTATGATCAGCTATGTGTCTAAAAGCCATTTTTAAAATTAGTTTAGTAATTTTTAAAATAAATTAAGTAGTTAACGTTAAATGGTTAAATTGATTAAATATCTCTTATATAGAATTATCAGAATTTCCAAGGGAGGATCTGAACACTCCCCCATGTTCCTGGGTATTTGGGAAAATTACGGTCGGATCCTTACAAAATTTTACTTTATGCATCTCCAATTTAAAAATAACAAATTTTAATGTTTTGTTCAATCGATAGACTATTTCAGAATTTGTGTCTTGGGAGTGGGGGTAAAGAAGGGGAAACAGAGGAAAATAAAATGATTTTTTACATCGCCACATTTTACCGATTTAATGATATACTCTATAACTATCCCTTACTTTTATGAAGATCACAATGAGTGAATTATGTACCTGGGGGGAGCAAGGGGGGGGATATGGAAATACAATACATTCTTCTTTAAACTACACTTTTATCGATTCAAAAATATTGCATAATCACGTATAATTTGTGAAAAAATTACAGTAAGTGTCAGACATACTTGGGGGGGGGGGGGAATTAAAGAGGATGTGGAAGAGGAAAACAAAATGATTTTTTTATATTACTATTTTACCAACTTTAATGATATATTTTATAACTATCACTTAATTTTTACGAATATCACAGTGAGTGTATTATATACCTGGGGGGGAAGGGATGATATAGAATGGGGCGGGGATTTAGAATAAACATTCTTCTTTAAACTACCCTTTTATCGATTCAAAAAATTGAATAATTACGTATAATTTGTGAAAGAATTACAGTAAGTGTCAGACATACTCGGGGGGGGGGGGGTTAAAAAGGGTCGGGCAGAATCACCATTTTACCGACTTTAATGACACATATTTTATAACTATCACTCAATTTTTATGAATATCACAGTGAGTGTATTATATACCTGGGGGGCAAAGGGGGCAGATTGAAATAAAATATATTCTTCTTTAAACTACCCTATTTTCGATTTAAAATTTTTTTGTATAATCACGTATAATTTATGAAAAAATTACAATAAGTGTCAGACATACTTGGGGGGAGGGTTAAAGAGGGGGGGGGCAGAGGAAAATAAAATTAATTTTTATATCACCATTTTAGCAATTTTAATGATATTTTCTATAATTACCACTTAAGTTTTATGAAGGTTACAATGAGTGTATTATATACCTGGGGGGGGGGGGGCAGATAGAAATAAAATATATTCTTCTTTAAACTACCCTATTACCGGTTTAATCAAAAACTTAGTATAATAACGTACAATTAGTGAAAAAATCACAGTAAGTGTCAGACATACTTGCGGGGGGGGGTTAAACAGAGGGGGGGGGGCAGAGGAAAATGAAATGATTTTTTATATCACCATTTTATCGATTTTAATGATATATTCTGTAACTATCACTTGCTTTTTATGAAGATCACAATGAGTGTATTATATATCTGGGGGGGGGGGGAAGAGTGAAGAAAATGTTTTTTTTTTTTTTTTTGTATATCACCATGCTACTTATTTAAATGAAACTTTGTACGACTATGACTTTCATTTTGTTAAAATTACAGTAAACGTTACCTATAGTAGATAAAAGGGTGTGTGTGTGGGGGGGGGGGATGAAAAATAATATAATCTTTTTAAACAACACTTATTATCACTTGTTGTGATGTTGATTATCACATATTCTAGAAAAATATATTTTCATTTATAAATAATAATAAAAATAAAAATAAATAAATAATAATAATAATAATAATAATTTGAATACATTGGTACTCTTTTGGATTTATCACAACTGGGGAGGAAGGTAAGTTTAAATAAGTTCTTTTCTTTACATTTTTTAAGCACATGACATACAACTCTCATATGTATTTATTTGTAACACCATTACAAATTTTATATATTATTAATTGAAATAATTTGAATAAGTAGTTTTTAACAATACCCACTGCAGGGGGAAAGTGCAATTAATTTTTTCTCACAAAAAATTGTATTCCTGACATACACATACACCACCTTTGTTTATTTTACATCTTATTGAAATTTTATTTCGATTTTTTAATCATTTATTAATTTCTTTGAATTTTTTACTTAGCAGTATTTCTAAGCAAAAAAAAAAAAAAAAAAAACCAATGTACATGTAAATGTTTTGCTGCTTTTCCGGATGCGCAACGGAACTTTGTTATGCTTACAGCAACATTTTATGCCATCTCTGGCAGGTCCAATCTTTGCATGTTCAACGTTGCAGTTGGTACAACAACATTGCAATCACGTGCATATTCTAGTCATCATAATTGTATACAGGCATTTTAATATAAATATTTAATTTTATGCACTCGGTGGTGCATTCTTAGCGCTTTATTAAACAGAATGAATAGCAATTAATCATTTATTCAAAACAGAAGTAATGAAAATGATGAGCTTACCATTTCTGTTCTGAGGAGTCGGCTGTCCACTTAGCTGAATATTTTATTCTATATTACCATTATTAATTTCTTCTCTGTAAAGTAATTGTATTATTAATATAACGAAGAAATTAATCTTGACATGTTCTTTGGGTTTAAAACGTACATTTATTGGAAAATAAAAATAAAAGTAAAATAAAAAAAGGAGCGAGAATTAATCTCACTCTACATTACAAAGCATAAACACTAACTGAACTGGAATCTATTCTGATGAAAAACGTACAGGTGTGGAATCACGTGGTACAGTTCTAATAATAGATCTTCACCCCTTGAAAGAAAGGGAATGGAAAATTGGGAGGGTGGAAACAGATACACTTTTGTTCTTATTATAATGTTCGTTTTTCTTCACGGAACACATTTTTGGAATAAATAAGTCTTTTCGAGTTTGTAGTTTTCTGTCACCCCTCCTCAAACGAGGAATAGTGTCTTAGTTCCAAATTGTCACGGTGTTTCAGAAAGATTGGCTTAGGAGTAGGTTTTGTCAACACATCTGCAGTCATTAATTTACTCTGCAGATATTGTAGAGAAATAATCCCTTTCTCACACAGGTTTTTCACGCTGTGGTATCGAATGTCAATGTGCTTGGAATGTGCTGTGTGTTTGGGCGATTCGATCATTTTGATTGTAGACTTATTGTCGTCGAATAATCTTATGGGCAGTTCCTGTGGTAAGTCAAGGTCCTCTAATACCCTTGTGAGCCATAATATCTCTTGTCCAGCGTTTGCGGCTGATATGAATTCTGCTTCTGCAGAAGATAGAGCTACACACGTTTGCTTTTTCGATGTCCACTGGATTGGTGTTTTTCCTACTAAGAATAGATTTCCTGTCATCGATTTGCGATCAGATTTATCACCGGCCCAATCGGCATCGGCGTAACAGGTTAGGATAGGTTTTTCCTTTCCACTTATAACCAAATTCAATTTTTCAGTGGTTTTTAAATAACATATAATCTTTTTCGCAGCATCCCAGTCTTGCTGCCTGGGCTTCTCGTTGCGTCTACTCGGAATATTGACAGCTGCTGCAATGTCAGGTCTAGAGATAGTAGCAATGTATAATAGGGATCCGATGGCTTGTCTGTATTTTGTATTGTTGTTTAGTAGATTATCGTCGGAGGCATTATCCAGATAACCAGGATTCATAGGTATATTTGTGGGCTTAGCGTTTTGAAGATTGAATTTTTCCACTAGTTCTTTAATTTTAGATCTTTGGTTTATAAAGTATTCTCCTTGTTTAGATTTTTGTATATTAATGCCGAGGTAGTAGCTTATTTCCCCGAGATTTTTGAGCTCGTATTTTGCACTAAGTTTTTCGATAGTTTCTTCTATTTGTTGGTCCGACCCTGATATTAAAAGGTCGTGCACGTAAATAATTATATGTATGGGGTTTGTTTCATCTTTCCTAAACAGGCAGGCATCTGCTGTGCTTTATGCAAAACCGAATTCTTTTAGAGTTTCACCAATTTTCAAATGCCATGATCTGGCGGCTTGCTTAAGACCATAAAGGGCTTTTCCTAATTTCCATACTTTATTTTCGTTTCCCGGTGAAATATAGCCTTTAGGCTGTTCCATGTATACTATTTCATCTAAGTCTCCATGCAGGAAGGCAGTTTTAATATCAATATGGTGAACCTGTCTGTTTCTGTGAGCAGCACTGGCCAAAAAGGCTCTAATTGTGCTATGGGATACCACCGGGGCAAAAGTTTCGTGAAAGTCTTCGCCATATTTTTGGCTGAAGCCCTTCGCTACCAATCTTGCTTTATATTTGGCTATTTTGCCTGAGAGTAATTTTATTTCATTGTTTTCTCCTGAATTGTTTATAGTATTTTCAATGAATTTAACTGTTCTTGCAAGTATTACATGGTCATTTTTCAGGTAGATTCTATAAGCTTTAGCGCTATTGTCGTAGCCGACAAAAATGCCTTCTTGGGCTTTGTCGTCTAATTTACCCCGTTTACTTTTATGAATGTAAGCATAGGCTTTACAGCCGAAAGTTTTTAAGTGATTTAAATTTGGTTTGCTACCATGCCATAATTCGTAGGGAGTTTTTGTAGTGGCTTTTGTAGGTAGTCTGTTTTGGAGGTAATTGGCGGTGTTCAAAGCTTCTCCCCACAATTTTTTGTCTAAGTTGGCTTCTGATAAAAGTGTACGTGTCATTTCGATTAGTGTACGATTCTTTCTTTCCGCAACCCCATTTTGGGCTGGGCAATGTGGTACGGTGAGCTGATGGTGAATACCATTTTCTTTAAGAAACTCTTCTACATTTTTGCTCATGTACTCACCACCATTATCTGACCTTATTGTTTCTGGTTTCTTTCCAAATTTGTTTGTGGTAAAATTGACGTATTCTTTTAATTTCTCGATTACTTCGCTCTTTTTACTTAGAAAATAAATCATTGTATACCTAGAATAATCGTCAACAAAAGTTAAGAAATATGATTTACCGCCTATTGTTGGTACTTGAATAGGTCCGCAAACATCGCTATGTACTAATTCTAGTATTTGTTTTCCCCTATTTTCTGCAGTTTTTGGATACGGGGTGTCAGTCAGTTTTGTTTTGATGCAAGTTTCGCATGTTATCTCGTGTTTGCAGTTATTGATTTTTATTCCCAGAACTAATTGATTTTTGTTTAATTCTTTAATGGAGTTGAAATTTTTATGTCCCAGGCGTTTATGCCATAGAGTAATACAGTTAGGATTTTGGCATTCTGCAGTCAGGTATGTATCATGTTTGTTTATTGGCATGGGCAAGTTTAACTCATATAAGTTGTTATTTTTTGTACCCTCTAAAATTGTTTCATTTTTCATAGAGATGTAACACTTTTGTTTAGTGAATGTGACTTTACAGCCATTTTGGGTGGCTTTGTGTACAGATATTAAGTTTGCCTTTAATTCTGGAACATATAAAACATCCTTTAGTGTTAGTTCCCTTTTTTGTTTATTTGGATCTAGGTATTCAATTTTTATTTCTCCTGAATCAAGTGAAGTGAGGGTGTTACCGTTTGCTACACATACTTGCGATTTTTGTGACTCATCTAAATTAACGAAAAGGTCTATATTGTTGCTTATGTGCGATGAGGAACCACTGTCAATTATAAAGTTGTTCGTCATTGTGTTTTGAGTCGTGAAAGCCATTTGTTTTGTTTGTGATGTTATTTGCTTCATTTGTTTTGAATGGCTTTGTTGTTGTGTATGTGTGTGTGGCAACTCATCATTGTGTGTCACTAACTGTGAGGAATTGGTTGCTCTGAATTTATTTCTAAATTGTTTGTTTTTAGTGTTATCAGCATTTCTGTTTTTCAGATGCCAGCACTCCGATTTATTGTGGTTTGTTTTCCTGCAGTACGTGCAGTATTTATTTTCATTTTTGAAATTACTATTATACTGTTGTTTTTTATTTATATGAAAAGCTTTAGAAGAATTTGTATTGTTTTCGGAGACGTCTTTTCGACGATTGAATTCATCTAGCAATTTGCTGCTAACATATTTAGGTGTGAGTTCATTTTCGGGGCGAGCTTCAAGGGCTATAATCAAGGTTTCATAACTTTTGGGTACGGAGCATAGTAACAGTGCAGAAATGTGCGCGAATTTAATTTCTTCCCCAATTGATTATCTATGATTTCCAACATTTTATTTATGTGGATTTGCATATCGCCACCCTCTTCTAGCTTCGTGCTATATAATTTTCTCAATAAGTATAATTTACTACTTAAGTTCGTTCTTTCGTGGATATCACGCAATTTATTCCATGTTTCTAGAGCTGTTTGGCATTGTTTGATGTGGATGATTTGAGCGTCATCAATGAACAAATTTATGATTGCTCGCGCTTTATTGTCTTTTTTTCGCCATACATCTGTTATAGGATTTGGCGGGTCATCTGTAATAACCTCATATAATTCATCCTTCATGAGATACATTTGCATTTTAAACTTCCAAACTGAATAATTTTCAGAATTTAGTTTCTCAATTGTTGGACTTTCCTTAAAGGATGCCATTTTCTGATTTCTTTTTATTTATAGTGAATACTATATCTTTGAGAAGAATTTATTTTGTTTTGTTTTTATGATATTATTAATTCTTCAATTTTTCAGAAAACAGGTTTTCTTAATTTTCTTAATTCAAAAAAATGTACGAATGCATTTATTTCATATTCTTAATATGATTTCAAACACTGAATACTTATTTTGTTAAATAGTAATATAATTTAATATATGTGTTTTATTTTCATATTAATTTACTTTTATATATTTTTCCCTTTATCTTCGGGACAGCCAGACAATTTATAATTAAGGTAAGCTTTAATATGTTCATTTAAGAACAATAGTAACAATAATAAATTGTTTAGTTTTTTTTTTCATCTATTTAATAATCCTTCTGTCACATAATCTAATATAAATATTTAATTTTATGCACTCGGTGGCGCATTCTTAGCGCTTTATTAAACAGAATGAATAGCAATTAATCATTTATTCAAAACAGAAGTAATGAAAATGATGAGCTTACCATTTCTGTTCTGAGGAGTCGGCTGTCCACTTGCTGAATATTTTATTCTATATTACCATTATTAATTTCTTCTCTGTAAAGTAATTGTATTATTAATATAACGAAGAAATTAATCTTGACATGTTCTTTGGGTTTAAAACGTACATTTATTGGAAAATAAAAATAAAAGTAAAATAAAAAAGGAGCGAGAATTAATCTCACTCTACATTACAAAGCATAAACATTAACTGAACTGGAATCTATTCTGATGAAAAACGTACAGGTGTGGAATCACGTGGTACAGTTCTAATAATAGATCTTCACCCCTTGAAAGAAAGGGAATGGAAAATTGGGAGGGTGGAAACAGATACACTTTTGTTTTTATTATAATGTTCGTTTTTCTTCACGGAACACATTTTTGGAATAAATAAGTCTTTTCGAGTTTGTAGTTTTCTGTCACATTTTTCACATATTTGTACAATGTAAATTTCAACAATAATAATAATTACAGACATTGATTTAAAATAATAGTAATAATAATTTTGAATGCAAAAGTTGCTAATGGCTTGCAATTTTTTTTTGTAAATCACTGATATTTTTTTGCTTTTTATAACAGTCTTTACATATTTTTTAGACATTTTTTTTTTTCTATGCAACTCATTGTTCCCCTTATTATTCACATATATTTTTGTCTACAAATATATATATATATATATACATTATATGTAAAATAAAATAAATAAAAATAAATAAATAAATAAAAAATAAAATAAGATAAATAAATAAAATAAAATAAAAATTATATAATTAATGGTAATAATGAAAATAATTTTCTGTGCAATAGTTTGAAATTCGATATTTATAGGTGGAAAGCAAGGCTTCTCCACTACTTACACATTTACACACACATTTTTGCAAATATTTTATATTCACGCATTTCACATTTTTCATAAATTTATCTTTCAATTTTTGTGGGGAAAATCTTTAATCAATCATAAATAACTTGATTGAGTTGTCTTGTCTTGAAACTGTAAGAAATATTTGTTTTCAGACGTTTGTATTAAACAACAACAACAAAAAAAAAAATCTCTTACATAACATATTTTTACATACTCTTTTTTGTTTTTAATTAAAAGATGACCACGTGTAATTTTTAATAATAGCTTAATACACATTTTTACTACAAGTTAAAAGCTACAGATTCACATATTTTAATTGTTCGTAATTTTTTTAATTTGTGGTTTAGCTAAAAGATATCTCGGTGCAGTGACTCTCTTATGGCATTTATGGGTTTCATTAAGGTCATTCACACATTCACACATATTTCAACACTTTTTTTTACACTTAACGAAAAAAAAAAAAAAAAACCTAAGCATTTTTGGTAAATATTTGATCAATCCAATTTGCATGATTGATTTGCCTTAGCATGAAACTGTAAAATATTCACTCCTGAGTCTTGCACAGAAGATTATACTACTTGTTTTTCTCTAATTATAACTACACCATATACATTCCCATTGGAAAACATTTTTTTAAACTTTATGCTTATTACATGTACTAAAAACTTACAATTATTTTCAACAACAACAACAAAAAAAAAAAAAAAAAAAAAAAAGGGGGACTATTAATTATTTTACTCGTACACATTCACACTACTTGCATGAAATATTTTAACTTAAAAAATAAAAAAATAAAATTAATAAAAAAATAAGCAAAAGACATTTATTTCTACAGACACAACATACATATTAATTTTTCACCATATTTCACTGGAAAATTGTTTTTGTATTTATTCAGCACATTTAATGAATATCAATAGTGCATGTACATTTTGTGGCAACATGGCAACACCAGGGAAGCAAAGTACTCCCTATATTTTTATTATTCATGCCAACTTTTATTTTCCTGTATAGACTGAAAGTATTGCAAATACACATTTTGAATTATTGATTGCCAATTGAAAACGTTGCAAATGGACATTTTTAATAATGGTTGCTATTTGGATCCAATTTTGAAAAAAGAATGATTTGCATTACTTAAAATATATAAAACTGCAGTATAAAAATTTTATAAGAGCAATAATATATATATAGTTGAAATGCTATATTTTTTATTCATTGTTTAGCAACCTATGTGCTCTTAGTGGAAAAATGTCGTGACTTAATAAATTGTATTTGGTGCACTTTGTAAGCAAATGTCTTACAAAATTAAATTATTGACATGTCATTTAAATATATATATATATATATATATATATATATATATATACAGTTCCCGCCGCTTATTAAAATCACATTCGTTCTGAGCCAAAGTGATTTTATTAAGCGGCTGGTTTTTATATCCGGCGAACGTTCCTGCCCTTAAGGAAAATGTATTACTTCCCTGAATTTCGAAAGAAACTTCAAAAGGTAATGAATAAAATAATTAGTAAACAATGTTAATTAATTTTTGGTAGATAAATAACTGTTTCTTCGATATAAGTAAATTAAACGCATTGTAAGTTCCCGTGCACTTTCGTCAGAGGAAAATCATCATTACTTTACCCAAAGTTCACGCTGTTCTTATAAATTTAAAATCTTTCCGTTTAAATCTCATGAATTATAGTAATTTCAAAATAAGAACTAGAAATTGCCTTCTAATAATTAGGGGAAAAAAATCATTTCAAATCAAATTTGTATTTTATTATACGCTTTGAAAAACACGTTCCTTGAAATTGTTACGGAGATAAGTTGCAGGGCGTGTTTAATTTGTAACTGTGCTGCAAATATAAATTCTTGAACAATGAGCGATAACGTAGGGTTTGTTGTGTTTAATTTATTTTTCTATAAAAAAAAAAAAAAAAAAAAAAATCACAATGTAAATAAAAAAATTTGTAGTGTGCATAAATGATATTTTTGGCTGCTGAGAAGATATTTTTGAGTTTATTAACCGGAGATGCTGATTTTATTAAGCGGCGGCTTTAAAAGTAGTTTGCATTTATTTGATTCCGGTTCTGGCGATTTGATCAGATTAAGCGGCTGATTTTATTAACCAGTGATTTTATTAAGCGGCGGTTACTGTATATCTTTTATCAGTTATAGTATAATATTTTCACTATATTGTTGCTTATAAGATATTGTATTGTATTTCTAATTCTATAGGGGACCACACACATATATATATTTAGTGTTACGCAATTTATTTTATATCATATGTGCATATTTTATTATGTTATATGACTATATATTTGTTTTATTGTACCGTTTATATATCCTTATATACATTGTTTGTTTAGAGAAAACATGGTTGAAGTTAATTTTTTCTCGTCAAGAGTGAGAAAATATGTGATGTCGATTATCACAAAATCTAGAAAAATATATTTTCATTTATAAATAATAATAAAAATTAAAATAAATTAAAATAAAATATGTAACGGACACATTTTTATAACCTCAAATTTGCCTCTTAAATTCACATAAACTATGTTCTTTAAATTTTTACATTCTCATTCTTTCCACATATGTATCTTTTGCTTATTGCAATTCTATCGAAACATTTGATCATATATTATTCGTTCTTTAACGTTAATGCAGATTGCAGATCTACAATAGCTTGTTTTGATTTTTCCTAATTCGGTTTTTTTTCATCTTACAAATAAATGCAGTTTTGTCGCCATAAGTGGATTCCTTGTCTCATAACATGGTGTGTTAGTTTTGCTCAAAAGCTCCGGGTTCTCATGGCGTGTTTTGGCGTTTAGTGAGGATCGTTTGAATTATAATCATGTGGTAACCTTTTCAAAAAATGTATGTATTTATACGTAACATAATTACAGCCATTTTTTCTCTACTTTTTGAATTTGGTGTCGACTAGAGTTCTGGCGAAATAAATCAAGAAATCGAAGCGTCACTTCATCATCATGACTTGAACTGATAAGTCGACGCTTTTGGGCTCGCACTCCAAGTTATTCAATTTCCTCAACTGTACCTACCTTTTTACAGTAAAATGCTTTTCTGGTCACCTATAATCGTGCTAAATATGTGAACAATTTATATATAATAAAATTCATCATAATAGCTACAAGAAAATGCCTGTTTATTTGGGATTAACGATTCCTGTGTTATTATTTGGACACTTCGCAAGAATTCTGAAACTGTTTTTATAAGGTAAACTCATATAACCAACGGCCATCTACAAATTTTCACCTTCAAAAATATTCTTCTTCATACTTGTTTTATTGTTTTATTTACATTTTGTGTAAATATCAGTTACTATTAATGAAAAATTGCAGTGAGGTACGAAAAAATTCAATGTATGATTTAAATCTGTAAAAAAGTTACTTAAAGTGAAATTTTTTCTTTTAATCTGTCTCTTTTGTTCACCCCCCCCCCCCCCTTCCTCACATAGAAATAAAAAACTTACGCTCTCGTTGTTGCTTAACAAGAGTTTTATAAGGAGAAATTGAGAAAAGTGCCTTTTTTTCCGGATTGCGGAAAAAAGGACACCGGAAAAAGGGCATTTTTCTTAATTGTTACTTGTAAAATACTTGCTAAACATGGACGATAGAATTTTTTTGTTGTTGTTGTTTCTACGAGTGGGGGGGGGGGGAGGGAGGGACAGATTAAACAAAAAAATTCTGTTTTAAAATAATCTTTTACCAATGTTTGATAGTAACTTTTCATTAATGTCTGATATTAACAATGTATTGAATTTTTGCATACTAACTTAGAAACTAAAAGATACTACGATAAGTAGACCTCTCTAATAATTTTCATAAACTATAAGTGACATATATACAAAATTTCCTATAAATACGAAGCAGTATGACTTAAAAACAAGTAACAATTAAGAAAAGTGCCCTTTTTTCCGGATTGCGAAAAAAAGGGCACTTTTTTTAATTTCTCCTTGAAAAACTCATGCTAAGCATCTACGAAAACGTAAGTTTTTAACTCTACGTGAGGGGGGGGAGGGACAAAAGAGACAGATTAAAGAAGAAAATTCATTTTTAAGTAACTTTTTTATAGATTTAAATCATACGTTGAATTTTTGCGTACCTCACAGTAATTTTTCATTAATAGTAACTGACATTTACACAAAATGTAAATAAAGCAATAAAACAAACCATAATAAGCGTTGTTTAAAAAGAATATTTTATTTTTCATCTGCCATCACATCCTCCCCCTTCCCCTTTTATCAACTATAGGTAACTTTCCTTGTAACTTTAATAAAATGAAAGTGTTAATGGTACAAAGTTTCATTTAAATATGTAGCATGGTGATATAAAAACAAACATTTTCTTCACTCTGCTCCCCCCCCCCCCTTTAGCAAATCGTCCAGATATGTGTACACTCACTGTAATTTTTCAAAAGCAGAAAGTTGTAAGTTTTTTCAATCGATTATACGGTAGTTTAAAGAATAATATAATTTAATTCTATCTGCGCCCCTTTGCCCCCCCCCCAGATATATATAATTGTGATCTTCATAAAAAGTAAGTGATAGTTATAGAATATATCATTAAAATCGGTAAAATACTGATATAAAAAATAATTTTGTTTTCCTTTGCCCCCCCCCCCCCCCCCAAGTATGTCTGACACTTACTGTGATTTTTTTCTCAAGCAGGTTATTATACAAAGTTTTTGTTTAAACCGGTAATAGGGTAGTTTAAAGTAGAATATATTTTATTTCCATCTGCCCCCCCCCCCTCCAGGTATATAATACACTGATTGTAATCTTCATAAAAATTAAGCGTTAGTTATAAAATATATGCCATTAAAGTCGGTAAAATGGTAATATAAAAAAATCATTTTGTTTTCCTCTACCCCCTCCCCTCCAAGTATGACTGACACTTACTGTCATTTTTTCACAAATTATACGTGATTATGCAATTTTTGGAATCGAGAAAAGGGTAGTTTAAAGAAGAATGTATTCTATTTCCATATCCTCCCCCACTTGCCCCCAGGTATATAATACACTCACTGTGATATTTATAAAAATTAAGTGATAGTTATAAAATATATCATTAAAGTCGGTAAAATAGTATAAAAAAATCATTTAGTTTTCCTCTGCCCGACCCTCTTTAACCCCCTCCCCCCTCAACAAGTATGTCTGACACTTACTGTAATTTTTTCACAAATTATACATGATTATGCAATTTTTTGAATCGATACAAAAGTAGTTTAAAGAAGAATGTATTTTATCTCCATATCTCCCCCCTTGCCCTCCCCCCAGGTATATAATGCACTCACTCATTATGATCTTCATAAAAAGTAAGGGATAGTTATAGAGTATATAATTAAATCGGTAATATGTGGCGAGATAAAAAATCACTTTATTTTCCTCTGCTCCCCCCTCTTTAACCCCCACTCTCAAGTTTATTTGACACTTACTGTAATTTTTCCACAAATTGTACTTGATTATGCAAAGTTTCATTAAAATCGGTAAGAGTTGATGTAAAAACAATTGTTTCCTTTCGATCTGTTCCTAGTTCCCCCACTCCCTCTTTCCCCAGGTATATATTAAATGAATGTTGTACCAAATCAATTGAAATTTCTAACAATTTAATTTGAAAGTCATTTTTTAAATTCATTTCTTGATATTTATTATTTTGCGATTTGCGAATTGGAAAAGTGCCCTTTTTACCGGTGCCCTTTTTTCCGGGATCCATTTATATTTATGTGAATATTTAAGAAGCTAATTTTAAATTAGATAATCAGTCAATGTAGTTTAAAATTTCTTTTATATTTACTGTACATAGTCTTTAAATTTGAATCTATTCATTTATAATTAAATAATTTGTTCCTTTCTTTTCCTCTTAATTTAGGACTAGACCTGTTTCGTTCAGTAGCCATCTAACATTGGTATTATTTCATTTGAACAAATAAATAAAAAAAAATAAAACAGCTCGTGAGTTAAATTTGCACTATTTATTTATTTTAGTGTTCGGAAATAAAAATATTGTATTCCTATTTGCAAACTTTTAAATTAAAATTCGTAAACTTTAACTGTATCATTTAATAATCATCGAATAATAAAAAGAAAACGAAATTTAAAAAAAAAGAAGAAGAAGAAAAAGAAAAATAGCTCTATTCGAAAAGAAAATATCATCAGTCCACAAGGGGGAGAAAATCCTTTGGAGTTTATAACAGAATTCCCTCACATGATCCAAAAAAAATCCCTTTCTGACTTACGCCATTGTTCTTTGGAAAACAGGGCGTCCACATTTCCCCCTTTTCCTCCACGCGCCACTGAAGTGACGTCACACGTGGTGAGGCGGTCCAGCTGGGATATGGTTCCGGGCCCGCGTGTGTGGGAACCTGAGACAGGTGCAGACCGTGGGAACGCTCGCTCCGAAAGAATTCCGTTCGGCTAACCCGACACACGTCACGTGGTCTTTTTTCATTTCTTTTGTTGTTGGCGGTGGTAGTGTCCCCTATCCCTCTTTCCCCTTCTGTCGTCTGCTCCTTGCCACGCGAGGTAGAAAATACAGGATTGCAACTTGCCGTTGCGCTGACTGTGCCAAGGTTCTGTTGTTGCTCCGTAACTATGGTTTCGAATCGCACGTGTTTTTTGTATGTTGGAGAAATGAGAAACAAACAGTGAGTGGAGAATTCCTCAACAAAGCTGGACACTCACCATATCCATCGTCTTATTATTATTAATTTTAAAGTACATTCAATTCATACATCTATTAAACATAATGTTTTATTCCAAAGTTTTTTTTTTTTTTTTTTTTTTCTTTTTTTTTAGACAGTACATTACATTTTTTGCTTTTCTAAAATTGGTTGATTTTTAGACAGGTAATGTCATTTCTTAGAACTGTTCGTTGCATCTCACGGAGTCTCGCTTGCATCGGACGTAAGTCCCATTTAGGCCGGACAAAAGCTCCATGTATCAAAAAGTACCATTTTGTACGAAATTAACTTATTAAAATTAATGTAATCTCATGCTAGTATAAATTGTACAATAAATTTCTTTCTTTCTTTCTTTTTTTTTTTTTTTTTTTTTTTTACTGGTAACGTATAAGAAGTATTTTATTAAGAACATCATTAATAATAATAACGTTTAAATGATATACTGTAAAAACTTAATAAGTGGTTCTAGAGTAGTAAAAAAATTAATTATTGTCGTCCTTGTTGCTAATGTTATTATCATCATTAATTATTTATGCATACAGCTTGTTCTGACTAACTGAATGAGTCAAGGGGTAAATGACTGATTCCTCATCGCTCAACCCATATTATTGTCCCTAGAAACATTATGAAATACTATGCTTATACAATTTAGATGCATATTAGTCGATAATTGACGCTGCTATCTGCAAATGGGAAGGCTGTATCTCAGTTTCTATGGCTTATAAATGAAGCAAACTTGATTAAGCGTGATAAAAATTATGATAATGAATACTGACATATTTTGGGCGAATATCGGATATCTCAGTCAAATACTGACAAAAGCCCTACTGAAGAAAATCCGCACGTTTAAAATTACCTCTGGACAAAATACCCGCATGTATCGGACATGGAACTTAGACCAGATAAAAGCCCCATGCATCAAAAATAATATTTTGGATAAAATTAGCATATCAAAGTTAATTAAGCTCGTTGTAAGATAAATTAGTATTATAAAAATTATACTATAAAATATGGTATTTCCTTGACAAGAAACTCGTGTAATAAATATTTTATAAAGTTACAAGTGTATTCTTGTCTTAAAAATTCGTGTTAAAGGTTTTCGGTGTGCAAAATGGACTGCGTAATACTTTCGAAGGTGTAAATTTCATAGGGGGGGGGGGAGGTAACATATTAAGAATTTTAAAACAGGGTTTATTGGGGTTAGATAGCAGAGCACGCAAAAAATGTTGCATATGGATTAGTCCATATCTAAACAAAAGACTTTTAAATTGGCATGCCAGTCGTTATTAGAATGATCTATTTTACTTTGAGGGAGGGTAAATACTAGAGGCATTGGTAATAGAAAATAGATCTTACCTAACACCCTTCCCCCCCCCCCCCACACACACACAATGTCGACGTATTTACCCAAAAACCAATGTTACATCTTCCAATCCCATACTTTTACAACAGTTGTAATGTTTTGCTGATGTTAATGCTTTTGTAAGTATGTCAGCCCCCATATTTTCAGTAGACACAAAATTTAAAGCAATAGTTCCATTTTTCAGTGCATCCCTTATGAAATGATGCCTGATATCAATGCTTAGTAGTTTAGTGCGTTTATGAAAGATTGGATTTTCAGCTAATTTAATAGATCTTATGTTATCTGTAAATATACTCACTTTTTCAATCTTTCCATCAGATAATTCATTTAGTAATTTACATAAATAAATCTCCTCCTTAGTGGCATCGGATAAAGCCATATATTCCGCTTCCGTTGATGAGAGAGCCACGGTAGACTGTTTACGGCTTTCCCATGTAATTGCACTCACATAAAATATGAAACAGTAACCTGTATATGACCTAACGGTCATCGAGGCAATTCCCCCAATTAGCATCAGCATACCCGACCAAAGGCTCATTACTTTTTCTAAATATGTCCAAAATTTATTGTTTTCTTTAAGTATCATTAAACTCGTTTAGTGGCAGTCCAATGAGTTTTATCAAAACAAGTTAGAAATTGACTGACTGAATTTGCAGTGTCCGGCTTGGTGGAAGTTGCAAGATACATTACACTTCCAACTAACTTACGGTAGGGATATTCGTTTTCACAACATTTTTCGGCCATTTGCAATCGAATGCTTGTGTCCATAGGACAAGCTACGGGCTTGGCTTCTGTCATGCCAAAACGTTCTAATTGAAATTCTTTTGCTCCCATAGCCCCTCCCCCCCTTTCCCAATTATTTGTGACCCTTACTATAATTTTTTCATAAATTGTACATGATTATACAAGATTCATTAAAATCAGTAAGAAAGAGATATAAAAGAATTATTTTCTTTCAATGTGCTCCTAGTCCCATCCCCACTCGTCAATTTCCCTAAGTACATGTAATCCTTACTGCTTATTTTTCTTTCGTATTAAGTGAGTGTTGTAACAATTTAATTGCGTTTACTGAAAAGTAATGTAAAAGTCCTTTAAATTCTTTATTTAATATTTATTTTGTTTTTGCGATTTGCAAATTGTGAAAATGTCCTTTTCCGGTGTCCTTTTACCTGGGTGTTATATAGTTTCTTGATCTGTTTAGATATCTTGTTTAAACGTACATGTAATTTTTGCTTTATAAATTCAGTTTGTTGATGAAGAGAGATACTACCAAAGTGGAATACGAAATGATCAATATCCATTCAAAAAAGTGGTCGCAGTTGTGTTGAGACGACAATATACCAAGTACAACTTGCTGACGTCATATGTTTTATTTACTTTAATTCTTGACAAAATGTTCCAATATTACATATATGATATAGTTTGTGAATCTGTGTAGATAGCTTATTTAGATTCAAAAACATTATTTCTTCAGAAGATTCAGTAACGATCAAGGAGAGTTGCTATTAAAGTATAGTTATAGTAAATAAGAAATCCTTGATCCAATCACGAAATAAGCCGTCATTTTGCGCTGAGAAGACAATACACAATAATCCAGGATATAGAAGCTGAGAAGCCAGGATAGAGAAGCACCAGGATATAAAGTGAACTATTTTATTTCACTTTAAAGTCTTGAAAAAATATCGCAATCAAATCTTGGTAAAACACTCCAAAATTAACATCCAATTAGAGTTTTACAAAGAACTTATTCATTACAAAATATATGTGATAAAAAGTTATTCTTTTACGAGGATGTGGACACGAGGAGAACAGAGCAAACATGAAGAGTCCTTACATATTGACGGTCAACGAAAAAGTGATGACAGTTCGGCTCAATTACTTCTCATCACAAACCACAAATTACACTCCAAACCTCTATCAGAAAGTAATCAAGAGCAAAAGCTATTTTTTCCGTTATGCTTCAATCCGTATCATTTCTGTTCTTTTTTTCCTTTTTTCTTTTTTTTTTCTTTAATATATTGGCGACCCTATAGTTAGCCAAAAATATCGTTAAAAGCTCATGGGGAAGTTAAAGATGTACGCTATAAGTCTAACCAAAATAATTTATGGCTTTATAAGTTTTTTAGCCGATCGATACAATACAAAGTACATAATTTCTATTCAAGGAGCGCATGCATCTGT
This sequence comes from Salticus scenicus, assembly GCA_963930645.1. Taxonomy (NCBI): domain Eukaryota; kingdom Metazoa; phylum Arthropoda; class Arachnida; order Araneae; family Salticidae; genus Salticus; species Salticus scenicus. The sequence continues at coordinate 352,286,413 of OZ005648.1, read as the reverse complement.
TTTTGCTTCAAAAGTGACACATCAGCGAAGATTTTATTCTATTTTACTTTACTGACAAGAAAAGATCGAACTTCCCAACTCATTGTGCGAGAGTAGCCACATCTCTTACTTTTTTATTTATTGCAAGAAACAGAGAGATAATAAATTTGGTATTTCGCTAGCTGATAAACCGCAGACGTTTTAGATCGCTGTTTATAAAGATGGGAAATGAATTAAATTTTGAAATATAATATGTAATTTAGAATATGTGATTTTCGATATCACAACATACTTATAGCTTGACTAAGAAATCATTTTAAAAAACTTTATGATAACAAGTTATTCTATATGATGAGGACGAGGACACGGGGAGCACTGATAAAATACGAAGTGTCTTTACATATTGACAGTCAACGAAAAAGTGATCAAAGTTTGGCTCAGTTACTTCTCATAAAAAACCACAATATGATTGCCAAACTTAAATCTCAAAGAACCCATGAGTAATACCCAATTTTTTCAGTTACGCTGTAATCAGTATAAATTTTTAAAATAAATTGACGAAGCTGATTTGATCCAACAATTGCCGTTGAAAGATCCTGGGAAACGAAAGAGTACGTTATGATAATCTAACCACAGAACAAATTTAATCATAATAGTTGTTTATACTTATTATGGTTTCATAAACTTTCGAGCCAATAGAAACAGCATAATTTCCTTTTCAAGAGTACATCCGTGTTTTACTAAAAGTAACAACGCTAGCGAAAACTTATTCCGTTTTATTTTAATGAGAGAAAGAGTTTAACTATCCCAGCTCATTATAATAATCGCCTGTTATCTTATTTTTTTATTTATTGCAAGAAACAGAGAGAGATTAAATTAGATATTTCACCAGCTGTAGCTGAAGGTTAAATTAATTCGTTGCAAGCAGAAGAAAGAAACCGCAAAATGACTTGATTTTAAATGATATAAATGTTTTAGAATAGCATTTTATAAAGATGGGAATTTAATTAAATTTTGAGAGATAATATGTAATTTTGAATATGTGATTTTCGATATCACATATTTCTCCCCTTCGGTTGGAAAAAGATATTGCTCAAGTCTGTGTTGTAATTAAAATTACACATTTACATATGTATATAGATACATAAATGATTTTTCATTTAAGCATATAGCTATTTATGTATATATTTTTTTTTTTATGGTAGAATAATGGAACGTAATTATTAATCTATATGTAAATATTTGGATAAAAAAAAGTTTTTTGATTTTAAATAAGAATAAGATAAATTTATAAGTGCTGCTTGTAAAATTGAAGGAGAAGGGAAAGAAATGAGATAGGGATCTTTTAGACTAACTGGCTGCCCAGTGACATTATAGAGCAAAAAAGGAAAAGACGATAGTTTATAGGACTTATAAAACTTGAATGGAGGATCGAAAAAACAACTCCAGGCTAGGGGAACTATGAGCCACCCACACACTCTCTCTCCAGCCCCACGACTTAAGAAGAGCATTTTTTTAGAAGTGCGAGTATGGCTTCTGGGTCAACTACTTTTCGGCGAGACCGTGATGGAATGTCCCGGTGGTGCAATCTCCCGGTGGTTCTCCATATATCCTGCTTCATCCCGCACCAACTGATTTTGAATCTCAAAATAAGAAAAATATGAGCGACCAGAAGAGCTGCAAAACACCTATGATTCGTCTCTGGAAAGAATCTATTGAATGGAGCATCCAAGTGTTCTCCCTATTCCAGGATCCCGAAAGGCCATAGAATTGTGAAATAGAAGTCCTTTATGATTTTGCTTCTATAATGCGTATCTGGGTGAGTCAAAATTTTATAGTCTAAAAAAAAGAGAAAATATTTAATTGTGTATCTATCCCCATTTTTTCTATTATTCAATCATGTCTGAGTGCTACCTAAAGTGGTTTTGAATAAAATTAAACTTGAATTAAATAAAAATTAGTTTTGTATAAGAGACCAAAATATTTAATAAAATACCTTATTAATGAAGTTCTTTGTCTATCTATCAATTAAGGAATTATTTACTTTAGAAAACTTAGTTTAATTTGAATTTATCTCCTTAATAAATAGATAAATTTTATGACCCATTAAAAATATTTAAAGAACTTGGGTGTAATTTCGATGTAGTGAACGCAATGTACGATACAGTTTCGAGAATGTCTTAAATTAACAATTTCTCTCCAACAGTCTGTCATATACAATACATATACTTAACATATAAAAAGGCAATACATTTTTATATATAGATGCATAAAAATATCAAAAACATATGTAAAAATTGTAAATGTTTGAATAAAAATATACAGAGCAACTACAATCATTATTTTTTAAAACTCATTGTGCACAGTTTCAATATAGTCTGTTAGAATATTCTTCGGTACCTTTAAATTATTTTCATCGTTCTTAATTCACTTGATATAATGTACTATTGTTGCTCTACATTGAAGAATGAACTGATAGTCGCAGTATAAAAGCACTTGTAGAATAAATATCGTGTACACTTCAAAAATGTCTTCTTCTATAGATTTTGGTCATATAAGTATACTTTGTTTGCAAATGTATTAATCGCTTGTACAAGTAGTATTAATATTACAATGGAAAATAATAATGCATGTAAATGCAAAAATTAAATACACAAAAGCAAAATTACTTAAAATTAAATGCATCATTTACCAACTGATGTATGAATAGCATCAGAAAAATAACAAAAGCAAACAGAAATATGATGTGTGAATTACACCAAAAAAAATATTTAAAAAATAATTATTTTGGCGTATTTCAGCCAGAAAGGCTGTTCAAGTGTGTTCGACATCCACCGTATTACGAACAACCCACCTTACTCTTGTGTAAATCACAAGTAAATGGCTCAGGCATAAGGCCATTGTCCTAGATGAATGGGACGTGTAAAAAAACCGCTCCATTACGCCAATAAAGGCTGCACTATCGGGAGCACCTCAAAAATTCGGGACAGTATTTTCAAATAAGTAACTAGTAAATTAACTAGTTAACTAGAATAACTAATATTCTAAAAATTATATGCTCTCAATTGAGTTGACGATTCTTGGGCAATAATTTTGAAGGAATCATCTTCTCAGGGAGGGAGAATTATTTAGAAATAGAAATAAAAATAACTGTAGATTCAATGATTTTGGTATCTACAAAAGAATTAAAAAGTCAGTCCAAGAAAATTGTGATAAAAGGGTCATAATCGGTAATATTCACACATTGTCACCTATATGGATAAGTCGGAAGAAATGTAAAAAAAAATTGAAGTTATTAATAGTCATCTGAATACTTCTTTGTAAATTTTAAATCACATGAAAATAACATTATGTGTTCTGATAAATATTGTCATACAACATCATGTGTTTTAGGATTTTGTTAAATTATAAGTTTTTAATGTATGTAATTTGTAATTCTTATCCTTTTAAATAGACGTTTATCTAAACATAAAAGTTTTTTTTTTTTTTTTTTTTGTAAGTGTGTGTGAGTGCGTACGCATATATGTCTAAAATAACGACTGCCTTTTTATATGTAAAGTATATGTACAGTCAGTAACAAAAGTGTCCGAACACTAGCAAAAATTCCTATGTTAAAAAGGTACACTTCATACGGTTTTGTTAAATAAATCCATATCAAATCGTGTTCTTACACTGACTAAGAACAGGATTCGACAAGGATTTATTTAAAAAAACCGTATGAAGTGTACTTTTTCCACATAGGAATTTTTGCTAGTGTTCGGACACTTTTGTTACCGACTGTATTGTATATGACAGTCTTGAGCAACATGTTCTTTTTCCAGCCGAAGCGGAGAAATATGTGACATCGAAAATGACATATTCAAAACTACATATTTTCTTTCAAAATTTAATTCAATTCGCATCTTTATAAAGAGCAATTCTAAAACATTTGCAGCGTTTAAAGTCAAGTAATTTTGCGGTTTCTTTCTTCTGCTTGTAAGGAATTAATTTAACTTTCAGCTACAGCTAGTGAAATATTTAGTTGAATCTCTGTTTCTTGCAATAAATAAAAAATAAGATAAGAGGCGATTCTTATAATGAGCTAGGATAGTTAAACTTTTCATATGCAATATAGCTTTTCATATGTGATAATCTACATCACTTATTTTAGAAAATATGTGATGTAGATTATTACATATTATAAAATTTGTTTTCTTTTTAAAAGATAGGTAAATTCTCTAAATAAATAAAATTATAAATAAAATTATTTTATCTTAAACAACTGTTTAAAATAAAACGATATAACTATTTTTATCCTATAAATAATAAATTTACAATATACGTTTTCTAATTTTTATATCTTCCCTTTCATAATTTTTTTAATGTAACCGAAACAAGTTCTTTGATCACTTCCCAGTATTTACTTAACAATCTTAATGAAAATTCTTTTCGCGCTGTAAATGATAATGTTTTGACTTATTTCTATCCTTTTGTTTTGTGAAACCAGAAAATAATAAATTCGGTCTCTTTTAATCTTACATCGAAATGTAACTCTTGCGCACTCTTGTCGCCTAATTTACATCATCAGTTAGATAAAATATTTTCTTAGGTAGTTATTTTCCCAGGATCTAAAATCTTTGCGAAATCATGACAACATTCACTAAAAACGGTCAATAAATTACTCGTCGCCTTCTTAAAAAATATACATTAGAATATTCCTAACGTAACAGCAACCATTCTCTATCTTAAACTTTGAACTTGGCATCTGTAAAATTAAACGCCAAATACAATGTCATTTTTCGCTTCCATTTTGGAAAACACTTACTTATTGACTTCCGAGTATGCTGTAGCTAAAGAAGATGTTAGGGCCTGGGGCCCTAACTTTTGCCCGCTAATGTTTCCCCACTCCATACTGTAAGCTTCGTACTGTTATCCCATCATGGCCACGCGTCAAATTAGATGCTTTGGAATAATTAATAAATTTTCCTTAACCAATGTACTTACTGCCTCTTGGATTCGTGCTTGGGTAATCTGTTTTCATCTTTTATTTTTTAACTTACCTTTTTTTTCAGCTCATTCTGAAGTGACAAAATCAATACTAATTATATTTGAATTGCAACTATTCATCTTCAGATATCAATTAACATTAAGCTCCCCCCCCCCCCCCACCCCCAAGAATAGGTAGCACTTACCATAATTTTTTATTAAAAGTAGGTAATAGTTGTTGAAATTTTAATTAAAATTGTTAAGATTGTGATATTTATTCGATCATTTCTCTTCTGCCCCCCCCCCCAAGATATATATAACAGTCAACGTAGATTTCCCTAAAAAGTATGTGATGCTCATAATAAATATTATTAAAATGCAAAATATAGGAATATAAAATATTAAATTTCGTTCCTTCAGTGCTCCTGTGCTCCCCCCGCACACCAAGACATACGTAACCACACTGTAACTTTTCATTAACAGTAAGTGATATTTACACAAAATGTCAAGAAAAAATCGATTATAAGTGTTGTTTAAAAAGGTTATTTTTCACCTGCCCTCACTTGCCCCTCCCCCCTTTTTCAACTATAGGTAACTTTCACTATCATTTTAATAAAAAGTAAGTGATAAGTCTTACAAAATTTCATAAATAGGTAGCATGGTGATGTAAAAGCACCCCTCACCCCACAGCAGATAAGTGCAACACTCACTGTAGTTTTTTTTAAACAATAAGTGGTAGATACACAAAATTTTTTAAAATCGATATTAGGATAGTTTAAAGAAGAATATATTTTATTTCCCCCTTGCCCCCTCCCCCAAGTATATAGTACACTGGTTGTGATCTTCATAAAAAGTAAATGATAGTTATAGAATATATCATTAAAATCGGTAAAATAGTGATATGAAAAATAATTTTATTTTCCTCTCCCCCCCCCCCCCCCCTACTTACATCCCTCCCAAATATATCTGACTCTTGATGTAATTTTTTCACAAATTGTACGTGATTATACAAATATTCATTAAAATCGGTAAGAAAGTGATATAAAAGCAATTATTTTCTTTCAATCTGGTCCTAGTCGCCCCCCCCCTTTCCCCAGATATGGATTGAAATTTCTAAAAATGTTATTTGAAAATCCTTCCTTAAAATCATCGTTTGATATTTATTGTTTTGCGATTTGAATGTTGCAAAAGTGCCCTTTTTTCCGGTGCCCTTTTTTCCAAGTAGCCTTTTTCCCAGGTACCCTTTTTCCCGGTGCCTTTCTTTCTGTGCCCTTTAAAGGGCACCGGTAAAAAGGGCACTTTTCCGATTCGCAAAGTGCAAAATAATAAATATCAAATAAGGAATTTAAAGAATGACTTTCAAATTATATTTTTAGAAATTTCAATTGATTTATTACAACATTCATTTAGTATATACCTGGGGGAAGGGGAGGGGGGGGGGGTAGGACCAAATTGAAAGAAATTAATTGTTTTTATATCACTTTCTTACGGATTTTAATGAAACTTTGCATAATCACGTGCAATTTGTGAAAAAATTACAGCAAGTATCAGACATATTGGGATTGGGGGAAGGGGGTTAAGGGGAGGAAAATAAAAATTATTTTTTTATAACAACATTTTGTCTATTTTTATGATATATTCTATAACTATCACTTAGTTTCTCTGAAGATCCCAAAGAGTGTATTATGCACCTTGAGGGGGGGGGAGGGGGGCGCAGATGAAAATAAAATACATTCTTCTTTAAACTATCCTAATATCTATTTTAAAAGAAAATTGTGAAAATACTACTTACTGTTTAAAAAAAATTACAATGAGCGTTACACCTATCTGGTGGGGGGTAGTTGCTAAGGGGGGTTAAAAAAGTGGCTGTTTTTATATCACCATGCTACCTGTTTGTTTGAAATTTGTATCTATCACTTACTTTTTATTAAAATGATAGTAAAAGTTACCTATAGTTCAAAAGTGGGGGCAAGTGGGGGGCAGATGAAAAATAAAATAATCTTTTTAAACAACACTTATAATCGATTTTTTATAGACATTTTGGGTAAATATCACTTACAATTAATGAAATATTACAGTGTGGTTACATGTGTCTTAAGGGGGGGGGGGGGGGGGCAGAAGTACTGAAGGAAAGAAAATAAATGTTTTATATCCCTATATTTTGCATTTTAATAAAATTTATTGTAAATATCATTGAAAGTTTAAGAAAATTTATTCTGATTGTTATATATCTCTTGGTTGGCTGGGGGGAGGGGGCAGAAGAGGAAAATGATAGCATAAATATCTCAATGTTGTCAATTTTAATTAAAATTTCAACAACTATCACCTACTTTTAATGAAAAATTACTGTGAGTGTTACTTATACTTGGGGGGGGGGGGGGGGAGGGAGGCCAGCGGGCGTCAGAGAGAAAAAAAGGATTGTTTTTAAATCACTTTGCTTTACATTTATAGGAAATTTTATATAAATATCTCTTATTGTTTATCAAAAAATGCAGAGAGGACATCATCCGGTGAAAGCTAGGGGACACATAGAAGAATATATTTAACCAATTTTAATTAAAATTTCAACAACTATCACCTACCTTTAATGAAAAATTACGGTGAGTGTTACCTATACTTGGGGGGGGGGGGACAAGGGGGGATGTTAGAGAAAAAAAATTATTGTTTTTGAATCACACTGCTTCATATTTATGGGAAATTTTGTATAAAAATCATTTTTTGCTCATGAAAAATTATAGAGAGAGCTACGAGTTCCTAAGTTAGTAAGCAAAAATTCCATGTAATTAATATCAGACATTAGTTATCTTCAAACATTCATTTTCTTTCCTTCAGTACTTCTGCCCCCTTCCCAAGACATATGTAACTACATTGTAATTTTTCATTAACAGTAAGTGATATTTACACAAAATGTCAATAAAAAATCGATTATAAGTGTTGTTTAAATAGATTATTTTTCATCTGCCCCTACTTGCCCCCCCCCCTTTTTTTTTCAACTATAGGTAACATTCACTACCATTTTAATAAAAAGTAAGTGATAAGTCATACAAAATTTCATAAATAGGTAGCATGATGATGTAAACCCCCCCCCCCCCCTACAGGTATGTGTAACTCTCACAGTAGTTTTTTTTTTTTTTTTTTTAACAATAAGTGGTATATACCCAAAATTTTTTTAAATCGATATTAGGATAGTTTAAAAAAGTATATATTTTATTTCCCCCTCCCCCCCAAGTATATAATACACTCATTGTGATCTTCATAAAAAGTAAATGATAGTAATAGAATATATCATTAAAATCGGTAAAATAGTGATATTAAAAAAATCCTTTTATTCCCCCACCCCCTTACACACCCACCCACCCAAATATATCTGACTCTTGCTGTAGTTTTTTCACAAATTGTACGTGATTATACAAAGTTTCATTAAAATCGGTAAAAAAGTGTTATAAAAACAATTAATTTCTTTCGATCTTGTCCTACCCTCCCCCCCCCCCCCCTTCCCTTTCCCCAGGTATTATACTAAATGAATGTTGTACCAAATCAATTGAAATTTCTAAAAATGTATTTTGAAAATCATTCCTTAAAATCATTCTTTGATATTTATTATTTTGAACTTTGCGTATTGCAAAAGTGCCCTTTTTTTCCGGGATCCTTAATTCATACATTGATTTTTCTGTACAAACTTAGGAAGAGGTAGGGTTTGTCATATAAAACCCTCACAGTATTTTTTTATAAACATAATATATCTGCAAAGTTTTGTTAGAATAAAAGTTTATTCTTTCCATGTTCTCCCATAGCTTTCCCGGCTAAGGTAACAATTTCTGCAATTTCTGATAAAAAAATAAGAGATATTTATACAAAATTTCCTATGAGAAGCACGGTAATATAAAAACAAACATTTTCTTTCCCTCAGCTGCCCCCCCCCCCCCTCTCCTAGGTATATGTCGTAATTTTTCATTAAAAGTAGGTGATAATTGGTTGAAATTTTAATTAAAATTGGTAACATTTTGATATTTAAGCAATCATTTTTCTCTTATTCCCCACCCCCAAGGTACATATAGCAATCAGCGTAAATTTCCTAAACAGTACTGTACAGAACTAAACAGTCCTAAACAGTAATTATAATAAATTTTAATAAAATGTAAAGCATAGTAATATAAAACAATCATTTCCTCCCTAGCCTCCCCCCCCCCCCCCCAACTACATTTAACATTCACTGTAATTTTAATAAAAATTGATAGTTACAAAAAAAATTCATATAAATAAGTAATATGGTGATATAAAAACAACCATTTATTTCACTCTTCCTCCCCAAGATATGTGTAACACTCACTGTAATTTTTCTTAAACAGTAAGTGGTATTTACACAAAATTTTATTTAAATCGATAATAGTATGGTTTAAAAAATATTTTATTTCCGTCTTCACCTCCTTGCCCTCCTTTCCCAGGTATATATAGCACTCATTGAGATTTTTATGAAGAGTAAGTGATAGTTATAAACTCTATCATTAAATTCAGTAACAAGGTGATATATATATATATATAAAATTATTTCCCTCTGTCTCCCCTTCCCTCAAGTATTTGTGACACTGTAATTTTTCCGTAAATAGTAAATGATTGTTATACACTGTGTCATTAAAATGAGTATGAAGGTGATATAAAACTTATTTTCTTTCAATCTGCTCCTAGCTAGCCCCCCCCCCCCCCTTCCCCAGGTATATACGAAATGAATGTTGTACCAATTTAATATAAATTTCTAAAAATGTAATATGATAGTCACTTTTTAAATTCATTATTTGATATTTATTGTTTTTACGATTTGCACATTGAAAGGTGCCCTTTTTTCCGGGATCCGTCTATTTTACAGAAGGAATATTTTCGCCAAGTTTCATGTTTCTTTCTAAGTGCAGTAGTTTGAGCTAAGCGATGATGATTCAATTACTCAGTCAGTCAGGACAAATGGTTTTATATAAATTGATTAGGTGAAAAAAGTATTGTTTTATAATTATTGATATTTATAAAAAAAAAAATTATATAAACTAAACCAATTATATATATTATATTTTATAACATTATCCACTTTGTATAGTTATACTTAATATCTATACATATTAGATTGAGTGATAATTAAACAAAATTTCACTAAAATCTGAAAAAAAAAAAAAAAAAAAAAAAAAATCTGATATGCCCACTCTCCTTGTTTAGCATCTGTGATGTAGAAATCACATATATTTTAAAAATTCTCTATTTAATTTTAATTCAAATCTATTTTAACGCTTTATATAATAATTCACTCATGTATTCAATATTAATCTTTAGTAACTGCCGAATTCTTCCTCTATCAGTAAAAAATAAAATAAAAATAAAAATAAAAGTAAAAGATTATCAATCTCCTAGCATATTCTCATAATGATTTCCTATCATAAAGAATAACACATGGCTCATTTTATTTATGTTCCTCCTAAATCACAGTAGCCTTATTCCTAACGTAATTTATTCAGTTAGACAAAATATCCTTAAGTTTTCTCAGGATGAATCTCTGGCGAAATTTGTGATTTTTGATAGGGTTATCATATTATGGCACTCCTACTCTGTATTCAAAATTGTTAGCTTAATTTCAGTGTAACGTATCTTTAAAAAGCCACTTTTTATGTGTTCTTGCTGGCGATAAAATTAAATGCCAATATGTAACAATAATTTGAATTTGGCTGAAACATCACCATTCTTCTCTGATCGCTCCTGCTTAGAAGATACGGATGTAGTTCCTAAAATATTTATACGTTAGGGGCACCTTCCCTCCTTATTTTATGCAGCAAGTCAATAAAAAAAACTGTGCACAAAATTTTGTCAAGTTTTTATTGATTTCTGAATTTATTATTTTAAACACCTCTGGATCGAATCTTGGTTATTTAATGAAAGAATTGTAAATAATATTTCTAGCGGCAATCAACGCAAGTAGATTTCACCTATACGAAAATATGGCCTAATGGAGACCATCGAACTGGAAACTTCTATTAACATTTTATCTACCTGCCACTAAATAAAAAAAATCTTCTCTTCTCTACATACCTGAATTATCCTACGAAATATTATCTTACCTACTGCCACAAGAAAATCTTTGCAACATACCTGGTGCCAAGTACTTTAGGAACCAGAGGTGTTCTTGCATTTATTTCGGGGAGGTGCCCCCAAGGAAACAAAATTATTTTAATATTGATGAAATAAATAATAAAATTATCTGCTACCTTCGGATAAAATTATGAACATTATTACTGGATACTTCTGACAAGCTATTTTTCATGACGATCTTCGTTATTCTTTTAAGCTTTGCTTTTGAACTGGTGTCTTCAAGAAAAGTACCCGAAGAAAATAAACAAAAAGTATGTGCTAAAATAGACTTTCAAATACATATGTGTATATAATAAGCGTCCTCATAGAAGGAAATATATATTTTAGTCTAGAAATGACTTTTTTGCGACTAAATATTTTCAATTGGATCTTTAAAAAAAGTTAAGAAAATTATCGACTTTTATTACTTCACTGGATATTTTTTAACTTTCCGCCATGTGATTTTATGAAGATATTTGAATGCATTTTTACATGGTTCCTGTATTTTGATCAAAACTATATGAAACTACTATGTGAAAGTGATCATCTTTGAACTTCATTAGATGGAGTTTTCCGAACTGTTTTTAACTCAAGATAATACAATCATCTTCGATTATCGGATTTTTTATTTAATGGGCGTCAGAAGATTTTCCGTATTCATGGAGATCGTATGCGATTCGAATGATTGATTAAATGTTTCTCTCCTATGGACGTTTTTATTTCGGTCAGCGATTTTCGCGTTTGTCTTGAACTCTGATCCTGCAGAGGAGAACTAAATTGTCGTGAGAAATTCTCCAGTCAAAACATTCGCTATACTTTTTCGTATTAATGGTTCCAGGATTTGCGAATTTCAATTATCGAGTTATATAAATAAATCGATTTAGCAAATCTTTAGCTACCGCTTTTATGGATTATCAAAGAAAAAGGTAGTTTCTTTTATATTTTATGTCTAAATTTTTTAACCTCTAATGTAGCATTTAAATATTTTAATGCTAATAATTTCTATAAAAAATAATAATGATATAAAATATAAAGTTAGTTTATTTAATATTTCAACTACTTCAATTTTATTATTATCCAAGGAAATAATTCAATATATTAAAAGAAAAATATACATGATATGTATATGTAAAGAGAAGAACTTTTTTAATATTGATACACATATCATTTAAAGATTGATGTATAATATTTGATGTTTTATTATTGAAATGTTTTAATTGCTTTTATTTTATTTTATATTTTATGGGAGTTATTAGGCGCTTCCTTATTACTTGGTATGATATATATAGATACATTTTATTCATATTTTTTTTTAATTCAGCAGTTTTTATTTGATATATATTTCTTGAGATGATAAATATACATTCATTTCTTGATATGAAAAAATATATATATACATTCATTTTTTTTATCTTTATTCTATTTTTGCTATAGCAGTATGCATACATATTCTGCTATCAAACATATTAAAATTTTATTTTTAGGTATGGCTATATATACATTTTGTTAACAAAATAATGGGTAAAAAAAAAAAAAAAACTTGCCACAATTTTTATATTAATTAAATTTTGTATTTTATTACTTGAATGTTTATTTTCATTTCTATCTATTGCCAATAAAAAAAATATATACATATTAATGATATTCATCAGTTTTTATAATGTAAGCAACTTAAATTTTTAATTGTCAATTGATTTTCTTCTTGCAATCTCTGGCGCGCGGGAATGCAATATTTTTGTTGTGTTGCATGTACCTTTGCATGGAAATATACGGCTGGATCGTTTTGCCATGTACAAGGATACATTTTACACAACAACTTGAAAATCACTTGGCATATTTTGATTATTTTCCTTATCACATCCATATTTTTAATGCAATAATCCATATTCCTTTTGGATTCGATTGAAACAGATATATTATGTAATGATAATAATAATTTCATATATACATATATATTTTATTACAACAGCAAGATTTATTACTAAATTTTAATTTGATTTTTAAACTTATTTTAAATTTTATCATACTATTATAATTCTTATTTTTCTCAATTTTATAATGAAATTGTATTTTTGGCAAGACACAAGTTATTTACTTTGTTTTATTTCAGATTTCTTTTTCAGGCAATATTCAACTAAAATAAGATTAAAATAAATAATAATGGTAGCAATGATATTTAAAAGAAAAAAATATAATATTTAATTACTGCTTATATAATTTTCTTATGATTTTTTAAATCAATTTATATAACATAATAATAGTAAATATTTTTAAATAAGGATATATATTTTTATATTTCTGCATATTTACAGAGTAATTTTCATATTAAAATATTATGTTCTTAAGAATAATTTTTTTTCATACCTCTGATTAAAGAAAAAGTATATTTTAATAAACAGTAAGACGTAAGAAAATAAATAACTTTTGTTCAAAATGTTTTAAAATGCCGATATGATTCCGGTAATTCTTGTGGTAAGTATTTCTTTTTACTTGATTTTGTAGATGTTTCTTCTGTGTGGACAAATATTTAATATTAGATTATTGTTCATAGACTAATCAAATTATTCCCTTTTTGTTACTTGAAATTGTTGGAATGACATACAGTGAATGGTATATTTTCTTACCAATTTACACACACATTTTAGTTTCACAAGTCACATTTTAAAAATACATCCATGATGTATGCTGTGGATATATTAAAAAAAAAATAAATCCAGATATATTTTTTAATCATGAGCATATAAGAGAATGTGTATAAAATTTCTAAAAATTCAGCAACATTTTAAATGATAGTATTTCGTAACACAGTAATACACAAGTTATACTGCTATTTACATGTATATTTTTCATGTTGAAGTAAATTATGGTTAAAATATTAATATAATTAAATTTACACTTTGTTTTAAATTTTATTGGTAAAATATGATGTAAAATCTAAGTTCATTTAAATGTTTCTTATTACATGTTTGCAAGGTAGTTGTGCCAATTAAAAGATTAGATATTTTGGAAAAATTTTCCTCTTACTTACTTCAATGTAAAATTACATTAAAGGAAGGCGTGGTGAATTAATAAATAAAAATAAAAAATAAAGTAAGGTGCGATAAATTATTACATAAATTAATTTGTAAAAAAAAAAAAAAAAAAAAAAAAAAAAAAAAAAAATCACGAATAACTAACAAAATTATATGTTTATTTCTCTATGTACTTTTGCTGATTATGTACATGTGTTCTTATACATGCTTATTTTTGAGTCAGAACTTCATTGTCATTTGACTAATTTGGAGTCCGGTTGAATGGCAAATTTTTTCAATAGTTCTTTTCCACATATTTACACGTTTTTACACATTTCACTCAGCACTAAGGCATGTTATAATTGGCCTCACAACCCAATTATTCAGGCATGTTCTCTTCGGAGTTTACACACTTTTCTCTGACTTAATTATTTGGCATGTCATGCGTTCACATTTCTCTTGATCGGCAATAGTGTAATCTGAGAGCTTTTGTTATTATGTTGTTATAAAATATAGTTATTGATTCATAAAAGAGAAATCAATAATAATAGTAATGATAATGATGATAATTTATGCATCTTTAACATTAATTCACACGACCTTACCTCGCAGTATCTTAATAAAAAAATAAACAAATAAACAAATAAACAAAACAAAATTTATTTAATGCTAAATATTTTAAATGTATCTATAACTAGTTGTTAATTTTATATTTCTTTCATATATTTTAAATAATTACTCATACTTTTTTTTCAATGTTTTTAAAGGATCTTTTCACTTCAACTTACAAGTTTTGCTATACATGTATACATAATATACAGAATTACATTTTTCCAGTGTCACATTTTCTTATTTTCTAAAAATTATGTATTGGCACTTTACCATTTACATAGTTACTTCACATATATAATTTTTGTTTCACACATACACATTTTTTTTGGCAATGTTTATACACACTTTCAGTAAATATAAATTTTACATGACCTTTTTTCTTCAACTTTGTTTATTATTGATGGTGTTAATTTTGCACATTAGTATTGCTGTTATACATTTACACATATTTATACCTATTTATGCAATTTGGTGCTTCGGAACAAAGAAGATTTATTTATCCGATCATCTTGTTTCACTCAAGGCACTCCAATTTAATTGCGGTTACACACACACACACACACTATCCATTTATATTTTCTTTCAACATGTTATATTTATTTACAAATTATGGTTATAATCAATAATATTTTATGCCTCACAAACATCAAATTTATTTTAATACGTATATAAACATCACATATACTTCATCTTTTAAATTGTTAAATGTAATTATTTGAATTACTCATGTTGTTCGACATTTTTAACAAGCACATCAATTTAACACAGATATTTCTCAATATTTTTCACATGCTTACACAAATGAATGGTTTATGTATTTGCAGATTTTACATTTTATGGTGTATATAGATTTGGTATGTATGAATATATTCATTATTTTTCAACTTTATGGTGTATTACCAATTAACCGAAATTTGTACACATACATTTGTTGACATAACACTCACAAAATTTTGTAAATAACCATCTTTCAAAAATTTACAATAATGATCACCACAGATCATAGTTTCACACTTACCTTTTTTTCTGTAAAAAAAAAAAAAAAGACTATTGTGTAAAAAAAAAAAAAAAAAAAAAAAAAAAAAAGAACTATTTAACTTTTGATGATTTAAGAGGTTTCTCTGTGTAATTGTTTTATGTTGTAGTATTTATAGGTTAGATTTGGCAAGGTTTCTCGTTTTTCACAAATTTTATAAACACATTCACACAATTATTTCACGTTTACACATTATACACAACATAAAAAAAAAAAAAAAAAAAAAAAAAAGGATATTTACCTTACAATTATTTTAGGTAAATGATTAATCAATCATACATATGATTGATTTGCCTTGTCCAGTAACTGTAAAAAATACTTACTTCGAACATTTACGCATGAGAATTTTTTTTACGCTACACACATTTTCATATTACTTTCACTTTTTAAACTTGTTTGCCCAATTTTTGTCAAAGAACCTTCATAACTATAAAAGGTATATATTACATATTTAAATCTTTGCCACTAAAATTTGGATATTACATGACAGTTTTCCTCTTATTTTGTTAATTTAAAAAAAATATGTTATGACAATTATAACACACTTACACATTCACACTTCGTACATAATTAATTTTTTCAATAAATTATAACCAGGTGTAAATATTTTTAATGATAATTTTGGACACATTATGATTACATTTTTTACAAATCAAAAGTTTTAATAATCGTTACAGATTCACACTTTTTTTAATTGTCCATAATATTTTTTATTTAGTGCAATGGTATTTTTGTGATATTTATAGGTTTCAATAAGGCTTCCTTTTCACACATTCACACACATATTTTCATGTTTACACATTTTTTTACACTTAACATAAAATTTACTTAAGCTTCGTTGGTAAATTGTTGATCATTCATTTTGCATGATTGATTTGCCTTAGCTTGAAACTGTAAAAAAAAAATATTCACTCTAGACTCTTGCACAGATAATTAATATTTTCCCTCGATTACAATTACAGCATGAACATTCACATTTTAAATATTTGTAAATTATATGATTATTAAAAGTATACGTAACACTTTTATACATAAAAAAAAAAAATCGTTTATTATAAATATAAAAAAGAAAGTGTAGTAAAAAAGAGAGATTTACATTACACTACAGAGATTTAACATGCACATTGTTTTTACCTCAGGCATTATTATATGTCACTTTAGTGAATCAACATCATCATATCTTATTAAATATTCATTTTCTCTCACCTATGTAAATACCAACAATTTATGCAAAAAAAAAAAAAAAAAAAAAAAAAACATTTTATGTCAATTTTTATCATACTGCAGCCATACCTAATTATTATTAACACAATTACTTACTAATGCTTATATGTTCCTATTATATATGTTATGTGTTTTTATATCATGCTTTGCAAATGTATGCCAAAAGGTTATATAACAAAATGATATATATATAATGAGCTCATATTTAAGCATAATGTTGTCAGATAAGCTGACATGTGACCTGTTTTGTTGGGCCCAATGTTAAATACATGCATATGCGTATTTTAATAATAAATGAAAAATATATATATACAGGTCATTTGAATTTACCAAATATGGGTAAATATGATACGGACTATTATATAGGTCCAGATATTTTGAATAATATGCTACAGCTGTTTGTTTTTATTATGCAAAAGATTATGCATAATTTGATGTGGATCCTTTATAATTATTTTATGTCATGACTATATTTTTTATTTCTTATATTTTTGTATGGGATGTGTGCCTCGTATAATATTCATTGAAGTTCTTTATATTTTTACATTTTTAAAGAAAATTACACTCAAAAAACAGTAATATCATATAGTATTATAATAAATATTTTACTCATGTAACAGCAAGAACATATAAAAAAAATTTTCTCTCTTCATAAAATTTTTTCTGGGTGAAGGGGAGAAATATGTGATGTAGAAATCACATATATTTTAAAAATTCTCTATTTAATTTTAATTCAAATCTATTTTAACGCTTTATATAATAATTCACTCATGTATTCAATATTAATCTTTAGTAACTGCCGAATTCTTCCTCTATCAGTAAAAAATAAAATAAAAATAAAAATAAAAGTAAAAGATTATCAATCTCCTAGCATATTCTCATAATGATTTCCTATCATAAAGAATAACACATGGCTCATTTTATTTATGTTCCTCCTAAATCACAGTAGCCTTATTCCTAACGTAATTTATTCAGTTAGACAAAATATCCTTAAGTTTTCTCAGGATGAATCTCTGGCGAAATTTGTGATTTTTGATAGGGTTATCATATTATGGCACTCCTACTCTGTATTCAAAATTGTTAGCTTAATTTCAGTGTAACGTATCTTTAAAAAGCCACTTTTTATGTGTTCTTGCTGGCGATAAAATTAAATGCCAATATGTAACAATAATTTGAATTTGGCTGAAACATCACCATTCTTCTCTGATCGCTCCTGCTTAGAAGATACGGATGTAGTTCCTAAAATATTTATACGTTAGGGGCACCTTCCCTCCTTATTTTATGCAGCAAGTCAATAAAAAAAACTGTGCACAAAATTTTGTCAAGTTTTTATTGATTTCTGAATTTATTATTTTAAACACCTCTGGATCGAATCTTGGTTATTTAATGAAAGAATTGTAAATAATATTTCTAGCGGCAATCAACGCAAGTAGATTTCACCTATACGAAAATATGGCCTAATGGAGACCATCGAACTGGAAACTTCTATTAACATTTTATCTACCTGCCACTAAATAAAAAAAATCTTCTCTACATACCTGAATTATCCTACGAAATATTATCTTACCTACTGCCACAAGAAAATCTTTGCAACAGCATCCTCATAAAAACTATATTTTTCTTTTTTATCTGCCTCCTCCCATCAGATATATGTAATTCTCACTGTATTTTTAAAAACTTTAAATGATAATTAAACAAAGTTTCATTAAAATTTGTAAGTGATTTTTGCTTGAAAAAATTGAATTTGTGTTACTAGGGACCACTAGGGGCCACTCGGGCTCGGCTATGATACCACATTTGAATGCACGAAACTTTTGAAATCAATATGTTTTGCGAAATTGCTTTCCTTTCAATACATTTTGGTGTATCCAGACTTTTGTTACACCCTGTATAAACTGAAATAACAATAAGAAGCGGCAGAGGCCATCACGGCTTATGACGGGTGGGGAGGGTTAAACAAGTTTAAGGGAGCCCAATTTTTCCCAAATCCTCGGCAAGACCATGTGATAAGAAAGAAAAAGTTTTGAAAAGTGTTAATTTTTATATTATTGTTAAGTGAAAAAAATAAAAATAAATAAAAATATTATTTTATAATTTTTGATATTTATAAACCAGATTTATATGAAATTGATCAATGATAAAATTAGGATTTAAAATAATTATTGATATTTTTAATTTATTTTTATTTAAACTAAATCAATCGTATTTATTATATTTTTAAATTTTATTCACTCTATACAGGGGCCGTCCATAAATGATGTCACGCTTGGAGGGGGGGGGGGGGAGGGGGTTCGTGAAATTGTGACAGTTTGTGATAAGGGAGGGGAGGGGGGTAACAAAAAGTGTGACATCACATATTTCAGTTAAAATACAAACATTTATATTCAGCAGTTGAAATTTTGAAATTATTTTAAAATTATCAAAGATTAAACTTCATACTCGCGTACTTCCTACTCGTGTTTGTGAGCATTGCAATTTGTATTTTGCATCCAGTGTCATGTTGAAGAAACACATAACTGTTATGCATAAAACCACAAAAAAGTGTCAGCCAGAAGTTGGCAAAATTAGACCGCTTCGAATTGCTGCACGCAGACAAAAAAAAAAAAAAAAAAAAAAAAAATCATGGCTGTAACTGTTTTCAAAGAAAATTTTGAATTTACAGACTGGGTGGATGAAGATGACATTGACATCACAGGGGTTACTATACCCGAGGATAATACAAATATCAAAATGCCCGTGTATTCAATGAATGAACATATATCTTCTCCATGGGAAGAAGAGTCATAATGCATGGTAAACGATTACAATTAATTTCTGTTGTATGATTGGGTGTGTAATTTTATAAATGTTAATATAATTAATGTGGCAAATAACAATTCACTTAAGTAAAACTAACATAAAAAAAAAAAAAATCAATCTGTTTTAGAGTGTTTTGTGTTCATAAAGTGAAGATATATTCAATATATCTTCACTTTAATTCAATATATTTTTCATATAATATTTAGTGCTTATGAATTACAGATTTGTCTTTGAATAGTTTAAAGCATTATAAAATGTGAATCTTTAATAAATTTTCCATAAAATGAACTTTTTTGCTGGATTTGGCGACTTTGTTAAATGGAGTTATGACTGTATATTAAATTTTATTCAGTTTTCCAAAATACTACTGTTTTCAATTGCTGTTTTCTATGAATACTTTACAACTGTTCTATATTAATTTGGATTTTTTTGTAAACCTTACTCTTAGTTCATACAAAATAACTACACGTTTCATTATTATGGTTATATTTACAGATGTCATTAAGATCCATAGTCAACATTTAAAAATAAAATTTGAAATATGATCTCTAGTTTAATATTTTGTTTCTGAACTTCAAGTAATTATTGATGTATGTCATGTTCCGTGACATGTGACAAGGGGGGGGTGTGTTATATTGAAACGTGACACTTTGTGACAAAGGGGAGGGAGGGGGTCCAAAATTCTGAAAAAAAGCGTGACATCATTTATGGACAGCCCCACAGCTATACTTAACATAATATATACATTATAGTGAGTGATAATTAGACATCATTTTATTAAAATCTATAAGAAGAAAAGAAAAAATCACATATGCCCCACCAGCCTCCCGTAACATGCAGAAATTTGATATACGAACTACATTTTTATTTTTTATTTTCCCCCTAAACCCCTTCCTTCTAGAAATATGTAACTCTCAATACATTTTTTAAAACTCTAAATAATAATAAAACAAAATTTCATTAAAATCTGTAAAAAATGATAAAAAGAAAAATTAATATTTTTCCCCCATACCCACTCTTGTCCCCCTTAGACCTCCAGATAATCTGACCCTCACTGTATTTTTCTTAAATGGTAATTATGCAACGTGCGTAAGTGGGGTTTTTGACCCCTGAATAAGGGGCTTTTGTCCGGTATAGGTAGGGATTTTGTCCGGTACCCTTTATTTCACCCTTCTGTAGTTGAAACTGCAAAGTACTGTTTTCGAAATCAATTTTATTCATTTATTTATTCTGCGACATGGTTCAAGTTTCACCGCACGACATATGTGCAACTCATCTATAAAAGAATTGCTTTAAATCTAGAAACGAAAGAATCTTTTTATATCAATGATTTAAACATTATTATTATTATTATTATTAATCATAAAAAAAAAAAAAAAAAAAAAAAAGATTTTGATGAAATTCTGGCAAAAGCAGAATTTAGTTTAAGACGGAGGACTATTTTTTTTTTTTTTTTTTTTCTTTTTCAAATTATAACATTGCTTTCAAATTATTCAATTATATTTTCGATAAATGTCGAACTATCGAAAAATGACACAGCAAAAATCCCAGATTGAGACTATTAGTCCTCAGTCCTTAAAAAAAAAAAAAAAAAAAAAAATATTTTCGCATGGCTAAAGTAATCATGAACTGAAAACTCTAAAATTAATATTCCGAACTTTCTTTATCTTTATCAGTTCTATCGTAATACAATGTATTAATTACTAATATGAGTTACTGATTTTGTTAGAATAATTTTGATGAACATACTTGACACGTATTGAATTTAAACATCTATTGCA
Source organism: Salticus scenicus (assembly GCA_963930645.1). Classification (NCBI taxonomy): domain Eukaryota; kingdom Metazoa; phylum Arthropoda; class Arachnida; order Araneae; family Salticidae; genus Salticus; species Salticus scenicus. Next base: position 352,264,901 of record OZ005648.1, on the reverse strand, counting down.
ATTATTGTGTCATATGAATCTACTTGTTGAAATCAACCCTATTTTTCAGTGTATGGTGACATATTGTATGATACAATTCGACAACATTTAGAAAAAAAAAAAATTAAATGAAATCTTTTTTTTTTTTTTTTTTTTTTAACTTTTAACACACACACACACCAAAAAAAAAAAAAAAAAAAAGTTACATTTTTGATTATTTTAAACTGAATGTTCGATATTCTTGAATTTCTGTCTCCCTCTGCAGTAACAGTTACACCAACTCTTTCAAATCGTAAACCTATATTCGATCCCAGTTTTTAAAAAAAAATTCAAAATTTACAAGAAAAAAAATAAAAAACTTAAGAAGCCAGATGTTTCAATCATTATAACATATGTATATAAGAAACTCTCCTTAAGAGGAAAAAAAAAAGAATTAAAAAAAAATTCCTAGTCCTTCTGCATGCTAAACCGAATCAATAAATGAAAAAAAAAAAAAAAAGTTTAGCCTTTCATTGCACCTCAACTTGTCTCGCAGACAATCATTTATAATCCAAGCACTTCTCCCGTTTCTTGAGATCGCAAGTTAGTCTTTTTCCCACGGATTTTTTGCGAGAAAAAACGGCAGATGCTCTTGAACAAGAAGAAAGCACGGAATGGTAATGCGAGATTTGGAATGGGTTTCGATTTTTTTTCCTTCCACAAATCCCCCTCCCCCCACTACTTCGATGCCAGTTTTATTCAGCCACGTTCTCTCTCTTGCTATGCTTCCCTGATAACGCCTACGTAGTTTTCTGTTTTCTTTCTTAACTTTTTTTCGATTTTTGTGAACCAACTGTTGATCCTAACACACTCTCTCTCAAGTTCTCTCTCTCTCTCCTCTCTGGTGTGTGCAACTTACCCTTGCCAAAAGGGACATTGATCTCGGAGATGGTGTCACCAGCAAGCGACAAATGCTGACCCAGTTTAATACTTGATTTATTTTAGTTAGATGGTGTATCATAGCATATTAAATGAATTGATAGTTTAGTTGCAACAAAGTAGCTTTTGAAATTAGGCTTTTTTCCCCTTAAAAAAATAACATTGTTGCAAGTGTCTTTTTTGCAAGTCAGTTCACGTTGAGTTGGTAGATTCTCTTTATAGGCTATGTATAGACTATAACAGCAACTTTTTTTATTAGCGAATATTTTTAAAGGAAAATACAGATACTGTTTATTCGGTGAATGTAAATATTGTCAAGAGGATACATCATAGATCGTGGAGATTAGCAAAAGCCCATTTATTCTATGAGAAATTTTGTTTATAGAATTAGACATTACTAATTATATTTTTAAAAATTCCGGTTTCCCATTTGAAAATTCACAACCGTAAAATTTCGAAATCTGAATATTACATTTTTGAATTTAAAAATGCGAAAAAATAATTATGTACTTTTTTCACTATTTTTTTTTTTTTTTTGCTATAAAATGAAATAAAATTCAATTTTTGGAAAACTGGTATTAATTTAAAGACTATGAATTTTCAGAATTTGAAAACGAAATTTAAAAAATTACATTAGGTAATGAATAATTAATTATAAAAACAAATTTCACCATAGAATAATATGAGATCTGGTGACCGGAGAGGGGGAAATTCTAAGAGGGAGTGTGGTGCTATAATATAACTAATTTCTTCAGATAATTCATTGCTTTTAATTCTTCTAGAGTAAATGATTTTTAACTTGTACAATGAAAAAGTAATACAATTTTTTTTTTGGAGAAACTGAAACATGTCTAAAACATCGCTTCATTTCTTCGGGATTGCATGAGAATATTTTAAATTTTCTCGCATATGGGAATGGAATTTCTTTTTTTTTTTTTTTCTTTGACATAATAAGCAAAGATATATAGGAAAAGTTCATAGTAAAAAGAAAATAAGTAAAAGTGATTTTCTGATTATGTTTGAAAATTACCCATTCTACTCATTCTAAACAAACTATGCTATAGCGGAAAAATCAACATCCAGCTTAAAATTCATTACTATTAATGGATATGAGTTTATTTATATAAGTATATCGAACGCTGCTGGACAGGAATATTTCTTTTTAAAACAAATGAAAATTTTTACTGTGTTTACTTACGCCTCTACAGTTTTCAAACTTGTTAAATGAGGTTTTTTTCTACGAGGGGAAAAAATTAAGTATAACTCTATTTTCCAGAAGTCTGTAACATTTCAGAGAAAGTTTCAACCCCACAAATCTCTTTTTAATACAGCTTTGCTGAGAAGTTATTTTAAAAGCATTTTGTTCAATTTGAATATTTTCTTCAGATATTTTCGTGCAGTTTGAAATTTCTATTGTCCATGAATACGTATTCTGAATTATGATGATGAACATATGAGAACAAGCACCATGCCTTGGGCAGCTCCAAAGAGTTCTTCGTGTGAATAGCTTGTGTTCCGATACTCCTCCTAAAACAACTGTTTTTCCGACCTCCCATTTGAATGCTACGTCGAGCAGAACGTGCCAAAGTGTGGGCGTCGACTCTTTCCCACGGTCGATCCATGAAAGATGCGGTACAGCCCATCACTATTCCGGCAATGACTGCGCTTCGAGATCACCTTTTATTTGGAAGATGTTTGAAGAGACAGATACGGGCACATTTCTAGTGACACATTATTAGTGATTCAAAGCTAATGAGTGTTCTTGGAACAAATTTGTTTCATCATAATTGCACTGTATTGCATATTTTTCTAATAAATTTTGAAAAAAATAAGAAGAGTGATAAACCTCTCTTAACGGGTCACCCACTGTGACATAGGAATTGCCTTTTTAGAGAGGTGGCCTTTTAATAGAGGTTGATCAGAAAATGATAATTCAGGCAACGATTACGACAAATTATATAGTTTTTAATAATTGATTTTTCCATTAATTTCTATACAAATTTGTATAATTCAATAATATTCATTCGTTTGAATTTTAAAGCTTTTGAGGGATAATTTTTTTTTTCGAAGGGTTCTTTTACATACTGGTTAAATTGTTCACAACTTAGCATCATTTCTGTGTAAAGAAGATATTAAAATATATTCTTTGTTAAAATAAACAAAACTTTTATGTATCCTTATAAAGATATTAAAATATCTTTATACTACCCTCAACATAACTAAATTAATGTACGTTAAAATACGCAAATTCGCTTTCCAACAGAATAAGGTATTATAGGCGTGAATAAAGCGTTTGCAGGGCCACAAAAAGTTTTAAAAAATTTTATAGGACATAGATAGTAATTGGGTAACGTAAATTTCAGTGTTTAATTTTTTAAATATTCAGTATTTGTGTGTATGCAAATTTTAGACGGTATACAGGACTATACCCAAAAAATCTTCTAAATTAATATAATATACAGGACTACACAAAAGTTTAATAAGGATAGTTTTTATGCATTATCAGAGTGTAAAATACACTGAAGTTTAAATGATGAAATAAGTTAATGTAAAGGGCAATTATTTATAATCTATTCAAACTGCATGATTTTTCTTTATTATTTAAATTTAAAAGTACAATTTTTTTATTCATATAATTCAAGTTAGTATTATATAGAAACAAACAAAACGTCTATCTTCTATTAAAAAAAAAAAAAAAGAATAAACGGTCGCTAAGAGGGCAAGATACGTATGAGAAATTAGGCCATGGCAAGAGGGTGTAACTAAACGCCGATAAAAAGAACCTGCCCTTGAGGAAATTCAAGCCTACACATTTCATCTAATAGTTTAATGTTTTCCCAAGAACTAAGACAACTAAGACAGAACAGTAAAACAAAAGGAATAGCATCTTTTGAGATCTGTATGGAAATGTATTAAAAATAAGTATTGTTGGAAATAAAATCAAATTCAAATACTGTGCTACTCACTTTTTTACACTTTTTGTAAAACGCACACTACTTTACTGTCTTGCCACGAGTAGACTCAATTATGCTCGTTTCTCGCTCTGTTCGAAGAAAAATAAAGACTGCATAAAAAATCTTGGGTTAATATTCATAAATGCATACATTTATTTGTTTGAAAGGAAATTTTCACATTTTTGAACTTTACAGTTGAAGTAAATAAATCTTATGCTACAATAACTTTATTACATAACATAATATTAAAATCTTCGTAAAACTGAGTATATTTAATTCGGTAAAATTTACCTCGAGAAACACCGACTTAATTTTCTTCTTGACAATTTTGTAACGCTTTCTCTTCGTATGTGTGTGTGTTTGTCTGTGCCACTGTAGCTCGCAAATAAATAAGCTGATTTCAATGTGTTTTATCATTATTATTATTATTATTATTATTACTGTTGTTGTTTTAAGAACGTTGATTTAATAAGGATAGTTCTTTAGACACGTTACACTGTACTATAGTCACGAATTTTAAACAGATAGATAAAAGTTAAAAAATTGAAACGTTGACTATAAATAGTGACTATGAGCTCACACACCAAATATTCTTAAGTTCCATTAAAAAATTAGAGATTTTAAAGATATTTAAAAAAATAATTAAAAAGAGATTTTTTTTCACCACACTTTTCATATATATTTTAAAATTTTCTAGCCGCCAATTTTCCAACTTTTAACTGGAGTCGCGGTAGCCCAGTCGGTAGAGCGCCAGCCTCGTAATTGGAAGATTGTGGGTTCGGTATTCGAGCCGGCCAAAGACCGTCGTGTACACTAATGGTGGCTGGTGCACGTTAAATCTGTCGGGGCCACAATGACCTCCATGTTCCCATCAAAAATTATACCTCTGGGGGTCACCGAAGCGAGAGAGCCATTCCATCCGTGGAGGATCAAAATTGTGATGGCATGTCTCCGGACCACCTCTAGGGGTTGTCCCAGACCGTCGCCAATTGTCCATCTGCGCAGCACTAGCGTGACGTTAAACCCAACCATCCATCCATCCAACTTTTAACTGATATTAGATAATTCTCTATTATTAATGATGTGTCGATTAATCGATCAGTGCTTAATACCGATCACTTTATTATTATTATTATTATTATTATTATTATTTGAGTTCTGTGATTAAAATATGTGATATCGATAATCACATATTCTAAAAAATATATTATTATATTAAAAATAAAATAAAATATGTACCGAACACATTTTCATAACCTCTAAATTGCAACTTAAATTCTCATACAGTATGTTCTTTAAATTTTTACATCCTCCCTCTTCCCACATATGTATCTTTTGCTAGTTGCAACTCTATCGAAACCTTTGATCATATATTATACGTTCTTTAACGTTAATGCAGATCTACAATAGCTTGTTTTGACTTTTCTTAATTCGGTTTCTTTTCATCTTACAAATAAATGCAGTTTTGTCGCCATAAGTGGATTCCTTGTCTCAAAACATAGTGTGTTAATTTTGCTCAAAAGTTCCGGGTTCTCATGGTGTGTTTTGGCGTTTAGTGAGGACCGTTTGAATTATAATCATGTGGTAACCTTTTCAAAAATTGTATGTATTTATACGTAACATAATTACAACCATTTTTTCTCTACTTTTTGAATTTGGCGTCGATTAGAGCTCTGGCAATATTAATCAAGAAATCGAAGCGTCACTTCATCATCATGACTTAACCAGTGAAGTCATCGTTTTGGGCTCTCACTCCAAATTATTTAATTACCCCAATTATTCCTACCGTTTTATAAAAAATGCTTATCTGGTCACCTATAATTGTGTTAAATATGTCAACAATTCCTATATAATAAAATTCCTCATAAAATCTACAAGAAAATGCCTGTTTAATTGGATCTTTCCTGTGTTATTATCTGGACACATCGCAAGAATTATAAAGCTGTTTTTCTAATTCAAGTTCAATAATTGATGGCTATCTAAATAAACACTACAAGTTAATCGGTCCGATTAATCTACTAGAAGTTCACAAAATCTGATTAAAATTTTCAAACTACGAAGTTTAAAAAAAAAAAAAATAACTGCGATTCTGCCTACAAAATACTTTTTCGCATATATTGCGAACAGACATTCTAAAAGCTTCCATCAAACAATGTAGAAGGAAGGGGAAACAGAACGAAATATCACTAATTAAGTAGATTCATTAGTTAAACGTAAGTTTAACCAGGGAGTGTTATTTCATAAAACAAGATAAAATATGATTTAAAAATGATCAGTCATGTTAGAATATTTGCAGTGGCTTTTCGAAGCATTATATTGTCTTCCTATTTAAAATAATTTTTCATTAACTGGAAAACAAATTAAAAGTTCCCCTTTTTCTTTATTTGTTGGCATTTTGTAATTATTTTATTTTATTCTGTTATTTGTTGTTGAAAAAATTGGTGAAAATAGCATTTGTAACGCGCTAAGTTCAAACTCTTACGAATATATTAAATAATCTATCGATATTGAGCCACCTTCCCTATCTTTTAAAAATAATATAGACGGCGCTGTTGCCATTCTTGGCAAAATATCTAGTGATATTTTTCCAATCCATAAAGTGAAGTGAAAACATTTTAATTTCTGAAGTCAGTCAGAAGTTAATTGGTTCTTGGTAAAAGATGTAGCTGTTTTCGCATTAATTGCCGGTGGCCATGGGCTACAGGCGACATTCGACTGTTCTCTTTACTGCGCTCGATGCATATATTTAAATAAGTACTCGTATATCTGTATGTAGTATAGTGAATTGTTATTAAATTTTTTGTATCGAGCCAGGTGTACTTATTTCGTCTAGCTGGGTCCTGTTTCTTTATAAAAAGTGGCGCCCAACGTGGGGCACGAATGCACTTGCCAGCCTTGTCAATATGGATTTAATGGCCAATTTAAATCTGTTTTGGAGCCGTCATTGTTCCTGGTGTAGAAATGTTATTTTGATAGAATCGTTCCGATTCTGGTGCATTACGGAATCACCCTGGTTCAAATTTATTTTGATAGAATCGTTCCGATTCTGGTGCAATGTGGAACCATCCTGGCTCAGAGTTGTTTAAAGGAATAGGCATATTTCTATTACGCATTAAATACATTTATAAATTTATCTAAAAGTTTTGAAATAATCATATCTTCCGACTAGGGGGAGAATGTACTACCTTTGAAATAGCCAACCTTGATTAAATTAAAATTTAGGTACCTGTTGCGCATTGACCCTCACATTCATGTTAAAATGTTATAGTACACATTTAGATTATTTTTCAAATCGGTTGTGTAGTGTCTGAAAAATAAACATTTAGGAGAGTTTCATTCATCGTTCAAGTAAAATCATATAAAGAAAAATGAAAAACGATTAGAAATTCAATTAATCGACCTATTAATTAATTTAAGAATTACGATTAACCCAATTTAAACTTTTAATCGATTCTCACCCCCTAATTATTATTATTATTTTAGAGTATAAAAAAAGCTTTTTTTTAGAAAAACCGCGAATTTTTAACAGATTTTCACAAAAATTAAAGATTGATTAAAAATAGTTATAATGATTTCATAGTCAAAAATGGGTAAATATTCGATTGAAAATTTGAGGTTTTAAAGCAAAATAATCTTTAATTAAATTCAAGGCCAGCCACGCGTTGACATTTCACAATTTGCGATCAAGCCGGTTTTCTAACTGAAAACTACAGGTTTTGCTGAAAATTTAGTATGTTTTGGTCAACACAATACTTTCTTCTATATTTTCCTACGCAATATCACGCGGTATAAATTATTTATTAAAGTTATTATTCAGAATGAATACTGACGATTTTCATCTCAGAGAAATATAACACTAAATGTATAAATAAAGTCAGTTTTGTGCCAATATGTGAGGGAATGCCCTTGCTATATAGTTTCTTGCTATGCTGAGATAAATTGTTTAGATGAAGAAATATTATTCATTCAGAAATTCCGTTTGATGATGAAAAGTTGCTACCGAGGTAGAGTACTTAACAATTTAAAATCCTTTCAAGTAAATGGCCGCAGTTGCGTTGAGACAGCAATAACCAAGATCTACTTGCTGACTTCACATGTTTTATTTAATTCTTGACAAAGTATTCCCTTATTACATCATACACCTGGACTAAGAAAACATTTTAAAAAATATCATGATAAAAAGTTATTCTTTAAAAAAGAGGACGAGGACACAGGGAGTACAGAGAAAATACGTCCTTGCATCTGAAAAGATAGAGAAGTGATCACAGTTTGGATCAGTTACTTCTCATCAAAAACCACAATATGATCGCCAAATTCAAATCTCAAAGTAACCAACAGCAACCCCTTTTTCAGTTAGCCTGCAATCAATGTAAATTTTTTAAGTATATTGGCGACCCTGATTTTAGCCAAAAATTACCGTTGAAAGAACCTGGGAAAATGAAAATGTACGTTAGAAATCTAACTTCACTAATTTTATTCACAATAGATGTTTGTATTATTTATGGTTTCATAAACCTTTGAGCCGATAGGAACTACGTAACTTTCTTTTCAAAGAGCACATCTGTTCTTTTCTACAAATGGCAACTCCAGCAAAACTCATATCATTCTGTTTTATTTTATTGAGAAGAAAGGAGAGCTATCCCAGCTAAAGATTCGCCTCTGATATTATTTATTTATTTATTTATTTATTGCAAGAAATAGAAATTGAGTTAGATATTTTGCCAGCTGAGAAATCGCAAGATGACTTGATTTTAAATGCAAAAAATGTTTGTAGAATTGCTCTTTATAAAAATGGGAATTGAATTAAATTTAAGAGATAATATGTAATTTTGAATATGTGATTTTCAATATCGCAGCCCCTTCCCTTCTTCTAAGATTATTTATTTATTTATTATTATTTAAAAAATGGAAAAAAAAATCAATTACTTTGTTTTAAATTGTCACAGATATATATGGTTCAACTACCTGTTTTAGAGATCTTGACGAGTTCTTTTTAAAAATAATTTTATTGAAAATTTACATTCCCTTCCACACGTCGGGTACCTTCCCCTCTAAGGGGAGAAGTGATACCCTTTCATAAAAATTTTCCTAGCTGACTATTATTGTCATAAATAATTCTTTTTAATTTCATACCGAGTCGTTAAAATGTTTCTCATTGTGCCCATTTATAATTTTTTTTTTTTTTTCCTATTCTGCATATTAAAATTAAACGAAATGGCAATAACACCTGTTAAGCGATTTTCACCATTAGTTGCTAGACACTAATTTATCTCAAAGTAAACTACAAAAAATTTGTATAAAATTCTGGGCAGTTGCTTCAGAGATATAGTGGCCACAAACTTTTGCGACACACATAGATATTTTCTAAAAATGAGCAAATTGCGTTCTAGGCTTCTCAAAACGTGTAAATCCATCGAAAACCGGATGTTGAAAATTTTACGAAACTAATACTTTCTTATATTGAATATAGAAGAAAGTAATAATATTTAATTAAATTCAAGGCCAGAGGAGAAGAGGGGTTAGGAAGCTAGCATTACACTTGTGATTATGTGAACATTTAGCGGATACAAATTTTGAAAGTTCACTTGAAAGGTTTTTTGACTTAATGTGACTTATCATCTAAAAAATTCATTTTGAGAAACAACTTTTAAAAAACAGAAAGTTTAAATCGTTAAAATTGAAGAGTAATACTTGCACTTTCACTGACATCTCATAGTATGTGTTATAAGACTGTTATCTGTCTATTCTAGTATCGTTTTATTTTTAAATATGTAAAAAAAAAAAAAAAAAATTCTATTTTCTGACCATTTGTAAGTGTACCGTCTCCTTTTAAATGCAATTTTTAGACAGATTTACTTTTATTAATAGAACTTTAAACTTTTATTTATACAAAATAAAAGTTAACCGACTGTCTAAGAAAAAACGAGAGATTTTTAGTTAAAGAATTATAATGGAAATTTTAAAACGTGCCACATAGAGATCAGATTTTTCCTTTCTTTCTTTTTCTTGTCTTTTTCTTCTTTTAATGCAACAGAGTTAAAAATGGCGAAATCTCTGTTGATTAGAATTTGAAAATTGATGTACTAAAGCCAATTATAGAATACAAAATTTACATTATGCAAAATTTCAATAATTATTTTCTCTCTCTCTCTTTTTTTATTAACATTAAATTTTAGAAGGGTTAATATATATATATAAGAACTTTCAGTAAATTATTTATTTATTAGTCTTCTTAGAGTATAACACTATGAAAGAAGTAAAACAAATTTATCATATAAACTTCTATGGTTAAAATTAAAATTTAATATTATACAGAATATAGAATTTTAATTGGGAAAATTGTCATTAATTAGAGAAGTTTTCAATTTTAACATTCTATAATAATCGACTACGTGAAAATTTCAATATAGATTTGATAAAATGTTCAAAGAAATTGTCAAAAAAATAAACAGTTTTCCCCAAAGTTTTACTTTGGAAGTGTTATTTGATATTTGTCGTATTGTTTTGAAAAATAATATTACGTCATCCGAAAGAAGTAATAAGAGATCGCGGTGCTCTTCTTCTATAAATAGGGCGAAATCACTAAAAGACAAAAGACGAGATGATCCCTAGATAGAATTTCGCAATCCGCAATCCGAGAAATCCATTGTTCTCTGTTCCCACTTTCCTAAATTTTTACTGAATAACAGTAGATTTCATAAGTTACTATATTGTGAAATATATTTATATGAGTAGATAACAAATATCGAAAATTTAAAGAAATAATATTGATAGATATGTAAAACTTAAATAAAATTATATTTATTTAATACTGCTCGTAATAAATGAAAAGGGAAAAAAATAGCGCTAAAGTGGGGTGGATTAGGTAATGCTGATCATATGGGAATTGCCAAGATTAATTAGAGAACTCACCAAGTGTCAGACTGATTATCTAAAATTATAAGAGTTCACATCAGCATGAAGATGTTGCGACAGATGTCTCTAATATTCATAAACAAAAATCGTCAAATATCACACACGTGAAAAACAAATTTGTCGCCTCAAATTATTAGAAATATATTTACTTTCTTCGATATACATTAAAAGAAAGTACACTGTTTAAACAATTAAAATATATTGTAAGTCATATAAAATAACGGTATAAGCGATTTTTTTTTCCCACAGAAAATTAATGAATAGAGTCACAAATGCAATTTTTTCACATTTTTAAACTTCGAAGTATGCAAATTTTAAGTTTGAAGTAAAAAACTTTTAACTTAAACTTAATGAAAGACAAAGCGGAAAAGAATAATCGATATTAAGTGTGTTCTTTCAATTAGTGCAATGTCTCAACGAAGTCATTTAATCGATTCAGAAGCTTGGAGTGTGATATCGAAAATCACATATTCTAAATTATATATTATCTTTCAAAATTTAATTCTTTTCCAATTCATTTTCTATCTTTATAAAAATCAATCTGAAATCTGCGGTTTCTCTTCTAGCAAAATATCAAATTCATTATCTCTCTATGTCTTTCAATAAATAAAAGTAAAAGTAAGAAATGTGGTTTGGCTCGTATAATGTCTGTGAAGTGCAAATCTTTTCGTCTCAGTAAAGTAAAATAAAATAAAATATTTCCTGATGTTTCACTTTTGAACATAGAACACATGCATCCACTCTTAAAATAGAAATTATGTACTTTGTTTTGGCTAAAAGTCTGAGGATAAGGCTTTAACCATAAATTTTTGTGGTTGAGTTTCTAACGTACATTTCCAATCTTCTCACGAATTGATAACGGTATTTTTGGGTAAGAAAAGAATCGCCAATATATTTTAAAAAGTTATACTGATTTATGCACAACTGAAAAAAGTGGGTGTTGTTCAATTGACTGTCAGAATGAAGTTTGGCGATATATCTTGTGGTTTTGATGTGAAGTAAATGAGTCAAACTTAGATCACTTGTGCTGCTGCTCTTGGATAAGTAAGAAGCTCCGAGTTCTCTCTAAAACTCCCCGAGTCCATTTATTCATTTAAAAAAAAAAAAAAAAACCTTTTATCTTGATGTTTTCAAGAAAATCTTTGCCCTACTTGAACTATTGGAATATTTTATCAAGAATATTTTTGTCATGAATTTCAAATAAATAATATAATTGAAGTCAGCTACTGTTTCCTGGGTGCTTTTGCAATCAGCGCAAATCTACGGCCATCACTTTAAATTAGACTGAACAATTCTTCTTCATTTTATCATTACATATCGCTTCATCAAAAATATTAGAAATTTTAGCATCGTCAAAAATTGCATCTATGTCTAATCCTTACATTAAAGCAAGTTCAACAATCTATTTAACATGGAAAGTTGTTGATCACTTAGAGGCGGGGGATGGGTTGGGGCAAACACAAGCTAAAGTAGCAGAAGCCACTGGTGTTTCACAAATGTAATGGGATCATTTTTTTGGAGACTGGAAATAAAGTCCAAAGACCAGAGCAAGGTCTTTGACGTGCAATAACGCCCAATGAAGATCGATATTTAACGCTAATGGCTCGGAGACACCAAAATATGAATGCGACTCTTCTTCACCAACACTTTCACTCAGCTGCACGCATTACGCAGTTTCGATTCGAACTGTCCGAAACCGGCTCCATTCTATAGTAATAGGCCTGAGAATATCATCACTATATTGGCCACTGGTCAGAGCTCCATTTCGAATGATGTGGAGGCTGGTGCGTCTATCTATGGAGATGCTATAATATACCATCACCCTCTACTGCCAAATCAGAGATTTCCGTGCACGAACGAAGAATTGTTTCTAGTGCCACGTCCCCACCAGATGAAAATACACTTATTTTAAGGATGAACAGAAAAATAGGACTCATCAGAGCGAAGAATATTGCTCTGTTCATTTCTCCATCAATTCACATGCGATTTTGTCCACTCCCTGCGGGCGTGGCCATGCCTTACTATTAACGTAACATATACGAATGGTTGGCGAGCTTACAGGCTTCCAACGTGGAACCAATTTCGGAAAGAATCGAAACTGTGATTTCTGTAGCAGAGCGAAGTTGTATTTGAAGAAAAGTGGCATCCATATTTTGGTGTCTCCGAGGCGTTAGCATTAAATATCGATCTTCATTGGGCATTGTTGCGCATCTATGACCTAGGTCTGGTCTTCGGCCTGCATTTCCACTCTCCACAAAACGGTTCCAGATCCTGAAAATCATACTTTGTGAAACCCCAGAGGCTTCTGCTATTTCGACTTGTGTTGGCTCTTCCCCCCTCTAACCGACCAATAAATTTCAAGCTTCTGAATCGGTTAAATGACCTCGTTGAGACATCGCACTCATCGAAATAGCGCACTTGCTAAATGTCAATCATTCTTTTCTGCTTTTTCTTTTATTAAGTCGAAAACCAAATTTCATTCGCTACCGCTAAAGTGTCGTTTCTGACATCAAACTAAAAATTTGCACACACCAAAGTTTAAAAATGAGAAAAATGTGCATTTATGACTCCTCTTCTTCCAATTTCTGCAAAACGAGAAAAAGAAAAAAAAAATCGCTTACACCATTATTTTATTATAAGACTTAGAATATCCTTTATAATTATTTTGAGAAGCATATTAGATTTGTGGAAAATATCAACCTGTAATTTTCGATAAATTAGGGGTGAAAGTTTTCCGTCTTTTGACGGAACTCTTCCACCGGTATTTTTTTGCAAATATCACAAACCTATTTAATCGGAGTATATTGGTTTAAAAATACACTCAGTTTTTCTAAATAAAAATAGTGGTGCCGATGACGATAACCACTTTCACTCCTGATAAATTTACACTTTTTAAGATCTTTTCGTTATAGAGTTGATTGCCAAGATATATTGAAGATTAACTATAGACCATTTTACAATGCAACTTGAAAAAGTACACGCGAAGGTTTGTCGAAAAAAACACAGGAATCATCCAAGATAAAGTTTATATATATATATATATATAATCAGCTTTTATAAGTGATCATTTAAATTAATATTTACTATTGACAATAAAATTTGAATGGATGTTTGTGATGAAGTGATGCCTGACATTCAAGCTTGATGGCGTTACATTTGTTTTCGTAGCAAAATTCACCACATTATGGGGAAACATGGTTGTGATTATGGTGCGTATAAATACAGGCGACTTTTTAAATAGATGACTAGAAATAAATAATTCAAGCGGTTCTTAGTAAAATGTCAAACTTTCGCCAAATGAGTTGTGAGAAAGATAAAGTTCAATAAATTACTGTACCATATTTTGAAACAAAGTATGCGACATAATGGTGCCAGACAGTATGTTTATTTGCAAGATACAAGGAAATTGAATTAGTAAAAAGACATAACATGCTATTGCAAATCTGCAGTACGTTAAAGAAAGAAAAATATATGATCAACGATTTTGCGCGTGTTTCAGTTAGAGAAAGGTACGTATGTGGTGTTAAATTGTTTGTTGAACTTGCTTTGATGAAAGGATTAGACATAGATGCAATTTCTGACGATGCTAAAATTTCTAATATTTTCATGAAGCGATGTATTGATAAAATGGAGAAGAATGTTCAAGCTAATTTAAAGTGATGGCCGTAGATATTGCACTGAGAAGACAATTCACCCAGGAAGCAGGTGCTGACTTTATTTTATTTACCTTAAATTCGTGACAAAAATATTCTTGATTAAGTATTCCAATACTATAGAGTTACAGCAGAGAGTCTTTTTGAAAACATCAAGATAAAAATATTCATTTACGAATAAATGGATGAATGGACAGATGGATGGACACGGGGAGTTTTTGAGCGAACGCACAGCTTATTAGTTATCCAAGAGCAGCGGCAAAAGTGATTAAAATTTGGCTCATTAACTTCACATCAAAACCACAAGAAATATCTCCAACTTTATTCTGACAGACAAAAAGAACAACACCCACTTTTTTCAGTTGCGCATAAATCAGTATATCTTTTTAAAATATATTGGCGATTCTTTTCTTAGCCAAAAAACCGTTATCAATTCGTGAGAAGATTGGAAAAGTACATTAAAACTCAACCACAAAAATTTATGGTTAAAGCCTTATTCTAGGTGGTGTCGCACTTCCGACCGGGACAGATCCGACCGGGGTTAAAATCGTCGCAGTTCCGACCGTTTTGGTTTGAGGGTAGCACTTCCGACCTGATCTATCCCAAAGCAGGTGGAACACAGGTGTGTTTATGTGTAAGTAGGGGTGGGGGGGGGGGCTTCACTGATTAAATTCGCTAAAAAGAGTTAACAAAACTGAATTTATTTATTAAATAAAAAACCCAAACGCGTACAAAAGTCAATAAATTTAAATAAGAGTTTTTTTTTTTTTTTTTTTTTTAAAACAATATACAATTCTCGTAGAGTAATTCAGGTGCATATCTTGAGGTGGGAGGGAGTGATAGTATGCGCTAGTATTTTAGTTCTTTTCCCTACCTTAATAATCTGGTGTGGCACTCACACGCCATTCTCTTGTCTTGTAATTCAATTTTATAAAAACAGACTACAGAACAAGGGATGAGATAACAAGTATTAATTGTATAAACCTACGTTAAAAAGAATTCAAACCAGGTTAAGAAACAGTTTTATTTGACAAATAACTCCTTATAAGTGTGTATGTGTGTATGTTGGGGGAAGGGGGGGAAGGGTACCTCCCGCTCAAGTTGTGTTTGAATATTGCACCTACATTTATATAGAATAGAGCAGGCGCACGTGATGTCACTGCTATGAATATTGACAGATGATTCCGCACGTGCTTTAGAATGTAGGCAAAAATTGGGATAAAGCGCCATTTCTTAACGTTACAGGCTTAGCTATATGTACTTCCATTTCTCCAATATTTTTAACATGTTTTACATATCTGCTAAGATTTAACCATTGTTATTGCTTTTTATATAAATAAATCAATGTATATGGATGCTTTTAATTGAAAAATCTGTATTAGAATACATTTAATATTAAAAGAAAAAAATCCATGGGAGATTATACAAAAAAATAATTAAAGAATTATTTAATATAAAAATATAATTAAAAATGATTGCACTTATTAAAAATCAAAATGTTTCATATTTGTTTAATAAAAACTATTTGAGCTTTTAATTGAAAAATCTATTTCTAAATACTTTTAATGTAAAAATATTTTTTTTCTATGGGAGATTATAGAAAAGAAAAATATCTAAAGAATTATGTAATATAAAAATATAATTAAAAATGATTGCATTTATTAAAAATCAAAATGTTTAATAATAAAAAATTAATTTGTTTAATAGAATTATTTGAGCTTTTAATTGAAAAATTTATTTCTAAATACTACAAATATTATATAATATTCTAAATACTATATAATATTGTAAAAATATTTTTTTCCTCTAAATAATTACAGATTAAAAAATAAATAAAAATAAAATAAAATAAAAAATCTAGAAAATTAATTTAACCAATATATATATATATATATACATTTATAATTAAATTAAATTAGTTGAGATTGTGTAGTATTATTGTAACAGCTTTTAATAGAAAAATCTTTATTAAAATACTTTTGATATTAAAAGATATTTTCTATGAACAAAAATAATAATAATAATAAAAGCTAGTTTTAAAAAAAATAATAATTCAATAAAATATTCTAATTAAAAAATAAATATTTATTAAAAATATAATTTTTTATAATTAAATAAGTTCAAATTACTTTATACTATTTTTTGGACTTTTAATTAAAAGGCCTATTTCGGTAGTCGAGCTGTTCTGCTCTCCAAGTTGATAGATTGGTGTTAGTGTTTAGGAATAAGGCAGATTGACTACTATAGGGTCCTAGGCCTGAAGGGTTGCCTTCCGAGGAGGTCTTTCTAAGGGTTCCTATCCTGTATTTACGCAAGTTTCTGAGAAAACCACGGAAAATTCCGTTCGACTAGGGCGAGAGCGTGACCTGGGATCAAACCCGGCACCTCACGTCTACCACCAGCTTTGAGCGCTGAACCGCCCAGCCACTGGTGAGCTCTGATTGACTTCTTTTGCCGTGTTCGATCCAAAGTCCCACTTTTCAAACTAGACATTTGCAATTTTCTATGGTTTTCTCTGAAACTCGCGTATATACAGACCAAGGCTCATTAGAAAGAACTCTCATGAAAGTCATTTCCTCCAGACTTAGGACCTGTATGTCGTCAATAGGCTTTAACGCTTAAACTACAACCATCAAAATAAAATACTTTTAATTACAAAACTTTTTTTAAATAAATGATTATATAAAACATATTAATTAAAAAATCATTTTATAATACATTCAAATTAAAAATAATTTAACTATTAAAAATGTAAATTTTTAATAATTAAATTAGTTGAATTACTTAATACATAGCTGCCAAGTTTTTTAATTTATTCCAGAATGTTCCTAGCCCCGCCCTTTTTTCACACTGTAATCATTGTAGAAAAAATTTCTTCGATATATAATTATGATTAAATATTAAGAAAATTAATCTTAAAAATATTACGGTGTGAAAAAGCGGCAGAACTAACAACATTCCGGAATAAATTTAAAAACTTGGCAGCTATATTATACTATTGCTTGAGCTTTAAAATGAAAAATATAATTCAAAATGCTCTTAAACATAAAAATATGTTTTCCTATAACTGATTATAGAAATAAGGATCTAATTAAAATTATTTTATTTAAAAAAACTTTCAAAGAAAGAGTAAATTAGTTATCTAAAGACTAAATAAATTACCAAAAATATAAATTTTAATAATTAAATTAGCTGTGATTCCTTAATACAATTGTTTCTGCTTTCTTTAGAAAGAAAATATTTTAAAATACCTTTAATATGAAAAGATTTTATTTTATGTGAATAATTATGAAAAAAAGGATGTAATTAAAATTATTTTATTTAAAAAATTCTAATAGAAAGACTAAATTAATTATCTAAAAACTAAATTAATTATCAAAAATATAAATTTTAATAATTAATTTAGCTGAGATTGCTTAATACAACTGTATCTGCTTTTAATAGAAAAATTTATTTAAAAAAACTTTTAATATTAAAAATTTTTATTTTCTATGCATAATTAAAAAAAAAAAAAAAAAAAAAACTAGTTAAAAATTACTTAATGAAATATTCAATTAAAAAACTAATTTATTTATTAAAAATGTAATTTATTATAATTAAGTTAGATGAAATCGTTGAATGCAATTATTTGGACTTTTAATTAATAAGCTCAGCAGTTCTGCTGTTCACGTTCGTAGACAGGAAGTGTCGGGTTCGATCCCTGGTCATGGTTGTCGACACTCATGTTCTCAGTCTGGTTTAACACCTAAACTACCACCACCAAATTATTTTTAATATAAAAAGTTATTTTAATCAGTAATTATATAAAAATAATTAATAATATATAATATTAAAAACTTATTTAATTATCTAAAATATTTTTTAAATAATGAATTTAGATCAGATTACTTAATATTACTGTTCGAACATTTAACAGAAAATCTATTTCAAAATACTTTGTAATATAAAAAAATATATTTTGTAATGATTATAGAACAAATAACTAATTAAAATTATACTATTTAAATAATCTAATTCATAAAATTTTACATTAAAATACATACAATATATGGTAATTAAATTAGCCGAGCTTTCTCAACACTATCCTTTAGGCTATTATTCGAAAAATGTATTTCAAAAGACATTTACTTTTTTTTCTATTAATTATTATAGAAAAATATAAAAAAAATATTTTATCAAAAGTTACAATCAAAAATTAATTATAAAATATAGAGTTTTTTAATAATTAAGTTAGTTGAGTTTTCTTTTTCGCTATTCTTTTAGCTGAAATTTCTTTTTCAAAATATTTTTTAAATATATACATATTTTTTTTTTCTTTAAGTTATTATAATTTTTTTTTCAACAACTTGGCAGTAAAAATATAAAAAAAATTTCTTTTAAAAATGAAAAATCTATTTAGAACAACGCACTTTGGTATCATAAACTATATTAGCTCTTTATAAATATGTATAAATTTTTTAAAGTGATAATGACGTCCGTTCTTGTCAGATGCATAATTTTTTATTGTTCACGTTTAATTAAATGCATTTACTTTTATAACCCCCCCCCCCCCCCCAAAAAAAAAAAAAAAAAAAAAAAAAAACCTTGTAATTCTTCTTTTGGCAACAATTAAATTACAGTTAGAATTTAAATGGCTAATATAATGCTAATATGTGAAGTTATTATTTGCACATTTTACCTAATTAAAAGAAAACTAATCAAACATTCGAATATCGGGTTTCGAGATGCACAAGGACCCTCGGAGGGCACCTTCGTGTCGAAACACGTGACTATTCGAACTACCGTCTTTGCGCTACGCTGTACACACATAGACACACACACAAACATTGCCTTATATATATATAAAAAATTATATACCATGTTTTTAAATTTTCTGATGAATCATTAAGGGCCCGCTTCACTCACCGCCGCCGGAAGCCGAAGCTAATGTTATTTTATGAGGAAATTTTCTTTACAAATAACTTATTAACTAATACATATTTTTAAATTCTGTTTTCACATTTCGAAAATTTCCAGCTGTTAAATGGACGGACCTTTTTTAAAAAAATTATTTTTTTAATTTTTTATATTTTATTTTAAAGCTGCAAAATACGAATTTTCAATATGTGAAATTTTTTCATCTTGCAATTTCAAAATAAAATATTAAAAATTAAAAAAATACATTTTTGAAAAAGGTCCGTCAATTTAACAGTTGGGAATTTTCTGAATGTGAAAACAGAATTTAAAAATATGTATTAGTTAATAAGTTATTTGCAAAGAAAATTTTACCATAGAATAACATTGGCTCGGGCTTCCGGCAACGGTAAGTGAAGAGGGCCGTTAATATAATACGCGAGGATAAAAAGTAATATTCAAGCAATATTTAAGCACGCTGATTCAGTTCAGTGAAATAATAATAATAATAATGAAAAAAAAAAATGGTTTTAAAAATTAAATATTACTCCTTTTAGAACAATGTATATGAGCATCGTGCACTTCATTAGCACTTGTCAATGTGTATAAAATTTTTAAAGTAATAATGACGTCAATTAATTTAACTTTTTATAATTTTTTAACGTTCACGCTGAATTAGATGCATTTATTTTTATGTCAAAAGAAAATGAACTCGTATTTTTTTTTTTTTCCAACAATTAAATTATAGCAAATATTTAAATGGCTATTTTATTGCTATTAAGAGTTTATTATTTTCATATTTTAGTTAATTAAAAGAAAACTATTCGAAAATCTAACTTCGAAGTATTGTGTTGTCACCCGGGTATAAGCTACTGTGAAAATTTCAAATGTCTAACTAGTAGGGAAGTTAGTTAAAAATAGATACAAGGTATGAGATAACAATACTTCAGTTCTTGTTTGTTGGTCCGGTACAAGATTTGTACCGGACAAACAAACAAGAATTGAAGTTAATAAAAACATGGTAATAATAATGATAAAGAGATAGAGAAAGAGAGAGAGAGAGAGAAAGAGAGAGATTTTACCTTTTAGTGAATAATTAAATAAATAAAAAAGTAGTACGATGTGGCCACACCACAAGATTTTCTTCTATATAATTTTACTGAAAATTCATGCAATGAAAATTGTTTATTAAATTATAAAATTATTTTGCATTATAAATGCAGATGATCTATATCTGACGAGTTATGATTCAATGCCGACAAAAAGTCAATTTTTTGCCAGTATCAAAAGAAATGCGATTTTTTTCGTTAAAAAAAAAAAAAAAAAAAAAAAAAAAATCGATAACCTTGTTTTAAATTATCTCAGTCCTATTGTTCAACCATTCGTTTTAAAGGTATTGACTAAATTTTCAGAAAGATATCCATTATGAAATCCTCCCCCCCCCCCCCGTCCAAGGGAAAGAAGCAATGCGCCCACATGCACAAACCTTTTTTCCTAGTTTACTACTACTATTATCAATAATTCATATTAATTTTACAGTCACACGTTATAAATAACTCTTTATGTACATTTATGCGAAATTTTGCCCTATACTGCCATGTTAAAAATTTTGAGAAAATGGGAACAAGCAACGCTTGTTGAGCGGTTGATCCTTAAAACTAATAAGCACCAAATTATGTCAGGGTTTAACTAAATACCAGGTTTTGTTAAATTTCTTTCATTAGTACTTCATAGATACTTCTCTTTGATTATTTATTTATTTTTTGAAGATTAATGAAAATTTTCATAAACTCATACATATGTACTTTTGTAAAAGTTATAATTTTATTAATAAGAATATCTAATAAATAAATCTGAATATGCTCCGAATTCGATAATTTTAATAGTTTATAATAATGATTGCAAAAATGATTATGCACCATCATTGTATTTATGTAATTATTAATAGTTTTTGGTCATGTTATTATACTATAACATGTTTTAAAGGATTTTTGCATAGTAAAATATTTAATCTTTTTGGCGAGAAAAATTCAACAACAAATAGGTAGTTCTGAAATAATGTTCATTAAATTTAATGTGCATTACTAAGGGAATCAGGCTGATCTCTTGCCTCTCGTAAATGTGATATATCCATTAACGCAGCAATTGTCATGCCTTTAATTACAGTGGTCGGAAAAGCTACCTTGCGATGAGCAGGTGTGCATGGATTTAAGAATTCGGTCGGAACTGCTACGATTTTAACCCCGGTCGGATCTGTCCCGGTCGGAACTGCGACGTAACCTTATTCTCAGTCTTTAGCCGATACAAAGTAATACATAATTTCTATTTAGAGCTGATGCACCTGTTCTATGTTCAAAAGTGACACACCAGGAAATATTTTATTCTATTTTACTTACTGAGATGAAAAGATTCGCCCTTCACACAACATTATGCAAGCAAAACCACATCTCTTACGTTCATTTTTATTTATTGAAAGAAAGAGAGAGAGAGAATGACTTTGGTCCTTTGCCAGAAGAGAAACCGCAGGTATTAGTTCGCTTTTTATAAAGATAGAAAATGAATTGGAAAAGAATTAAATTTTGAAATCTAATATATAATTTAGAATATGTGATTTTCGATATCACATGTGGGAAAGGGAGAATATAAAAATTTAAGGAACACATGTAGAATTGTATGTGAATTTAAGTTATAATTTATTGGTCATAAAAATATTTCGTTACATTAAAATAGTTTTCTACAATTTCATAATTTTTTTAGAATATGTGAAAATTTACATTACATATTTTCTCCCTCTTGACCAGAAAACAAAATAAATCAACCATGTTCTCTCTACACTACCAATATCCTGGCATATAATAACAGTACAATATAAACGAAGATATACAGTAAAATAACATAATAGTATAATAAAATATGCATGGATGATTATATAAAATAAATTGAGTAGCATTAAACATATGGCCATCTGTAAAAATGCAAATACAACACAATCTTTTGAAAACAAGTATGAGACACAAGGGTGCCAAATGTTACATTTACTTGCAAGATGAAAGGAAACCGAATTATCAAAAAGGCATAATATGCTATAGTAAATCTGAATTACGGTAAAGAAGGAAAAATATATGACCAAAGATTTCGCGTGTGTTTCAATTAGAAAAAAGTAATTGTGTGGGAAAAGGGAATATATAAAAATTTAGAGAACACATGTTGGGTTGTATGGGAATTTAAGTTATAATTTAGAGGTCATAAAAATATTTCGTTACATTAAAAGGGTTTTCTACGATTGAATATATTTTTAGAATATGTGATAATTTACATCACAGTCCTGAACACGCTTTGATATTTTTTAGAAAATATTTGTCTGTGTCTGTATTTTACCAAAACTTTGTGGGTGCTGTACCACATGAACCAATGGATGAAACTCTACAAAACTTTACATTTTTCTTGACCTTGAGTTTGACTGAAATTGCTACTGATTGGACTTTGGGATACATCGTTCAACAGGCGGTGGTGCTATGTATTCTACAATTTCCCTCACTTACGGGAAAGCTACATCTCAGCTACTATAGTGTATAAAAACACGAAACTTGAATTGTAGGAGGGCCATTACGAAGGACTATACTTTGTTTGGGTGCTTATTGAACGACAAGTGCCGCTGCTATGCTACAATGTAATTCTGCTTATGTAGGGAATTATCTCAACTTCTATGATACATAATTGAAACAAACTTGATATGTAATATACGAGTGCTTTGAAATACTAAAGCGATGTGCAAGCTCAAATTGTGCGAACGGCACTTTGTGAACACAGCTTTTCTCTTTCCACTGTCTCTTGGCTTTTGTCCGCATGAACTCGTTTCGAACTGATCATTCTCTATTCTCTACTTATCCCGGAAAAAAGGGCACCTGAAAAAAGGGTATTTTTCCGATTCCCAAATCGCAAAATGGTAAATAACAAATAAGGAATTTAAATGATGACTTTCAAATTACATTTTTAGAGATTTCAATTGATTTGGTACAACATTCATTTAGCATATACCTGGGGGAAGGGCGTGGGAAGGGCTAGGACCGAATCGAAAGAAAATAATTCTTTTTATATCCCTTTCTTATCAATTTTAATGAAACTTTGTATAATCACGTACAATTTGTGAAAAAATTACAGGAGGTATCAGACATATTTGGGGGGCGGGGTGTAAAACGGTGAGAAAGGAAAATAAAATAATCTTTTTACATCACTATATTACCGATTTTAATGATATATTCGATAACTATTACTTATTTTTTATGAAGATCATAATGAGTGTATTATATACCTGGGGGGGGGGGGGGAGTTTTACTGTATATACCACATACTCTTAAAAAAAAATTACATTGAGTCTTACGCATATCTGGTGTGTGTGTATGGGGGGGGGAAGTAGTTGATAAGTGGTTGTTTTTACATCAGCATGCTACCTATTTATATGAAATTTTGTAAGACTTATCACTTACTTTTTATTAAAATGATAGTGAAAGTTACCTATAGATGAAAAGGGGGGGGGCAAGTGGGGGACAGATGAAAAATAAAATAATTTTTTTAAACAACACTTATAATCGATTTTTTAGGTTGTTTTGTGTAAATATCACTTACTGTTAACGAAAATTTATGGTGAGGTTACATATATCTTGATTGTTTGAAAAAATGATTCTTTTTTAATCACACCGCTTCATATTTATACGAAATTTTGTATAAATATCATTTATTGTTAATGAAATATTATAGAGAGTGCTATGTATCGCAGTATCTTTCAGTTCCTAAGTTAGTATGCAAAAATGTTTTTGAATGCATGCACCTTAACTTCCAAAAACTTTTGTAAGCACACGTGTATTTTGCAAGTAGCTATTGTAAACAGTGCGCAAAAAAAGGGCACTGGAAAAAAAGGACAACTTTTCTTAATTTCTATTTGTAATACACATGCTAAACATCAGCAAGAGCATAAGTTTTTTATTTCTACATTGGGGGGGGGGGGGGCAAAAGGCACATATTAAAGAAGAAATTTCCTTTTTGAATCACTTTTTCACAGATTTACATTGAATTTTTGCGCACAAACTTAGGAAAAGAAAGGGATTGATGTAATGTTTTATAAAAAAAATTACAGTAAGAATTACGTAAGTAATATTTCTGCAAAGTTTCATTAGATCGACAACAGGGTGGTAAAAAAATATATTCTTTCTATGTGTCCCCTAGCTCTAACCGGATAATCTAATCCTCTCTGCAATTTTTGATAAAAAAATAAGAGATATTTATATAAAATGTCCTATAAATGTAACGCAAAGTGATTTAAAAACAATGATTTTTTCCCCATAACCCCCCCCCCTTCCTAGGCATATGTAACACTTTTTGAAATTTTTCATTAAAAGTAGGTGATAGCTGTTGAAATTTTAATTAAAATTGGCATCATTGAGATGTTTATGTAATCACTTTTCTCTTCTCCCCCCCCCTCCCCCAGGTCTCCAAGACATATATAACAATCAGAATGAATTTTCCTAAACTTTCAGTGATATTTATAAATAAAAAAAAAAAAAAAATTATTAAAATGCAAAATATAGGGATAGTCA
This sequence comes from Salticus scenicus, assembly GCA_963930645.1. Lineage (NCBI taxonomy): Eukaryota > Metazoa > Arthropoda > Arachnida > Araneae > Salticidae > Salticus > Salticus scenicus. The sequence goes on along the minus strand of OZ005648.1, from coordinate 352,239,995 downwards.
CCGTAAGTGATATTTACCTAAAATGTCCATAAAAAATCGATTATAAGTGTAGATTAAAAGGATTACTTTATTTTTCATCTGTCTCCCCCCCCCCTCCCCTTTAAAACTATAGGTAACTTTCACTATTATTTTAATAAAAAAATAAGTAATAAGCCATACAAAATTTCATATAAATAGGTAGCATGGTGATATAAAAACAACCTCTTCTTTACCCCCTCCCCCCTCCATAGTAACTACCCTCCCCCAGATATGTGTAACACTCACTGTAATTTTTTTTAAGCAGTAAGTGGTACATACACAAAGTTTTTAAAAATCGATATTAGGGTAGTTTAAAGAATATATTTTATTTCCATCTGCGCCACCCCCCCCCCCCCCCCCACAGGTATATAACACACTCATTGTGATCTTCTTAAAAAGTAAGTGATAGTTATAGAATATATCATTAAATTCGGTAAAATGGTGATATAAGAAAAAAAAAAAATATTTTCCTCTGCCCCTCTTACCCCCCCTCCCCCCCAAGTATGTTTGACACTTGCTGTAATTTTTTCCCAAACTGTACGTGATTATACAAACTTTCATTAAAATCGGTAAGAGAATGATACAAAAACAATTATTTTCTTTCTATCTGGTCCTAGCCCTCCCCACCCCTTTCCCCCAGGTATATACTAAATGAATGTTTTACCAAATCAATTGAAATCTCTAAAAATGTAATTTGAAAGTCATTCTTTAAATTCCTTACTTGATATTTACTATTTTGCGATTTGCGAATCGGAAAAGTGCCCTTTTTTCCGGGTGCCTTTTTTTTCGGTGCCCTTTTTTCCGGGATTCATTCTCTACCGCATGTGCTATACGCCACGGAAACAACAAGGCCAGCGATATGTTGAAAAAATTTGGTTTTTATGCTGTCTGTTCCTGTAGAGTTTTACACTATTGGCGTATTTAACACTATTCGATAGATAACACAGATAGTCCTACAGTTTGCTTAAAAATTGAAAATATTTTTATGTAATTTTAATCGACTTTTTATTTAATGTGTTAGTTCTATCTTTAGGAATTCACGCACTCATGTGCTCCTATGAAACAGCCGCCGCTTGTGTAATAGCTCCAAGAATTCTTAAACCTGGACGACGCGTGGCGGGGATGTAAAGCTCGGCACTTGGCATTAGTTACTTAAAAAAAAAAAAAAAAAAAAAAAAAAAAAAAACGCACTTCTTGATTGAATCTTGATACCCATATTCTGTAGTTTATATAATTTAATAATAATAATAAATGCTTTTATGGTAAAACTGCGGATTTTTCGTTTGATTATAAATATTAATTTAAAAGTGAAATATTGAGCCTGAACTAATACGCCTCAATAGAGCCTGAATTAATTAAACGACTGAACTAATTTTTAAATTAAAATATGTCATAGTTGTGTTTTTATATCTGCGCATCCAAATACCAAGGGGAGAGAAATTGTAAAACTTCTTTTCATCTTAAATTTTGTGATTATTTTTATCCATATCATACATGACTTGGTAATTTTTTCCAACAATGTAGTTGTGTTTTTCCTTCTTTGGCTGAGGACGACCAGTGACCGAGATGTTCTGCCCTCTAAGCTGGTAGACGTGAGGTGCCGAATTCGATCTCCGGTTACGCTCGTCGGTTTTGCCGTTCGGAGTTTTCCGTGTTTTTCACTGAAACTTGCGTGAATTCGGGCTAGTACCCTTTAGAGAAACTGCCCCCCCCCCCCCTCCGCACCAAGGGCACTCCTCCTCCGGCATAGGACCTAGTGCAGTCAACACCACACCACCTCCTTTTTTGGTTGAAGGTAATTTCCTTTCACTTATGAGTGTCAGTGCACTTAAAAATAAGCAATAATTAATACCACAAGAGATTTCAATCAAAAATATATTTACAGTAAACATTTATAAAAATAGTTCATTTCTTGGAAAAGAAAGAAAAAAAAATAAGAAAGAATAAGAAATAAAATAACAACTAAACTTTTTCAAAGTGACTAATTTCAGGGTTAGGTTTTATCCTAGCAACAGTCCATTTGAATAAAAAATGAAGCAGAGCATGCTAAGATATATCTACAGTGTGGGCGTTTCCACTTTCCCACGGTTTCGTAGTGCAAGACCCCGGGCAAGAGAGATACGCTCGGTCGGCCAAAGGTTGCAAAAACTTCTCTCTCTGTCTTTAACATCCCGGCAACATTTTTTCTTTTTTCCTTTGTCTTGAATTTTCTTCTTGCATTTTCATTATTTCTCATGTGTATTTGCTTTCTTTCTCTCCATCCCCCCCCCTTTTTTTCCGATAAATTTTTATTTTACCTTAAATTTATTTATTTTTTAAAGAAAAATAATTTTTTTTTTCTGTTTCTTCCTTTCGATAAATTTTTAATTTACTTTAAACTTATTTAATTTTTCTTAAAAAAAAAGAAAAAAAGAAAGGAAAAAAGAAAAGAGAAAGAAAAGAAAGAAAGAAATTTACTAATTGTATTCAAATATAATATTTTTGTTTGATTTATATAAATGTGTGTGGGTCTGTGTATGTTTGAAAAAATAGAAAGGATTACATTAGTTCGCATACATCTTGAAAAATTTAAATCTTGCTGCCAAACGTTAACAGTAAACTTTACGGTGAAGTGAGACCCACTTTTATACATTATTTGCCACATTTTGCGAAAATTTTATGATGATCCAATATGATAATCATTTATTTACCAGACAAACAAGACATCTAGGTAATCTTAACAAGCAATGTGAAGTATAAAAATTATAAAAATGCTTTAGAGACATAGACCATAATGGAACCGCATTATTTTTTTCAGTATCTGTACATAAACGAATTGTATTAACTGTTTATATTATTTTCAATATAGAATATGACATAATGAACCTGGACAAGATACCAGTTTCAAGAAAATCTAAAATATATTCGGAAACTTTAACACGGACAGACGATCCGAAACAATAAATATTTTTCAACTTTGTTGGAAAGCGTTACAAAAGGAGGAGGGTGCATTTCTTTGTAAATGTTTGTTATGTAATATTTATTACTCTTTTTAAGATCTAATTATAATTTTCAATTAAAACAGTTTAATTTACAAATTGATTTGCATGATAAGTAACATGTAATGTTAATTTTAGTTAAATTGATTGAATTGAAATTTTAGTTTGCAGTTTGTATGCAACATAACTGCTAACTGTTTTATTTATTCCGTAACGTTGTTTATACCCGCCCTTTATTCACACCACATATTTTTGGAGAGTAAATTTCTTTAATACAATTACGATTATATGAGTAGAAAATTTCTCTTAAAGAAAAGTGGTGTGAAAAAAGGACGGGTACTAAACACGTAACGTAAACAAATTTTAAATTTGGGAGCTGTGAGACAATATAACCTACTTAAAAGTTATTTACTTATCTGCTAGATAAGTAAACTATGATATCTTAAAAAAGTAAAAAAGAGTCTAAGATGAAAATTAATATTAAAAAAATAATGTTTTATATATTACGAATAAAAATAACTTCTTTTTTGTTTTTGTTTTTTATCAATTGAAAGAATTTAGAAGAATGCCATTAATACTTCTAAAATAATAATAATAATAATAATAATAATAATAATATTTCCACAGTTATCTATCAACTGTATTGAAAATATATTATTTTTGTTTGGTTCATTTAACAAAGAGATTCTGTGCCTTTTCTGCTAAAATCTACCGAATTTAATACTTATTATTTTATTTTGAGTCTAATTATAATTTCTTTTTAAAACGGTTTAAATATTTTTAAAAAAATCATATTTATTAAATAGTGAAAACCTATATTTTATTACTGTTATTTTTGTTTGTATAAAATTTGTATAGACAACTACGAGATAAATAATATTATAGTTTTAAAAAATTAAAGAACACGCTTTAATTTACTTTCCTTATTTTAAATAAATGTAATTTTTATTGTTCACGTTTTTTTTTTTTTTTTTTTTCTGTCGAAAAAATAATGATAATTTTTTTGGCAACAATTAAATTAAGGAATAATATTAAATATTTTAAATAAATGTAATTTTTATTGTTCACATTTTTTTTTTTTTTTCTGTCCAAAAAATAATGATAATTTTTTTTGGCAACAATTAAATTAAGGATTAAAATTAAATGGCCAATTTATCAGTAATTAGAAGGTTTTTATTTTAACATTTTAATTAATTAAAAGAAAACTAAAACAAAATTCGAAAATCGGGCTTCGAGGTGCATCAGGAGAGGTCATTACGAACCACCATGCAAATTTTTGTAGCTCAGCCATCAGCCGTTTTCTTAAAAAGCTCTGGAAACCATACACAATGGTTTTTTGTTTGAGATATGAAGGATTTTGTGCAATCACGTTTTGCTCCCAGAGAAGTTACAAACATACATACATACAGGTGAAGCTAATATAAGCGTGTTAAAAAAAAATGACATCAGTATCGGTTAAAAAACTAGTATGTCGGGACCACCACATGGCCTTCTTCTACATTTTCTTATATAAATTCCCGCCAAACAAATTATTTATCAAGTTATTATTTATTAAAATTATTTTCCGTAAAAAATGCAGGAATTATCTGCTCAGAGAAGTAACATTAAAAAGAAAGTCAATTATCTGCCGACATCTAAGGAAGGTTTTTTTTTTTTTTTTTTTTTTTTTTTTTTTTATTATTAAAAAAGAAAAAAATCGATAACTTCTGTTTTGAATTAGCACAGATTTATGGTTCAACCATTCGTTTTAAAGGTGTTGATGAGTTCTTTTGAACGATACACGTATTCAAAATTTATACCCACCAGGGATACTTCCCCCAAGGAGGGAGTAGACGCTCCCACATGCACATCAATAACACAATCATTCGTAAAAAATAACACTCGGTATGTACATTTATACTAATTTTTGTCATATACCGCCTTACTAGAAAATATGAGAAAAAAATGAGATAACAACGCCACCCGTTGAGCGATTGATCCAAAATGTAATCAGCACCAGTTTAGGACAAGATTTAACTAAGTACCAAGTTTAGTTAAATTTCGTTCATTGGTTCGTGTGGTACAGCGTCACACACGCACAGAAAGACGTTTTCTAAAAAATAATCAAATCATGTTAAAACATTGAAATCCATCGAAAACCGGAGGTCGAAAATTTTCACAAATCCAATACTTTCTTTTTATATAGTATACAGAAGAAAGTAATTATTACCGTAACTACATTGCAATTTTTTGGTTTGGATTTAAAAAAAAAAAAAAAAAAAAAAAAATCCTTTGTGAAGTCCAGTAAACTAATTATTTTTCCCATGTACATTTTTTTTTTTTTTTTTTTTTTTTTTTTTTTACACAAAACATATTTCTAAGTTTTTTAATAATGCATATTAATTGTCTTCAGATGGAACGATGTAAAAATTTCTTAAAAGAAATGGCATCCATAAATAATATCTTATTTAAATAATTTTTTGAGCCCTGTAGATGAGCCATAACACGCACCAAATCTACCATGATTATACATCGAAAATTATATCGCTATTGCGGTAAATACAAACATACATACCGACACTAAAAATTTCTAGAATCTTCACATGGAGATCCTTTTTTTTTTTTTTTTTTTTTTTTTTTTTTGTTAAAACCCGGTTTAAAAAGGAAGCTCATTATTACCGAGTTCTAAAATTTTCCGAGAATATGAAAATCTCAAATTAGAATGTTAATTCCTTTCCTTTCTTAATGCAGACATTGACCTGTTACGCGCTTCGGGCACGAGCTACTTCTTGACCCGTGGTTACTTTGGTCATATTCTCCAGACCATCAACTTCTTAGGACACTGATGAAGCTGAGAAGTAAAGAGGAAGGAGTCGCAGGCCAGTAGCTTGCCCGTCGGAGAGGAAAGCCAGAGGATGAGAAGAGGATGATTCCCTGGATGTGCTCCGGAGGACATTTTACGGTCATCAGTGATGATTTCGGTTTAGAGTTGACTGAGCTTAGTTCCAAATCCATGAGTTGAGAAGTTCACTGAAAGCCAATTTTTTAAACATATATCTTTTTTTTTTTTTTTTAAGCAGGATAAAGTCGTTGATATATTTGAAAAGATATTTAAGTAGTTCTTAAAGGTATTTTTAAGATACATAATTAAAAATATTGCAACATATAGTAATTTCTAAAGATGTCTAAAATAAATAATAATAACGTATCCCTCTTGCCTTGTAACAATTGATTTTGAAGTATCATTGTAATGTGTACAGTGTATTCGAAAATTTCCACCTCAAATAAATATTTGATTTCTTAAATATTTATTTTAGACATACATGCTAATAATAAAAATAAATAAATAAAAAACCTTCATTATTATATGTTTTTTTAGCGAATGTACAGCATATAATCTTGAATTTAGACATTTAAAGATATGCGCTCGACAGTGAGGTGAAACACAATAATGCTGTTCTCCCAGTTGCGGTTATAGTGACAAAATTTCGAAATTTTCGAATGCTAACATTCATTTTTATTTCCAGTGGAACATGAGAAAAAAGTACTCGATTCGTAAAAATTTTCGACCGCCAGTTTTCGACTATTTTGGACGTTTTGAGGTCTCCTGAACTCAACTTGACCATTTTAGAAAATGTCTTTGTGTATAAAACATTTTGTGGACGTTATATCTCACTAACCAATGGACTAAATTTAACTAGTCTTGGTATATTTAGTTGAACTTTGATTTAATTTTTACATTTGTGGATCACTCACTCAACAGTTGGCGTTGTCGTTCCATTTTTTTTTTCATAATTTTTAAGACGGTGGTATAGGATAAACTTTCATATAAATATACAAAATGAATGAGAAAAATGAATGAGTAAAAGTAACATGAAAAAGTTGGGTGAAAAAAATGTATTACAACCACACTACTTCTGCCACCTTTTCCGGGTTTCATCATGTTTCATGGCCGTTTCATTCATAAAACCACATTTTATTGCTAGGATTACAAGATCTCCAAGAACTTCTGAATGAATGTACCTGTACGTGTCGTCTGTTATACTATTACTATACTATGTTGAGAAAAGAACTACTGGTGCAAAAAAATGCATGTGATTTTGAAGTAAACGGGAAGTTTTGCAGACATCAGACGAGCCTCTTTCCAGTTTGTAAAACTATTTATTAAAAAATGTTAATGCAAATCAGTGAGTAATAGATTAAAAAAAGAAATGTACTGCAGAATAATTATCACCTAATTCTGTTGTTTTCTGTTATTTAGTTTGTTATTCTCGAAAAAATTTCATCGGAAGAATGAAATTTGTTAAGCTAGAACGGCTATTCTGCTAGAGATCTGCACGGGCCGGAATTTCGAGGCCCGGGCCCGGCCCGGCCCGTACGAAAATTTTGCTTACCCGGCCCGGCCCGTTATGAAGTCGAAAAATGAGGCTCGGGCCGTTTATATTTAACGGTTTATGGCCCGGCCCGGACAAAAAACGATAAAATCAGGCCCGACCCGGCCCGGCCCGATTCAAAAGTATGTAAAATAACAAAAAAAAAAAAAAAAAAAAAAGAATGCCTTTTTATAAAAAATATTTTTTGTATGTGTTTTGCAGAGGTTTTATATAACCAAACAATAGTACGTTCTTTAACAAAACTGCTGAAATTTTACAAGACAATTATATATAAACAGAAATTCATTATTATAGACAAGGCACAAAGACAAACAGAAAGTCAAATCGAAAATATTAGCATTCATCAAACAATATAGGAAGGTATTTAAAATGGTTAATACTACTGAAAATGCACTTTCAACCATTTCCTCTTATATACTATAATGTATCCGAATCTTTCATGTGCTCCGGTAAACAAAACTTTAATGTTAATCCAACCATATTCAATAGAAAAGTTGCTTTTGCCCATGATAAAAATGATGCTACTTTCGTCCACTGGAGAAAGGGAAAAGGAGCCTTAGAGAAAAAGTTACAGCAGAAAGATTTTTATAGCCTTTATACCACCTAAACTCAACAGATCATAAGAAACAAACCCTTATACACAGCAATGTATCTAATTTCTTTTGTTATGTACATGTACGCAAACTGGTAGTGACATGCATACTATTTTGAATAGGAAACCATCCAATATTACTTTAAATAAAATATATTAATTTTGAGGCATGCTAAAAATATTTGCGAAAAATCAGATTTCGGAATGACAGACTGATAGACAATTAAACTGACGTTACAGACACTTTTTTAACGAAATAGAACTTTATGTGACATACAAGCCTGTAAAATTACGTAAAATAAATGACTGACGAAATATTTTATCATTTTCCTTTTTTGTTGATTAACGAGGAAACCAGAAAAAGATTCGGGCCGACACGGCACGGAGAAAATTTCATTCAGGCCCGGCCCGGCCCGAATATACACAAAAAAAAACCAAGCCCGAGCCCGGCCCGGCCCGAGCCTGAAAAAAATTTTTAAGCCCGAGCCCGGACCGGCCCGAGAGCAAATTCAAAAAATTCGTCCCGAACCCGGCCCGAGGGCCGGGCTCGGGCTCTGCACGGGCCGGAAGCCCGGCCCGTGCAGACCTCTATATTGTGCATTCAATCTGTGATAAAAGTATCGTCGCCGTTTCAGCGGGTCTCCCAGAATAAAGTAAAAAGACACACTTTGCCATATTACAGGATATACTTATAGTTGCAAAATGAAGAAATTAATTGAATTATGAATACTGACACGCGTTTCAGACAAATCCGTATTATAGTTAAAAATAAGAAAGTGAAATCGTGCATTATTCATAAATTATGAAACATTTTCCCACATTTGGTGAGAAAGAAATAGTCATAGTGTAGGCGACACTACTGCAATTTGTGAGAAAATGATTCGGATTTTGCTTACATGAACATACACATCACATGTCGTCAATGAAACACTTTTTGATATTTATACGGAAAAAAAGTAATGATTGTGGGGGAAACAACTAAAATCTGTTATTTGTAGGAGATAGGTTTGACATATTTCGATTTTGTTTTCCAATTGCTTAATTATATTGTTTTGTAATTGTGTCAAGCATTAGTTAAAAGTAACTCCTTTGTCGAATAGCGAGGTAGGGGAAAAAAAAAATGAAAGATAAGATCAGCGTTAATGAATTATGAAATACGGTCACTGAAGGGTTAATTCGGCTTTAAGTCACGTCTTCCAACGTGTGTTTTGGGTGATGCATTTTAAAATATTTTTTTATTTACTTTTTTTCCCCCACGACTTATCCTGCGCAAGAACCGAAGTGAAGAAAGTCGTGATCCTTGCAATGATGCAATCAATGGTCGAGGGAATTTTTCGGATCGGTGGAACATCACCAGTACGTGAAAGAAATCGATGATGTTTCCGGAATAATTGGTTAGGGGAAGAGTGACCGGAGACAATGAAAAAACAGGAAAGTGTTCGCCTGATAGGTGCTTATTTTCATTCAGCTGTAAAATTAGTGGTTTAGCAGAACCTTCAATGCCTCGCAGACAATCCTTTTTTTACTAAAGCAGCGGAAAAGGATAATTTTGAAGGGTATTTTTCTCAAAGCAGTGTCATCATTTTATTTAAAAAGACCTTGAAAAGTGAATCAGTAAGCAAGCATCGAGTATTCACCTCTATTATTCTGTATTAAGCAACGCAGTAAATTACTATCTAATAAGAAGAGAACGTTAAAATAAAACGCTATATTTGTCTGTTATCTCATACACAAACTTTCCCTATGAGCATAAAATCAAGTTTTTCAAACAGTAATCTAGCATTTAAAAAGAAATTAAAACGTAATCTTTAACCTGATATCCCTGTCCTCTAAGAGTGTGTACGAGAACGGCCGTGACCCGAGGCTTATAATCGGTCAGCCTGAGGACTGGGTCTACAAACCAAACATTTAATATTTTTTTATGTATCAATTTTTTCCTTGTTTTAATCGATTTTTAAACTTTTGGTTCTTCTCTGTACGGTAAGTAGCAGTACTACTCCAAAATTTAACAAATGATATTCAAGAGGAAACTCATTGCTGAAGCCATTTTAAATTTCTTGGTAAGCGCGAGCGCGTATTTGCTTTTTAAATAATTTTCTCGATCCTTTATTTTTCATCTAATAAAGGACCGTGCTATTAATCTATATAATATTTCTCTAACGTGGACCAATAATGATTATATTTTGTCGAAACGATACAATAGTAATGAAATAAGTAAAATGCGCGTGAATAAAAAGTAATATTTATAAATGGATAATATTTAAACACGCGGACTAAGTTCAATGATCTAATAACCAAAAAAAAAAAAAAAAAAAAAAAGACGTAATTTGTTTGATTAGATTATTTTACAGAAATATTTTTTTATTTTATTTTTTTATTTATTATTATTATCCGCTTTTGTAATGAACGATAGATGGCGCTTTTTCAGCTTCTGTTGTTAGTAAATATTACAGCCACGTGTATTTATTATTGTTCTTTTTGTTATTCTACTTAATATTCGTACTATAATTTCTCCGCCATTACATCATGGAAAATTGATTGCCTCTAGAAAAAATTATTTCAGTTTATTCAAAGTTCGATCGGAAGTAGATTTTTAACTGAAGTTGAACAAATATTAGTTTCAAATCATCTGATTAATTCTTTACTTCCATTAGCCGAAGCAACTGAAATTTTAAATGTGTCATTTGGAAATAAATGGAAGCTTAATTCTGGATTTCTTGGTCCTTTGGAGTTACACTGGAGCACACAACAGTATGTGTTATCTTTTTTACCAGATTTATTCATTTTTAATCAATAAATATATGTGAAACTAAACATCGGCATGCAATGGCGGCTTAATGAAAGCCGAATTAAAGCCAATTAAAGCATGTTAATTGTAATTTCACCTTAGCCCACCAGAGGGCGAGCATTTCATTACAATCGCGGATTTTAATTTTTTTTTAAGCGTTGCATTTTTAAAATCTTTGCAAGCGTCATGTTAAACCTAGCAATACTTTAAAGATATATGCAGAATATGAATTATACAGAATATATATACAAAATATGACTAAAAAATGCAATAATAAAAGTACAATCAAAATAAGAAGTATCTTTTATAAAACAAAAAATTATACAAAAATAACTAAATAAAAAGTCATCGCCAACATGGCGACAACAATTTAAAAGGCACCATGGGGTCATATAATAAAACTGTACTGCCTGCGGAAGTATGAAAACTGGGTCGTCACCCATGAATTTTATTTTGAAACCTTTCTTTAAATGATTTTGGTTTCACTATTGGACAATATTAATTTGATTTTAATAATAATTTGGCTTCTGCTAAATTAAAATTTTAATTAGGAGGTGGAATTGGTGGGTTCCGGACAAAAACCCCACCGGACAAAAACCCCACCGGACAAAATCCCCACTAAAGCTCAAATATACATGGGGGGGAAGCTAAAGGGGACCACAATGAGTATAGCAAGATAATATATATATATATATAAATATAAATATTTTAAGATATTAATGAAACTTTGTTTAATTATCATTAGAGTTTTAAGTAATATATACTGAGAGTTACATATATCTGATAGGGAGGGGTTTCTGCTAAAATTTAGCCATCATTACTACTCGTTGTATGTGTAGATGAATGTATATGGATGCTTTTAATTTCTGTCAAAATACTTTGTGTGTGTATATATATATATATATATATATATATATATATATAATATTATGTGAAAGATTATACACAAAAAATTAAAAAATAAAATACATATTAAAAACATCTTTATTTATTAACAGTGAACATTTTTAATGTTTAAATTAACTTGTTTAATAGAACTATTTGAGCTTTTAAATGGAAAACCTATTTTTTAAAAAATTAATATATATATATTTTTTTTTCTATGAATGATTAAAAAGTAAAATAAAATAAATAAATAAATAAATAAAAATAAGTTTTAAAAAATTAACTAAAAATTTTAGAAAACTAATTTAACTAATATACATATAATATATACATATAATAAATTAGTCGAGATTATTTAGTACTATTGTTTTTGGGTTTTAATATTAATTAAAAAAAAAAAACTGTTTTAAAATACTTTTAATAATAAAAGATTATGTATTGTATATATATATGAATGATTATAAAGAAAACCTAGTTATAAAAATATTTAATGAAATATTCTAAGTAAAAAACTAATTTATTAATTAAAAATAAAATTTTTAAGATTTCAGTTAAGTGAGATTGTTTAATACTGTTGTCTGGACTTTCAGTTAAAAAGTTTATTTAAACATCCGAGCGGTAATCGATGCTAGCAGAATGGAAGTGTTAAGTTCGATCCGAAGTCGCGTTCGTCGACCAAGCCGTTGAGAGTTTCCCGTGGTTTTCTTCGAAACTTTCGCAAGTATAGGCTAAGCTTCCCGCCCCCTATTCCCACCCCGGAGAGCATTTCACGCAGGTGTAGGGCACTCAAGTTATCAACCGGCTTTAACACTACCACAATCACCACGAAGATATTTTTAAATATAAAATGATTCTTTTACTATAAATGATTATATATATATATATATATATATATATATATATATATATATATATATATACATAATTTTTAGCAATATATTTTCATTAAAACTTAATTTAATTACTAAATATATATATATATATATATATTTTTTTAATAATTCAATTAGTTCAGATTGCTTAATACTATTGTTTGGTCGTTTAAATAAAAATACTATTTCAAAATGTTCTTAAACATCAAAAGATTTTTTACTATCCTTCATCATAGAAATAAGGAGCTAATTAAAATTATTTAATTTAAAAGACCTAATTGAAAAACTAATTTAATTATTAAAAATATACATTTCAAAAATAATAATGATAATAATAATAATAAAAATAATAAAAATAAAAATAAAAAAAAGAGATTGCTTGAATAATAATGTAATGTTTCAGATTTTAATTGTGAATCTTATTGTAAAATATTTTTAATAAAAAAGATGTAAAAGAAAAAAGAATACTTATATATATATATTTCTTTTTTTTTTTTTTTTTTTTTTTTTTAAGGTTAAAATTCATTTAATAAAATATTTTAATTGATAATACGTAATATAATTATTAAAAATAGATTTCTTTTAAATTATTGAATTATTTAAGATAATTCAATATTGTATTATATATAATATTACTGTTTGGATTTAATAGAAAAAAAAAAAAATTAAAAAATGTTTTTAATATAAAAATGTTTTCTACTAATAATTATCGAAAAAGGAACTAATTAAAATAATTTGTATATTCTATGCGAGGTACATATTTAAAGCACAATTTGGTACCTTTATACTAAATACGATGTAACAAAATTAGTATACATATATTTGATGTATACAAAATAATTTTTCCTGTAAAATAAGGGCCCGCTAGCACTCGAGAGGTTCTGTCCTGTAAACTGGTAGACGTAAGATTACGAGTTCGATCCCAGGTCGCTCTCGTCGACCGAGCCGTTCGCTGTTTTCCGTGGTTTTCACCAAAACTTGTGTAAAGGCGCGCTAGGACCCCTTAGAAAGACCCCACGGAAGGCACTCCCCTTCAGGTTTAGGACCTTAGTGCAATCTTTCGCCTGTACTCCCAATACCAATAGCAATATCTGTGAAATAAGATATGATTAGCGTAATTGATTGACTAACAGGGTGTCACAAAGTATTTCTGATTCATTGTGAAGTATATAAATGGGAAAACTACTTAATATTAATTTTCAGTGTTGTACGAATTTTTTTTAGTACATCATATGGTGTGCATGTACAGTTTACAGGATATATATTCGACATAAAAAGTAATCTGTTTAATGCTTTCTCTTATATATAGATATGTATATATGTATTATGAATGCGTTTTCATGCATGCATAAATATACACGTTTCACACACCATGAAAGCCGAAAATTATTTCAGCAAATTTTGTCTGTGTGTGTATTTGTGTGTGTGTGTGTCAGCATGTCTGTACGCGTACAACGCTATTTTCATTATTATAAAATATTCCAATATTAAAACATTAAAATATTCTCATTCGATTTGTAGACCCTCAAAATAGTTATATTCCTATTTTGAACTATCTAACTCAATTTCTTTTTTTTTTTTTTGCCCCTTCATCCCTCCCCCCCATTCGCTCTTTCTAATAATTTTAGACTTTCGAAAATATTCTCATCCTGTTTGTAGGTTCCGAAAACCTATATGCCCCGATTTTAAACGGTCTAACGGTATTTTTACTTTTTTGCCCCCCTTTCCCGCTCCTCGTAATAATTTTACACTCTCAAAAATATTCTCATTCAATCTGTAGACCCCCAAAACCTTTAAGTACCTATTTTGAACGAGCTAACTCCAATTCTATTTTTTACCCCTTCGCTCCGCCCCCCCCCCCCTCCCATTCCGATCTTCCTAATAATTTTAGACTTTCGAAAATATCCTCATCCTATTTATAGGCCCCAAAAATCTACATGTACCAATTTTAAGCGATCTCACGCTAATTTCAATTTTTTTGTCCCTCCCCCCCCTTTTCGAGCCAACTAATAATTTTGCACTTTCGAAAATAACCTCATTTGATTTGTAGACCACAAAAACATAGTAAAATTAAGAATAACAGAAGATTAAATGTCACCGAAATCCACGTTAACCAAAAAGAATTAATTTGTAATTAAATTAATATAACCCGTGAAGAATTTAGTACAGATAAGAAAACAATTAACAGTTAATATCTTTAATAAACTATGAACTATCACACCGAGTTTCTAGTGGGAAAAGTAACAGATTTATTGAATAATTTATTTTATAACGAGTTTAATTAATTTTGAAATGTTAATTTTATCCAAAATATCATACGTAGGGCCTTTGTCCGATGGGGATTTTGTCCGGTGGGGATTTTGTCCGATGGGGTTTTTGTCCGTGGGGATTTTGTCCGGTGGGGCTTTTGTCCGTATCCCGGAATTGGTATTATATTTATGAGTTTCAAATTTTAAAGGTAACTAATAAAATAAATAAAGTGCGAATATTTCGCACGGGTTTGCTAGTATGAAATAAAACAACTGTTGCGAGTTTCTGCAATTTATAGTGTTTATTTACCGAGTTATTTATTTAATAAATTAATCAATATTTGAATTTAATCACATTAACAGATAGATATTTCAAGCCAATTATTTTTCGAAAATAAAAAACGCTATCTCCCCCCTTTCTTTACGCATTCATAATCGATTAGTAATGCACGCTGTAAAAAAAAAAAAAAAAAAAAAAAAAAAAAATCTGTGAGTGACATCTAGAAAATAAATTGTATCACTAGTAAATATAGTTGACTATGACATCCTTATAAATGCTAGTTCCTTTTGCTAGCAAGTTTTAAAAACCCCTATTAGAACTGCAGAACTTTTTCTTGTATTATCGTGGTCAAAGTTATTTAAAAATCTCTGCAAATAAATCTCAAGAGGCGAGTTTTAGTAACTATAATCTTGGCTTATGACCCAATTCTAGGAAATCAAGCAAGAATTTCTCGCCATACAAAGGATTCGTAATATTGTTTCTAGATCTAGAAAAGTATAGACTAGAAATTCTCGATCCTTTCGTCTATTCAGTTTATTTGTTTACTTTATTAGCTCGGAAATCTATGTTTCCAGTTTAGGATTTCGATAATGACTACTTATTCGTTCTAGATGGAGATGGTAAAAATTTTTTTCGAAAGTGTCTCATAGCCATTTATGAAATTAGTTTAGCAATTTTCAAACATAAATAAATAAATAAATAAAATATGGAGTGAAGGTTAAAGAATTAAACGTACCGGGACGAGACGGCGAAGCAAAGACAAGTTTTCCAGTATCTTTGTTATCGAACAGAGTGGAGTAGAATTACGAATCGAATGCTGTTTAACTTTGCATAGAGTAATGAGTTTTTATCGATTGCCTGCGTCTATAGCAAAATGTTCATGATTGGAGTTTTACTGTATACCAAAATCAGTATTTAATCATAAGATGAGTTGTAAATGTTCGCATTGACTACCATTTGAAAGGAATTAATTTGCTTTTTTATTTATTTATTTAAAAAAAAAAAAAAAACGCTATTTGATTTATAAGTATCACCTTAAAAAACTGTCTGAGTAAAAAAGTATAAAATTTTCTGATTTACTTGACAAAATAATACAAAATTGCAATAAATGCTAAATATATCTTAGCGAATCTCAATACATGTTGAAAAAATATTTGAAGAAGAAAACTTTAGTCTTTTTAAATCCTCCCTATGAAATTATATGCATAATTTTTTTCATGTCTTCCTTATAATAAAATACTATAAGTATTAAGCTGAATAGTTTCAATGGATGGCATATATTGCAACAGTATATATTGCAACAGTCAATGCAATATGAATTTGTTTGAAATAAATGTTAAAATATAAATTAAACAATTGTTTGATAAACATTTAAAAGATTATAGGCAGCATAAATTTTTAAACAATGATGCAAATAGTGGCGGTCTTTAGAAAGCCCGTGCACTTTGTGGCCGAAAAGTTCTGTTTTCGAAGCTGGTAGACGAAAAGTGCTGGGTTCGATACCAGATACGGTATTCTCCGATTTTCTCCAAAATTCGCGTAAATACGAGTTAGAATCCCCTAGGAAAACTCCTAGGAAAGCATACTACCCAGGCCTAGAACCCTCATGTGGTCAATTGGCTTTAACCGCAGCGCCAACACATTTTTAAAAAATTTAAATTTTATAGCAATTCAAGCATATTTATGAAAATTAGGGTAGAGACAGACATACTTTCTCAGACAGTCACACACCTTCTCTATATTGAATAGAGCAATAAAACGGGAAAAAAGATTTAAAAAAAAAAAAAAACCTCACGAGGGAAAAGTTTGTTTATATAAATGCATCCTCATATTTTCACTATGATATATTTGTAATATATGTATTATCATGGGGGGAAGATTGTCTACTTTGTTTCATGTTGTACACATCATGTTTTTGCGACAGCGTATATGAATGTGGTGATAGTATTTATTAATAATTAATTAATGTATTTAAAATTATAATTAACTAAATGAAAAAAGCCAAACGAATCACCTTTCTTTCGTTTCTCTTGCACATGCAACAAATAAATAAATAAATAAATAAATAAAATTTTAGTATAGTAATATAAAAGTATAGGACATTTTCTGTTATCTCCTCTCCCCCCCCCCCTTTTTTTTTTTAAAGCATGATTTAAAAAATGCTTTTTTCTTCTTCAGATAGTGCATTCGCAAATGTCTGAAGTCTTCTCGTATATCTCAACCTTTTCTTAAGTAACCTTGCTGCCCCGATATAAATTGCAGAGAAGACTATGCCATTAATACTACGTAATAAATAGTAAAAAAAAAAACTAACTGACAAAAAATGAATAGAAATTCTCTTGATTTTTCTGTTATTCCCCCTCCTACTTCTGAAAAAAAAAAAAAAAAAAAAAAAAAAAATTAACATGTGCGCGAATATAACTGAGTGCTCATTCCTCAGAATCGTATTACTCAAACCTATTGCCTCCCCCCCCCTCCCTCCTCATTTTATTTTATTCTCCTCTCCTAGCTCCGTTTCAACTTAAGAATTTGCCCTTGGTATAACCACCTCATCATGATAGAAAATAAAGTAAAATAATAAATAAATAAATAAATAAAATCTTTAAAATCTGCGACAGCAGCCCGGCAACATACCCACACTGTTTCGTTATCCCCCTTTATAAGAAAAAAAAAAAAAAAAAAAGGTCTCACATGCATGCTTGCATATTCACCTGCATAACAGCACACTCGCACAACAAAAGGGGGGACCCAAAAATATAACTATCAAAAACGAAAGCAAAAAAAGCAAGCTTTGGAGACCCCTGGAGCATGGGAAGAGACAGCGTTCCCACGCTCCCGAGGCGGTACGCATGGAAATTCCCTTGCGTTCATGCACGCATACACATATGTCTGGCCGCTGCACCCTCCCTAGCAGATGATAACAGAGCTCGCGTCAAGGCTCGTGCACCCCACGCGCGAACGCCCGCTTAGGTTTTCTCTTCCGCTCTAAAAGAAAGAGTGAGTTATGCCGAGAGAAATAGTTCTAGTGCTGCCATCTAGTAGCACACGATAGATTATGATATCATATTAGCTGAAATGTGCAGTTTACGATAACGGACAATAAATACTTTTGAATGTCCTTTTTGGTGTAGTGGGGTGAGTGTGACGGCTGATTGTCTACACCAGGCCTGTCCAACCCAAAACATTTAGTGGGCCGCATTAGAAATGTATTTTATTCGTTCGGGCCGCACCGTATGTACAGTCATAAATAACCCCCCCCCTCCTTTCCCGACAAATTTCGCCGTAAATTAGCTGATAATTTACGGTGAAATAAGTCGGGGAAGAAAAGTATTATTATTTTATAACTGTACATATGCATATGTGTATATATTTTTGTGAGTATATAATTCATGTATGTATATACTTTTTTCAAGGAAGGGTAGGGTAAAAATTCGGAGCAGAATACATTAATTTAAATTATTTTCATTCATAAATTAACAATGGTATGAAAAATTTATGCGTGTATATTAAAAAATTAATAAAAAGAATGAATAATGAATCTAATAATAGTTCATTACAACATTTCTTTAGCTATCATAATCGTTGAAAGGTATTTTCACTTCGAAAAGTCGAACCGTATTTATTAATTATTGATCCGTTAACCAAAGCTTTGAAATTTAAATATCGTTAGTCTCCGCGCGGGCCGCAAGAAACTACGCGGTGGGCCCCGCGGGCCCCTGGTCTACACGAGGATAGGCATGGGTGGATATAAAAGAATCCTAGCAAGTTTACACAAGTTTCAGAGAAAACCACAAAATTTCCGAACGGCTAAGCAACGAGCTTCAGATGTTCAAACTCGATTTCTATTCATTTTTTTTTTCTTTATTTAATATAACCGTCCTTAGTTAATTAATTAGTTTTTTTTTTTTTTTTTTTTTTTTTTTCAGTTCAACGAAAGTTTTTCTAATATAGTCGCACATTTCTTCATATTTCTATGTGCCTGAAAGGTAGTCACCTTCAAATGCGTAAAAGCTAATATTGATAACTTTTTTTTTTTTTTTTTTTTTTTTTTTCAAAAAAAAATTTTAGATACTAATTTATGTTGTAATCGGTTTCACCAAGACAAATAATTTATATCGACTGCTACATCTCCCATAATAGGCTCGAAATCTTTACTTCGACCATTTTATGAGAAAAGAAACGAAAAAAAAAAAAAAAAATGTCGTGGCCACCACATGACTTCTTGTATATTTTCCTATACAAATTCACTCAGTACAAATAATTTAGTAAAACTATTATTCATTAAAATTATCTGCTATGATGAATGCAGACGATTTTCATTTTAGAGATGTATAAAACCAAGTATTTAGTGAGCACTATGAGCACTAGTTCTGCCGTATTTAGACAACTAATGATTTTATGACTACATATATTTTCCGTTAAAAATATTTTATTTTTACTTATTTATTTAAATACTAATTTGAATTAATCAAATATTTCTGTCCGACAGCGTGCAAGTGCTGTCACACATAGCTGTGACATTTGTCGCAGCTCATTTATTTGTATGATAAATTAGCATAGTGATTTTTGTATAAAAAACTAGTTGGCACAGGGGGAATCTGCTCAGTTCCTCATCATATTTATGTTCTCATAAATTTCTAGTGCGAGACATATTATAATCATGTTAAAAGAAATTAATTTGATCAAAACTTGATACAGTGACAGAATGAAATTCCCGCCTAATAGGTTATCCACCGTTCACTTCGATATCTTTATCTTATTCTAATCTATTAATTTATTTTATCAGGGTCAATTCAGTTGTTTAGTTTTCATGCTACTATTTCCAATGCAATAATCCTCAAAATTCATATTTATATGAAAAATTTACAATTTCGCTATGTTGATAAAATCGTAAATTACGAATGATTTACGAAATTTTCCTATTAGAATATTTGTATTCAATCATGTTCAAACAAATATCATAAATGTAATTTTGAAGTTGTCTAATGTATTTATGATCCTCAAAATGGAAATTTATGCTCAATTTTGCCTTATTCTGACATGTTAAGTAAATCGTAAATTCCAAATAACTTACGAATTTTTTAAATTGGAAAAATCATAGTCTATGATATTCATGCCAGTATCCTATATAATATTTCGAAAGTAGTTTGACATCTTTACGATGAAAATATCCCTCAAGATTGACGTTTATGTGAAATTTGGCTCTATGCTGCCATGTTAAGAAATTCGTAATTTTCCAATAACTTACGAAATTTTTATATTGGAAAATTCATAGTCATTAATATTCATGCCAGTGTTCTAAATAATATTTCAAAAGTAGTCTGACATCTTTACGATGAAAATATCTCTCAAAATTGACGTTTATGTGAAATTTTGCCCTATACTGCCATGTTAAGAAATTCGTAAATTTCCAATAACTTGCGAAATTTTCAAAGTAGCACATTTATAGTTACTAATGTTCATTCCGGCATCAAACCTGATATTTTAAAACTGGTCTGACATTTTTACAGTAAAAAGTTTCCATTTAATGCACGTTTAAGTGAATTTTTGTCCTATTCTCCCATGCTAAAAAAAATCGTAAATTTCTCATAACTTACGAAGTTTTTTAATTCGAATGTTGCAAAAGAATAGGGTTCTTGCCAGTATCGAAAGTAATATTTTAAAACTGATCTGACCTCTCTGCGATCATTTGTTCGTGAGATATCGTGTTAACAGACTAACAAACAAACGGACTAACACACTGACACACTGACACACTAACAGACACCCTTCAGACAGACACCATACAAATTTTGTCATTTTCGGATTCCTCACACCTGAAAACGTGTAAAAAAGTCAAAAAAACGAGGTCGAAAATTTTCACGATTACCTAAGTTCCCCATACCTATAGTATGATGGGGAACTAATAAAATAAATAAGTAAACATTATCGTGCTACATAACTTTGTTAAATCTCTCCCTTGGCGAATTTTGAATTTTTATCGCCATATTAGCGATGTTTTTTTTTTTTTTCCATAATTTCTTGTATAAAAGGGTGGTGTTGGTGTTGGTGTTTGGGATTAAGGCCGATTGACTACACTGGGATCCAGGCTGAGGGGGAGTGCCTACCATGGAGGTCTTTCGAAGGGGTCCTAGCCCGAATTTACGCAAGTTTCGGAGGAAACCACGGAAAACTCCGCACTAGGCCGACGACCGCGACCGCGACCTCACGTCTACCAGCTTTGAGCGCAGAAGCGCTCTTGTATAAAAGGGGAACCTTATTTTGCTAATACTTTTATCGTACACCTTTTCGTTAATTTAGAAGAATTCTACATACAACTCTTTATATTTTTAATGGTTTTTAGGCTTAAAACAGTGCTTGCTGAAATGAATTTTCTATTTTGAAAACTGCATTTTTAGTTCCCCATCATACTATACGTATGGGGAACTTAGGTAATCGTGAAAATTTTCGACCTCGGTTTTTTGACTTTTTTACACGTTTTCAGGTGTGAGGAATCCGAAAATGACAAAATTTGTATGGTGTCTGTCTGTAGAGTGTCTGTTAGTGTGTCAGTCCGTTAGTGTGTCAGTGTGTTAGTCCGTTAGTTTGTTAGTCTGTTAACACGATATCTCACGAACAAATGATCGCAGAGAGGTCAGATCAGTTTTAAAATATTACTTTCGATACTGGCAAGAACCCTATTCTTTTGCAACATTCGAATTAAAAAACTTCGTAAGTTATGAGAAATTTACGATTTTTTTTAGCATGGGAGAATAGGACAAAAATTCACTTAAACGTGCATTAAATGGAAACTTTTAACTGTAAAAATATCAGACCAGTTTTAAAATATCAGGTTCGATGCCGGAATGAACATTAGTAACTATAAATGTGCTACTTTGAAAATTTCGCAAGTTATTGGAAATTTACGAATTTCTTAACATGGCAGTATAGGGCAAAATTTCACATAAACGTCCATTTTGAGAGATATTTTCATCGTAAAGATGTCAGACTACTTTTGAAATATTATTTAGAACACTGGCATGAATATTAATGACTATGAATTTTCCAATATAAAAATTTCGTAAGTTATTTGGAATTTACGATTTACTTAACATGTCAGAATAAGGCAAAATTGAGCATAAATTTCCATTTTGAGGATCATAAATACATTAGACAACTTCAAAAGTACATTTATGATATTTGTTTGAACATGATTGAATACAAATATTCAAATAGGAAAATTTCGTAAATCATTCGTAATTTACGATTTTATCAACATAGCGAAATCGTAAATTTTTCATATAAATATGAATTTTGAGGACTTTTGCATATAACACCTTATTTCCTATAGAATATGGAATGAAAATCATTCGTTATTTACAAAAACGCACAAAAAATTCTGATATATTAGGGGTTGCAGTTAGAAATTGCAGGGAGTACGTTTGAAGTTGTGTTATGCTTTATTATTATTATTATTATCATCATTATCACTACTTAATTGTGCTATAATGTGCGTATATATACAGCGCTGCTCGAAATGTATCTAACACATTCTTTTTTATTGGATATAATTGATGTAATTTATTATATTATACCATGACCAGAAAAACTACAAATAAAAAGTTTCATCTGCATATAAAATTTAAATAAGAATTTAGGGCTTTTAAATGAATAAAAAAATATTTATTAAAATAACCTTCCTATTGAAAGATATCTAAATAAAAAAAATTATTGATGTATATAGGAATGTGTTTTCACAACGACATAATACTTCATCATACACATAGCTATATCAGTGGCTGAGAAGTTCTGCTACCGAAGTTGGTATTGCATCATCAGTAACAAAGAGTTTCTGCTCTCGAAGACGGTAGACTTGAGATGCCGTGTTCGATCTCAGGTCGTACTCGTCGAAATAGTCATTTGAAGTTTTCCGCTATTTTCTCGAAAACTCGTAAGGATCCCCACTAAGATCTTTCCACCCAGGCTTTTGACCCACAAGCACTTAATCTGCCTTAAGCCCTACAGTATATCTACTTCGAAACTGGTCGACAGAAAATGCCGTGTTCGAACCTAGATTAAATTCGATAACCTAGTTGTTCAGAGTTTTCAGTGGTTTTATCCGAAACTTGTGTACGTACAGGGTAGAATAGCGTTAAAAAAAAAAAAAAAAAAAAAAAAAAAAAGAGGCACTCCACGTTAGTTTTTTTCTCTTTAAATATATATATATAAATTCATTACTATAGCTTAATTTTGCGTGAAAACATTAAATATTGTATCCTATTGTTGGTTATAAAAAGTATATTCAGTAATTATTTTTTACTTTTAAACAATATTTTTTAGATTCAATCGAGCGTTTTCGGTTGGATGGTTGTAGGGTTTTTAAAGCCAAGGTTCCTAGGCCTATAGGTGGAATGCCTTTCAAAGGGGTCCTGCGCATTTATGCGAGTTTCGGAGAAAATCACGGAAAACTCCGAACGGCTACGTCGATGAGCGCGACCTGGGATCGAACCCGACACTTCCCATCTTCCAACTTTGAGCACAGAGCCATCGAGCGTTTTCAGAGAAGTATCAAAAGGAAGAAAAGGTTTCACAGGTAAAATGGGTGAGCAGAATGTTAAATGTTAATGTTAAATCCTAATCATTAAGGAATTATTTCTTTAATTATGAAAAAATAGGTTTAGTTAACTAAAAATAAAATTGATGACATTTTTTTTCTTGTAACCCCCCCCCCCCCCGGCTATACTTTGCAAAAAAAGTCATACGGGGTGAGCAGATTTGGAGGTTATTTTTAGATTCAGCATCCTCGCAAACATAGTCTACCAAAAAAAATTTCATAAAAAAAAAAAAAAAAAAAAACAGACTTGTGTAATTTTTATCAGTATATACCATTTTAACAAATAAAATTGTAAAATTTGAGGTGTCATTACATAATAAGTCACATAAATACTTTTAAATATTATTTAAAATGAAATACTTAACTAGAGGAATAAAACTTTAGCTATTGATCCCACGGACTATTGGATTTTAATCATTTCTAGTCTAATCGATTTCGTCGACCCGCGGACCACCAAGCGAATCGAACGCTAATAACAAAATATTAGAATATCTCGGAATTCGCTCTGGCCCAGAGGTTATTACCCCCCCCCCCCCTTCCCCCTTAACCTCGGAGGGCTTTCCATCCAGGCTTAGTTCTATCCCAGGTCGCGCTCGTCGGCCAAGTCGTTCAGAATATATACACTAGTTTCGGAAAAAAAATCATGGAAAAGTACGAACGGCTAGGTGGATGAACGCAACCCGGGATTGAACCAGGCACTTCTCGTCTACCAGGCTTGAGTCCGTAATTACTGCAAAAAATTTCGACCGGCTAGGTCGACAAGCGCGATATGGAATCGAGCCCGGCACTTCCCGACTGCCAGCTTTAAGCACAAAACTGCTCGGCCGCTAGTGGGGCTCAACGGTTGTGACTTTTATGTGTATGAGATAACGGCATTTTTTTTTTTAAATAAAAAAAAACATCAATTACGGATTAATTTTCCTAACAATTATCTCCTTAGAATAATATGAGATTTAGCTGCATAGGGAAGGAGAAATTGTAACAGGAGAGCAGAGCATTTGCCTTTTGCACTCTCGTCTTTTATTTTTTATTCCATATCTTTGGTGTGGAGGCTAAGGCAAACTGACTACGTTAAATGTAGGGTTCTACGGCTGAGGAAATTTTTCTAAGTAGTCCTAGCAAGTAGTTATGCATGTTTAGGAGAAAACCACGGAAAATTCCGAACAGCTAGTGCGACCTGGGATTGAACCTGGCACCACAACATGTAATAGCTTCGAGATCAGGAACTCTCGGACAATGGTGAAGCCAAGTTTTCTGGTGAAAAATTCGCGATCTCCAAACTTTATTTTACCCGTTTACGAATCTATTTAAATATTTTTTTCATTATTTGTAGGTGATTTTCTTATAATGCAAGATAAAAATTATATAAACTTGTGTATGTATTGAAGAAAGAAGACAATTATAAAATAGGTGTTGGTGTGGTGTAACGAGGATTCTTGGTCCTGCGCCTGAGAATATTTGTAAAACAGAATCTAATCAATGGAAAAGAAATCATATTTTACAACTAATTTTAGGTGCTGCCATCTAGTATAAAGTTTCTGAAGTATAAAATAATAGTTAAGATTTAAAATGTATTTGCATACAGAAATGTATTTTGCACAGATTTCAGACATATGCTCCCAACTAACGTCAAAGGGGATTAGATGTTACTCGAAAATTCTTCAAGAAATGTCACTATGAAAACTGACATTTTAAATTTCCATATAATAACTAAAAATAAGGATTCTAAATTAAATAGTGCTGCCATCTTGAGAAAGATTTTATAAATACAAATTTAAAAATAGGGGCTTCCGAAATATAGATAAATAGGATCTATATTCATGAAAACATTCTTCTACTAATTATCGCGTAAATGCAGGCTAAGACCTCTTAGAAGGACCGAGGACACTCCACCTATTGAAATAGGATCCTAGTGTAGAACCTCAATCTCAACTTCAACGAAGTCTGTCATGATAGCCTTGTAAATTTACCTTAATTTCAACAGTTAACTTATTGTGATAATGAAAACATCCCCAAAAAAAAAAAATAATAATAATAATAATAATAATAATCATCTGTAACAAAAAAATTACCTCAAACAGAACGGAACTCGGGTTCGTAACCCAGTACCTGCGGCACGTATATGCAGGCCGCTAATAGCATGAAAAAATTCTCAAAAATTAACCTTGAACCGAACGAACCTCTTACTCGTATTACCGCTGCCTGTGGCTGATTCGTATATATCATTGTGTGAATAACACAATTAACTTGATTTAATGTACGATTTAATCTATATATTAATTTGAAACATTTTTTGTCTGTCTCCACTAAATTGAGAGAACGGCTAGGTGTAAAAACTTGGTTGAGGCGCGTAAAAAAAGGTCTTGGTCTGTAGATATGTTATGAAAAGAGAAAAATAAAAAAAAGTCGAACGGTTCCCCCCCCCGGGGGGAAAGGGGTTAAAAACACGTTGGTGAGCATAACTCAGCTCCAAATTACTTCACGGTGAAGAAATTGTACATGGGGGGACTAGACTCGAATACTAAAAAATCAATATCTCCAATTTTGGAATTTTCAATTTTAAAAGGGGTGAAAGGGGGAAAGTAGATTTGAAGGGGGGGGAGGGGGGAAATTAGTTTGAGAGTGAAATCCGTTCTAGACCCACACATGTAGCACCTCATTTTAAAGGTCTTGAAATTTCCTGTTGATTGAGGATGTTTGTATACAATATAGGGCGCCCCTGGTGGTGAAAAATGGAGATAGGTGATTTTGTAGTAGGCCCTATCATGTTGCACCTCATTTTAAAGGTCTTGGTATTTCCTGACCGTTGGTGATGTTCGTACAGAACACACTGTGCCCCCTGGTGGTGGAAAGTGCAACTAAAGGATTTTGCAGTTGACACCACCATGTGACACCTTATTTGAAAGGTCTTGGAAATTCAAGGCGATTGTTGATAAAGGTCTTGAAATTTCATGTTGATTGGGATGTTTGTATACAATATAGTGCGCCCCTGGTGGTTAAAAATGGAACTAGGTGATTTTTGCAGTAGACCCTATCATGTTACAACTTATTTTAAAGGTCTTGATATTTCCTGACCGTTGGTGTTGTTTGTACAGAACACACTGTGCCCCCTGGCGGTGGAAAGTGTAACTAAAGGATTTTGCAGTTGACACCACCATATGACATCTTATTTGAAAGGTGTTGGAAATTCAAGGCGATTGGTGATGTTCGTATACAACATACTGCACTCCCTGGTGGAGGAAAGCGGATTTTGCAGTGCGTGCGTAGCATGCCTGCTATACGGTGCCGCAGCCACAGGCAGCGGTAATACGAGTAAGAGGTTCGTTCGGTTCAAGGTTAATTTTTGAAAATTTTTTCATGTTATTAGCGGCCTGCATATACGTGCCGCAGGTACTGGGTTACGAACCCGAGTTCCGTTCTGTTTGAGGTAATTTTTTTGTTACAGATGATTATTTTTTTTTTGTGATGTTTTCATTTAAAAATAAAAATTCAAACAAAATCGAGTTAAAGATATAAAACCATACAAATTTAAGGTGCATTTAAGGTTATTATCATGGGCCCGGGCAACACCGGGCGGGTTCTTTCGGTTGCAGGTTAATTTTTTTTCAAATGTTATTAGCGGCCCACGTATGTGCTGCCGCAGACACCGGGATCACAAGACTGAGTTTCGTTCGGTTCGAGGTAATTTTTTTGTTACAGCTGATTATTTTTTTCGCGATGCTTTTATTTAAAAATAGAAATTCAAACAAAATCGAGTTAAAGATATAAAATCATACAAATTTAAGGTTCAATTATGGTTATTATCATGGGTCCGGGCAACCCCGGGCGGGTGAGCTAACATGTAGTCTTAGTATTAAACGGAACAGAAAATAAGAGATAGCAAGTGTTTTATTTGGAGTCAGTTTGACGTCACATTGACAGTACTTTGTAGAAAGTGGTGTCATATATAGTATTTCTATTTATAACCCTTTTTCCGAATTTCTTTTTTTTTTTAAGTGAAATGTCGTAAATTATATTAGATGTATTAATTTGAAATACATTTAAATAATGATGCGACGATTTTTGAAACATTACGGTCAATAAAGTGACCGTCGAAGTCGACGGGTTCCAGCCAGTTATTTCATTAATTAACAGAACCTAGACTCGGAAACAAAGAGTTCTTTGTTTTAGCAAAACAATCATATATAATGACAATAAAACGAAAAATAACGTATAGTTGTAGAGATAATTAAAACTAAATTTTATGATGAAATCAAATCTATTTTATAGACATCTTAGTTCTCTTTTCAAATTATAAAAAAAAAAAAAAAAAAAACTGAGTGACTGCACTTGACTTTCTGAACATTTAATTACTAATGGTTGTTTAAATTAATTCAAATAAGAATTAAATAAACAGAGGAGAAAATTATAACAGGATGTTTATGTGTTAAAGGGATCGTTTTTTATCTGGCCAAATTCCATTTTTATATATTAAACAATTTGAAATCCCGAGTTTTATTTTCAACATTTCAGAAATCCGCGGAAGCATTCCTTGAGTTATTTATCCATTTTATGATACATTGCATCGCAATGAGAAAGAAAAGGAAAAAAAAAAAAAAATGTTGCTATGTTTTTTAATATTCAAACCTATAAATTTTTTGAATTTGTGCCGCTGTATCCATTTTAAAAATCCTTCCATTTTACAAACCATTAACTGCAGCTTTGAAAGATATTAAGTAATGCTCTAAATAATAAATCAGATAACAAATGTTTTAAAAATAAATTTAGTATAATGATAACACAGTCATTATATTTAATGTTTTACAGTTATTCTTTAACTACTTTTTTTTTGTTTTTTCGACCACAGGAGCTTCTCCGACTTAATGAGTTCAGCGTTATAATAGCGGTGATAAACCTTGTGGTTGAGAGAAAATAGCGATTAGGGAAAGCCGAATAATTGGATATTTACCAAATCCCATCTTGTTTGTCAATTTGCAACCCCCCTCCCCCCTTCCCCCCAAGCTTTTGAAATCGCCCTCAATGAAGGAGCAAGAACCATGGTTACACTATATTTTATTAAATTTATTTTTAACAAATGTTATAAATCCTTGGTTATTGTACTTTCTTACTCGTAATAATCTTTCCATAACATCAATAACGAAGTTCTCTAATTTCGCTTTTTATTGCTTGAAAGTATCTCGTTGCCAGTTTGTAGGGATTTTTTATATTCAATTTCCATCACTAACTTTTAATTCTAATGTTTGCCTAATAGACTATCATATCTATCAAATATTATTCTTTAAAATTAGCGGTAACCTATTATTAAATAAAAATGCCTCTAAAATTTGGCAGTACTGATCTGGTGAAAGGGGTGTTTGATTAAAAGCTATTATTTACATTTGGGACCTATGTCTGGATGTTATGTCGTTCGTGGAGGACCTGGGGGGGGGGGTTCTAGGATATCCTCTCCCGTATTCATGCGATATTCGGAAAGTGAAGAAAAGAAAACTTGAAAAACTTCGAACTTCTAGAACGGGGCTTGGATTAAAACTTGGAACCTCCCGTCTACCAGCATTTAGAACAGAATTTCCTGAAAAAACCTCTAAATCTTTTCAAAATTTCATTTTATTCTTTCATTGTGCAGGATTTTTTATTTCTTATTTCAAAAACGTTATTTTTTTTACTTTCTTCTATATGTATATATAGAGAAAGTATTGGATTCGTGAAAATTTTCGAACTCCGGTTTTCGATGGATTTACACGTTTTGGGATGCCCTGAACACGATTTGATAGTTTTTAGAAAATGTGTGTCTGTGTGTCCTGTGTGTGTGTGTATCACGAATTTTGTGGACTCTGTATCTCACGAACCAATGAACGAAATTTAACCAAACTTGGTATTTAGTTGGACCCGGACATTAACTGGTGCTGATTAGATTTGGGGATCATTCGCTCAACAGGTGGCGCTGTGATCGCATTTTTCCTAAATTTTTAACATGGCAGTATAGAACAAAATTTCGTATAAACGTACATAATGAGAGTTATTTTAACTTGTGATTGTAAAATTAATATGAATTATTGATAATAGTAGTAGTTAACTAGGAAAAAAATTTTGTACTTGTAGGGCATCGCTTCTCTCCCTGGGGGTAAGTACCCCCGGAGGGAGTAAATTTTCAAGATGGGTATCTTTCGAAAGGTCTCGTCAATACCTTTAAAACGAATGGTTGAACTATAGATCTGTGATAATTTAAAACAAAGTTATCGATTTTTTTTACTTTTAATTTTTTTAATTTTTAACATTGAGAATAAAATGGACTTTTTTTTGGATATTTAGTGTTATACTACTTCTCTAATATGGAAATCGTCTGCATCATCATGGAAGATAATTTTTTTTAAATAATAATTTTATTAAATTATTTTTACTGAGTGAATTTGTAAAAGAAAATATAGAAGAAAGTCATGTTGGGGCCACAACATACTAGTTTTCTTTTAACCAGATACCCTTAATGTTTTTTATCTATCAATCAGAGCCCGATTAAGCTTTGAAGCTAGGGGAAGCTCAGCATCATTTTGGGGCCCCCTTTCATTTCGGAAAATCTTGTTTTCCTGTTACATATTGTAATATAAAAATGCTATAGACCAAAAAATAGTGTGTGTTAATTATTTTTATTTATTAAATTTTATTTATTTATTTATTTATTTTTTTTTTCATACATCTGAGTAGTTTCTACACAGAACATTAAAATCATACAACTTTTTAATTAAGAACATTCAGATTTTTGAGGTTAAATAACAGATTTTTCCCGAAATAGTGAGTGTTTTTCAGAAAAAATTCAATCTCAGTGGGAAAATATGAAACAAAAAATTCAACACCATGTTTTTAATCCTTATGGGGTCCCCTCTTAAATTTTAGAGGGGAAGCTTGTGCTTCCTGAGCCTTTTGGATAATCAGGCCCTGATATCAATGATTTACAAGAGTTAGAATTCGAGAACAACTTATTTTGATCATGATTAGAAATTAAAAATATATCAAAGAAATTAAAAAAGGACTGCGTTCGACTGATGTTGACCCACCCATTTTCTGTTAAGAACATACATAGTGTTTGGAACTTCAACTTTCCAATTTAGTTCGTTAAGACTGTCAAGTGCGACGTGTTTGGTATATAGTTAAGTAACTTCTACTCCACACTCCACATCAAATTCCATCCTGTTAAGACTGTCAAAGTGTTTGGCCGAGCTTTAACAACTTTTTTACGACCATTTTTAACAATTTCTCTAGTATAGTTATGATTAGATTAGTATTCATTTAAACGTTACCCACCCTTGGTTCATCCCCTTTTACGGGATTCGAACCCATCAGTCGTCCAACAGTCCAAGCCTCCAAGACGCTGGATTACAGGAACACGCCACTGTTCCCAGCATTATTCTAAGCTTTTCATAGCCTTTTATTCATTAGATTAAAGCAGAAAATCTTGTATTAGATATCAATAACATTCATATTACTTACGTTACATATGTATAGTATGAACTTGTATATTTAGATTTAAATTGTTCGGCTTCCAAAGGTATATTCTTAGTACATATTTCTGTTGATTATTATTGTTAAAATAATTTATTAAAAATTAAACAGATTACGACATCGATTAACGAATTCAGTAAAGTGCTGCCATCTATTGTTCAGAGTCTTGATGAAGTTCAACATCTGAAAACTTATATTATAACAACTATAACTAAGGTATAGTCCAAATGCAGCCCGACATACCAGCTGTTTTATTTCCCCCCATCCCCACCTATACCAATTGCAGTCCGCATTTTTAAATCCCTTATGTCAATTGCGGCCGGACTGAAAACATCGCCAAGTGCGCCGATTTGTCAAATAAGGATTATAATTATGTATAAGTGATATTTTTAAAAAAGAAATCAAATGACGTTTCGAATTTTCAGTATTTATATAGATTTCATATTAACATTGTGTAATTAGAAAAAATGCGTAATGTATTCGTAATTACACTACGTTATTGTGTATTCATTAGTTTTATCATGTATTAGTTATCTACAGTCATAGTTGAACAACATATTTGGGTGATATACTTTATGAATTTATTGTTAAATTAATTTACATGGAGGATTATAATATTAATAATTCACTATTAGTTATTAATTTCACAAATGAATTTTTAATAATTCAATTATTAATTTCACTATTCAAATTTTAAATAAAATTAATTTTCATATATGTATATATTTTTTAAAAAGGTTCCAATAATAAAATTCCTATTCATAATTTTGTCATAC
Source organism: Salticus scenicus (assembly GCA_963930645.1). Taxonomy (NCBI): domain Eukaryota; kingdom Metazoa; phylum Arthropoda; class Arachnida; order Araneae; family Salticidae; genus Salticus; species Salticus scenicus. The sequence goes on along the minus strand of OZ005648.1, from coordinate 352,208,097 downwards.
ACAAAACCTTTAAATGCAACATTACTTTTGGACGTAGAAATTTTAATTACAATAATTTTGCTAAACAATTGTTTAATATGGATAATCCACCTTGTTTGTTCTGATACAAAATACAATCCTTATTTAACTCATGCATATGAAACATGTTATTACTGGTAATATTAATATTGATGAAAATATTTCCTTAATCAATGTTACTAAATTTCGCTCGCAGTATGCAACATATAATTTCGCAATATGGTGTTGAATTCCGACTTCCTTCCGGAGGCAACATCAAAGATATTCTTACACAGCTTAATTTAGACTAAAATTTATTCATTTACAGAATTGCTATAGATTATAATAACCTGTTGAAGCTTTTAATGATTGAAAATACATTCTACAGAATAAGTTTGAAATATATTTAGTATTAAAAATACATAATTCATCATTTAAAAATCAGTTTTATAACTATAAAGAAATAAATCAGGCTTTAAATTTATTATTACTTATGTTAATAAAGCAACTAATAATTATGCTATTATTTGTAAAAAAAAAAAAAAAAAGATCAACAACTTATTTTTGATAATATTGATAATTGCAATATCTTTGTAAAATCTTATTAAACTATTGAAACAAGAGATTTTACTACAAATTAATTAATACTAAAATTACTAATTATAATTATATTATAAATTATAATTATCTGCCTTTAAATTAACTCTTGACACAAACTTTTAGGTTAAATGAGTGAAAGCGTGAAAGTAGAGTTGAAATATTTTTTACAATATATGAAAACCTCATGATTTCTCTTGTTTATAAGTTTCAAATTATTAGAATGTGATTTTGCATTTAATCATGTTCTGCGCAGTTATTAGTGCAAATATTGATCTTTATTCCAATTTGATATTTTCGTGATATTTATTAACAGTTTTAATAGATTATTGTATTGTGATAATATATTTGACGTATGTATGGAGAGTCTTATGCTAATCAAATGATGACGAAAAATAAGTAATTCGATTGCTTTATTCGATCAAAGTAGGAATGTGAATATATATTTTTAAAGCCAACATTATTGAGCAAGGTAACTTATGCTAAGAGTAATAAATTAAATAATCTGGTATGTTACTCACACGACTTTCTCTTACCCTGAAATTTAATACTATAAATACAGGTTGGAGATTAAGAGGTAAGATAACGGGTACTGTTATGTAAACCTATGTTAAACAATTCAAATTAGGCTTCGGAAGAATTTTCTATGATAATTAGTTCTGTGTGAAGGGGGCTACCACCCCCTCAACCCCCCCCCCGTTTCATTAATGAACCTACATTTATATAGAATTTAATTCTGTTATTAAAATTAAAAGTTTCCTTAAAATTATACAGACAATTTTCACACGCAACATTCATTGAAACTTATCAATTTTGGTCAAACTTTTCTAGAAACAAACTTATATTAACTTCAAAATACAACATTTGGATCTCTTAAAATTATTCTTTTTTAAGTTATTCTAAGAGTAGTATAACACTAAATATACAAAAAAATGTTGAATTTGTTCTCAATATTACATAATAAATAAATAAATAAATAAATAATATATATATATATATTGTTTAAATTAAAACAATCGATAACTTTATTTTAAATTATCGCAGATCAATGGTTCAACCATTCGTTTTAAAGGTATTGGCGAGCTCTTTTCAAAGATACCCATCATGAAAATTTACTTCCCTCGAGGGGGGATTGGGAGCGAGGCCCCTACATACACAATTTTTTTTTCCCAGTTGACTATCTCTATATTACAAGATATATATATTCGTTTCATTTGGTTTAGTGCAGTCTATAGGTGTTAAGTTCTACTTACCTGCGATTTCCCCCATAGACGTAATGTATTTGAATACTTTCGAGTGTCCCTGTACACGAACCATTTACTTCATCTCAACGAAAAGCTTACTGTAGCATCCCTATATGATACACATTTAGAATACCGAGTTTCAAATTTCTTCTAATATTTGTTATTGAAATATGCTGATAACATACACACACACACACACACACACACACACAGACCATTCACTAAAAACATGATTTTCGTATTCAGGGGACCTCAGAACATGTAAATATAACAAAAATTCACTTTCGAAAATTTGACCCTAAAACAATACTTTCTCTACCTTACGGGCCAGATAAAGTAAAAATTACCAGTCGCAAAATAAATTATAATAATGTCGTGCAAAGAGCTTTGGCGATTTTGGTGAGAAAAATTCTTTCAAGGGAAACATCAGTTCAGTTATAACATCCTCGGCTGCAGTTGGTATAGGTGGGGAGAATGGACCGTATTTGGTCTATGGGGAAGTTTAAAATGCCATTTCCGCCCGCAATTAACCTAGACCCTAAAGTATAACTAAAACTTATACTATAACCAAACTTATTTGACTTTCCTTTCCTTTCTTTTTCATTTTTGTTTTTAACGTAGTCAAAACGTTAAACATTTTATTCATATTAAAATCAACTGGATATATTAAATCAAATTTAATAACTGTTGTTAAATTAACAAAAAACATTTCATATATATTTTTTTCTTTTACAGAAAATTGTGAACATTAAAAATTCTAAAGTGTTGTCATCTTTTACATAGATTTTTGATGAATTTCAACATCTCAAAAGTAATGATATACCTCATTTGATATATTTTTCATTGTTTAAATGTAATTAAAACGTAAAACATTTTATTAAAAAGTACAATCAAATGCTTTTATTAAATAAAATTTAAGCCGTGTTGTTAAATTAATAAAGAACATTTTAAGACACATGCATATATTATATACCGAGCGACTCTGCGCTCGAAGTTGGTAGATCCCAGGTCGTGCTCCTTGTTGCAATTAAAATCACACATTTATTTATAAACGTAAATGAAACAAAAATGCGTATAATTAAAATTACACATTTATTTATAAAAGGAAATTAAACAAACATGTGTGTAATTTATATATATGTAAAAATACTTTATGTTTATATAATACAATTTAAAAAGTGATTTGTATGTAAATATGGGCAGGTAAAAATGTTTCTTTTTTAACATGAGCGATAAATTGCTAGATGTAAAAGCGGGAAGCCATAATTGTAAAATGTAGGAGGGAGAATTGTAATGTGTCCCTGATATGAATCTTAGAGACAGTCCGGCGATGCAGAGAAGAAAGCGTTTGACATTAAACGACAAAAGCTCACGAAAATGGTTTATTGCAGCTATAAAAGAGGAAAAAAGAGATGGAGCAGATTTTCGAGAACGGAGAGTTCTAAGAAGTACGCAGGGAATCAAGATAAGAGAAGCATAGAAGTACATTGGTAAAAAAAACGACCACTAAAAAAAAGGGAAAGGCCCCGTGTGTGGCAGAAGGCGGAGTCAAAATAGGCCTGTAAGTGAAAAATACAAAATATCGTCGGATGATGGAAAATTTTTGAATTATAAGCCCTGAATCAGAGGTTGGACCCTCGTCGATGCTAGACCGGGGAAGCGGCCGGTAAGATTGCAGAAGCAGAAATCATCGAAGGAATGGAGCCTTCGGAGGTGAATTATGCTGAAAAGGAGATGCTCCCCGGAATTAAAGGTTGGATCCTCGCCGCAGTGATGATGCCCCGAAAATTTTGGTGAAAGTTCTCAAAAATAGCCAAAGATGCCTGATGCCCAAATTCTGGATTAGTGTAATGTTGAACGCTCGTCGTCGGGTGAGTCTCTACTTTAAATTATATAAAAAAAAGAAAATATCTAAAGTTTTTAGATTTCATTTTTTTTCTTCCTCCTAAAAAAAACTGGCTGAGTCCCGCTCACACAAGTGCTCACACAAGGATATCTCCTTAATTGAATGTTGATAAAGAATTTTTTATGTTTAGAATAAAAGAAGAATAAAAGGTAATTTGTTATAAATTCTTATTGTTTTTTCTCATTGGTTTCTAGATAAATTATTCCTAGAAGACCGCTTAATAAAATAGGAAATAATTTTAGTATTCAAAATTTTATTTTATGACCCAGTAAAAATTTAATGAACTTGGGTATTATTTAGATTATTATTTTTTTAGAAATAGACCAACGCAATGTATGATACAGATTGGAGAGTATCTCTAAAATAACAATTTCTCTCCAACACTCCTCAACCTAGGGCTGTTCGAAGTTTGTTTTATCCTCCGAAACTCCGAACTAAAAAGAAACCCCACAAAAAGCTCACCACCCCAAGCTTAGGTCCCTAGTGCAGTCAACTGGCCTTAATCTTAACATCAACACTTTTAAACCATATGGTAAACATTTTAAATAATAATGTAAAACTAGTATGTTGTGGCCGCCACATGACTTTCTTCTATATTTTCCTATACAAATTCACTCAGTAAAAATAATTTATTAAAATTACTATTTAAAAAATATTATCTTCCATGATAATGCAGACGATTTCCATATTAAAGACGTAGTATAACACTAAATATCTAAAATAAATCAGTTTTATTCTCAATATTAAAAAAAAAAAAAAAAAAATCGATAACTTTGTTTTAAATTATCACAGATCTATAGTTCAACCATTCGCTTTAAAAGTATTGACGAGACCTTTCGAAAGATACCCATCTTAAAAATTTACTTCCACCGGGGGGTACATCCCCCCCCCTAGGGAAGGGGGAAACGATGCCCCCAAATGCACAAATTTTTTTTCCTAGTTAACTACTTCTATTATCAATAATTCATATTAATTTTACAATCACAAGTTAAAAATAACTCTCATTATGTACATTTATACGAAATTTTGTACTATACTGCCATGTTAAAGATTTAGTAAAAATGCGATTACAGCGCCACCTGTTAAGCGATTGATCCCCAAATCTAATCAGCACCAGTTTATGTCAGGGTCCAACTAACTACCAAGTTTGGTTAAATTTCGTTCATTGGTTCGTGAGGTACAGCGTCCACAAAATTCGTGATACACACACACAGACAGACAGACAGACATTTTCTAAAAACTATCAAATCGTTTTCAGGACATCCCAAAACGTGTGAATCCATCGAAAACCGGAGTTCGAAAAATTTCACGAATCCAATACTTTCTCTATATTACATATAGAAGAAAGTAAAAATCAGATGAGAAACAACAACATGACTTTCATTACCCACAATTAAACGTATTATAGGCATTTTTTAGAGATAATGTGATCAGAAGACATAAAATTGACCTAAAAAATTAAAAACCTAAGATTTTTCAGATAAGATAAACTTGCTATACGTGTAAAGACGTATGAAACAAAGTTTAGATAGCGAGTTAAAAAATAAGAAGAAGAAAAAAAAAAAAAAACTGGTAGAGTTTTTTTTTTATTTTTTTAATACGAATTTCCGACATCTGAAAGACTCACCCACCAGAAAAGAATAATCACAAAAGGATATTTAAAAGGGAGTTAATATGTCGAGTTTGAAAAAAATCTGTAACCGCCGTTTTTAAAGGAACGCACCTGCGAAACCTAAAATTTAGCTATATATATATATAGGACGCCTATTAATTTTCCTGAACTAACCAACTATATCATTCGAAAGGACATCTAATATAGTGTTTATATAGCAACTTTGAAGAAAATCGTTAGAGCCGTTTTTGAGTACGGACACATTTCTGGTTTTCCAATTTTCCCCAAAATTTGGAAAATTCATCCGTACACTAGACTTGTCATAATTCTGGAGTTTCGTAGTTCTATCTTTATTAGTTTCGGAGATATGATAGCTAAAAGATTCCCCCATACATACAAACATACACACACACTGACCGATTGTCCAAAACTACTTTTTTGGACTCAGGAGACCTTAAAGCGTGTAAATCAGGTGAAAACTCGATATCGAATTTTTCAACCGAATACAATACTTCCATTACCTACGGTAGTAGGGTGACGGAAGTAAAAGGCTAAAGAGCTGCCATCTTTTGCATGGAATCGTGATTAATTTCAATATCTGAAAACTTTTGCTATACAACATTTCACTTAAAAAAAAAAAAAAAAATGTGCGTATGTATATGCATATATATATGTATATATGTTTTTAATGCAATCGAAACGTAAAACATTTTGTTCGATAATGCAATCAAATGCTTTTTAAGCCCTGTTGTTAAATTAATAAAGAACATTTGATATATTTTTTTTCTTAACCAAATTGTAAAACCTTTTGAAAAATAATGTGAAAAATGCTTTTATAAAATCTCATTTAACCTCCATTGTTACATTAATAATCTGGTGTGATCAAGGGGGAGCTATGGGCAATCAAGCCCCTTCCATATGCTTCAAATTTTGCCTATTGATTATTAAATTAAATTAAATCAATTTATTTATTTTTAAATGTATATACAGTCTACCTTTTTCTCACCACTAACCTCCTTCAAAGAATTTAAAATTAAAAGTATGTATTCATTATTTCACATTCATAAGACCCCAAAACACGTAATTATAGGGGGAAAAAAGAAATCGGTGTTAAAAACTGGATTTTAAAAATACTTTGTCCACGTCATGGGTATGAGGGAGTAATTATCATTTCTAAGTCATTTTTCTGGACTTAGTAAAATTTAATAAAGCACTTCTATCAATTACATTCAATTGAAAAGAACATTTTCGTTTAATTTTGTGTAGCCCTGTACAGTGTACTATATAAAATATATAGGCATCACAGAATATACTTAAATTTATCACAATAGGAAAAACACATAAAAAACCTGAAATGTACTTCCAGCAATTTTCAAGTACTCTTTAACTACATTTCTTGCGACGATGGAAGCCTCTGCGCAAGTGCGGATTCAACGAGTCCACTAATAAAATAGGGGAGACAAGCTTTTCGTTGAGAGAAAATAAGCGATAAGAGAATTAGAGGTCTGCACGGGCAGGAATTTCGAGGCCCGGGCCCGGCCCGCCCGTACGAAAACTTTGCTTACCCAGCCCGGCCCGTTATGAAGTCGAAACATTAGGCCCGGGCCCGACCCGGGCCGTTTATTTTTTAACGGTTTATGGCCCAGCCCGGCCCGGACAAAAAACGATAAAATCAGGCCCGGCCCGATTCAAAAATATGTAAAATAACAAAAAAAAAAAAAGAATGCCTTTTCATAAAAAAGTTTTTTAATATGTGTTTTGCAGATGTTTTATATAACCAAACAATGTACGTTCTTTAACAAAACTGCTGAAATTTTACAAGACAATTATACATAAACAGAAATTCATTATTATAGACAAGGCACAAAGACAAACAGAAAGTCAAATCGAAAATATTAGCATTCATCAAACAATATAGGCAGGTATTTAAAATGGTTAATACTAGTGATATAAAATTTTTCAATTCTACTAAAACTATATTTTTTAAATATTAATTTTTACTAAAACTATATTTATAAATTTTTTAATTCTACTAAAACTATATTTTTAAATTTTCCAAGAACTGTTTAAATTTTTGTTCAAAACTTGTTTATTTTTACAAGCTATTTTTATAAAGACTCTTTAAATTTTAATTGCATTTAAGAACTTTTCTTTGAATTTTGACATTACTTGTAATTAGGACTGTATATACATAGGGTATTTCAGAGAGCAAGATATTTTGTTAGACCGACTTTTATTTTTGTTTTCACTTCAATAGAGAAAGAGAGAATTTTTATCCCCACACAGATGTTGTTGAAAGATGTTAGCAGGGGTGCAGTTTTCTTGGAAAAAAGTGTTTCGTGTGAGGTCATTGTATCTTTCGCAAGGGGGAAGTTGAGTTTTCGGGTTTTCAGGAATGTATCTTGCGCATATAATGGCATTTTTTTACGAGGGAGTGAGGTAACTGTAGATTTTAATGGGATCTGTGGATTACATAAATTCGAGTTTTGTGACATAAGGATTTGACTTAAGCCTTGTCGAGGTCAAAAAGTTAAGGCTGGAATTTTGGTGCAAGCTGACGGAGAAATCCCATATGGTTTCCTTTCACAAACAGGGTGGCCGGCGGGAAATTTTTTTTTCTTTTCATTTCATTGCGTTGGGGTGAGATATGCCCCTCCTTTGGCGAGACGAGTTAACCAATCACCTCTTTGTGGATTTATAGACTAGGTGGAGTTTTGGAAAAAGATGAATTTTGAGTGGACCAAGGGAAGTTTGTCTAAGGCCGGTGGCAGCATTTCTGGGGTTGATCTGCTCTTTTTGGGGGAAATAGAGGGGCTTTCGAGGACATTCCGTAGATACAGCAGGACTGTCGGCTGGTCTCTCTTAAAAAGGAAGAGGGAGCCCTCGGGCTCTCTCGAACAGGCCACTTGCAGATGCACCTTCAACCAGGATGGTTCTCTTTTTTCTGCTCTCCCGTACTAACTCATGATGCAGGGAAGAACTCCGTGAAATGGGAGCGGGCCTCGGCATACCCCTACGGTTGATGCAAGCGTGAAATGGTAGCGGGTCTCGGCGTACCCCTACGGTTGATGCAAACGTGAAATGGTAGCGGGCCTCGGCGTAGTTCTCCGGTGGAGTCCAGAAACGCACCGGGTCAGGGACCGTGGACATTAAACTGAGAATAAAGATCGATACTCCTAATCCAGCGAAGCAGCTATAGCATGTCCGAACCCCAGCTTAGAAATGATAAAGTCTAATACACCAGTAGTATCGCTTCTTAACGATGTGAGAACTTCAATCCGCACTAGTGAATCCTAGTTAAAAAGACTCCTCTACTTGCCACCTCCGTATCCTAGGTTCCTGAAAATTCTCGCTAGAGAAGAGTCCTCTCTCCCCCAGGTTTCAAAGGGCTGAATATCTGGAAGAGTTTTCATGTAAGTCAATTATATTTATTTCCTTAATGTGTAATCTATTCAGATTTTATCATAATTTTTTATGAACTCATATCTTTAGAAGATTCTTATAATGTCTAACTAAAAGCCAGTAGCAAGGCATTCATACATGTTAGGTTTAATGAGAACATTATAAAAGGACATTAAAAAAATACAATTTATGTCAAATACGAGAACTGTGGATGAAAGAAAAATTGTAATAGTTTATTTTTGTTTAAAATATATATATATATATATATATACGATTTATAAAATTTTTCAATTCTACTAAAACTATATTTTTTAAAATTTAATTTTTACTAAAACTGTATTTATAAATTTTTTAATTCTACTAAAACTATATTTTTAAATTTTCCAAGAACTGTTTAAATTTTTATTCAAAACTTGTTTATTTTTACAAGCTATTTTTATAAAGACTCTTTAAATTTTAATTGCATTTAAGAAATTTTCTTTGAATTTTGACATTACTTGTAATTATGACTGTATATAGATAGGGTATTTCATATAATGGCATTTTTTTTACGAGGGAGTGAGGTAACTGTAGATTTTAATGGGATCTGTGGATTACATAAATTCGAGTTTTGTGACATAAGGATTTGACTTAAGCCTTGTCGAGGTCAAAAAGTTAAGGCTGGAATTTTGGTGCAAGCTGACGGAGAAATCCCATATGGTTTCCTTTCACAAACAGGGTGGCCGGCGGGAAATTTTTTTTTCTTTTCATTTCATTGCGTTGGGGTGAGATATGCCCCTCCTTTGGCGAGACGAGTTAACCAATCACCTCTTTGTGGATTTATAGACTAGGTGGAGTTTTGGAAAAAGATGAATTTTGAGTGGACCAAGGGAAGTTTGTCTAAGGCCAGTGGCAGCATTTCTGGGGTTGATCTGCTCTTTTTGGGGGAAATAGAGGGGCTTTCGAGGACATTCCGTGGATACAGCAGGACTGTCGGCTGGTCTCTCTTAAAAAGGAAGAGGGAGCCCTCGGGCTCTCTCGAACAGGCCACTTGCAGATGCACCTTCAACCAGGATGGTTCTCTTTTCTCTGCTCTCCCGTACTAACTCATGATGCAGGGAAGAACTCCGTGAAATGGGAGCGGGCCTCGGCATACCCCTACGGTTGATGCATGCGTGAAATGGTAGCGGGTCTCGGCGTACCCCTACGGTTGATGCAAACGTGAAATGGTAGCGGGCCTCGGCGTAGTTCTCCGGTGGAGTCCAGCAACGCAAGCGGGTCAGGGACCGTGGACATTAAACTGAGAATAATGATCGATACTCCTAATCAAGCGAAGCAGCTATAGCATGTCCGAACCCCAGCTGAGAAATGATAAAGTCTAATACACCAGTAGTATCGCTTCTTAACGATGTGAGAACTTCAATCCGCACTAGTGAATCCTAGTTAAAAAGACTGCTCTACTTGCCATCTCCGTATCCTAGGTTCCTGAAAATTCTCGCTAGAGAAGAGTCCTCTCTCCCCCAGGTTTCAAAGGGCTGAATATCTGGAAGAGTCTTCATGTAAGTCAATTATATTTATTTCCTTAATGTGTAATCTATTCAGATTTTATCATAAATTTTTATGAACTCATATCTTTAGAAGATTCTTATAATGTCTAACTAAAAGCCAGTAGCAAGGCATTCATACATGTTAGGTTTAATGAGAACATTATAAAAGGACATTAAAAAAATACAATTTATGTCAAATACAAGAACTGTGGATGAAAGAAAAATTGTAATAGTTTATTTTTGTTTAAAAAAAAATATATATATATATATACGATTTATAAAACTTTTCAATTCTACTAAAACTATATTTTTAAATTTTAATTTTTACAAAAACTATATTTATGAAATTTTTCAATTCTACTAAAACTATATTTTTTAAAATTTAATTTTTACTAAAACTATATTTATAAATTTTTTAATTCTACTAAAACTATATTTTTAAATTTTCGAAGAACTGTTTAAATTTTTATTCAAAACTTGTTTATTTTTACAAGCTATTTTTATAAAGACTCTTTAAATTTTAATTGCATTTAAGAAATTTTCTTTGAATTTTGACATTACTTGTAATTAGGACTGTATATAGATAGGGTATAGTGTGACTGTCAGGAGTTGGCCCCTGTCAATCAAACGTGACGTAGGCAGCGACGATGCTATTACCTTGAAATCGGTTGAGGGTGAAAAGGGAGGTAGTTTGCTATCTTTACGAGTTTTGCGACATTTTGGCGAAAATACTGTTCATTACCTACTTACTTATTTCCAAATTAGGAGAACTTTTGGGCTTTCTAATATGTTATATCATTAAAAAATATTTGTTACATTATAACTAATTATTAATACGATGAGGATTGTTATGATTGTCTAAACGATATTTCAAAGTTTCGGTTAGCAGTCTTTTTTTTCTCTCTTCTTCATTGTTTTTTTCTTTCTTTCTTTCCTTATGTCCTAATTTGGACCTAGCACCATAAATAAAACTACCAATCTACCAACCTTTCTTTCTCCTTGCTTTCTTTCTCTTAGTAAAAAAGTGAAAAGAAAAGAAAAGGAAAAAAAAAAAAAAGAAAGAAAAATATTTAAAATTTAAATAAAGAACTGCACTACTGTAATTATATATATATATATATATATATATATATATTTTCTTTCTTTTCTTTTTGGCAAAATACATAGAAATTAAAAGCCATTCTAACAGTAATGTAAGAAATTATCTTTCATATATATTCATATCTGATATGTATGCAAATATTCTGAGAGCTATTGTACATAATGCTGTAAATTATGCGTACAGCTCAATTTATTTTTATAAAATTCCCCATTTATTGATTCAGTATTTTTAAAAATGTTTTTCTTTTCTTAAAAAAAAAAAAAAAAAAAAAAAAAAAAAGTACAGCGTAAAAACTTTTTTCATTTTTATTTTTTAAATGTTTTCAAAGAAAATTATTTTTTTCCTGAAATACAAAATAAAATGCGTAGACAATAATTTATAATCCATGCAAACAGCACGATTTTTTTTTCTTGTTTAAATTTATTGCTGGAAACTTCTTTATGCAAATAAGGTATTAGTGCTTATTGAAATTTCAGACATTATTGAAAAGTGTTTTTTTTTCCCCTTTTAGTTTATGTGTCATTAATTTTTAAATATTAACACATGTTCCTTTTAACAGGCAAAACGAATTTCAGCTAGCGAAAAGTAAAAATTATTGGCTTGATGTGTTATTTTCATGGCAACCTTCTTTTTTCCCCACCCATTCATTCTTTTCACTTTGTGCACCCCTTCCTTAAAGTAAACTCTTCGAAAAGAAGGAGGGACGAAGGGCCAACTCGTGAAAGTTGAACTATATTTCAGAGAGCAAGATATTTTGTTAGACCGACTTTTATTTTTGTTTTCACTTCAATAGAGAAAGAGAGAATTTTTATCCCCACACAGATGTTGTTGAAAGATGTTAGCAGGGGTGCAGTTTTCTTGGAAAAAAGTGTTTCGTGTGAGGTCATTGTATCTTTCGCAAGGGGGAAGTTGAGTTTTCGGGTTTTCAGGAATGTATCTTGCGCATATAATGACATTTTTTTACGAGGGAGTGAGGTAACTGTAGATTTTAATGGGATCTGTGGATTACATAAATTCGAGTTTTGTGACATAAGGATTTGACTCAAGCCTTGTCGAGGTCAAAAAATTAAGGCTGGAATTTTGGTGCAAGCTGACGCAGAAATCCCATATGGTTTCCTTTCACAAACAGGGTGGCCGGCGGGAATTTTTTTTTTCTTTTCACTTCATTGCGTTGGGGTGAGATATGCCCCTCCTTTGGCGAGACGAGTTAACCAATCACCTCTTTGCGGATTTATAGACTAGGTGGAGTTTTGGAAAAAGATGAATTTTGAGTGGACCAAGGGAAGTTTGTCTAAGGCCGGTGGCAGCATTTCTTGGGTTGATCTGCTCTTTTTGGGGGAAATAGAGGGGCTTTCGAGGACATTCCGTGGATACAGCAGGACTGTCGGCTGGTCTCTCTTAAAAAGGAAGAGGGAGCCCTCGGGCTCTCTCGAACAGGCCACTTGCAGATGCACCTTCAACCAGGATGGTTCTCTTTTCTCTGCTCTCCCGTACTAACTCATGATGCAGGGAAGAACTCCGTGAAATGGGAGCGGGCCTCGGCATACCCCTACGGTTGATGCAAGCGTGAAATGGTAGCGGGCCTCGGCGTACCCCTACGGTTGATGCAAACGTGAAATGGTAGCGGGCCTCGGCGTAGTTCTTCGGTGGAGTCCAGCAACGTAAGCGGGTCAGGGACCGTGGACATTAAACTGAGAATAAAGATCGATACTCCTAATCCAGCGAAGCAGCTATAGCATGTTCGGACCCCAGCTTAGAAATGATAAAGTCTAATACACCAGTAGTATCGCTTCTTAACGATGTGAGAACTTCAATCCGCACTAGTGAATCCTAGTTAAAAAGACTCCTCTACTTGCCACCTCCGTATCCTAGGTTCCTGAAAATTCTCGCTAGAGAAGAGTCCTCTCTCCCCCAGGTTTCAAAGGGCTGAATATCTGGAAGAGTCTTCATGTAAGTCAATTATATTTATTTCCTTAATGTGTAATCTATTCAGATTTTATCATAATTTTTTATGAACTCATATCTTTAGAAGATTCTTATAATGTCTAACTAAAAGCCAGTAGCAAGGCATTCATACATGTTAGGTTTAATGAGAACATTATAAAAGGACATTAAAAAAATACAATTTATGTCAAATACAAGAACTGTGGATGAAAGAAAAATTGTAATAGTTTATTTTTATTTAAAAAAAAAAAAAAGTAGAAAATTATTTGTTTACAGTAAAATAAATATGGAATTTTGTTTAACTTTGAAAGATCTGGTTTTTTGTTCTCTTTTATTTTATCTGTTTCAATTTATAAGTGTATTTATCTTTTGTGAAAAAAAATTTAGAATTCATTCCTCTTTTCAATATATATATATATCTTTATTAGAACTTATATGTTTATTTATTTGAAGAGATCCATTAACACATTAAAAGAATTCGGAGGGTAAATGAAAGATAATATTAGGGTAAAAAAGGTAATAGGTAGATAATTTTGAAAAAATTAAATTTATCAATAATTAGCAGTGATGGCAGTGCCTCATATTATTTTTGTGATGGGATAAAAGATATAGATATATATATATATATATTGATGATGTTAAGTATTTTAAGAATAATTAATGGATAAGGTCTTTATTGGTACCTTATATGTAGTAGTAACGATTTATAGAATGAAATCCGTTGGACGCCCTCAGTTAGCCACTTCAATCCTCTGCCATGGAATTGTGAATAAATAAATTTTCTTGTACCAAAAATCAGAAAAGAAATATATTAAAGTTTAAATAAGCTGTATAGTCAATCCTTTGTCATAGATTGTAGGATATAAAATCTGGTCAATAAACAATTCTCAGCGAAGATTGAGGTGGTAGCTTGTTTTGCTTTTCAGGTGGAGACTAAGAAGAGCTGAATAAATAAAAACTTTTAACACTGCATTTCTCTTTAATAATCTTTTGTTGTCTGAGTACTGAGGTGTCCAGTTAGACGTTTAGAGTTAGGTTAAAACTGGCTAGTTGACTGTGAGGTTGTAAAAAAAAAAAAAAAAAAAAAATTAATAATAATAATAATAATAATAATAATAATAATAATAATAATAATAATAAATAAATAAACAAAAGAGAGTAGTAATTTTAATACCTGAACTCCTGAACATAGTAAAGGATGTCAATAAAAAAATTAATGAATTTAAGATCTGAACAATTGTAAGGTGTAGTTTTATCCGTGAGATTTAATAATAAAGTAACAGATAAAGTTACATCACTGTCATCATTGTTTTTTTTTTTTTTTTTTTTCTTGGGCTTATTTATTTATTTATTTATTTTTTTTTTTGGTACACAACGCTTGAAGTTTCTTTTTTGGACTAAAGAAAATTATATTTTTTGGGGAAATTAAACCAAAAGAAAAGGAAATAGTTCAGTTTTATTTTTACGATTTACACTATAGGTCGTGGCTAAAATTCTGGTGCCTTCTTTGTTAAATGTTAGGGATGTGACTTTGCTTGGATGTAAACCTTTATTATGAGAATACTCTTTTTTTTGGCAGTTGAGTAGAAAACCAGGGAAAACTCTGGACCTTAATATTTAGGCTTTACAACAGAAACTTAATATATATATTAAATTACTTATAAAGATAATAAGTTATGTGTTAAAATCTGTATTAAAGATAAAAAATCCAGGCAAGGCTTAGTATACCTTTAAAAATAAAAAAAAAATGCTAATTTTATAGATCATATAGAATGAAATTTTTAGTTAAAGAAAGCACCAGAACAGTGAAAATGCACTTTCAACCATTTCCTCTTATATACCATAATGTATCCGAATCTTTCATGTGCTCCGGTAAACAAAACTTTAATGTTAATCCAACCATATTTAATAGAAAAGTTGCTTTTGCCCATGATAAAAATGATGCTACTTTCGTCCACTGAAGAAAAGGAAAAGGAGCCTTAGAGAAAAAGTTACAGCGGAAAGATTTTTATAGCCTTTATACCACCTAAATTCAACAGATCATAAGAAACAAACTCTTATACACAGTAATGTATCTAATTTCTTTTGTTATGTACATGTACGCAAACTGGTAGTGACATGCATACTATTTTGAATAGGAAACCATCCAATATTACTTTAAATAAAATATATTAATTTCGAGGCATGCTAAAAGTGTTTGCGAAAAATCAGATTTCGGACAGACAGACTGATAGACAATTAAATTGACGTTACAGAAACTTTTTTAACAAAATAGAACTTTATGTGACATACAAGCCTGTAAAATTACGTAAAATAAATGACTGAAGAAATATTTTCTCATTTTCCTTTTTCGTTGATTAACGAGGAAACCAAAAAAAGATTCGGGCCGACACGGCCCGGAGAAAATTTCATTCAGGCCCGGCCTGGCCCGGAGAAAATTTCCTTCAGGCCCGGCCCGGCCCGAGAGCAAATTCAAAAATTCGGCCCGAACCCGGTCCGAGGGCCAGGCCGGGCTCGGGCTGGGGCCAGAAGCCCGGCCCGTGCAAACCTCTAAAGGGAATACCGGATGACTGGATGCTTACTAAATTCAAACCTGTTGGTCATCTTGGAAACCCTCCAAGATTTTTGACTCGTCCTCACTGCTAGGCCTAGGAAACGTGGCTACACTATATAGCCTTAATCAAGGCCTGATTGTCACCTAGACCCGTTAGGACTGGACCTACTAGACGAAATAATTGGATAATTTTAGACAATTTTATAACTCCTAAATTCGTTGTGACCCTAAAATTATCTAATAATTTTGTTTACAGTATTCTTAAAACATTCATTCATGTTTAAACATCAATTAAGTTAATTTCATTTTAGAAATCTGCACTTCGCTAGTTGTTTTGTTAATATTTATTGGGATCATAAAAGATTAGAAATTTCTAGGTCATTATTTATATTTTTAATGGGAAAAAAAAAATCACTGAAAAAGAACCTGATTTTGAAAAGGGAAAAAAAAGGCTTTTAATTATATAGAATTTAGTATGCGAAACCCAAAAGTATAGTGGGAAAAATGGAGGACCAGAAAATAACGCTCTGACTAGGACCCAGTTTAGTCTTAATCGGGCACTGGCCTTAATAGATTTGAATTCTTTTGTGTAGTCCCTTAGATGAATGTTAAAGGATTTTCATACCAAATTCTATAGCTATACATACATATACGAAACATTCTTTTATGAAAATAAAAATGTATGTTCATTTCATTTTGTTTAGTGTAATCTCAATATACTAAACTACTGTTTCAGAAATTTTGAACATAAAATTTGTTTTTGATTATTATTATTTTAGTTTTTTGTATAATTTAACTTTTTTTTTTTTTTGCCACTAATTTTCGCCAATGAATTTAAAATTAATGAAATGTAATCTGCTCTAGACTGAAACATTTTGTACTCTTAGCTATGTCTTTGTCGTGAGAGATTGTGCGGCACTATTCCTGAAAATGCGATATTCGTACTCGGCGGTGTAGGTTAGAGGTCTGCACAAGCCGAAATTTTGAGGCCCAAACCCATCCCGTCTCTTTTTATTATTATTATTACTAGCAGGCTTTGCCCACTTTGCTGGACACTGTACTTTTAAATGAGTCGTCAAAGCCCATATTATTATTAATAACCTAAGTTAAAGATTTCGCTGTGTTCGGTAGAAGTTTTTCACGCTCGCAACGTGAGGAGTCCGCCTTAGGTAGCAACTTACCCACTTCTTACTTCCCCTTCTCCAGCGGGTAAGTTCGAAGTTTATCGAAATCCCATCAAATGCGTACACTTAATCAACATCCACACACCAAAATTCGCTATTCTAATATAATTTAAAAGCGAATTGAAACCAAAAAACTTGTTTCTCCACGTGTTTATTGCCTGCCAACCGCGGGGTGGGGTAAGGAGGGAATTTCGTAAAATCCAATTACAATAAGTGTCGGATACATATAAAACAATTTACACACCAAATTTCGTGACCGCAGATCCTATAGATTTCCCAAGACAAATTTAGCGCTAAAAAAAAAGGGGGGGGGATTCTTGAATTTGCGCCTTCTTATGCCCCCCCCCCCAAGAAAAAAAAAATCGAAAATCACACACACACACAAAATAAATAAATAAAAAATAAAAACGAAAACGTGTTTTTAGAAATATCCTAAAGAAAACACATTAGAGACCATTTTTAGTAGAACTCTACTCAAAAATCCGGAATTTCTGAAATTTTCCCCCGAGAAACGATTTTACTTCTTCCTGTAAGAATAAAAAATTCCAAAATAGTACATAATGTTTTATTTATACTCAAGTTTAAATAAAATCAAGTTTTGACATGATTTTAATCATGTCTAAGTTCAAATCATTTGTAAGCGTTATAATCATTTATAAGCATGATTTTAATCAAGTCTAAATAAAATTGCTCATGTCTCCTCATGTGCAATTTCTTCACCCTGAAGTAATTTGGGGCCGAATTATGCTTACAAACGTTTTTTTGTTTCCTGCGCCCCAGGTGTAAAGGCGGGTAAATTCGATAAATCCCGTTACTTTAGGAGTCGGATGCATATAAACAATCCAAGTACCAAACTTTGTGACAGCAGCTCTCATAAAATTCCCAGGACAAATTTAGCGCTAAAAGGGGTATCTCGAATTTTCCCTTCGTAACACCCCCCCCCCCCAAAAAAAAAAAAAAAAAAAAAAAAAAATACTAAATAGATAAGCCATATGTATTAAAGTAAAAATGTTTAATATAGTCCTTTTTTGCTACTGATTGCGCATGATGGATATGATTATGCAAGAAAATTAATACACTCATATCATTAACTACAAAATATATTTCGTTCGTCAGAGGATATTTATGAGAAAAATTTATTGTATTGATATCTCATAATTATACACAATTTTCATTAATTTCAAAATTTAATGAAAGTTCTTGTTTTCAATACAGATACTTAAAATAACATTTCCAAAACTCTATGAATTTTCAATAACAAATACATATTTCATGTATTTCTGATAATATCTGTTTATCATCAAAAATATTATCTTGTTTAAATTTAATGAAAGAGGATAATAAATAAAAATATGTAACTATTGGTTTGACAGGTAAGAATATGTAAATATAAATTTGTTCATTAATTACATTATAATTTAAAAATAACATTCATTACTGCATAACTTTTATTTTCAATTTATAAAAATAAATATTTTAGCTAGATTCTGGAATATCAACATATAATTGTAATTAAACAAAAAGTGAAAGTATACATGCCCTCACTAATTAATTTAACTTGGAGTGTGTAAATTATTTTTTTCACAAGAGTCTATTTTAATAGCTATTTTTAAAAATTTATAATGCAGAAAGTGCATTCGAAACTAAAAAAATAAATAAAATAAAGCCATATTGTTTAGTGAAAAATATGCTGTAAAATTCATATATATTTTTTTCTTGTAATTTTTTCTAATAATGAAAATAAAAGCTTACAGTTATTATTATTTTGTTTATTTTAGTTTTTGCTCTGAATTGTTTTCTAGATTAAAGGCATTGTCCGTTTTTAAATATTGTGAAGTACAAAATTTGTAAATTTAAAAAAGAAAAGAAAACAAGCAACAGCTTTGCAACAAATTTATCAAATTCTCGCGTTTGGAAATAAATGAGCCAGAATCGAACAGAACGTCATTCACTGCCTCATTTTGGCCACTTAGCGTCTTGGCAGTTGTCAAGTAATTGTTTACGTATTATCAATTCCGAATTGGTAATACGTAAACAAATACTTGGCAATCGCCAAGGCGCCAAATTGAAGCAGTGGATAACGTTCCTCTGTTATTTATCCATAACGCTTTGCTCCGCTCTGGCTTGCCGCACGGCCACTTCGCAGTATTGGCACGTTGCCAATACTGCAGTATTGGCCAACGTTATCGTTGGCCGAAAATTTAAAGTTACATCGAGCCGCTTAATATGTACACGCTTTGGAGCTGAGTTATGTTTGAAAACTTATTTTTGCACAACCCGCAATTAAAGGGTAAGAAGCGGGTTTTATTTAGCAAAATCTCTTTATACTACGCGTTGGATACATATAACCGACTCACACATTCAAAACCGCTATTCTAAGATAATTTAGAGCAGATTTAAGCTTGAAAACGTGTTTCTCTCCTCCTCGATGTAGAAAGTAATTTCGCAAAATTTCTTTATAGTGTGAGTATTGGGTGCGCATAGCCAATCGACGCTTCAAAAAATCGCTTTTCCGATATAATTTAGCGCAGAGTTTCTCTTGAAATCGTGTTTCCTTCCAATCTCTAGATGAGAGAAGGGAAAATTTCACAATATCCTTTATAGTGCGTGTTGGGTACACATAACTACTCCACACATAAAAAATAATCTTACTGAGATAATATGAAGCAAGGTTGCGTTTGAAAACGCATTTATGCCCCCAGACATCAAGTTTGGGGAGGCGGGGATTTCGTGTAATCCCTTTACAATAGGTTTCGGATACGTATGATCAATTTACGCACCAAATTTCGTGATCGCAGAACCCATAGATTTTCGAAGACAAATTTAGTGCTAAAAGGGGGAGGGGGTCTCGAATTTGCTCTCTTGTAACCCCCCCCCCCACAAAAAAAAGAAAAAAAAAAAAAAAAAAAAAAAAAGAAAATGTGTTTTTTGAAAATATTTTAAAGGAGACACATGACTGTTTTCAATAACTTTGTACTATTTTTACTAGAGGTTTACTAAAACATGTGGAATTTGCGAAATTTCCCCTCGAAAAACGATTTTTCCCCCTCCCTCCTTTAAGAATGAAAATTTCCAAAATCGCACATAATATTTTATTTGTACTTAAGTCTAGTCTCCTCATGTGCAATTTCTTCACCCTGAAATAATTTGAAGCCGAGTTATGCTTACAAACGTGTTTTTATCTTCTTCCGCCCCTTCCCCCTCGCCTGGAGAAACTAATCTGAATTTTGAAAAAGTTGACAGATATGATTTTAAGTTGGATAAAGACCTAAATTTCTGCCGAGTGTAGTTGAATTCCATCCAGCCGTTCTCACGTGATAACCGGACAAAAGCAGTGTTTTAGACACACATTCACAACGACACATACACACACACAGAAATTTTTTCTGAAGTCATTTTTGGCTTTCAGCATGTGTGAAACGTGAGGATATCGCGGAATTTTTTGATTCTGAAAAATTTACAGACAAAAGTTTGATTTTATTAATATAGATTTGTACATATGCTTTTATACATTATTAACTTTTAGAGGACAAATAGTGAAAAATAGATTAAACGAAATACAAATGAAAGTGATAATGTGTTTATAGAAAAGAAAATAATCCTATTTCATTGAAAATTATTTCTAAATGAGAAAAAGGGTTTTTCCTGTACAAAAAATAGTTTACAATTAATATTTTAGCAAGATTTAATTATAATTAAAAAACCATTGGATGAGTATTTAAGCTCCACAAATAATTGTTACAAATATACGTAATAATTCAGTTGCAGGATTTTAAAATTAATATTTGAACATACACTAAGGAACACACACACACACAAAAAAAAAACAAAACAAAAAAAAAAAAAACGCACTGCAGAAAAATTGACAAATAACTTTTGTGTTTGTAATAACTTAAAAACTAATGATTGAAACAAATAAGGAAGTCATAACATGATACCTATGTACATTTTTGATTTAATAATTCGCTTTATTACACTCTACGAAGTATTTAATAAAAATCTACATAAAATGTTCTTTTTAAACGCAATGTAATAAAGATATACTTTGTATTCTATTATGATTCATTATATGAAACAAACAAGTTATATTTTAATGTATGAAATAAAACTATTTATTTGTTAGATCTAAACAATTACTTAATAAAAATATGTATTCTGCATAGGATAATTCCACCTTCATATGGAATTACTGCTTTAATGCGCAATGGCATAGTATTTTGCAGTTTATAACTTGAAATTCAGAAATTTCACTGTGACCAATATCATAAATAATTTTTTCTAGTTCTTGCAAAGTTGTAGGCTACAAATTTCGAATCCCCACCCTTTTTTATGGACTAAACATTTTCGAGCGAATTGAGATTAGAATATTTTCAGGTCTAGTAAAGAAGAAATCCTGCGATATTCTTTGTGGGATTTAACTTTAAGTAAAAAAAAAATTATAACTTACAAAATTATAAATGCTCATTAGAATAGATAGGTAATTTTAATAACTTCAATCAAATAAATGTACCATGGAAAAGTCTGAAATACCTCCAAAATAGTCGGTCAGGCATCAAATTTTTAATGGCTGAGTTTTACTTCGGGTTAATTGATCCCTTGAACATGAAAATTTGCCCAACTCATTGAAAAGTTATGCACTTTCGTATCATAATGTACGGTTGGTTGGGTTTTACATCGCCCTAGTGCTGCGCAGATGGTCAATTGGCGACGGTCTGGGACACACCCCTAGAGGTGGTCCGGAGACATGCCATCACAATTTTGATCCTCCACGGAAGGGATGTCTCTCCCGCTTCGGTGACCCCCAGAGGTATAATTTTTGATGGGAACATGGAGGACATTGCGGCCACGACAGATTTTACGTGCACCAGCCACCATTAGTATACACGACGGTCTTTGGCCGGCGCTCTACCGACTGGGCTACCGCGGCCCCATAATGTACGGAGAATGTGCCACTGTTTTAAAAGTGCGATTTTCATTAAGTCGATCACATTTTCGTCATCAGATCTGCTTAATTCCGTCAGCTCGAAATAAGTTAAACTTAACTCATCCGAGAGAACCACTTCAGGCCAATAATTAAATGATCATTTTTTATTTTATTTTATTTATATTATTTATTTATTTATTTATTTATTTTTTTGAAGTTTTGCTTTCCTAATCCTTTTCGTTGAGAATATATATATATATATATATATATATATATATTTTTTTTTTCAGATTTTCTGGCACATACACTTGCTTTGTTTAATCGATGTTGCACTGTATTTAAAGAAATTATGTTACTAAACACTTTTTCTGAATCCCTTCTATAGTGTAAATGCAATACAAACTGATTTTTTAAGCACTGGGTTTTTAACCTAGCGGTCATCTCGATTGGATGAGCAACGTGGCCACCTAGAGACAAAATTCCAGTTAAAAAATTTATATCCTGCTAAAAACCAGCTCACCAACATTACGTTAACATTTTGACATCTCGCGTATCAAAATATTGTTTTGATTTTCACTTTAAAATTAAATTTTTTTGTGGTATCGTTAATTGCATTATTCTTGCCATTTTTGAAATATTTTCTAAAATTACAATTTTTCGAGCAATTGCATCTTGTTTTTAATACTTGGCTCAATCCTAAATTGTATGTGGAAAACAACGTAATAAAATCTGTTCGAAAATTTACTTTTAAAACAACAACAAAATTGGCTATTGCAGAAAGAGAAATGGAAAATATCTAAGTGCGTTTTTTTGTGTTTTTGTTTTTGTACCTTAGTATAGAACAAGTACAAGTGGTTGGTTACTGAATATTGAAGACAGACCAAATATTGAATGCAGCATTCTGATTCCATGAGACACAAAAAAAGACTGCAATACATCAGTACACTTACTGAATGAGTATGTGTTAGGAAGAGGAGAGAGGAGGAGGAAGGAGGGAAGGGGAAGTAACGAGTGTCCAAAACGAGTGTTTCGTTACTCGAGACTCGAGATTAAAAATTGACATAAAATGGAATTGTAAATTGCGCCTTGAAGTACAAAATAAATTATTTCTCCAGATTACATAAATGCTTCTATTAACCATAACCTTTGAAGTCAGCGTAAATTTAAATAAATTTTTATGTTTTTTTTTTTTTTTTTTTTTTTTTACAAATATGATTTAAAACTCATAACTACGCCATTGTCTTGGATGATCCATATAAATACTTTCCTTTATTGTTTTATCACTGTATAAAATAGTTCCACTAATAATATCAATGTAAAGCAGTGAACGTCCTTCGCAATTCGGGATTTATGTTTCTACAAAGTTACGAGAGTTTTCATTTCGGACTATTGTTGCTTGCCAAATCTTAATTGTTTCATTTGAATCTAAGTTGTTTTCTGTTGCGTTTTGAAAATGCAAATGGGATATGTATATTTTGAATTTAATTTAATTTGTGTATTGAATATATATATATATATATATATATATATAATATCAATATTTATTTAATTTTGAGACAATTTCAAAGATCATAATTAATATTATATTTTATGCTGCCTGGCGAAGGAATTTATTTTATAATTTTCGACACAATTTACAATTCTATTTCATGTCAATTTTTAATTTATTTTTAGTAATTTGAATAATACCTGCTCGTTGTAGTTGTTTCAATTTTGTCCAAAAAAAATTTATTTATTTATTTTTCTTTTTAATGAAAATATATTCATATTGTCGAACATAGAAAAACGTTCGAAGTGGCTTTACACATCTCACACAGGGAAAAAAAAAGTAGCACAACTTAAAAAAATATATATATACAGACACGACATTATTTCATTATTTAAAACATGAAAATCTGACATTGACAGATTTTAATTTAGTGCCAGAGGCCTACTGCTAAACTTGTTAATATCGACAAATTCTTCTTTAGTTAATTCGTGACGATCTAAATTCCATGATAAAGTTTTCATTAAATCAAACCAATGTGTTTCAGCTGCAGATACTGTAACAAATAACGTTGGAACTCCAAACTGTCTTATAGCCGCAAAACAACCTTTTTTGCTCTTTTTTCCAATGAGGAGGAGGTGTGCCTTGGGGGGGACTCATGTCAAAAGTGTGCCTTGGGGGGGGACTCATGTCAAAGTTGTACCTTGGGGGGGACTCATGTCAAAGTTGGGCCTTGGGGGGGGACTCATGTCAAAGTTGGGCCTGGGGGGGGACTCATGTCAAAGTTGGGCCTGGGGGGGCACTCATGTCAAAGTTGTGGCTTGGGGGGGACTCATGTCAAAGGTGTGGCTTGGGGGGGACTCATGTCAAAGGTGTGCCTTGGGGCGGACTCATGTCAAAGTTGTGCCTTGGGGGGGACTCATGTCAAAGTTGTGCCTGGGGGGGGACTCATGTCAAAGTTGTGCCTTGGGGGGACTCATGTCAAAGTTGTACCTTGGGGGGGACTCATGTCAAAGGTGTGCCTTGGGGGGGACTCATGTCAAAGTTGTACCTTGGGGGGGACTCATGTCAAAGTTGGGCCTGGGGGGGACTCATGTCAAAGTTGTGCCTTGGGGGGGACTCATGTCAAAGTTGTACCTTGGGGGGGACTCATGTCAAAGTTGGGCCTGGGGGGGACTCATGTCAAAGTTGTGCCTTGGGGGGACTTCATTCAATAAATCCCCATTCAATAAACCGACTGAAATAGGCCCTTAGCACTATTAAGAGTGTATTATAAAAATTCGACAACGCTGTACCGACTGAAATAGGGGTACCTTGGGGGGGACTCATGTCAAAGTTGTGCCTTGGGGGGGACTTCATTCAATAAATCCCCATTCAATAAACCGACTGAAATAGGCCCTTAGCACTAATTAAGAGTGACGTATAAAAATTCGACAACTGCACCGACTAAAATAGGCCTCTAGCACTAAAAAAAAAAAAAAAAAAGGAAAAAGTAAATGGCAATTTTGAATTTATGTCACTGAAAAAGTGTATGAATTGGCCCAATGACCACAAAGACGTGCGCAATGTGCATAGGTCAAGATCTTTCAAGGAAAAAAAATGTATCAAAATTTGAGGATCCATTATATTATTAAGTAATAGATCAAAAATCATCCAGTAATAGATCACAAAACATCCAGTAATAAATCAAAAAAGCATTTTGCATTGTGCTGTGTCTAATGTAGTATGCCAAATTTTCTAAATATGTCTTTGCACTGGATCTAATACCCTACGAGTTATAATAATTTTTTTTTTTTTTTTCTTTAAAAAAATTATATCTCCATGAAGATATGTTCTAGCCTCATAAAAATGTATACAGATAATGAGAAAAATCCTCATAATCACATGCTACAGCCAAAATGCATTTAAAGCATTACTTTTTACAGGGTGATCCAAAACATTTTTGACTTTTGTTTAATTTTTTATTGGTCCCCTTTTTTTCTTCAGGACACAACTTTTGCTGAAATATATGCGGTATAACACGTTCTTTACACTACCAAAGTTTCATGATGATTCCTAAAGAATTTTTCTAGCTATTTGACAAAACGTTCAAATTTGAAAGTGTCCAAATACTTATTGGTAGATAGTGTATTGCGCATTCGGTCAAAAAATTCGATATCGAGTTTTTGCCCGATTTTCATGTTTTAAGGTCACTTGAGTCCAAAAAGGTGGTTTTCAGCAAATGGTCAGTGTGTGTGTATGTGTGTGGGTAATCTTCTGACTATCGTATCTCCGAAACTAATAAAGGTAGAATGACGAAACTTCAGAATTGAGACAGGTCTAGTGTACAGATGACATTTCCAATTTTTGGGAAAAACCGGAAAAACGGAAATGGGACTTTGGAAACCGGAAGTTCGACCGTAAGCCCGTATTTCGAAAACGGCTCTAATGATTTTCTTCAAGTAGTTATATTAACATCCTATTAGATGTCCTTTTGTATGTACTACTAGGTTCGTTCAGGAAAATTCACACTCGCTCTGTATTAGTAGGTGAATTTGAGGTCTCGCAAGTGCGTTCCTTTAAAAACGGCTGTACGGATTCTTTTTCAAACTCGCCATAATAACTCCCTTTTAGATATCCTTTCGCATGGAATTGTTGTTTTCTGGTCAACAAGTGCGTTTGCCAAGTTTTGGTGACTCTTAAAAACGGCTTTAACGTTTTTTTTTTTTTTTTTTTTTTTTTTTTTAATTGCTCAGATATCCTTTCGCATGTGTTACGTGGTTATTACAGGAAAATTAACAGTCATCTTGATTAGGTAGGTCAGTTTCTGGTCTCGGAAATGAATGTGTTTCAAAAACAGCTTTACACTGACTTTTTTTTTTTTTTTTTTTTTTTTTTAACTCACTATGTAAACTCTGTTTTATATGACTTTACACATGTTGGGTAAGTGCTCCAGTGATTGACACTTTTAGAGCAATTTCTGATGTTTTTAATGTTTTAGTCATCAAAAACTATTTTTGGAAATCGTAAGTTAATATTTATGGCATGAAAAACTTTCAGAGCCACATATATGTTAAAATATATACATTTGATAATTATTATTTTTTATTTTACACCCACTCAATGTTCCAGTAATTGGCACTGCCAGTTTTTTATTTTACCATTAATTAGCATCCTATGTTCCAGTGTTTGACACTGCTAGTTTTTTATTTTACCAGTTGCCGACATCCTATGCTCCAGTGTTTGACATACAATGTTAAAGTTCTTATATGTAAAACACGTGCTTTTGCTTTTTTTCTTATTTATTAATTATTTCGGGAAAGATGTCAATTACTGGAGCATTTCAATCACTGGAGCACCTACCCTATAAGGTTTTTCTTAGAGGAAAGTTTTTTGGTGCTAATTTGTTAGGTCACTTTCATTCTTCTGACCACATTATCTTCAAAAAGAAAAGTGCAGACAATATGTGTAATAGTTAGAAATGGAAGTCGTGTGGTTGTTACATTTAAGATTGTATTCTATGGCATAGGTAAAAATTTCTCTATATTTGCAAATATGACGTGTTTTTTTTTCTGTCAAATTATGATTCACATTTTCCCCAGAACATCTTGTTGAAAGTATCATAGCGTTACACTAAACATAAGCAATTATCAAACTAGTGGACGAAAATAAATGTTTATGAGACTTTAAAAAAAAAAAAAGTAAAATAACTACCTAATTACGTAGAAGTGCAATAAAATATGTGCGTGCACATATATTAAAAATAAAGGACTGGGTGCGACTGATAGTAAGTTGTTAAGACTGTCAAGTGTTTGGCAGTGGGTATAGAACCCATCAGTCGGCCGTCAGCCCAAGCCTCCAAGTCGCTGGATTACAGAAACGCGCCACCGTTCCCGGCGATCTGGTAACGTTTCATAAGCTTTTCTTCATCAGCATTTATGCAAATCATTTAAAATAATAATAATAATAATAATAATAATAATAATAATAATAATAAGGGCGAATTATTCAAGTTTACGGATTATTTGATTGTATTTAGATAAGAAAATGTAACAAACTTCTTTTGGGTGAAATGTTTAGAGTATGTTTCACGGAAAAAATTCCGCCTTTAAAAACAATAGCAGAGAGCTGATAAAGCTGTCAAGTAGTATGCTGCCATCTCTCGATGTTTTCGATAAAGATTATTTGAGCATTAAAAAATAAACACATTTATATAAAAATTTCGTAATTCAAAACACATCTTACAGAATCCTTTTAAAAGAATTTTCATGCATTCTCCGGAGGAAATATCAAAGGTCATTCGCACACACTTTAACAGTTTTGAACAAGAATAATTTGTTTCTCTAAGAAATATTTCATTAAAATGCATGGATTCAATGTGATCGAGAGGTTCTTATTTAAAAGTTTGTAGACGGCAAGTGCGGGTTCGAACCGAAATCGCACAATTTATCTCCCAATAATCATTTATCTCAAATATATCTAAAATCTAAGTGCTCCAGTGATTGACACTTTTAGAGCAATTTCTGATGTTTTTAATGTTTTAGTCATCAAAAACTATTTTTGGAAATCGTAAGTTAATATTTATGGCATGAAAAACTTTCAGAGCCACATATATGTTAAAATATATACATTTGATAATTATTATTTTTTATTTTACACCCACTCAATGTTCCAGTAATTGGCACTGCCAGTTTTTTATTTTACCATTAATTAGCATCCTATGTTCCAGTGTTTGACACTGCTAGTTTTTTATTTTACCAGTTGCCGACATCCTATGCTCCAGTGTTTGACATACAATGATAAAGTTCTTATATGTAAAACACGTGCTTTTGCTTTTTTTCTTATTTATTAATTATTTCGGGAAAGATGTCAATTACTGGAGCATTTCAATCACTGGAGCACCTACCCTATAAGGTTTTTCTTAGAGGAAAGTTTTTTGGTGCTAATTTGTTAGGTCACTTTCATTCTTCTGACCACATTATCTTCAAAAAGAAAAGTGCAGACAATATGTGTAATAGTTAGAAATGAAAGTCGTGTGGTTGTTACATTTAAGATTGTATTCTATGGCATAGGTAAAAATTTCTCTATATTTGCAAATATAACGTGTTTTTTTTTCTGTCAAATTATGATTCACATTTCCCCCAGAACATCTTGTTGAAAGTATCATAGCGTTACACTAAACATAAGCAGTTATCAAACTAGTGGACGAAAATAAATGTTTATGAGACTTAAAAAAAAAAAAAAAGTAAAATAACTACCTAATTACGTAGAAGTGCAATAAAATATGTGCGTGCACATATATTAAAAATAAAGGACTGGGTGCGACTGATAGTAAGTTGTTAAGACTGTCAAGTGTTTGGCAGTGGGTATAGAACCCATCAGTCGGCCGTCAGCCCAAGCCTCCAAGTCGCTGGATTACAGAAACGCGCCACCGTTCCCGGCGATCTGGTAACGTTTCATAAGCTTTTCTTCATCAGCATTTATGCAAATCATTTAAAATAATAATAATAATAATAATAATAATAATAATAAGGGCGAATTATTCAAGTTTACGGATTATTTGATTGTATTTAGATAAGAAAATGTAACAAACTTCTTTTGGGTGAAATGTTTAGAGTATGTTTCACGGAAAAAATTCCGCCTTTAAAAACAATAGCAGAGAGCTGATAAAGCTGTTAAGTAGTATGCTGCCATCTCTCGATGTTTCCGATAAAGATTATTTGAGCATTAAAAAATAAACACATTTATATAAAAATTTCGTAATTCAAAACACATCTTACAGAATCCTTTTAAAAGAATTTTCATGCATTCTCCGGAGGAAATATCAAAGGTCATTCGCACACACTTTAACAGTTTTGAACAAGAATAATTTGTTTCTCTAAGAAATATTTCATTAAAATGCATGGATTCAATGTGATCGAGAGGTTCTTATTTAAAAGTTTGTAGACGGCAAGTGCGGGTTCGAACCGAAATCGCACAATTTATCTCCCAATAATCATTTATCTCAAATATTATTTAACACAAATAACAACGTTTCTAATTTTACATTCAATGAAAATATTACACTATACATTTATTACGCTCATCATTTATTACATTTATTACACTATAGTATTATATTTATTACACTATATATTTATTGCACTCAAACTCACATTTATAAAACTATACACATTAAATTCACATTTTTTAAATCGTACATATTTCACATATTTTCAAATATATGTTTATACCATTTTGTTTTCATTAAATATGTAAAAAATAACTTTTTTTTTTTTTCATCATATTCAAGATCATGTTTAATGTCCAAAGCTACTTCATGACTTTTGAAAATAAATGCTTTTTAGCAAAAAAAAAAAAAAAAAAGTGATGCAAAATCTACGTAGTATTCTGAATTTATCTTGCTTAAGGGGAGTGTTCACCTTTGAAGTACTAAAATCCAGCATATTTTACCCTGTTTTTGATTCGCTACAGTTTCTTTAAATATTATCCATTTTAAGCCACATTTTCAGAGTTAATTTGTCTTAGTTTTTTTATTGTGTTTATAAATTTATTTTATTATCCAAAAAGAACAACTTTATTTTCAGTTAGTAAATGTAATACACCTTTTTGGAAATTTCAAATTTCTATTGAATTACTCCGCGCAGCCTTACAAGCATAAAAATTTATATTTAGTTAAACTTTTGACATTTTGAGAATATAAATACGTCATATATGCATCTACACCTATTACTTTTACCATACATTAAGACATATTTTCTGCAAACTACTATATAAGTTTAAATATTAGGAAAAATGACACAAAAAAATTCATTTCAAACACTGTATGCAAAATTTATAAAATTAGGTGGAATTTGTAGATAATAACATTATATGCTTACTCTGAAAATTTCAAAAAGATATGTTCAAAATGTATACAATGCGCGCCATCCAGAAAAATACAGTTTTGAGGAAAATGAGTTTAAAGAAAAATTTTACTTGTAACATTATTTAATTATCACTGGCCACATCACTGGCTACTTCAAAATATTATGAACATGCAAAAACTGAAAATTCGATTTTTTGAAGCTTTAAAGGTGAACATTCCCCTTAATTAAAAAATATTTTATTACATATTTATTATTGGTTATTATACATGGTTTTTAAATATTATTGTATTTCATTCTGTTTTCATACATATAATTTACCAAGAAACAATTATTTTAAGTACACTGTTAAAGTTATCTGTAAATTTAATGTAAATATTTATCCTGAGTCTCTGTAAATTTACAGTACTTCTTAGTTAAAAGTGAATAATCGAGATTCTCAATCTTTATTCTGCATTTTTACCTAATTTTATTATTTAATTAATTAAAATTGAAAATGACTGTTTCTACTTTAGATGAAGCATTCCAAGTCCGAAATATATTCTCACCAATAATTAATTAAATTAATATTAGTTTTTTAAATTAATGTATAAAATAATTTTTTTAACATCTCAGTTTATTTTTCTCTATAATTTTACGTAAGACAAGATAATAAATACAGAGTGTATATACAAGTGTATTTACAGAGCTTATATACAGAGTGTATATGCAAGTGTATATACAGAGTGTATAAAGTGTATATACAGACGTATCTATAGTCTGAATATCAATAAGTTATATGTGCAATAAATTACGCACAAATTTGTAAGCATATATCTAAGAATGCTTTCAAAGAGTACTCTTTTTTCCAAAATTGAATAATGGCTCTGTAGTGACTTTATAATACCAATTATGGATGCAGTATTAGCATCAAATATAAAATTTATTGGCCGTATTTTTATGTAATATAACTGTGTACATACTTTTATCTACTATCAGTATTTTTATATACTATTTGTTCTGCAAAAGCGTCAGGCGTTCGTGGACATAATTTTTATATTCTTTCGTAAGCAGTAAAATACACATGTTTTCATTCATTTTCTTAAATTAAATTTTTACTATTTGGTTGAAGGGGAAAATATATGATAATGATATATTGCATGTTTTATTCTTATTAAAAATATGAGCTACTACTAATATTAAAAAGTTCAATAATTTTATTTAATGTCCACTTCCCTCAATCAATAATATAATATTTAACGTTTTAATTATATTTAATTAAAATAAATGTGTTAAATTTATTTTCTGACTGTTGCTCTAAGTGCCCATTCCATTCAATTATAATTAAATAATGAATTTTTGTAAGAATGTTCTCACAACACAGAAAAGTTCATTGATAACTTATTACTTTCTGAAGACTACGTACAGTGAGGAAAGTATTGTAATTATGTCAAAAATCCGAATTTGAGATTTTGGTGTTTCTATAAGTTTCGAGGTATCCTGAGTCCGTTTTCAATATTTTTACGATGATGTATGTATGTATGTGTGTAAGTATATGTGTGTGTATGTCTGTGAGTGAACACGCTAGCGTCTAAACGCTTTGTTTGAATAAGCTGAAAGTTGGTACGTATATTGTAAGTCACCTATTGATTTTGGTGAATCTAGCACTTATAGTTTTTTTACAAGGACACCAGAAAAAATTCTTTATCATTGTGGCCTATGGGGCCAAATTTTTAAAAGTGCGATAGTGTCTAAACGCTTTATTAATTTGAGCAAAAATTTTTTACACATGTTATAGGTCACAGTTGCACCAACTGTATAGATTTTGGTGAATTTAGCACTTACAGTATTTTTACAGGGACACAATTTTTTTTTTTATCATTATGGCCCATGGGACTAAATTTTTAAAAGTGCGATAGCATGTAAACGCCTTGAGCTGAAAATTTATATGAATATTATAAATCACTGTTGCACTAACTATAAGCATTTTGGTGAATCTAGCATTTATAGGATTTTACAGGGACACAACAAAAAATTCTTTATCATTATGATCTATGGGCTCAAAGTTCAATAGCGTTAAATAAAACATCGTGTAATACTCAAGCACTATTATGGTTTTCTATCTTTTGTTTGTTTAACAACTCCTCTTTCTTTACTTTATCTACAAAACTGTTAATTACTCAATGTTCGGAAAGTCGAGTGGAGTCACTCCAGATTTTTTTTTTATTAGACAAAAAATATTTTATTTCCACCCTGCAATTATGCTGACTATACATAAAAAAAAAAGTTTGATTATGAATTCTTAAAATCCTCTCAGACTATTCCAGGATGAAATGTAATCTACTTTTGCTTTTGTCTCAAACTGGCAACCAGATTAATCCTGTTGAGAAATTTTAAACACAAATGCAATTTGAATGTATTGGATTTGACTTTTCACTGTGATAAAATGTGTGTTTGGCTTCTCACATGCTAAATTGGCGATAGATTAATCAATGCAAAAAAAAAAACCCATCCTTAACGGCTTAAAAGTTTGTGACACAGTTTTAACCAGAGTTTTGCGTAATTCTATCCAAAACTGCAAATAAAATTTTCACAAATGTTTTTTTTTCAGCAGCATTTTGCATTTGCATAAGTTTTCAATTAATTTGGATAATATGACACAAAATAAACATTTGCATAAATTTTAATTACAGTTTTGGATAGCGTGACACAAAAGATAAATTAATTTATTGAAATAAATACATTTCAATACATAATATAAACTTAATGAAAGTGATATATTTGACAGCGTAATTGAAAATTAAAAATAATGTTTCAATGTGCAAATATACTTTACTAGACAAAACAAAATAATTGCAATAGAATTTAAAAACAAATCATTTAATGTAACACCACTACTGCAATTTCGATATCATTTCTTTTAAACACACATTTTTATATTATAAGAGATGTGAATGGAAAAGTATCAGTGCATAAATGATATATAATTGGAAATAATGTTTACACTGTGAGTGTAAATAGAAGAAAAAGCAAATGAGGAAATAAAATCTATATATAGTTTAATCAATAGCAAAGAGTCACTTAAAATTTGATATAATTATTTTTAAGACCCATATTTCCAATTCGTATAGCCATAAAGTATAGAACTGAGTTACAAGCGTTATACCTGTTAAGTTATTTTTGCATTAATGTAGGGTTAATGATCAAAATGTTGAGTTCATAATACTGTATAAAAAGTGTACTTTCATAGGTCATATTATTTAAAATTTTACTTCAAACTAAATAAAATTGCAAAATTTTATGAAAAGTGATAAAATGAAAAACGTTAAAAAAGTATATATTTTGAGGGGTTGAAACACGCAACATTACAAAGACGTAATAAAGTACATTTTAAAAAGGACAAACAATTTCTAGAAACTATACACAAAAATGAGGATATATATATAAATAAATAAATATGTATGTATATATTACCTACTCAATATTGAATTTCTTAAATAGTTGAAAGGTTGTACAGAACATTCAAAATAAATGTTTTGAAAAACAATCCGTGTGCGAAATTTTTTATAAAAAAGTTTTATCAATATGTATCTAAAGTGTATCTAAAGTATTCTCCACACAGCTCATTGCGTTTGGTTAGATACACAAAATCAAACACAAATTCTGAAATTGTCAATCGTTTGAACAAAACATTGAAATTTTGTTAGTTTTAAATTAGAGATGAAAAAGTAAATTTTTGTAAGGATCTGACCATATTTCTTGAAAATAACTTGCACCGTAAGGGGAACATACTCTTTCCTTCAAATGATGTATGTCTCTATTATGCCAACACTTAAAAGTATCCTAATTTAAAATTCTATGAGAATCAAACTGTAACTGTGCAAAAAACTGGGGGTTGAGTCTAACTATTCAAAGGTGATGGTATAAAAGGATAGAGTCAAACTATCCATGATCACGGGGGGGGGGGGGGGGGGAGGTTCTTCTCTCCTTTCAAACAGTGCAGTCTTCGTTATTGTAAAACAAAACATGTTCAAATTTAAAATATCGTCACAAACTGAACTTAACATTAAAAAACTTCGGACTTCACAGGAGTTCTGACCCTCGCACTACAAAAGGTGTAGTCTTTATTACGTAACACCAAACAGAGTCCAAATTTAAATATTTGTAAGGATCTGACCACAACATTTAAAAAAAGCCTAGCAACAAGGGGGGATTCAGATCCTTCTTATTCAAACGCCATAGTATACAAATTTAAATTTCTCCACAATATGAACGTAACTTTGCAAGATTACAAGCTTCATGGGGGGTCAGATCCTCTCCCCTCTAATGCTGCAATTTTCGTTACGTTAGACCAAATAATGTCTATATTTAAATTTTCCTAAAGATCTCATTAGAACTTTTTGAGATACTGTTCACCGTGGGGTTTCAGACACTCCGCCTCCAACAGTGTAATATATGTATTACCCAACTCTGTGTAAAATTCCTAGTACCTATCCCACACAGCGCACTCACTTGAAACAGGCTTGGCGTTCCAGTGAATTTACCATGGCAGCTCAAAGTTGGCAATTCAAGGATATTTTAAGTTAGCTTCAAGCTTGGAAAAATCACACTTGATACACCAAATATATTACTGGCTTCAAAATTGCTTGACTTTCAAAGGTAGGATAATAATCATCGTATTTCTTCTCTATGATAATAATTGCGCGCGCACTTGTTTGCTTTCTCTCCATCAGCAATGTCCGTTATCATTGAGTATTCTTGCGAAAGAATGTCGAGAAGCGACTGTAAATTGTTTATTTATAGATTTTTAGAAATGTGAATAACTTTTAGTTGAAATGATTAATCAGCAGGTTATTTCCCATATTAAAATTATATTTCTCAGATTATACATTAATTAGTGTAAATTAGCATTAGATAAATGTCATGAAATGTTTGAAAAAACAAACAAAATATAAATAAATTTTTGTTTCAGCAATAACATTATAAACAATGAATACATTTTTTTGTGGGGGTGGGTAACTGTTCAATAACATTAAAAAAAGAATTAACCGAATTCGATCAGAACTACTTTATTTTTCTATATTAAATGCTGTGCAAGAGGGAACCTAAAATGTTGAAAGTTTTTAACCGTGTATATTTTTGTTATTATTTTTTTTCCTAATTACAATATATCTGTACAATATCATTCATCTGAAATATGATGTAAACTTAAATAATTGGCTTTCTTACTTTTTTTTTTTAAATTTTTTTATTTTGAAACAATAAAAATAGTGATATAAAATTTTTGGTAATCTTTTAGATAATATTGTATCAACTTAAATACTTTAGGTATGATTATCTATTTTAATAGTTAGTACTTTAATGTTTTGTTTTCTATTTATTCTTAATAATTACAAAATTACAATGCTTTTCTACTAAATTTAATGCTTATTCGAAAATATGGTAATGAATTTAAATGTATAATAGAGTTAAAATAATTCGATCTCCTTTAAATTCTTTACTGTAATTTGATTTCGAGGAATCAAATATTAAAGTTTTACTGTACTTTTATGTTAACAGATTCCATTTTACCATTTTTTTTAAAAAAATTAACTTCGATTCTTGTTTGTTTGTTTGTCCAGTACAACTCTTGCAATCGATTTTTAACTAACTTCCCAAATAGCTAGATATTTGAAACTTTCAGGATAGCTCAGAACACGGTGACAATACATTTTTTAAACACTTTTAGTCAATTGTTTCAGGTCCCTACTGCCTTCGGCAGCGTTTACATGATTCGACAGAAAATTTATTTAACTAACTTCCCGACTATTTAGACATTTGAAACTTTCAGAATAGTTCAGAACACGGTAAAAATGTATTTTTTTAACACATTTAGCCAACTGTTTCGGGTTCCTGCTGCCTTCGGCAGCATTACCAGTACAAAGTTTGCAATCGATTTTTAACTATCTTCCCGCATAGCTAGACATTTGAAACTTCCAGGATAGCTCAGAACACGGTGACAATACATTTTTTTAATATTCGTATATATATACAGTATTCGTATATATACTTTTGATCGTATATATACAGAGTTGCTGTTGCCATATCTGTTCCATTTCCTTCAAACAGCGCCATTAAATGGTCATTTTTACAACAGAAGTCAAATAGCATTGTTAAATGCACTGCAGAGCATATATTTCGCTAAATCAGGAACAATCAAATATTTCAAAGTCTGAATGGATTTTGAATTCATCGAGAGTATTGTCAGTGGTTTATGGAATTTTCAAAGTAGTTCTGCACGAGAAACCAATGCATTACAAAATTTCCAGAACTAGACTCCTATTGAGGTTAGAGTTTCCAAATTTTGTGAATCCCGTACTTCCACTTTTCGCCACATTTGAATGCCTAATTTGACGCTAAGTCAAAGTCCACCTTCGTGAAAAGAAAAAAAAAACTTTTATCTGTTTCCACTTTTACTGTAATAACGTATAGAAGCTAACACATGAAGATATAGGCAAGTTCTAGTCTACAATCATCTACAGTCACTGTTCTTTTTTTTTTTATAATATCTTGTGGGCCATTTATAGAACTTTCGAAGAATTTAGTTCTGCGCTAAACCAATGATTTTTTCCAGAATATTCTAGAACACTGTTCTTATTGAAGTTAGAGCTTCTAAACTTTGGTAACCCTAAACTACAAATTTTCGCCAAGTTGCCAAATTCGACGCCGAATCGACAAGTTCGATAAAAAGATAAAAAAAATCTACGCTGGCTACAACTTTGTGGCTTGGCGAGATTAGCCATAAAATTTTGCGGCAAATATTGTTTCAGGATAGCTAGAAACACTTTCTTAAATAATATTTTGATAAAATTTATCGTTTCTCACCACTAATTTTTGCCGAAAAGAACAAAATTGGGCCATCTATACTCGAATCATTTTCATTGTACAATTCTCAATTTGCCAATGAGAAATTCTGTAGTAAGCCGTAGAGTACTATTCCTGAAAAAACCACTATATTTATCTCGGCGGTATATAATCGTATTATTGTGACTTTTTTGGTTGAAGTAGCAGTTTTTTTCTTGTTTTGTTTTTGTTTTAAGGAATGTTCGTGAACTGGAACAAGGGTTGGAAAAAACCCGGGTTTTTAACAACCCTGATGATGATAACTGATCAACCCTGATGATGCCCAATACAAATGAAAAAAACCCAGCCTAATGGGTATTTTCAGGGGGTTTTGGGGGTTTTCAGAGTATTTTTGGGTTTTATAAAAGTTTTCAAGAATATTTTCTTTCTTCCCATTTTTAAACATTAAGTATATCATTCATAATAGGACAAAAATAATAATTATTCATTAAAATCAAAATTTTAAAAGGTTTATTTTAAAATTTCTAGTCTTTTTATGATTAAGTTATAAAGAAATTTTTTAAAAATAAATAATTGTACTTTAATTATTCTAAAATTCTGCTTACCTGCCCTTTACAACAAAAAACTGGATTTTAATAATTATTTAGTGTTGCTTTATTAAATTTTTCGCATTGAATAGATTCCATAAAATAGTTTTAATTATTGTCCCTTTACATTACTTACAGTGTTGCACTGTTAAAGTTTTCAGAAATTTTTTAAAATTTGATTTTTATTTATATATATTTTGCATTCCTCAAGTCCCCTAATTTTCTTTATAATAACAAAAAACTCGTTTTTTCTTGCTTTTATTTTTTTATATATAATTTATATATATATATATATTTTTTTTTTTTTTTTTTTTTTTCATGTGAAATTTTCCAGATTTTTTTTTTTTTTTTTTTTTTTTTTTTTTTTTAATAGAGCAGTTTGAGAATTTCCAATATTTCAAAAAATTCTTTGTTCATGTTCTAATAGAGTATATAATATTTGTTTTATATTTATATGCTTATTGTACGTTAGATGTAATTTTAAATAAGTGATTTTGAAAAAAACCACTTGTGTTTTTTCAAGTGGGTTTTATTGAAACGGATCGGTCAAAATCAAGCCAACCCTGACTGGAACCTGCCTGTTTATTTATGAATCGTTTATCTCACACAAAATTGTCTATGTTTTCATAACAATATGTATATTCCTATGGTTGTATAAGGAAATCATGTGGTGTCCACATCAGATTTTTTTTTTTTTTTTTTTTTTTTTTAATGTGGGTTAAATTAGATCTGGTATAATGTGAGTTTTAAAGCGGGATATATACATATAGTAGAATTTCGATCTACTGAAATCGGAATATCCTGGATGGTAGAAAAGGGTTAAGATAGAAAAATTATAGAAAAAATACAAATAAAATTAGGAATAAAGGTTCTATTTTATTTATTTATTAAGATTTTTGTTTTTTACTATAAACGTTCATACTTCCTCAGATATTTAATATTTTTAAATTCTAATTCTAATATCTCATGTCTAATGTAGAACACATTTTATTAAACAATGGAAGCCTCTGTGCAGGTGCTGATTCAACGAGTCCAGTGTTAAAATAGGGGCCACAGTCACCTGATTCAGAGAAAATAAGCGATAACATAGTGCGCAGAATTATTGGATGTTTTCCAAATTCCAACCTGTCGATCAAGTTGGCACCCCTCCAACATTTTGGACTCATCCTCACTGCTAGTTTTAGGAAACGTGGCTACACTATATGTCATGTTTTCTAAATATGAAACTGCATTGTTTTGAAAACCCTGCGTTTTATAAACAGAAAACGTACAAAAAATTTCTAATTTTACTAAAGAAAACTTCACATCTTCATGAATATACGCACTATTGACATGAAAGTGAATACAAATAATTAAAGTAAGTCTCGTGCATGTAGTGCAATATAAATGCTTTTGTATGACAAGATTTTTATATCTCAGATGTTTTAAGATAACTCATCAAGTATTTCTTTAGATGTTCGGCAAAACGTGTAAATTCGAAAATGTCTCACTATTTTGTCACTCATCTGTAATTGGAAATTGCTATAAATGCATTTTCAATTACTTTAATGAGTTTTCAACACTTTCCAACTATGTTTAAGAATGATTATTGTATAGTTTTGTCTATTTGTCTGTGTACCTGACTGCGACAGCCCTCTTTTTTCCGTAAATCTGTTTAAAATACCTTAAAAACTGATATGCGTTTATTAAGTTTATTGGAGAATGTTTTCTATTGGGTACAAATAGTGCATCTAATTTGTATTAAGGGATTTTCAAAAGATTTCTTGATGCATTACGATCTATGAGATGTATAGTTTAAAAACCTATTTTAATGTGTTTTTACTTTCCGAACACGATAATGAGGAAAGTATTTAATCATGTCAAAAATCCAAATTTGACACTTTGGTATTTCTACACGTTTTGAGGTCCCCTGAATTCATATTTACTATTTTTACGATGGTGTATGTGTGATGTCGATAATCACATATTCTAAAAATTATATTATTATATTAAAAATAAAATAAAATATGTAACGAACACATTTTCATAACCTCTAAATTGCAACTTAAATTCTCATACAGTATGTTCTTTAAATTTTTACATCCTCTCTCTTCCCACATATGTATCTTTTGCTTATTGGAACTCTATCAAAATCTTTGATCATATATTATTCGTTCTTCAACGTTAGTGCAGATCTACAATATCTTCTAATTCGGTTTCTTTTCATATTTCTTTGTCATTATGGTCTATGGGCCCAATTTTTTAAAAGTTCGATAGTGTCTAAACGTCTTATTCAATTGAGCTGAAAATTTATATACATGTTATAAGTCACTGTTGCACGAGCTACACTGATTTTTGGGAATCTATCACGCATAGTTTTTTTTACAGGGACAGAACGAAAAATTCTTTATCATCATGCTCTATGGGCTAAAATTCGTTAAAGTTCGATAGCTTCTAAACGCAATATTCGCTTGAGCTGAAAATTTATATGCATGCTATAGATCACCTTCAAACGAGCTGTATCAATTTTGTAGAATATAGCACATATAGTCTTAGTGACACAATTAAAAATTCTCTATTATTGTGGCTTATGAGCTCAAATTATTTAAAGTGCGATAGCGTCTGAACGCTCCATTCGATTAAAATGAACATTTATATAATTGTTATAGATGACCGTCGCACGAACTGTATAGATTTTAGTGAGTCTAGCATTTATAGATTTTTACAGGGACGCAACGACAATTTCTTTATCATTATGATCTATGCTTAAAATATTTGAAAGGCAATAGCTTTAAATTAAACAAACATACTATACACAGAAAAATACTCAAACACCCTATTATAATATTCTCTTTTGTTTGTTTCACGACTTCTCTTTAATTCATTTATACAACCGTTAATTACTTAATGTTCGGAAAGTCGAATGGAGTCACTCCAGATTTTTTACTAGAGACAATTTAATGAAATTACCATATATTATTAAAATAGAACTCCCCCCCCCCTTCTTTTTTTTTGGAAGAGTAAGTCATAATTAGCGTAATTCATAAGTTTACAGTGCCCCTACAAAGTTGTTCAAATACATTATGAATATAAAATGCTGAATATAAATTTTCATTTCTGTGAGATTTTTTTTTTTAAATGCATTCTGCATTATTTATTAGTATGCATGTAAATTTTATATGATATACAGTACTACACGAATGTAAAATTTTAATGCTTTCTCTTAATTAAAACAACAAAAATAGTTTTGTAAAATTCCTTGTAACGAATAAAGACAGTTGGAGAGTATTTATAATCTATGAGAATCACATTAATTTTCTTTCTTGTTTTGTAATGATACTGCTGTTACGTATTCGTTAAAATTATTTATGTTTGTTAAATGATCATGCTAAGACGAAATACTTAGTTTTCGCACACTGATATGCTTTCGACAGTGAAACGACATTTACAGTTCCTTGTGTTGAGTTGATACATAGTTCCATTGGTATCGCATCATCTGATCGATACGTCAGCATAATAACAAAAATTTGGATTAGCTATCTTAATGATAAATTACTATTCTCAGAAAATTTTATTTTCGGAGATATACGTTTAATACTTTAAGAATTAACCCAGGAATATAACTAGATTGTTGGTGCGATTTTCTAAAGTTAGATCACCAACTTTCTTATAAATGGAAATTCAGGAGATTTCGAGAAGTTTTCAGTTTTCAGAGAGCTACAGATGAGAGTCATTAGCTGAATTATTTGCATTATTATCGAACTTTTTTTTTTTTTATGTTTGTTCCTGTGTTGTAAATGTGTACGCAAAATATGCACAAACCAAAATTATATATTCAAGAAGAATGGCACAAATGCTATTTATTTATTACTTTTTATTGTTTTATTTATTTCTTTTAAAGAAGTTAAAGCTTCTTGATACAAAAGTTGTTAAAAAGTTTGATATAAAATTAAAATTATAAATTTTCAAAAACGGTTTTTATTACTGAAAACTTAATGAATAATTGTAATTATATAATCGCATAATTATATTTAATAATATAATTCTATAACAATATTAATTCATGGTACTTACCCCTCCCCTACCACACTTTTATTTTTTATTTTTTTATATACTATTCAAAATGAAGTTACGGCTTCTTACAATGCAGTTTTTACTGCATTTCCTCAATGAAAAATAATCTTTTACGAATATTTCTAACGTGCTTTATAATTAATCATATTATATATCTTTTACCGACACCTGAAATGATTAATTTATTGATAAAATCGAAGACTTTTCTAGTAGGGATGGGACGAATAGTGATTTGGCCGAATAACCGAATACCGAATATTCGGCAATTTTTCAGGCCGAATACCGAATATTCGGCCGCCGAATACTAAATTTTAAAAAATTTATATATTTATATTATATATACATTTATCTATATATTTATATATATATTATATATACATTTATCTATATATTATATATATATTTATATATTATATATATAACGATATTACTAACTTAACAGAAAATCAATATAAGATATTACAAAAAACTTTGAATTTGTTAAAACTATTTGAGGCTATTACTAAAGAAGTTAGTTCTGCAAAATCAATTATATCTGTAGTATTACCAATGGTCGCTACTTTAAAATTATATCCCTCTAAATCTAGTGAGCATTTTTCTGGTGTTGGAACATTAAAAGATACCCTTCTCGAAAAATAAAAAAAAAAAAAAAAAAAAACATCCTTTGAAAACAATGAAAACTACACAATTTCAACAGCTTTGGATTCTCGATTTAAACTTGCTTTCTTCACCAAAGCAGAAGCACAAACTGGTGAACAAAGAAGGTCATGGTAGTGTTAAAATTAAAAACCAGCTTATTGCTCTTACCGAAGCTGTGGACACTAAACTGAATGAGCAAATAGAAATGACAGTTGTTTCAAATAATGCTGAACAAGTAAAATGCCCAAGTACTTTTTGGGATTGCTTTACTGAAATTACAGATACATCAGTATCAGTCATAGATAAAGGCATGCAATTAAATTCAGCTGCATTAGAAGTTAATGACTTTCTTCAAAAACCACTTTTGGGGAGGTTGGAATGTCCTATAAAATGGTGGAAGGAGAATTCAAAAGAATTTCCTAAACTTGCACATTTAGCGCAAAAATTACCTTGCTGTACTTTCAAGTACAGTATAGAGTGAACGCTTATTTTCCGAAGCTGGAAATATATATGAAAAGCATCGTAGCAGGATTCTTCCTGAAAATGCTGAAATACTATTATTTTTACATCATAATTGCAGATTATTTAACAATGCAAATGTATAACAATGCTATCTTATCTTTGTTTAAAAGAGAAAAGTTGAAAAAATAAAATTATGTGGATTAACATGGAAAGTAATTTATTTCATTTAAAGTAAGCTGTAAAATTTAACTTAATTATGTAATTAATTTTTTAATATGTATATATATTATAAATATATACATATATAACAATATAAACATTTTAAAT
Organism: Salticus scenicus; assembly: GCA_963930645.1. Lineage (NCBI taxonomy): Eukaryota > Metazoa > Arthropoda > Arachnida > Araneae > Salticidae > Salticus > Salticus scenicus. The sequence goes on along the minus strand of OZ005648.1, from coordinate 352,164,884 downwards.
ACAATTATTTTCACTTTTCCACATGTTATGCATAAGGTATAACCTACTTACTGCCATATAGCATTACCATATGCAGAATGTGAAAATAAATGTATTTAAAAAGTTTATATTGTTATGAATATTATAATTATAAATATTAAAAAAATCACACGTGGAAATAAATTTTATGGTAATTTTATATAACATGTATATAATGAAAAGAAAGTTTAGTAATTTGTAACCTTTTGAGGTATTTTCATAATGATATTTCCTTTACTTAAACTGTGTACGTATTACAAAATTTCTAAGTTTAATCAGAATTATTTGTTAGTTAAACAGACTATTTTAATAGATAATATGAAGTATATTGTATGTATACTTATTTAAATAACATTTTTTAATTTTAAGTTGCTAGACATACTGCAGAATACTGCATCTATACTATTTCAAGTAATAATAATATTTAAAGTAATTGAAAATATATTTTCCACATCTTCTGTCAGATATTCGGCCGGTAACAGGCCGAATATCTATCACTATTCGGCCTTGCCGAATATTCGGCATATTGGCCGAATAGGCCGAATACCGAATAGTCGCCGAATATTCGTCCCATCCCTATTTTCTAGTATAAATTCATCTCTAAAATTTTACATTCCAAGTTCACATTTGTTAACAACCCCCCCCCCCCCACCCCTAAATAAAGCAATAGTAATAAATTAAATGATTGATTTAATCGTGCGCCATTTTACTGTAAATTAATAGTCAAATATATTTTAAAATTCTTCCTTTCTTTTCTTTTACTTAATTGAAGAACAGTTGTACTCACGCTGGACTTTAGCGGAAAAAAATTGTTGTTGTATTATTTAATTTTATACATAAAATAAAAATTAAACAAACTATAACAAAGAAATAAATAAGCTGAAAATCTGGGGGTTAATGTTAAAGAAATAGTTAGTATAATTTCATTTTTTTTCTCCCTTTCCCTCTCTCCTTACAATGTGCTTTTTGGAATGGACTTGCCAATGTCTTCGCTTGAAGTTTTAAATTTTTGATTAAAAGATTTAAATATTATACACATAACAAAATGTGTGTTGAGAATAACCTTTTTTTGATTTTTAATCTTGTTTTTTTCCCTTTAAATATCTATTATTCTTTTAAACGTTTCCCTTTACATGTCGTAAAATTAAACGCGTTTCATGTTTTTATTCTGCTACTTATAATAAAGACATATCAAAGTTCATCGAAATTTAATGAAAGCAATATACATGGTAAATCTAGATGATAGCGTTGTCAAACTACGCTAAAGTTCTAAATGAGAAATGCCAAATTTATCTATATCAAATGCATTTAATTTCTGAAAGGGAAAAAAAAGAAGAAAAAAAAAGAAAAGAAAATGAAAAGATGGAAGGAATGGTAAAAATGGAAGCAGAAAAAAAAAAAAAATAATAACACAAATCAGATGATTTTTTTTTTCTTTTGCTGTCACTTGATCATACGTTCTCATATTTAAATTCATCTTTAGCACGATATTTTCTTGGTCTGTGATTTCTATGCCTAATTCTTCTATTCAAAGATTCGCCTACTAATTAAGGAAATAAAACCTATCCAGAGAGGGAAAAAAATGTTGCTTTACGTTCTGTGTTTCCCTCCGAATAAATATTCAATATAAAGTTTAAAATTACGTTCTTCTATTTCAGAATTGTTAGATATACAGAGAGAATACCGTAAATCTATATTACGCATGCATAAATATTAAAAGCTTTCTTTTCTTTCCGATTTTAATGGCTGACTAACTGTATATATTTTAACTAATAAATAATCTGATAACAAGAAAGTTTCTATATAGGGTGAAGTGGGATAAGTGCAACCACGGGGTAAGTGCAACAGCGCCTTATAACTCAGTTGATAAACTAACTTAGGACTTGATATCATACCTGTTTGTTTAACCTACCTGTCTAATATTTAATATTTGGAAACCGAATCAAATATAAATCAGTGCTAGTTTTAGAATTTTGTAAAATTGCTTATAGCATTTCCTTCTCTAACAGAATGCTCCTCTCAAAATTCAGAGTTTTGCAGTTATTCTATTTATCAAGAAATTTTCACAGTTTTTCGTAAGGAAACTAAGTTTCATTTATAGATTTTGAATATCCTAAACTTTTTAAAGTTTATGTTGAAAGTTTAAAACATTTAAGATGTAAAGTAGCAGTTGGAGGCGTACGGAGAAGTTCACAAATCTGTAACGAGTTTAGATATTTTAAATATTCAAATAAACCCAGGTTCCTGAAAGTTTTCACTATCTGGTAACTTGACTAAAATATTTCTTAATGTAATTATATGGATATAGTAATCCGAGGTTACACTTGCCCCAAACCATAATCCAGTAAAAGCACGAAACACACAATTTTCATATTTCTTCTTTTATGGAAACATTGTTAAATTATAAAAATCTCATATTAACGTTTACTTACCCTGCTTCAACCCTAATAAAAAAGTATCTTTTAAAAATCTATGCCAGTCTTTAAAACCTCAGAGTATCTTAGATAAAATCAGCATGCCAAAATCTGTAGAACGATTCCAAACGTAAAAAATAAAGTTTAAGTTATGTCAAAATATTGATCCATATGACAAAAGTTAGTCCTTTCTGCTAAATATTAAAAAATAAAATGAAATAAAATAAAATAAAAACTCGAAAATATTATAAGCCACTGTTCTTTGAACAACGATATATGAATAACAACAGACCCATTTTTCTATAATTATTACTATTTTTTTTTTTTTTTTTAATTACCTACCTGCTAATTTATTTGTTTATTTTAGGGTGACCAAAAAGATTCGCCCTCGAAAATTCGAGGACGTCGTTAAAAAAAAAAAAAAAAAAAAAAAAAAAAAAATTACAATTACAATTACACATTTAAAGTGGTATAATTTATGCTAAAAAATGAGTATTTAAAGGTTTACAACTATGACACATAATTTCCTTTGCTACATTTTTTCAAAACTTAGAAAAACAACTTCAAAATGTGGACTGTTTTTGAAATTCGAGGACATATGGTCACCCTAATCAATCTCTCTCTTTATGTATGCATAGACGACCAATATCTATTTCTTCAATGACTAATCACAGGGGTATATTTCCAATTGTAAAAGCGCTTTAAATTATAAAGTGTATCATCAGAGAAGGAGTTAACTGTATATTATTGTTATTCTTTTATCTATGTATTTAAAAAAAAGTTACTGTCGATGGCGTCTTTTTTTTTTTTTTTTTTTTTTTTTTGTCTACGACCGCATCTTTTCGTGGAGGGCAAAGACCTTCACGTCATAAGAGGTATCAATGTGTTTCGAATACTCCAAGGTAGACATTTCAGCTGCTTAGAAATTTCTGTCATTTTAATTAAAGAAGTTATTGACTAAAAACGACGAGTTTATGAAGGTACTCCATTTGCCACCTTGAAAAAAGTTTCTCTTATGACGCTTTTCTTCTGACATGAAGTCATTTTACACGGGAAAATTAAAATATGATCTATGGTTGTAGGTACAGTCGGTAACAAAAGTGTCCGAACACTAGCAAAAATTCCTATGTAAAAAAGGTACACTTAATACAGTTTTGCTAAATAAATTCTTCTCGAATCCTGTTCTTAGAATAGGTTAAGAACAGGATTCGACAAGGATTTATTTAATAAAACACTATTAAGTGTACTCGTTTTATATAGGAATTTTTGCTAGTGTTCGGACATTTTTGTTACCGACTGGTAACATTAACTCAATCATTCTCCATCTCACAATCACTTTCATTACAACGATATCTCGTAATATGAAAAACCATTTCATAATTTATGAGTAATGCATGTTTCTGTTTTTTTTTTTTTTTTCTGGATAATACATATTTATTTTATACATGTATAAAGATACATAATTAAATTAAACTCTTTCTTACCACTTTTCATACGCGTTGCAATCACAGTAACAGCCGCTTAATAAAATCCCTGGTTAATAAAATCAGCCGCTTTATCTGATCAAATTGCCAGGACCGGAATCAAATCAATACAAACTATTGTTGAAGCCGCCGCTTAATAAAATCAGCATCGCCGGTTAATAAACTAAAAAAAAAAAAAAAAAAAAAAAAAAAAACCTCCTCAGCAGCCAAAATTATCATTTATGCACACTAAAATATTATTTTATTTACATTGTGATTTTTTTTTTTTTTTTTTTTTTTTTTTATAAAAAAAGAAATTAAAGTACCCGTTATCGCTCATTGTCGAAAATTTTACACTTGCAGTATAGTTACAAATTAAACATGCTCCATAACATATCTGTAACAATTTCAAGGAACATATTCTTCAAAGCGCAGTAATATGTTACAAATTTGATTTGATTTGATTTGCAAATGATATATATATATATATATATTAATGTTTAATTATTGAAAGACAATTTCTAGTTCTTATTTTGAAATAGCTATAAATTAAGAGATTTTAAATTTATAAGAAAAGCCAGATCTTTTTGGCAAAATAATGATGATTTTCTTCGAAGGAAAGCGCATAGAAATTTGGAATGCGTTTAATTATATCGGAGGTATAATTTATTAAAATTAATTAATATTGTTTACTAATTCCTTTATTCGCTACCTTTTGAAATTTCTTTCCAAATTCAGGGAAGCAATACCTTTTCCTTGAATACTGGAACGTTCGCCGGATATAAAAATCAACCGCTTAATAAAATTAATTTGGCTCAGGACGAATGTGATTTTAATAAGCGGCGGGAACTGTACAGTTATATCTAATATTACAGGTGTGTTTTTTCTTACTTCATTCCAGGTAGTTCACTGCAAATGAGGATAATGCTTTTATAGTAGATTATAAGCAAAAGGCTTTGTGTCTGAAAAAAAAAAAAATATATCTTTTGTGCTAAATGATATGAATAGAAAAATAGTTCCATTTAATAAGAAAATTAAGTAAGTTTCAAAATACGAAAACACGCAACCTGACCAGAATTCTTTTAAAATAAATTATATTCTCGATTTTATATCAGTAAAAGAAGCTGAAACATAATAACTCGAATTTCAATATTTACACAGTTCCTTAATAATTACCCGTAAAGAGACATATTTATATGAGCCGAAATGCGACTTTTGCCAAACCTTTTTATATTTCATAATTCTGTTTACACTATTAAGAAGTATAAAAAGGTTTGGGGCTAAAATTTAGTAGGAACGGAATAATTCTGTTATAATTATGCATGAAATAATGTAAAATGATTTTCTTGGATTATTGACAAGAGGATTCAGCTTAATTTTAAAAGGGGTACATTTATCAATTTAAAGTATTTCTGATAATAACAGATTTTAAATCACTTTTCTATGGAAGTGCATCTCACTTATAAATAGCTTAGAAAACTGCCTTACAGTACCGATAGCACAGGACACCTTGAATATCTGCATTACTTTTTATGAATTAATGAGAAGTTTTTACTTCAAAAATAAAAAGAAACGTTTCATCAAATCAAATTTCTGATTCATGCTACCATTCTGGATCAGATGATGAAAATTGTCATGACAATCAGATTGTTGGATTGTAAAAGGAGAAAAAAAAAAAAAAAGAAAGAAAGAAAAGAAAGAAAGAAAGAAAAAGAAGAAAAGAAAAGCAGGTTTTGAACCAAAATTTTCTATCATAAAATCAATGAAAGTAATTTATTAATGGTTAATTTTGTTTATAAAGACATATACAAAATCAAATTGATCATAGAAGGGCAATTATATTGTTAACATACATTTTTTTTTTTTTTTTTTAATCATTCTACAAGCTTATGGAACATTACTTTTAAAATAACATTATTGATATTATTTATTCTCTATCCTATGAATTTCGAAATTATTTCCAATATTTTTTTTTATTAATGTCTACATTCTGAAAAAAAAAAATCTGAGCTAAAAATGAATGAATGGATGGATCACAAATTATTTGTTTCCAGAAATTTCTCTTTTGAATATTACTTAAATGTATTATTATTTTTACTATTACTTTGCTTAATACTCTGCATAGTTTTCATTCTTTCATCCTAAAATTAGTACTATCAAAATATTGATCCATAAATAAGCTCTAGAGCGCCCTCTACTTGTTAAATGCGAGTTCTGTTAGCTGGAGATCTTTCACGCGAAACCATACTGTATACAGCTGTAATCCAAAATGGATGCGCCCAAGGCCACTGAAGTTTTACCGTATCTCCGCTCATGTAAACAAGAATGTGAAAAACCTATAAAAGGAGAAGTGACAGGTAATGTTATGATTTTATAACATTAAAAAAGGTATTTCACAATTATTCTGTTAAAAATAATAAATATAAATAAAACAGATCATCAGATAAAGAAAAAAAAAATTAAGTTTAAGAAAATTATTACACATTTTTTATTAATTAAAAATTAAACATTTTTAATGTAATAGGTATGAATAATTCTGAAGTTGAATTCAATATCAAAATTTAATGACGTAATACAATTTTTAAAAATTCTTCTTTTAATTTTAATAAAAATATATAAATAAATAAAAATAAAAACTGCGTAAATATTTTGATTAAACAACATTACATTTTAAGATAGCTATTAGAAAATTATTTTTTTACGATAAATATAAGAAATTTAAATAAAAATATTCTTATACTAAATTGAAACGAAAAAGATTCTATTTTTATTTATATATGTTAAAATATTCTTATTTCAAATTAAAATATTTTTGAAAATCTCTCTTGAATAATTTTCGACTGTGCATATAAGCAGTTTGAAACAAATAAACGAGTATTATCGTATAATAAAGTGAAATAAAAAATATTATTTTATTTATTAATTTTTAAATATTTAAATTTAAAATTCAAATGATTCTGAAAATATTTCTTGAATAGATTTTCTGTGCACATAATCAATTTCAAACAAATTAAAACTGGTCATTAAATGTAAAATTTTCTAAGAATACCTAAAAATTTATTATGATAAATATATATATATATATATATATATATATATATATCTGAAATGTAAATGTTGTCTAACAGTAATTGAACTTCAAATTTTCGTAAAATGTAAATAGTTTTAAATAAAGTAAATTAGAAACTAAAGGATATAAAAATATAGTAATTTTTAATTAAAATATTTTATTCATGCATCAAAATTAAATGTGATCGTTTTTCATACGAAATTTATAAACAATTCTAGAAAATATATTTTAGTTTGCAGATATTAAAAATAATATATATATTAATTGGAAGAAAGACAATTTAGTCATAAGTTTTATTTTTAAGTTATTTGTGATTACGTTTTCCTGTTAATATAAATCATAAACGGAATTAAAATGATATGAATTTTTCCTAAAGTAATTTGAAATAAACGCTTTATCTGTATTAAAATATTATTAATTAATAACATAATTGTTGGAGTTAAAAACTAGTTATACTATATCTTCTAAAAAAAATTTTTTTTTTTAATTTAAGTTCTTAATAATCAATGTTTTATTTTTATAAAAAGTTCAAAAGTAAATTTAAATAGAAAAAATTGTATTTAAGAATTTTTTATGGTTAGAGTTTAAACTCAAGTACACTTATTTATAATTTTATTTTAAAATTTTATATGAAGTAAATTATTTACATAATGATTTTAAATAATAATATTCCCTAATAAAATTAATATTAATAAATAATAAATAATAATATTACCTAAATCTAAATAAAGAGTAACTAATCTAAATTCTATATTTATAATAGTTTCTACCCTCAGAATAAAAATGTATATGCGGCCAATGTTAAATATAATCTAATAACTATTTCTTAAAAAAAAAAAAAAAAAAAAAAAAAAAAAGAAAGAAAGAAAAGTGATTCTATGATTCTATCAATTATAAATGATGCTTTTTTAAAAATAACTTTTAAAATAAATAAATAAATAAATAAATAAAAGGACAACATAATTTTTGAATATATTTTATAAATGTTTTTTACATTTTAAAAGATGATAGAGAGTATCAAAGGCTTTTTATTATTTATTTAAATGTATATTACTTTATAATTTTTTTTATCGACTTACAGTTAGGAAATTTTGCTTACATATAAATTGAATATTTATATGCATATATCTATGTACATTAAAATTTCTCAAAAATCATCTACATTAAAAAATAATATTCAAAATTTTATTATTATTATTATTACTATTATTATTATTCTGAAAATTTTAAAATACTTCCTGCTAATTACTGTTATTTTATTTATTTTTTACTCAATTTTTCAATATCATAGTTTAACAAGATATTCTCAAAGTATTTGGATATTACTTTATAAATTGATTGGTACATTAATTTTTAAAACATATTTTTATGATTGAATGCTGAAATTTCCGGCAAAAATTTAACAAACAAATATAAATGTATATATTAATATATATATATCAATCAATTCACAAAGTAATTATTAAATATGTTTAGAATGGATTGTTAAACTATGATAATGTAAAATCGAGTAAAATAAATAAATAAATAATAGCAAGGAACACCTTAAATATTTTCAATTTATTATTATTATAATTTTATTATTATAATTATTTAACTTAATTTAAACAGCTCTCAAGAAAATTTAATATATTTAATATTGTTATATTCGAATGCATATGTATGCGAAATTTAATAATTCTAAGGCAGTAATATAGAAAAACTATTTACAGCGTCCACAATCCTCTTTAAATAAGGATTATAGGAAACTTACTTGCATAAATAATTACTACTGTAATAAATTGAAACAAAAATGTTACCTTTCTTGAAATATTATTTAATTATATTAATATTTCAAGTAATGTACAAAAAATATTTATAACACCCACCATAAGGATTATAGGAAACTTACTTAAATAACTACTGTAATAAATTGAAACAAAAATTTTACCTTTCTTGAAATATATAATACGATGATTAAAGTTAAAATAAAATTATATTGTATTTAACCTAGATTTTTTAGAATAATCAGTGTTTCAAAAATCAACTTAAATAAATAAATAAATAAATAAATAAATAAATGCGTTTTAAAAATATTTTATTATTAATGTTGAAATTGAAAATTTATATAACGTTTGTAAACATTTATAAATTAATAAATTAGGTCAAAATGTGATAATTTTAAAATTATTAATTTTAAAAAATTATAAATTAGAATTAAAAAAAAACTAAACAGATTATATTCACAATTTTTGTTCATAAATGAAATTAATTTAAATGATTGAAGTAGCATTTTTGTTTAAGTTTGTTAATTAATTGTCATTATTATTGTATCTTGTTCCCTTTTTTGTAAAATGTTTTAAAGCAGTGCATGACGTCTTGGGGAAAAAAAAATAAAAATATTATAAAAAAGAGTGAGAGAAACGTATATACAGGGACAGGGAGAGAATGCATAAAAATATTAATTTCTAAAAATTAATAGATTAGAATAAACAAAAAGGTTGCATTCAAAATTTCTGTTCATAAATTTTGTTAATTCAATTATAAAGATAGTCTTTTCGTTTAACTTTATTTAATTAGTGTTATTATTACAGTGGTTAATCAAATTACTAGATTTATTTTTTAATTTAATTTAAGTAATTTATTTTATTTTATTACTTATTTATTTATTGACATTTTTAAATTTTTCTAAGACAATAACTGAACGAAATGACCTTGAATTTCAAGCATGCAAAGAACAATCATAAATTCACATTTTCCACTATCGATTTAATTACGAATGCAGTTAGGGGACCATCCACAAATTGAAGAAAAGCACGGATACTTTGGATCAACCTGTATCATGAAAAGCTATGCAAAGGACTTGTAGCTTTAACATATGGTTTCACTTTCTATGTACTATATCTGTAAGCTCTATTGTGGGAAAAGTATGATTATTTATATATATATAAACTTAAATATATATATATATATTGCTTATAGCAAGAAGGGATTTCAATAAAATTTTACAAAACTATCAGAAAAAATTGACAAACGTTGAGAAACATTATTCAGAAAAATAAAATTTACACGTGTAATTTTCGTTGAGGTATGAAGATTTGCAATAGTTTTTTACTGCGCGCATACGTGAAATATAGAAATTTTTTTATTATATTGATTGAAAACTAGATATATCGAAAAACTGATGTCAAAAGTTCGTTTGAATAGAGTGCAAATTAAGCAAACTATCGGCAAAAGAATGAACTAGATTTTAGATATTTTCCAGAGCTGAAATTTCATAAGGCGCTCCCCATGCCACGTATTTAAATTTGATACCCGAATATTTCAACCATGTTGAAAAACTTCTTTTTTTGTGAAAAATCGTTTATGATCTATTAATCTCTAATCGATTTTTTATTCATTTATCAAGATTTGTGAGTTCATAAGGGGTTTTTCACAAAAAATACTTTTTGCAATGTGGGTAAATTAATTGGATCTTCATATTAAGGGATGGATCTTCATTTATTACACTTCTTCAACTCTTCATCTTCATTTCTTTAGGAAAAATCCCTTGTCAAATTTCAACTTTGGAAAATATCTAAAATCCTGTTCATTCTTTTGCGAATAAGTTGCTTAATTTTTACTCTATTCAAATGAACTTTTGACATAAGTTGTTTAATGTATCTAGCTTTCAATTTATGAATTAGAAAACTTTCTGTATTTCTCTCACGCACATTAAAAAATATATACTGAAAATGCTCATATCTCAATAAAAATTACACATGTGAATTTTATGTTTCAAAATAATGTTTTTCTGCAAGTTTTGTAAAAAAAAAAAATTTAAATGCATTCTTTCTATAAGCAAAAACTTCCCAAATAATAATAATAATAATAATAATTTTTAATAATTTTTAATAATTTTAATTTTTAATAAAAATTACACATGTGAATTTTATGTTTCAGAATATTGTTTTTCTACAAGTTTTGTAAAAAAAAAAAATTAATGCATTCTTTCTATAAGCAAAAACTTGCCAAATAATAACAATAATAATAATTTTGGAAAAAAATAATCTGTCTAAATAATCGTGCTATTTCCACACACACACACAAAGTATTTTCTAAGTGAAGTCATATGTTGGATTTAGAAGAATTTGTAGCGGTTTATGATACAGGGTGATCCAACGTATTTCTGCTTTCCTTCATTTTGTGGTTAGTCCCCTAATTACAGTCGGGACTAAGTTAGTTGTGGAAAATGTGAGTTTATAAATATTCTTTGCATATCTGAAATTCAAGGGCATTCCGTCCAGCCCCTTCAAATTTTCGTAAAATGTAAATAGTTTTAAATAAAGTAAATTAGAAACTAAAGGATATAAAAATATAGTAATTTTTAATTAAAATATTTTATTCATGCATCAAAATTAAATGTGATCGTTTTTCATACGAAATTTATAAACAATTCTAGAAAATATATTTTAGTTTGCAGATATTAAAAATAATATATATATTAATTGGAAGAAAGACAATTTAGTCATAAGTTTTATTTTTAAGTTATTTGTGATTACGTTTTCCTGTTAATATAAATCATAAACGGAATTAAAATGATATGAATTTTTCCTAAAGTAATTTGAAATAAACGCTTTATCTGTATTAAAATATTATTAATTTATAACATAATTGTTGGAGTTAAAAACTAGTTATACTATATCTTCTAAAAAAAATTTTTTTTTTTTAATTTAAGTTCTTAATAATCAATGTTTTATTTTTATAAAAAGTTCAAAAGTAAATTTAAATAGAAAAAATTGTATTTAAGAATTTTTTATGGTTAGAGTTTAAACTCAAGTACACTTATTTATAATTTTATTTTAAAATTTTATATGAAGTAAATTATTTACATAATGATTTTAAATAATAATATTTCCTAATAAAATTAATATTAATAAATAATAAATAATAATATTACCTAAATCTAAATAAAAAGTAACTAATCTAAATTCTATATTTATAATAGTTTCTACCCTCAGAATAAAAATGTATATGCGGCCAATGTTAAATATAATCTAATAACTATTTCTTAAAAAAAAAAAAAAAAAGAAAGAAAGAAAAGTGATTCTATGATTCTATCAATTATAAATGATGCTTTTTTAAAAATAACTTTTAAAATAAATAAATAAATAAATAAATAAAAGGACAACATAATTTTTGAATATATTTTATAAATGTTTGTTACATATTAAAAGATGATAGAGAGTATCAAAGGCTTTTTATTATTTATTTAAATGTATATTACTTTATAATTTTTTTTATCGACTTACAGTTAGGAAATTTTGCTTACATATAAATTGAATATTTATATGCATATATCTATGTACATTAAAATTTCTCAAAAATCATCTACATTAAAAAATAATATTCAAAATTTTTTTATTATTATTATTACTATTATTATTATTCTGAAAATTTTAAAATACTTCCTGCTAATTACTGTTATTTTATTTATTTTTTACTCAATTTTTCAATATCGTAGTTTAACAAGATATTCTCAAAGTATTTGGATATTACTTTATAAATTGATTGGTACATTAATTTTTAAAACATATTTTTATGATTGAATGCTGAAATTTCCGGCAAAAATTTAACAAACAAATATAAATGTATATATTAATATATATATATCAATCAATTCACAAAGTAATTATTAAATATGTTTAGAATGGATTGTTAAACTATGATAATGTAAAATCGAGTAAAATAAATAAATAAATAATAGCAAGGAACACCTTAAATATTTTCAATTTATTATTATTATAATTTTATTATTATAATTATTTAACTTAATTTAAACAGCTCTCAAGAAAATTTAATATATTTAATATTGTTATATTCGAATGCATATGTATGCGAAATTTAATAATTCTAAGGCAGTAATATAGAAAAACTATTTACAGCGTCCACAATCCTCTTTAAATAAGGATTATAGGAAACTTACTTGCATAAATAATTACTACTGTAATAAATTGAAACAAAAATGTTACCTTTCTTGAAATATTATTTAATAATATTAATATTTCAAGTAATGTACAAAAAATATTTATAACACCCACCATAAGGATTATAGGAAACTTACTTAAATAACTACTGTAATAAATTGAAACAAAAATTTTACTTTTCTTGAAATATATAATACGATGATTAAAGTTAAAATAAAATTATATTGTATTTAACCTAGATTTTTTAGAATAATCAGTGTTTCAAAAATCAACTTAAATAAATAAATAAATAAATGCGTTTTAAAAATATTTTATGATTAATGTTGAAATTGAAAATTTATATAACGTTTGTAAACATTTATAAATTAATAAATTAGGTCAAAATGTGATAATTTTAAAATTATTAATTTTAAAAAATTATAAATTAGAATTAAAAAAAAAACTAAACAGATTATATTCACAATTTTTGTTCATAAATGAAATTAATTTAAATGATTGAAGTAGCATTTTTGTTTAAGTTTGTTAATTAATTGTCATTATTATTGTATCTTGTTCCCTTTTTTGTAAAATGTTTTAAAGCAGTGCATGACGTCTTGGGAAAAAAAAAAATAAAAATATTATAAAAAAGAGTGAGAGAAACGTATATACAGGGACAGGGAGAGAATGCATAAAAATATTAATTTCTAAAAATTAATAGATTAGAATAAACAAAAAGGTTGCATTCAAAATTTCTGTTCATAAATTTTGTTAATTCAATTATAAAGATAGTCTTTTTGTTTAACTTTATTTAATTAGTGTTATTATTACAGTGGTTAATCAAATTACTAGATTTATTTTTAAATTTAATTTAAGTAATTTATTTTATTTTATTACTTATTTATTTATTGACATTTTTAAATTTTTCTAAGACAGTAACTGAACGAAATGACCTTGAATTTCAAGCATGCAAAGAACAATCATAAATTCACATTTTCCACTATCGATTTAATTACGAATGCAGTTAGGGGACCATCCACAAATTGAAGAAAAGCACGGATACTTTGGATCAACCTGTATCATGAAAAGCTATGCAAAGGACTTGTAGCTTTAACATATGGTTTCACTTTCTATGTACTATATCTGTAAGCTCTATTGTGGGAAACGTATGATTATTTATATATATATAAACTTTATATATATATATATATATATATATATTGCTTATAGCAAGAAGGGATTGCAATAAAATTTTACAAAACTATCAGAAAAAAATTGACAAACGTTGAGAAACATTATTCAGAATAATAAAATTTACACGTGTAATTTTCGTTGAGGTATGAAGATTTGCAATAGTTTTTTACTGCGCGCATACGTGAAATATAGAAATTTTTTTATTATATTGATTGAAAACTAGATATATCGAAAAACTTATGTCAAATGTTCGTTTGAATAGAGTGCAAATTAAGCAAACTATCGGCAAAAGAATGAACTAGATTTTAGATATTTTCCAGAGCTGAAATTTCATAAGGCGCTCCCCATGTCACGTATTTAAATTTGATACCCAAATATTTCAACCATGTTGAAAAACTTCTTTTTTTGTGAAAAATCGTTTATGATCTATTAATCTCTAATCGATTTTTTATTCATTTATTAAGATTTGTGAGTTCATAAGGGGTTTTTCACAAAAAAGACTTTTTGCAATGTGGGTAAATTAATTGGATCTTCATATTAAGGGATGGATCTTCATTTATTACACTTCTTCAACTCCTCATCTTCATTTCTTTAAAAAAAAAAAAGCCCTTGTGAAATTTCAACTTTGGAAAATATCTAAAATCCTGTTTATTCTTTTGCGAATAAGTTGCTTAATTTTTACTCTATTCAAATGAACTTTTGACATAAGTTGTTTAATGTATCTAGCTTTCAATTTATGTAATAGAAAACATTCTATATTTCTCTCACGCACATTAAAAAATATATACTGAAAATGCTCATATTTCAATAAAAATTACACATGTGAATTTTATGTTTCAAAATAATGTTTTTCTGCAAGTTTTGTAAAAAAAAAAAAAAAATTAAATGCATTCTTTCTATAAGCAAAAACTTGCCAAATAATAATAATAATAATTTTTAATAATTTTTAATAATTTTAATTTTTAATAAAAATTACACATGTAAATTTTATGTTTCAGAATATTGTTTTTCTACAAGTTTTGTAAAAAAAAAAAAATAATGCATTTTTTCTATAAGCAAAAACTTGCCAAATAATAACAATAATAATAATTTTGGAAAAAAAATAATCTGTCTAAATAATCGTGCTATTTCCACACACACACACAAAGTATTTTCTAAGTGAAGTCATATGTTGGATTTAGAAGAATTTGTAGCGGTTTATGATACAGGGTGATCCAACGTATTTCTGCTTTCCTTCATTTTGTGGTTAGTCCCCTAATTGCAGTCGGGACTAAGTTAGTTGTGGAAAATGTGAGTTTATAAATATTCTTTGCATATCTGAAATTCAAGGGCATTCCGTCCAGCAATTCTAAACGGTTTGATTCCCCCCCCCCCCTCAAAAATAAGTAACTTTTGTTAAACTTAATTATTTTATTTATTGTCAGCTTAATAGTCAACAGTCGATTTTTAAATGCATAAATTGTTTTGCAATTTGGACATATTATAAGACGTTTATACAATTTTGGGCATATTATAAGATAAATAAAGAAATAAAATGATAAAAGTGGATGTTGTCGACCATCCTGACATATTCAAGGTGAAACTGAGACACAGCGAAAGTGATAACGCGAAAAGTTTTATTGAAAGCAATATATCTATAGGACTTATATTATTAATATATATATAGTATATGCGACGTATTCTTTTTACTCCGTGTCACATAATAGCTATAATGAAGCGAGGCTTTCACTCAGTAACGAGTCAAAGAATTAGAGACAGTCGTTTATTGGTCCATCTTGAGCATCTTACAAGTTACGGTCCATGGTCTAGGTCTGAGCAGGTGGAACTGAGTGCCTCAGAGCCGAGAACGACAGCAGCCCGCGATTACATAGCGTTACCTCTCGGGTCCGCTTTTTTGACGTAACTTTACTAAGCGAAAGAACACACGAAGAGAGGCCTCATCCACGCGCTTTTTCTCTTAAATATCGGCATTTTTGGCGCGAAACTTCACCCCTCCTTCGTCTAATTATTGGCTATTAGCTTAATGATTGACAACTTAGCTGAGGTCCAGATCGTCGGGATTAATCAGTATACACCATCTAACCACAAGAAACTGCAAGTTGCGTTCGTTCAGCACTTTATTATCCTAAAATTCGTTCACTTTTATGATTTTCGCGTTATGAACATGCATTGTAATAAAACTTACTTTACAGGGCAAGCTTTAGAATTAATTTAAGTTAAGACTTTCTAATGGCATTTTCTTTAAGTTATTAATTTAAAATAATAAAATAATAATTTAAAAACTTACCTCTCTTTATCCTTTCATAAATGTATATATAATTTGAATAATTTAATACCATTGTAACACTCAGCAGACAAAAGATAGATGAAGATACCAACATATAATTAAATTTTAATTGAAATTTATTTCGATTAAAAATTGTCACGGTAATAATTTGAGTACCAATGATTAGTAAAAACATGCTAAAGTACTTACGCAGAAGAGAAATGACATGACACTAACATAACACATAAGCCTATCGATGAGATAATTTGCAAAAACCATTAAATAATAGTAACAATCAACATTTTAGAGAAAAGAGAAAAGGATAAAATTACCAAAGAGTTCCGTTAAAAGGGGAAAAAAAGGAATTCATGAATTGAAAATTGGAGTTTTAAATGCTGAAAAATAGAAATGTTTACTCATCAGGAAACTGGCATTTCTATCAGTATATGCAAGATTTCAGAAAACTGTATAGCTAATTCAAACAAATATACAGCTCAAGTCTCTATCTTGCAACAAAACAAATTAAAAAAAGGAAATTAAATTAAACAATAACACAAACCAAAATTGAAACAAGGAATAAGCATTTTAAGCATTCCACATGTTAAACGATACATACGGAGATAGTAGAAAAAAATAGGTTGCCAAACGAACATTAATAAAAAGAAAAGATTAATAGTATAGAAACGATAATCGATTTAGGTGCTACAGAATTACATTAATTGAATGCACTATTTGATAGTTATAAATCTTTAAAAGCTAATAATATTAAAAAGGTGATTTTTAATTTATAATTTTAACGTTAATTAATTTTGATTGTCAGTATATTTTTAAATGTCAGTATATTTTTAACTATTAACGTAGCGTGAGCAAGCGCCATTTTACGTGAAAAAAGTGATTTACTATTAGGTAAATACAGAAAAAGTACGATTTAACTTACAATGTTTACATAGTTGAGTTAATTTTTTATATATAGTCCTATATTTTGTACTAATATAAAAGAAACAAAATAAATAAATGCCATAAAATGAAATGCAATATATTATTTTTAACATTATATACACAGAGTTTTGAAAATATTTTACCAAGGCTTTAATTTATTAAATATTGATTTTTGACAGCCTAACCAATTAAAAGATGTATAAAATAATGTATAGAATTTTATAAAATCTGTCAAAATTTTAAGAAGATATAATTCCCAAAATAAGAAAATTTATTTTTTTTATGCCGCCTCATACAAAGGAAAAAAAAAAAAAAAAATCCAACGAGTAAAATGGGCATTATAATCTAATAAGGTCATATTCAAAATTTTACCATTACATCATCAAGTGTTCTAGAAATATATTGAAGCAAAATTGTTGATGAATTAGTCGTAATTAAAAATTTAAGTATGTTTATTGCTTATAAACATAAGTCGTGATACGCAGTGCGTTAGAATGATATTTTTTTCTTTGTAGAACGCAATTGAGGTTTTGCAAAATAGTTTGCGCTAACCTTTTTTGTCTTTTAGACCTCAGAGATTTTTAATAATGCAATGCTGAAATTTTGTAGTCGTGTTATTAGAGTATAGAAAATTTTCACTTATTGGACTGGTTTTTTTTTTTTTTTTTTTTTTTTTTTTGTAAGCAATTAAATTTTTTAATTCTTAAAGGAAATTTTTAAATGATTAAAAAGAAAAAAAAACTGCAACCGACTTACAAGAGTTTGAAATTTAGAATATACTTAAGATTATTATTACTTAAGAAATTGAAACCAAAGTTTTAGAACACACTGCATACAAAATTTACGAAAAATCGCTTCAATTAGAACTGTCCATAAGGAAAAAATAAATTCTATCATATGACTAAATGTTTCTTACATTGAAACCAGTTATTTTATGTTTTTCAGAAATACTTGCTACAATTTTTGCTGATTTCGTATTTGTTTTTACAAAATAAATACTGTTTATAAACACGTAGGTAAACATTATTATAATACCAGACAATGAAAATTATTGCGAAATATTTAAACAAATTTATTCTTTAAGTCAATGCTTTTAAGGACTTCAAAAATAAATAAATAAATAAAATAAAATAAAATATCGCGTAAATGTATATGCATAATGGTAGAAAGAAGTGCTTCTTTTTTTATAGCCTCGTGTCGGAAATAGGATATGTGGATTACTCATCTGTCGCAGCGTGGGTAATAAAAATAAAAAAAATTCAATGTCATGAACGTTATCAAATAGTAAGAAAGTTTCTTAGGAAATATTACTTTGTTTTATTGCTTCAAGGATACAGATAACGTGATATATATTTTTTTTCTATTTGTATTTGCAATTTTTTAAAGTTGTATACTGAAAGAGTTTTTAAATGCAGTCCGACAGTAAATGTGTTTTACGAAAAATTAAGTCTAAATCAAGATTCAATTTAATTCAAGAATCGGCTTGGATTCAGTTGAAATTGATTTATTGGACACTACATATGATTATAATTTAGAATTTATACATGAGTGACATTCTATAAACCTTGGCGCGAAATATATACAGTTCAGCTCTTTTTGTGATAAACAAAGTATAAATAATAGAACTGCTTTTTCTATGAAAAATAAAATCTCCGAACAGCCATTAAAATTAAGTGTGTTGTAGAGGTAATGAAGATACTTTTTTTCTCGTTTGAAATTTCTATAAATTTTACTATAAAATTGCTTACTATGAAGTGGATTTCTTTAACCCTCTAAAAAATTTTCATCATACCATTTCATACACCATTTTTAAAACATAGTAAAAAAAAAAAAAAAAAATAATTTTTATATAACGCATTAAATAGTATATATAGTTATTTTTAAATATTTAATACCATAATAATATACTAGGAATATTCTAATAACTTTAATGCACATTTATACATAATTCTTTCCTTAAAAATGGAAATATTTTTGCCCTCAAAATTTTGTTCACGTTTTAGGAAATTTCGCTACTGCAAATGGAAGAAAGAAAGAACGAGAAAAAATCTTCCACGACGGAAAAGAGATCTAAAAACTAGAACTAATGAGGGTTAATATTTTAGTCATATCATTATTACAGTAGAACTATGATTAAAGGTGCAAGTAAATGTTCGGTAGCCGAAAAGTAATCAAATTTCAGTCAATATTAATTTTCAATGTAAAAGTACTTGAACTAAAAATATGTATCATAGTTTTAAGTAGATTTAATTATTTTACTAACTTATAAAAATCTGAAGTGACTCCTACTCGACTCTCCGAACATTAAGTATTTAATGGTTATACATTATATTAAAATCACACAATCAACTGATTGGGAAGAAAATCATATTTATTGAAATTTATTTGAAGTGAAAATTATGCCTGGACCGGGAGTCGAACCCCAGGTCTCTGACTTACCAGGTCAAGGCTCTACCAATTGAGCTATCCAGACCGACAACCGGTGGACATTACCCACTCAGATAACCTTTAGGCAGAAACATCTGGTCTATCCTGTAAATAGCTCAACAGAAATAAGCCGCAGCCATGGTCACAGGTAAAGGAAAACACCATAAACAATGTGGTCAAGGCTCTACCAATTGAGCTATCCAGGCCACATTGTTTAATGGTGTTTTCCTTTACCTGCGGCTTATTTCTGTTGAGCTATCTACATGATAGACCAGATGCTTCTGCCTAAAGGTTGTCTGAGTGAGTAATGTCCACCGGTTGTCGGCCTGGATAGCTCAATTGGTAGAGCATTGACCTTGTAAGTCAATGATCTGGGGTTCGACTCCCGGTCCAGGCATTATTTTCACTCAGTCGGAAAAATAAATTTCAATATTTAATGGTTGTTTAAATAAATTAAAATAAGAGAAGTCCTTAAATAAGCAAACGAGAAATTATAATAAGGTGTTTGCGAATTTTCCCTCAAATATAATATGCTGCTTAATTTAACGCTATTACACCTAAAATAATTTGGGTCCATAGATCATAATGACAAAGAATTTTTCGTTGTGTTCCTATAAAAATCTATATGTACTAGATTCACCAGAATCTATGCATTTTGCTCGGCTGTGACTTATAACATGTATAGAAATTTATAGCTCAATCGTATAAGGCATTTAGACGCTATCGTTCCTTAAGTAATTTCAGCACATAAATAATGATAAAGAACTTTTCTTTTTTCCTCTGTAGAAAAACTATCAGCGCTAAATTCACCAAAAATCTATACACTTTGTGCGACGACGACCAGTAACATGTATGTAAGTTTTCAGCTTAACCGAATAATGCATTTAGATGCGATTTGCATTTTAAATAATTTCAGCTCATAAGACATAATGATTAAAAAAAATCGCTGTGTTCCTGTTAAATATATATATATATATATATATCGATAAATGCTAAATTACATCACAAAATTTTCAGAGTTCCTGCGATGGTGACCTATAACATGTATATGAATTTTTAGCTCAATCGAAAAAGGGCTTTAAGAGTATATCAATCAACGCTTAATTATCAAAGATGCCATCTCATTTAATAATAAAAAAAATTTCTAAATGACCCTGTAAAAAAAAAAAAAAAAAAAAAAAAAAAAAAAAAAGAAAGAAAAAGAAATTCACCAAACGAGATTCACCAAAATCTATACAGTTCGTGCTACAGTAATGTATAACACACATGCCAATTTTCAGCTCATTCAAACAAAGGGTTTAGCCCCTGTCGTGTTTCCTCACACGCATACACGCACGCATACACACATTATCGTAAAAATAGCAAAAATGAATTCGGGTGACCTCAAAACACATCGATACAACAAAATTTCAAAGTCATGATTACAATACTTTTCTTACATATGTATGTTGAAAAGTAAAAAAACTGGCAATGAAAATAACTTTAAAATTCTATAACAATGAGACCAAATTGTTTATCCATTTAAAAAGTTAAAGTTTGTTTAAGATAGAAATGAAAATTTCAACTATTACATTGTTAATTAATAAACTAAAAAGAAATAACAAATATTTCATATAAAATCAATTAAATATATTTTTAAAATATTTTAAAAGTGTTTATTCCCTTGTAACTTATTTACAATAAATAATATGTACATTTTACAGTATTATTTCACATTAATTATTTTGATTACCTTATTCCCTTTCACTATTCACTATTAGAGGAATATTATTCATATCTGAGTTATTATCTTCTAGAACGAAGCAATTGATTAATAGTAACTGAAGTAAAAGACAAATAATTTTGAATAAAAACAGCCTCTCTCACTCAAAAGAAGAGAGAGAGAGAGGGGGGGGGGGGGAGAAATCTGCCTTGTCCGGAATAGAGCTTTGTCACAGCTAAATTACATTTTACCATCTTCAGATAGCATTGCATGGCGATTTATACCACGACTTAAATGTCGCAAAATTTTTCCCCATCAAAAAGCTAAATTCTTGGGCTGTTCAAGCATGCGTAAACAAGTTTTTACAAAAATAATAAAATAATAAAATAATAAATAACAAAATAAATAAATAAATAAATAAATAACAAAATAATAAATAAATAAAAATTTTTAACATTTTTCTATCAATGAGGACAATGTTATAACATATACTAAATGCAACATAATTTTCTTGCATTGCAATAAATTTATCATATTAACTAACATCTAATATGCATATAAATTCCATGTTACAATTTTTTTTCCCATTAAAAAGCTAAATTCTTGGGCTGTTTAGGTACACGTAAACAAGTATAACTACATAAAAATGTGCAACGTTTACCTATCAGTGAGGACTATGTAACATATACTAAATGTAACACAATTTTCTTGCATTACTTTAAATTTATAATATCACCTAACATTTAATAAACTAGGTTGAGACCGCAGAAGACTTCATATCAGGAATAGTTTTGCTATTTATATGTAATTCAAATGAGACCATTCAGGACTTTGGTTCCTCTATTTATTCATTTGTATTATAAAGGTTATGCGTGCTTTTAATTCTAATGAATTTGAACACGTTCTTAAAGGTTACAAAACATATTTCATGTAATCCATATTTCCATTATGATTACAAAATTGCATTAAAAAAAAAAAAAAAAAAAAAAAAATCAGTTATATTACAATAGTAATCCTTAGATGCTTCCTTACGATGCACGTATGCTTTAACAGTAGGGGAGAACAGAGCACTGTGGACCTAGGGGCACAGTGGACTACCCCTATTTAAGTCTATTAATATTGAACTGTTTTAGTTCATATGGATACACATGTATGGCAGTATAGTACTAGTTGTATGCAACCAAAAAAAAATCACATGGGAAATAGTTAGATAACCATTTTGAGCAGTTTTTATGTTTTGAGCTTCTCAAAGTAATTTTTTCACATTGAAGTTTTTTTAATTTTATAAAGATTGAACTAGTAACTATAAATATTATATAGCTGTTAAAGGAAGACAAGATATTGCTGTTTTTAAATTCCTAAAAATTATTAGCATATTTATAGTCTATATATTATTTTATTATTACTATTTGTTTTACTCTGACACGGGGTACAGTGGACCACGTTCCAGTGTGCCTAAAAGTACAAATTTAATATATTTGTTTTAGTTAAATTTATAGATACAAATACAATGTAAAGCATATCTCAAAGTAATAAATATCTCAATGTTATAATAAAATAAAAATAATAATAAATTTCTGAAAGAGTAAGTAATTGAATAGAAATATAATTACTGTTAATATCTAAATTTATTAACTTTGAAGTATATAGTATTAATAATAATAATAAAAAAAAATGTAATTTAATAAATAGTAGGAATTGTTTATTATTTTTGTTGTTTTTAGAGATCACATGTGAAAAGCAAAAGACGTAGTTTAATGTATTTTATTTAAATTTATCCTACAAATACAATGAATTAATTATATATCAAAATAATTACAAAAATATTAAATACTTGAACAGTAGCGTAATATTTATTAATATCTGAATTAAAAAAAATATTTGATTTATATAATATTAATAAAAGATTAAAAAACAATATCTATTTAAACTTAAGAAATTTTTTACTGAGATTTGATTTCTTATTTCTTTATTTTATTTTAATTTTGTTTATTTTATTTTATGAAAATGCTAGAATTATGTTATTTTGACTAGAATAGTATAAGAAACTAATTTTAGAGGAAAAAAAAAAGTAATTTATATCAATTTAATATAAACAAAAGAGGCTGGTCACCTGAACCCCGTTGATAGTGCCAAGTGATCCACTTTGTGAGTGATCACAATTTATTTTTTAATTCATAATGTATTAGAAATATTGTTATAAAAAAATTAAGGCATATTAAGAAGGGCTTAGAGATTGTTTCCTATTTTTTTTTCAAGTACATTGCTTTTCTGTTTTTTGTGAAAAAAAAATTAAGAGTGTAAAAGTGGTCCACTGTGCCCCGGTCTCCCCTACATCAAAGAACGCGTAGTTATTAAAATCAGATCGCAGTTATCTTTGTCCAAATACGATTTAAAAAAAAAAAAAACTTATTTTGAAGGCATCTTCTGAAAGATGATTTATTAGTGTTAGGAAAAGGAAAAAGTTATTTGAGTTTTTCAGATCTTCATGATTAATTTTAAATGAGTTTCAATGAAAGAAATGTATATATACACAACAATGAATTCGGTAATTTTATCAGAATATAACTATTTAATTTTGAGGATAGTTTTTTACAAGAAAAAGAGAAAACGAAAGACGTTTTTCTGCCCAAATGTAGAGGAAACATCAGTTTTTGTTTTAACTTGGCACAAAGTCAAAAATAGCGAGTGCATCCTGTCCTATTGGCTTTTAAGATGCTTATGATAATAAACTTGGTGACACAAAAGTAATATATTATTTAAATAAGTTAAATATAGCTATACTATAGACTGTAAGGTAAAAGGAACGCACAAGAAATTGTTAGCTAAGTTAATTATTAGTTAAAGTGTTTGGAAATTGTGGTGCGATAAATTATTTTCCATCGCAATAACTGCAGTCTACGAAATCTCTCTTATGTGACAAGGCTTATATTACAAAATATTATTTTATATGATTAATATTATATATTAATGATTAATCATTCAAGATATAAGGACAAGGTTAGAAATAAAAGGAAGAAAAAAGAAGTTTGAATGTTAATTATAATTCAAATCGTGTCTAATTTCTAATTTATGTTCTCACACATAATTCATGTTTATCCGACTCTATACATTTCCAACGCATATATATGTACTTACGGGATCTGTAATAAACTTTCACCTTTGTCCTAACTTTGACATTTTCAAGTCAAGCTCCCAATTACTTTTCATACTTTCAACTGGTTCTCCATACACTATTGAAGCTAAATAAAAACGTTTAAATCATTCTCTTGAAAAATACATTAAAATCGCATGAGATAACATGTTCACGTGTATCTATTATAATTGAACAAAAGAGTTGCTATAAGTCTTAAAATAAGGTTAAAGCTATTTATCAATATTAACCACTTAGAAAATATCTGTCTGGGTGGATCCAAAATTTTCTGGGCGCAGTATCTCACGAACTAATGAACGAAATTTAGCTAAACTTGATATTTAGTTCGACCTTGATTTAAATTGGAGCTAACTGCATTTGGGGATTCATAACTCTACAGGTGACGCGGTCATGCCAGTTTTTCATAATTTTTTAATATGGCAGTATAGGACAAAATTTCGTGTAAATATACCTAATGAGAATTATTTTCAACTTTTCAATGTGAAATTAAAAATAAGATATTTTTAATAGTAATAGTCAAACAGAAAAAAAAAAAAAAATACACTATACTGTACTGTACAATAAGTATTTGAGGACTTTCGAATTTAGACGTTTTGTAAAATATATAGAAAAATTCTTTAGTCATGATTTTGAAACTTTGGGTCTTGAATGATCTTGAAATTTTGAATTCAACAATAATGAAAATGTTTTGGGTCACCCTGTAAAAAGTAAAGCTTGAAATGCGTTTTTGCTGTAGTATGTGATTATGAGAATTTTAATTATCTGTATAAATTTTTATGAAGCTACCACATATATTTATGGAGCTATGATGATTTCTTTAAAAAATTGAAAAATAATAAAAGTAATAAAAAAAAAAAAACTTTTATATTTATAACACGAAGGACATTAGACCCAGTACGAAGCAATTTTTAGAAAACTTGGCACTAAATAATTTTTTACTACGCATGCGAAAGCTTTTAAAAAATTTATTTGCACAGTTTAACAGTCAAAAGTATTGTGTTACTTATATGAAAACCCCAGATATCGTATAAATTCAAAAAGTTATGAATCAACAGGAAAAAAAGAAAGAAAGAAAGAAAAAGAAAAGGATGATGATAGTGGCTTTATTAATATTTATTTACAATTAGCGAACACTGCATTATCATTGGGTATTGGTTGAATCAAAATTAAAATTTGAGTAACACCCGTTACAGTTTAGCTTTTATTTTGAATGGAACCGAAATCTTGCTTATTCTGTCTCTCATAACTTTTTGAATTTACACGATATTTATTTGGGGTTTTCATATAAGTAGCTGGGGCCGCGGTAGCCTGGTTGGTAAGAGCAGCGAGTTCGTGATCGAAAGATTGCGGGTTCGGTCCTCGAGCCGGCCGAAGACCGTCGTGTACGCTAATGGCGACTGGTGCACGTTAAATTCCGTCGTGGTCGCAAAGTCTTCCAAGTTCCCATCAAAAATTATACCTCTGGGGGTACCGGAACATTGGTCAAAACTCGCTCTGATCCGGATCAAAATTCGAGTTTGGCTGGTGCTGCCATCTTTCACCAGCTTATGGAACTAGAAGTCGTACTTCCTCCCTATGAGGCATTCCTAATAACGGAAGACGCAACCCTCTTGCCTTAAAATAAGTCCGGTAGTTCCACTACCAGGGCTCGGAATTTCCGAGTGGCACACGACAACAACAACAACATATAAGTAGCTCAATACTTTTGGCTGTTAAACTGTGCAAATAAATTTTTTAAAAAGCTTATGCATGCGTAGTTATAGTAAAATTGCTCATATTTCGTAAGATATTTAACATTTTTGCATTCTGATTGCAGCATGCTGTGTCTAATATAGTATGCCAAGTTTTCTTAAAATGTCTTTGCACTGGGTCTAATCCCCTACGTGTTTTAATTAAAAAAGTGGCAATTTGCTTTGCAAATTTTTAAAGAAACCATTATATCTCTACGTGGTAGCCCCATAAAAAATTATACAGATAATTAGATGAATCCTCATAATCATATGCTACTGCCAAAATACATTTCAAGCATTATGTTTTACAGGGGGATCAAAAACATTTTTACTATTGTTGAATTTTTTACTGATCCCCTTTTTCTCTTCAGAACACAGCTTTTACGGAAATATATGAGGTTGAGGTATAACATGTTCTTTATACTCCCAAAGTTTGAAAATCGTTCCTAAAGAATTTTTCTAGATATTTGACGAAACGTCTAAACTCGAAAGTGTCCAAATATTTATTGGTAGATAGTGTAACATGTAGAAGCATCGCCCGAGTATCCCCAAGGAGTGAAAATTTTAAATATAGGTATCTAGAATTCGTCAATAACTTCAAAATGAATAGTCAGACCACAGATGTGTGATCATTTAAATTAAAGTTATGGATTTTTTTTTTTTTTTTATCTTGATAAATTGTATTTTATAAGATTTCCACTGCAGGGCAGAAAATTGACTTTCTTTCGATATTTAGCATTATACTTCTCTATGATGAAAATTGTCTGAAAATTGTGGAAAATAATTTTTATAAATTACTTACACAGAGCCTTCAAAAGTGCAGTACAACCTGTTTTTTTCTTTTTTTTTTTTTTTTTCTTTTTTTGTTTCCTTCTTTTGCGCATAATTTTGAAACAATGAACACATAAATATAAAATTTGGAGGGCACATTTGTTATTAAATCATTAATCGATTTTTATATAACTTTAACACAAAATGCACGTTGAAAGGTTGAAAGTACACCTGCCTCCAAATGTTAAATTAAAATCGGACTTTTCTTCCTCCATTCTTTTTTCTTTTTCTTCCATAAGGAACTTTGGGGAAAAATCTATATATTAATTTGAAAAATAAAAAAGTCGAACGGTCCCCCCCCCCGGGGGGGGGGCAGGAGCTAAAAACACGTTTACGAGCTTAACTCAGCCCCAAATTACTTCACGGTGAAGAAATTGTACATATGAGGATTAGACTCGAATAGTAAAAAAGAAATTTCTACGAATTTGAAATTTTCGATTTTGAAGGGGCAAAAAGGGGAAAAAATAGATTTGGAGGGGGGAAAGGGGGAAATTAGTTTGAGAGGGAAATCCGTTCTAGACCCACACATGTAGCACCTCATTTTAAATGTCTTGAAATTTCATGTCGATTGGGGATGTTTATATACAATATAGTGCGCCCCCTGGTGGTGAAAAATGAAACTAGGTGATTTTGTTGTAGACCCTCTCATGTTACACCTCATTTTAAAAGTATTGGTATTTCCTGACCGTTGGTGATGTTCGTACAGAACACACTGCACCCCCTGGTGGTGGAAAGTGCAACTAAATGATTTTGCATTGACACCACCGCGTGACACCTTATTTGAAAGGTCTTGGAAATTCAAAGCGATTGGTGATGTTCGCATGCAACATATTGCGCCCCCTGGTGTAGGAAAGTGGATTTTGAAGCTCGTGCGTATCATGCCTGCTATACGGTGCCGAAGCCACAGGCAGCGGAAACACGAGTCAGACGTTCGTTCGGTTCAAGGTTAATTTTTGAGAATTTTTTCATGTTATTAGCGGCTTGCATATACGCCGCCGCATGCACCGGGTCCCGAGCCCGATTTCCGTTCTGTTTGAGGTAATTTTTTTCTTTTTTTGTCACAGATGATTATTGCTTTCGCGATGCTTTCATTTAAAAATGGAAATTCAAACAAAATCGAGTTAAAGATATAAAAACCATACAAATGTAAGGTTCATTTAAGGTTATTATCATGGGCCCGGGCATTGCCGGGCGGGTTCGTTCAGTTCCAGGCTAATTTTTTGGAATTCTTTTATGTTATTAGCGGCCCATGTATGCGTTGCTGCAGGCACCGGGGTCACAAGCCAGCATTTCGTTCGGTTCGAGGTAATTTTTTTTTTTTTGTTACAGCTCATTATTTTTTTTTCGGAATGCTTTTATTTAAAAATAGAAATTCAAACAAAATCGAGTTAAAGATATAAAATCATACAAGTTAAAGGTATTTTCGATTTAAAAGGGCGAAAAAAGAGGAAAAGTAGATTTGGAGGGGGGGGGGAGGGGGGAAATTAGTTTGAGAGGGAAATCTGTTCTAGACCCACACATGTAGCATCTCATTTTAAAGGTCTTGAAATTTCATGCTGATTGGGGATGTTTGCATACAATATAGGGTGCTCCCTGGTGGTGAAAAATGGAACTAGGTGATTTTGCAGTAGACCCTATCATTTCACACCTTATTTTAAAGGTCTTGGTATGTCTTGATCGTTGGTGTTGTTCGTATAGAACACGCTGTGCCCCCTGGTGGTGGAAAGTGCAACTAAAGGATTTTGCAGTTGACACCACCATGTGAAACCTTATTTGAAAGGTCTTGGAAATTCAAGACGATTGGAGATAAAGGTCTTAAAATTTCATGTTGATTGGGGTTGTTTGTATACAATATAGTGCGCCCCCTGGTGGTCAAAAATGGAACTAGGTGATTTTCCAGTAGACCCTATCATGTTAAACCTTATTTTAAAAAGATCTTGGTATTTCCTGACCGTGTTGTTCATATAGAACACGCTGTGCCCCCTGGCGATGGAAGTGTAACTAAAAGATTTTGCAGTTGACACCACCATGTGGTACCTTATTTGAAAGGTCTTGGAAATTCAAGGCGATTGGTGATGTTCGTTGATGTTCGTATACAACATACTGTGCCGTGCCCCCTGGTGGAGGAAAGTGGATTTTGCAGCGCGTGCGTAACATGCCTTCTATACAGTGCTGCAGCCACAGGCAGAGGTAACATGAGTCAGAGGTTTGTTCGGTTCAAGGTTAATTTTTGAGAATTTTTTCATGTTCTCAGCGGCCTGAATATACACTGCCGCAGACACCGGGTCACGAGCCCCAGCTTCGTTCTGTTTGAGGTAATTTTTTTTTTTTTTTTTTTTTTTTTTTTTTTGGTTACAGATTTTTTTTTTTTTTTTTTTTTTTTTGTGTGTGTGTGTGTGTGTGTGTGTGTGTGTGTGTGTGTGTGTGTGTGTGTGTGTGTGTGTGTGTGTGTGTGTGTGTTTGTAATGCTTTCATTTAAAAATAAAAATTCAAACAAAATCGAGTTAAAGATGTAAAACCATGCAAATTTAAGGTTCATTTAAGGTTATTACCATGGGCCCGGGCAACGCCGGACGGGTCAGCTAACATGTAGTCTTAATATTAAATGAAATAGAAAATAAAAGATAGCAAGTGTTTATTTGGAGTCAGTTTGATGTCACATTGACAGTACTTTGTAGAAAATGATGTCATATATAGTATTTCTATTTATAAGCATTTTCCCGACTTTCTTTTTTTTAAGTGAAATGTCATAAATTATATTAGCTGTTTTAACTTGAAATACATTTAAATAATGATGCGACAATTTTTGAAACATTACGGTCAATAAAGTGATCGTCGAATTCGACGGGTTCCAGCTAGTATTATTATTAATTTGTAAACACTGAGTGTTGTCAAAATGAGAATTGAAATTGAATCCATACCCGTTCAAATAAACGAGCGCGTAACTCCTATATTCGGGGTTGATTGCAAATATTGACGAAATTGTTTTTGAAAACCATCGGTAGTTTTAATAATAAGCAGAATTTATTTTTCTTGGTGGATTCATTATTTGTTTATAATTCAAACAAAAATTTTGGGCCAAATATTATTAAAATAAGATGTTTCGAAAAGATAAAAGTTTTTTCCTCGAAAATTGCTGTGTTTTGCTTAAGTATTTCCATCCATATCATGTTATGCCAACTAGCCCCGCCATAATTACAAGCATTTAAGAAAAATGTATTTTGGGTTGTTTAAACACGTATTTAACTGATGTGTTATACATGTTTTTTATCCAAAGAGTTAAGCTTTCAGATGCATTCATCAGAATTTCTTTAAGTGTTGCACAACAAATTAGAAAAATCAAAATCCAAAATTTATGCCAACTACGCCGGTTTCCCCTGTTAAGAGCGAACAATATCTAATCTCTCCGACAGTCGTAACCAATTTTAGGTACGGGAAAATTTGTTTGGATAATAACTCATTGACTAATGTATTTTTAAAATCCCGTTTTCTCTTTCAGAATATTCACAATCGTTAAATTAATATTCATTTTCCAAAAATTGATTTTTAAAAATTTTTAAAGTTTAAATTTGAGTTAAAAAATACGAATTTTCACTAAGTGCATTTTTCTCATTTTTTTAGCCGCAAAATGAAATGCTAAAAATTTTAAAAAATCAATTTTTGGTAAAATTTAACGACTGCGAATTTTCTGAATGTGAAAATGGAATTTAAAAAATAGATTAATAATGAGTAATTATAGAAACTAATTTTCCCATAGAATAACAATGGCCTCGACTCTCAGAGACATTAGGTATTGCCCGCTTAATGAAAAGATGAATTGCTTTTTTCATTATCATCAACCAAAAACACATTTGTATAATAAAACATTTAAAGATTCGTATGCAATTAACACACATGTATATATAATACATATTTTGTTTATCGAAAATATATGTTTTAATTACACAGTAAGCCGAATGCATTTAAAAATTCCAAATATTTAATTTTATAAATAAATGTTTTATATAGCTTAATATAATAATAATAATAATAATAAAACCCCATCTTTTGGTAAAGATAAATAATTTGTTAAAGCTTTCTGTTCATGTAAGCTGTATTATCCTTAGCAATACGTACATGAATAATAATAATAATAAAAGAACTATTTATTTATTTATTTATTTTTATTTTAGTAGAAAACATTTCTCCAATGGTTAAATTTAGGAACGTTGCGTTTTCTAAAGAATAATTTTTACTGCCAGAGTGTTAAATTTACCTCTCAATGAGCAAATTTCGTAAATTTTTCTCCCTCCTAGGATTCCATATGTTCAACTTTATAGCCGGACAGGGTTGGTGTTTTAGATGTTTAAAATTTATTTTGGACAGAATATGTGATTTTTACGAAACTAATTATAAGTGATCTTAACTACCTGAACTATAAATTATGATTCATTTCGTAAAATTTCTAGATAATAGTTTCTACAACTCTTGATAAAAACAAAAAGGAATTGTGTATTTTGACTGTATACCTGTCAGTACTTTTTTATGAAAATTTCTCTATTACTTTCTCTTACTCCTATATGGTAGATAAAATATTTATTGAGTCAGATTTTTGAAATTGATATTTTGACATATTTATACGTTTTGAGGTCTCCAAGTCCAAGAATCAGGTTTTTAGAGGTTGATCTGTACGTGTATGAGCTGTTATCAACATATCTTAAGAACAAATAGTATCAGGAAGTCTTAACTCGATATTCTAAATCTGTATCATATATGGCGCATTCACCATTAACTCTTAACTCCCGGTTCAACGCAAAAACTCGAAAAGCGTCTAAAGGCAGGGTACAGCTCTCCAGCAAAATTTGGCACGCTGTTTCTGCCATCTAGCATCGACGATTTTATATAATCTTTGATTGGCTATTTTCATCTAAAAAATCTGAAAATAACTATACCGCTAGATGGCAGAAACACATCGTCGAAATTTGCTGAAAATTTGCACCCCGCCTTTATACGCTTTTCAAATTGTCGTGTTCAACCGAGAGTTGAAGTTATTGGTGAATAACAGCCATAGAGACGCTACTTGAAATTTTCTTTCAGATCGAAAAAAGTTGTTTGTGTACAGGAACATACAAAATGATTTGAATACATTATAATTATGGACAAAGTTGCAGGTAGGTATACTTTAACATCTGTAGGGCGCACTAAAAAAGAATGAAAATGACATTTATTTTTTTATGTGCCCAAAAGCATGTTGAAAAATAATTATCCTTCTTTTACATGCTCACATAGAGGATTCCTGATATATTTGTACTATGTTTAGAAGTGGCTCAAAACGCATTTAGAGTTGCGTGATGATTACTATTATTTTTTAAAACGATTTTTGGTGCATATATAATTTACAGAATATGCAGGACTATTCAAAAATAGTTGAACGAATTTGAAAGAGTGATGAAGGTTGCAATTCTTTGAATAATTTAAAAATAAAATATATATATATTTAATTTTGAAATATATATGCATATTTCATAACATTAAACGTTTTATGAATGTATCTACAATATTCGAAATGGAACATTTCTCACACAAAAATTTATTTTAAGAAAAACTGTTTCTAAAACAATTTTGAACTGTTATTTAAAAGTATTTTATAATTGGTCAAACGCAGATCTTTAATCGTCCACCTTAAACTGCACTAATATGCCTGTAGTAATATAGGATAAGAGAAGTGTGAGTGTCAAACCAAATTTTTTATTTATTTAACTTTTAGTTTTTATTGTTTTGAAATATATATATATATATATATATATATATATATATATTAATATTAATAATGGTTATAAATATGAAATTTTTTGTAGATATAAAATTTGTATAGAATAAGAATACAGTCGGCAGCAAAATTATTGAAGCGCTAGAACGAATCCGTATTTAAAAGATGTGCACTTAATACAATATTCATCACA
The DNA here is from genome assembly GCA_963930645.1 of Salticus scenicus. Classification (NCBI taxonomy): domain Eukaryota; kingdom Metazoa; phylum Arthropoda; class Arachnida; order Araneae; family Salticidae; genus Salticus; species Salticus scenicus. The sequence goes on along the minus strand of OZ005648.1, from coordinate 352,131,813 downwards.
ATTTTGACAACAAATATAAATGCACAATTTTGAGCTATGCATAATACGAAGGCTTTTTTCAATATTTTCAATAGTTCCAATAAATTGTTCTTAATAATTTCTCTGTTATTAAGGTTTTTAAAAAGTATACATTATTCTGGGTTACAATATATAATTTTCCCCAATATCATGAATTACAAAATTATCATGGTAATGTTATAAATATTTCACTGTTTTATATCAGTAAAATGCCTTTTCCAGGTGAAATTCCAAAATGGCTAAAAGGATGTTTGATTCGAATTGGATCTGGCTTATTGGAAATTGGACCAGACAAGTTCAATCATGTCTTCGATGGCATGGCCTTAATGCATCGGTTTAATTTTGAAAATGCTGACGTGACATACCAGAATCGATTTCTTCAGAGTGACACATATAGGCAGAATATGAAAGCAGGCCGAATAGTGGTATCGGAGTTTGGAACAAGAGGAGTTCCTGATCCTTGTAAGACGATATTTCAGAGGTAATTTTGTTTGTTGACGGAATCTATGGCATAAACAAAACAAACTGTAGCAGATATTAAATCATTAAAATGATATTTACTATATAATGTATTGATTCTCAATTTAGTTCTTAACCATTTCGAAATTATTTAAATATTTTAACAAAATTAAATTGGAAAAGGATTAAACTTAATTTGTTTCTCTGTGATAAATCTTTGCATGGATAAATCTTTGAAGTTCGGAAAAAATATAAAACGGTTTAACTGCAGGTTTGATTTCACGTAAAAACGTTTTGAGGCGCTAAACATTTTGTTAATTTTATCAAAATTTTTTATTTAAAACAAAACTTTTTATTTCAAAACATCAGATTCTCCTGATTTTTAAATTTACTGGCTAGACTACACATTATCTAAAGCAAACTTTGTTTCTCTAAATAACGTCATTGATCAAAATTTAAATCACTTCTTAAAGGCACTATAAATTTAGAACCATTTCACTTTGAAGTTTCGGGACATATTTAAATTATACTAGACGCATGATTACGCTAAAATGTAAATTATGATTATCCCTATAGTATCTATAAGCTTACTTTTAAATATCTCAAGATCCCTTTTCCAACAGTTTCCTTTTCCAGCTTTTTTCTGAGTCGTAAAAGCGACATTCTTCTACAAAGTTAAAATTAGTTCGGGGGAAAACTCTGCACGTTTGTGCCAGATGCTCGCAAACAGAAAATATTTCTCCTTCTGCTGCTGGTGGTAAATTAATACATGCTAAGACTACTATAATCCAAATTAATTTCCTGCTGCTGGTGGTAAATTCATGCATGCTAAGACTCCTATAATCCTAATTAATTTCCTGCTGCTATTTTAAATTTCATATGTGAAGAATAACGATATTCATTTAAGCAATAATTGATGTTTTTATCCCGTGAAATAGGGGTGTGAGAAGAAAAAAAAGTAATTCAAAATTTTAAGTCGATGAGTATGTTAAATATAATAATAAACTGCTTCTAATAACTTTAAATTTCAGTTATTAATTGAAATATATGATGAATCTATTAAAATAAATCTTAATAAGCAGTTAAAATAAGAAAATTCTCAGAATGGTAATCTTGTAATAATATTCTATATAGTAAAAAATATGATAATATAATTAAATATTGAATAGTATAACTATTACACTATCTTTAATATACTGAAATCTAAAAACTTAGAAATTATTTCCTAATAGATAAAATGAACTTACTGCTTAAAAAGCATCAGATTTTAAGGATTTTATAACATATAGTAATAAAACAAATATATGAAACCTCAAAATCAAAAATCACTAAATGTACAACAAAGTACAGTCGGTAACAAAAGTGTCCGAACACTAGCAAAAATTCCTATATAAAAAAGTAGAGTTAATACTGTTTTGTTAAGTAAATTCTTGTCAAATCATGTTCTTAACTAGTGTTCGGACACTTTTGTTACCGACTGTACTTGACCAAGAGTATGTTACAAAAGTTCTTCAATATAAGCAGACAAGCATACCCTTCTGTAATATATAATACAACATATATTAACATTATTTTGATAAGCTTTTGAAAGTTTTCTTTTTAATTAGTTATTCTATATATCGTCTTTAAATTCTTCTTTTTTTTTAAGGTTTGCAAGTCTTTTCAGTATGGACATGACAGATAACGATCTAGTTAATATAGTAAGGTACGGGAACGAGACTTTTGCTTGTTCAGAAACGAATAGCATTTGGAAGATCGATACAGATACATTGGAATCTATAGAAAAAGTACGATACATTTTAGTATACATAGCATCTTTCTTGAGAGTAGTTATTATAAGTATTCATCAGTTACACAGTCATTGATCTATAACTTCTTAATAAATAAATATATCTATAAATATATGGCATTTATTTACTTGATTTACTCCTTCTGACGGACGGTTAGCTTAGGTGGATATGCTTTACGTAGTTTTGCGATAATAAAATTTCCATGAATTAGAATTAATGATTGAATAGAGGAACAAGTTCTTCCATCAATCTTGCCAACTTACAGAAGAATTTTCCTTTTCTTTAATACAGATATATATAGAGGGTGCCCCATACCTCGGTAGACATTTTAAAAGTTCATAATTATTGAATGAATTGGTAGAATTGAATGTGGTTTGCGAAAAAATCATTCTCGATTCTTTTTGGTAAAGAAAAAAAATATAGTTAAATTTTTTGTCGATGATAGTTAGACAAATAGTCAAATTTTTCGCACGGATGTGAAAGAAAAATATGCAAATAAAAGTCCTACCAATTGCACAATTTTGCGATTGGAACAGTTTATTTCTTATTTTGCTTCCTATTTGTACATACATGAAGTTTTAATTGCGATGGTGACTTGGTGGATAAAGCGTTATTGGTGAAGATGTTTTCCCTCAGGTAAGAACCACCGACTGAAGCTGCAGTTAGTAGTGTTATAACTCTTTTGCAAACTGATATTTGTGGTGACGACGGACACAAAGAATAGAATTTATATGCCTGAAAATATTTGCATGCGAATAAGTACAGTTTTTGATTAAAGTGTGTGATATGGTCACGCACAGCGCCCTCTATCGACAAATAGCTTAATCATTATTTATTCTTTACCAAAAAAATCTCCCTTCACGAGAATGATTTTTTCGCAAACCGCGTTCAATGGACCATATTCCCCCTTTGGGTTTGAGACTATAAAAAATCAGCTGTTTTCCGGTAAACAATTCTCAACTCTACCATATCAAAGCATTGTGGCTTGCAAATTTTTATCTTGCATATTATTTCTAAGAGTTACAGATTATATGAAATTGAAGTAAGAGTGATATAGTGATAACTTTGTTTTGTTTTTAATCCAGTTTTAGTAATATACTTTAATATTAATCAACATATGTAATATTAAAAGTTGCCGTGTGAACTGTGGCGATGTTAACAAATTTACATGGATGTTCCATTTAGTAAATTCCTTTATTAAAGTGATTGAAATTCTATTTATTTAAGCTTTGATGTCTATATATATGTGTGTGTGTGTATATAAAATGTTCTTATTAATCTTTTTTTCATTATATATATGTATGTATGTGTGTGTGCATGCATGCATAAAATGTTCTGCAGTTTTACGATAAGGAATAGTCTTAACTTTATCATTCGATTCAGTTGTTTACATTTCACTTTTGTTCTTGTTTGAACATTATTATTAAGTTTCACTGCAGAAATATTTAGGAAAATGTTATACGTAACAATAAAATGTCATCTTGAATCTAATTTGTTTACAAAATATCGGCCACGTGTTCGGCGATTTTACCTACGGTGAAGTCACAGGAATATTGTCCATTCTGTCAATTCATTCAATAGTTATGAATTTTTAAAATGTCTACAAATTTATGGAACACCCTGTACATTATTCTTCATTTTTACAAAAATATTCTCTTTTCTTTTAAAATCCATTTTAATTTAAGACAGTTTATTTTCCAATAATCTTTAAAATGAAATATATTTCGTTTATTTAATAAAACTAAATAAATATTTGCAAGTAAATTAAATTAAATTTGTAAATATCTTTATATTTACGTGCAAACCTTTTCTGGCAATTATTTATGCTGTTTTTTAATTTTAATTATTTAAAAAAAAAAAAAAAAAAAAAAAAAAAAAAAAAGCAAAGAAATCAGTGTGTGTTATAGCTTTTAATTGTTATTAAAAGCTAACAAATTGTTTAAGGGACAAAGTAAATAAGATTGAAATTAATTTCATCGTTATAATATGCGTGCATTTCACTAATTAAAATTAATAAATTCAGCACAAATTTTTAATATTTTAGTGACTTATTGTTCAACACTTTCAGAACGTAACCGATTATACATGCAAATATTTGTTGCCTAGCAACTAAAACAAAATATAATCAACGTAATTCGACCTTGCAGCGTTAGATGATACGAGCTTTCGAATGACATTTAAACCAACTATTCAGTGAATGTAATTTTATTTCGATTGCCGTAGAATGTTCTTACTTAGTAATACAATCGCAATGAAAATGTTTCAGGGTGGAGGTGCGATTAAAAAGATAGCAAAAGAGGACACACATTCAGTTCTAAAAGCCTTGAACTAGACTTTAAATTTTTAAATACTGATCTTAGGCATACTATAAATTGTAAAGTTGCATAAAAAGGGAGATATAGAATTTTATAAAAACCAATTAAATATTTCAGGGGATTCAATTTCAAAAATTACAAAATATCATGAGCCTCCTTCCCATTCAAAATAAATAATATATATATATATATATATATATATATATATATATATATATATATATATATATATATATATATATATATATATATATATATGTATGTATTTTTAACACTCTAAAAGAAATGAAAATACTCACGTGCTTGATAAAATGAAATCCAATTCAATATCGAAAATTAAAAAAATACAGGCTGTATATTATTATATTTTTGTGTTCATGAGAGAAAATTAAAAAAAAAAAAAAAGAAAATGAAAACTGGAATTTTTAATCCCATTTCAAAAACATGTGACTTAATGTGAAGCAATTTTTTTTCTCCTAACGGTTTCCATACAATCTTCTGCTGTTGCCACCTAAAATTCATACTTTAGTTAATTTTAAAAAATCTAATTGTCCCATCGATAAGCTGTTTAATCCATCGGATTCACAAAAATTTCCCTTTCATTTGCTATCCTATTTGTAACGATACGGCTGATATTTCTAATCTTTTTTTTCTAATTTTTCTAATTTATTTTCCTCATTTTAAATGAATGTACTTTCTTTCTTTCTTTTTTTTTTTTTTTTTTTTTCTTATTCTGTCGAAAAAAAAAATGGCAACAATTAAATTATGTTGAGATCATAGAATAATAATAAAGGAAGAAGGAGCGTACGTGTTTTGGTTTCGGTTTGTAAAATCCAGGAATGCCAGGTATACGGTTGTAACAGTGCTTCCATCTGATTGGTTGGCGACTTGTTGGCGAGATTTTTGAATCGTCTCGTCTCTCTCTCAATCAGTCTGCGAGGCAGCACCCACAACAAACAGCGATAAATGCGTGGAGGATGGGTGCCCTACTTCAAAGTTGAGAGGAGCAAAAGTAGCTTTCGCTGGCATTTCACTAGAAGGGGTTTGTAAGCATTAGAGTATTGGCATGCTCCTTCTTCCTTTATTATTATTCTATGGTTGAGATTCACAAACATACCGTAGTGAATGAGAGTAAGTACATAAGAATTTGGGGGAAAGAATAGATATATTATAATCTAGGTCAAAAATAGAAAATGAAAGTGTGGTTAGTTATGGAAAGTAAGAATATTTGAACTCCATTTGGTCCATTAGAAAAGAAGGTCCATTTCATCCATTTGAAGTGAAGAGGGGTTAAACATATTTCTGGAACTTTCTTTTCTAATGGACCAAATGGAATACAAATCGACCCAATGTTCTAAATAAGATTATATAAAAAATTTCACTATTTTACAAATAATCTTATAAGAATAAGAATATAAAGAACATTCTCCTTATTATATATATATTTATGAAGCCGTACAAAAATTTAAATTGCGTAACTCTTGAAATTGAATTTCCTGAAAATTTTTATAGTTTTTTAGAACGACAGGTCGAATTATTTCTTTCACACAGCGATTTTCTTATCGTTACCAATGTTTATATCTTACTAATTTTAACTCATACTGCGTGCAATGCAATTAGTTTTAATTATTTTATTTTAGTGACAGAAAAAGTTTTAACAATAAAATTTTACACTGTAAAAAAATTTGTGTAAGAATACACAACATTATTGAGGGAACTTATTTTCCTCAACCCTGTTGAAAAATGTTATCAGCTATAGCTGTGTAACAGAGGCATACAGTGGAATGTTACGCAGTTGTAACTGGTAACATTTATCCACATGATTGTGGCAAGTAAACTGCCTCAGTATTGTGGCAGCTTACTTGCCACAACCATATAGAGATGTGTTACCAGTTACAATTGCGTAACATTCCACTGTACGCCTCTGTTACACAGCTATAGCTGATAACATTTCTCGACAGGGTTGAGGAAAATAAGTTTCCTCAATAATGTTGTGTATTCTTACACAAAATTTTTTACAGGGCATAAAATTATTTTACGTAATTTTGAGAACATCTAAAAACCACATTCATTTTTCACAATTGCACAAGGACTTTTGAAATTTAATGGTTATCGCAAGTATCAAACCTTTTATTTTCTTAGGAAATTTTCATATTTGTTAGGTATTATTTTCTTTTTTGAATTAAAAATTTTGTCACATATTAATATTTATTTCTTTTAAGTATTGGAATTAATTCTATTTTCTTTTTTAAAAACTGTTTTTTATTTATGTAATTTCTTTTTCTCTAGGTAAATTTGAAAGATTATGTTCCAGTCGACACTGCAATCGCACATGCTCACGAAGATAATGACGGCACAGTTTACAATATTGGAACATCTTACAGCTTTTACTCGTACTATAATGTTATTAAGTTTCCACCGAAAGGTAACTAAAGAAATTTTATTTGTCTGTTTAATAAAAGTAATGTAATGTATACAATGTGCCAGTTATTTTTTTAATTGCAAAAGAATGAATTTCTGTGTTAAATCAGCGAAGCAGGAACAAAAATCCAGAGGGATAGGGCAAAACATTTTTAGAATAGTTTTTAAACAATTTCGCTGTAGGGGATAGGGAGAAAGATCATCATTTCATGAAACATAAAGTTTCTCTGATAACGTTTAACTGCACTCTCTGAAATTTTAGTAAAATTCAGTAAATTGATGTTAAATTATATACATTTTTCCAGAAAAAATGTCCAGTAACCCGTATTTGAAACAAATTGCTGTAAAATTCAAAATGTTGACCGTTTATTAAAAGTTCACTTCCCTTCATCAAGGAAAAAAATCATAGCAGCTTTAGGAGAAACTTTTTTTTTTTTTTTTGTCAGTGCCTGAAAACCTTTTGCTAGCTACTAAACGTAACCGCGCCAGAAATCTCTTACAGAGTATTAAGAAAAAAAAAAAAAAAAAAAAAAAAAAAAAAACGAAGAAGAAGAAGAAGAAGAAAATCACCCATTGTTGTTTTCTAAATAATAGATATAAAATTCTGCACAAAACAGAATGTAATTTAGTATAACCAGACTTCCATATAAAGGCAGACAGTAACTCTGTTCCATTACCTAACATTGGTTACCATATTCATTTCTTAAAATTTCTGTGGTATAGCTTTAACATGGTATTCCTTTGGAAACTTTTATTTATTTATTTATTTTACTTTATTTTATTTTATTTTTTTGTCATTTTAGTGATGAATTAAAATGGCTATCGCAATTGCTTAAATAAAGATCTTGGCGAGAAACGTCCGAACTACTTCGGGAAAAATTTCAAATTTCGCCAAGGGGTTTTATAGTGAAGCTGTTCCATTCCTTTAGCTTGATTTTTCTCAATTTTATTTTTATTATTATTTTTTTTATGTTTGCACATTCTTTTTTTTTCGACATAAAAGAAATATTTATTTATTTATTTTTGGTCTCAGTCTGTGTCTTCGATTTTAATAATTATGAAATTAAAATTGAGTTTGTTTAACATCTTTTGAATCAATTATCCGATTGAACTACAAAATACGATGTTAGCTAAATTTTGTCTTGATTAATAAGTGTACCCACTTTTGATAACATCTAATAATCCGGAAAGATACAACTTTCCACTTTATATATTTCGATAAAAACAAAAATGTTTGCACAGATGACAGAAAAAATTGATAACGACGTTTTCTTAAAGAATAGTACCTGTCGTATTAATAAATAAATAAATAAATAAAGGCATTTTTTCTTTCAAAATTACAAAAGGTATATTTAGATCAGACTTTAAAATCTAAGAGGGGGCTTATTGCTCTTCCACTCAACCATAGCTGCCGGCGCCCGTGCAGTTTTGTGTCAACAAGTTGTCATATTGCGATTTTTCTATCTAATCAATCTCTTAACTTTATAACAAACTCTAACGAGGAATAAATTACCTGCTTACTTTCTTTTAAACTTTATAAATACCATTTTTTTTTTTTATCACAAACAAATGAAAGATACAAGCATTATAATTCAGATAGTTTCAGATCAAATGATTTTAATATTTTTCTATTAATTCAAAGGAGATTTCGAGAAATTTATTCTCGTAATGCTTACATTCATTTTTACTTACACACAACGATTTTTGGTACATATAATAAATGTTACAACATTTCTCTCCAAAAGTGCAAGCAATGAAGAATTTGCTATAACACTGATTCAACTAGAGTTTTATAAAACTATTACACAAATGGAAGCCATAATAAACATAAATGAAAGTGATAATATGTGAAAATGAATGTAATAATATGTATAATATACTTAAATAGTAACTGTTATAAAAATAGATTTTCCCAACTGCTAAGAGTTTTGAAGACTTCTTAACAACTGTCTTCTAACATTGAAAAGTATATCATAATCTAATTAATAAAGCACGACTTTTATTCCTTATTATTATTATTGCAGAAGATAAGAATGCTACCCCATTTGACAATGGATCAGTTGTGTGTCGAATTCCTGCCTCCTCAGTCCTGAATCCCAGCTATTACCATAGTTTCGCCATGACGGAAAATTATTTTATATTAGTGGAGCAGCCTTTGTATTTATCTGTTACGAGAATGGCATGGGCACATTTCATTGCTGGTACTTACTCAGAAGCATTGAGCTGGGATCCCAATGCACCAGTATGTACACAGATATTGTAGCGTAAACTTTATTTTATGCTAGTATAGTTGATACTTGTTTGAAAAAAATAATTACAAATATTTTACTTTTTTTTTTCAGACTATAATGAGTTTGCACGTTTGTTACGAAACGTCGCATAAATTTTAACAAGGGCTAAAAGTGACCAGGCAGAATTAGCATTTATTAATTTTTTAAGGGGAAAAAATGAGCGTGTTAACATTACTCAATTTCAAAAATTAAACCGACTCTTTCTATCTTTATAAAAACGATCTTTATGAAAATTATACATATATCACAGGTATACTAGTTGTACTACGACGAACAGTATATTCCGCAGTTTTTATTTCACGCAAATAAAAAGATAGAATACCTATATATTCATACACTTAACTTAGTTTAATATATATTTCACCATTTGGTATGGAATGCAATTCTTCCCTCTCGATAAAAATCTTCTAAAAGAAAAGTACTTTTTTTTTTTTTTTTTTTTTTTTTTTTTGTACAATAAGGAAAAAAGGGGATGGTAAGTATTTTCATTGATGTCCAACGTTTCACTAAATACTGATTTATTTAACACAAAATATTTTTTAAACTAAACTACGTTACAATAAAATTATGAAAAGCATTATTTCTGAAAAAATAAAAGCTCTCCCTGTGTCAATATCGAGATTTAAAACCTTAAGAATTTTTTATAATTTTAATATAATAAAAGTAATACCAGCTATAATTTCCCAGAAACCTAATATGATAAATAAAATTAATACCAGCTACAGTTTCCTAGAAACATAATTATTGCTATAATTAATACTCATTTCCCATCACAAATTACAATTCCTAAAAAAAAATCGTTTCTGGAATGAGAGTGATAACAAACATCATTTTTTATTTTATTTATTTATTTTTTATCATAGTTTTCCAAACAAATAGTTTTCCTCATCAGGTAGATGTGACACATTTCATATGACTTTATTAAACCAATCAGTTCAGATATTACTTCTAAATGCTTGGAACATAGTGGTTTTCACATCTTCAACATTCTGTCTCAGTTTTTGAATTTTTGAAATAGAGGACAATACATACCGACATAAATTGCATATTTTCAGTTCATTTCACGAATATTTCAGAGTTAAAGTTGCAGTATTACATCCATCAAACATCATAACAAACAAAATGTGTTCCTTATCATTTTTTTTAATTTTAACAATTTCATTTTATTATTGTTATTATTATGTATAGTATGAATGATGTTGCTCTTACAATTACGTTTTTAACACTTTTTAAAAACTGTTGAAAAGAGTTTATGATTTCGATTTGTCTGTATGTCTGCACTCTAACTTTCATAAATAATAATTGAATTTCTTGAAACTGATATGTGTTATTCCAGTTCACTAATGGATGTTCCCTATTGAACATGGAGTAAATACCAACACTGGTTTACACAGAGGGATATCCGAAAACATCGTGAAGCTCATTCTACGAGTGGAATTTCCATAAACCGTATTTTAATACCTTTATTTTGCACAAATCTTAATGAAATTGGCATTTCTTATTCATATGGGGGAAAAAATGCTTTTTGTAGTATATAGTAAAATTAGTATTAAGATTTACAGGTCCACACGAAAATATTTATATTTATTAAAGACTGTAAATGGAAATTGCTGAAATTGTATATTTATTTTTATTAAGTATATTAACGCTCTCTAACAATGTTCAAAAGTAATTATGATTTGAATTAGCCTGTCTTTCTGTCCATTTGACTCTCTGCTCATCTGTTCGTCTCTAGTGTGCGTAAATATTTTCAGAATGTCAACTTTTTACTATAAAAACCAAAATGAAATTGACAGTTATTGTTCATACGCAAAAAAAGGTTTGTATAAAATATGTTGTTTACCGTTCACATTTACAGGACTACACTAAAATATTTAGATACAATAAGGCCTACTATTGGAAATTTGCTGGAATTTTAATTCCGTTTGTGTTAAGTGGTTTTTACTTTTCAAACAATTTTTAAGAGCGATTATGAATTCATTTAGTCTATCCGTCTGTCTTTCTGTCCTTCTGTCTCTCCGTTGTGTGCTAATATACCGAAGAACACTGAAATTTAAATGATGCAAGCGAGTACTTACAATTGGAAAATATTAATAACGAATCCGACGATTCCAGTTTTCACAGCGCAATATATGCCGTCAAGTATACTGTTATGTAAAATATTCCGCTTTTATATCTGCGTGTGTTATCTCGAAAAATTATTAGTTTAATGCAAAATTTTTTATAACAGATATTTTATTTATACTTTAAGAATTCAAATACTGAGATTGAAAATAAAAGGGAAAGATTTAAAAAATATTTCCATTTTTCTATAACAAAGAGAATACTAGAGAACAATAAAGAGAACAATAAGAAACAACAGTAAAAAGAGAACAATAAAGAAAACAATAGCATAAATGAAAATTGTTGCAACATATTTGATGGTGCCTTTCATTTTTACATAGCTTTTCATCATTTTTACATCCACATCATAATGTTTTAAAATCCAAAAGGCTCCGAGAAATTAAAAATAACACCACAATCATTTTAATTTAGTTATATCATGAGAAAATTGGTTAAACAAGTTTTGAAACAGCTGTCAATTTAACGGAATTGTCATAATAAAAGTAAAATAAAAGCAGGAGAATTCTCATAAAAAGAAGAGTAATAAAATAGTAATGTCGCGAAAAGAAAAATCTCATGTGAAAAAAATCGGCACTTTCGAAAGGTTACGGCCTTTGAGATAAAGCTAATGATTGTTGTAAAATATTACAAGATATATTTAATAACATGCAAAAAACACACATTTTAACAAACATACACCGACAGCCGTTTCCTCATATGCATAACATACACGCATTTTAAAATAAAACACATGGATAATTCTCAAAAAAAGTAATTTGTGTCCCTTGAGATTTATATGTTGTATTTTGTCAATATGTAAAAATTTTTGTGTCTAAAATTTATCTAGTGATATCTTTCTATAGTTTCAATTTGTATTTTCAATAAAATACATAAAAGTTTCTTTAATGAAACTTTAAATATTCAAATCACCCCAATTTTCAGTGCCCTTCATTAAATGAACTTATCTTCTGGAATACCTTTAAGCAAAATGAGAAAGTATTTTTATAAATTTTACCACCCAAAATAGAAATTTGTATTCAAATTTATAAAATGAAATTTTGTTATTGCCAATTAAAAAGAGTTTTATATTTGTTTTGGGGAAGAGAAACGTGATCCTCCAGTTCTTATGGCACTTATGTCTCCTTGTATAAAACCTCTGGTACGACAACTAGGTGACCAGATATAATTTAGTAAACAGCTGCATTTAGTAGAAAGCGCCCTCTTGATTACTATGAAAAATATATAGTATTATTTTCTGAATTTGAAAAGTAATTAAAAGCTGCAAGATAAATAGAAAAGTAATAAAACGTAATTACAAATTGAAAAAGTGAATAGAAAAGTAATTACAAGCTGCGAAATAGATAGAAAAGTAAGAATATGTTTATTACTTGTCACGACTGTCTTACATTAGATTGTATGGTGTTATATTTTATAGTTAATCATGATTGTATACTGATGTAAAATACTTTCGCTTAGTTCAAAATGTTATATTGTAATCTTAATAAGGCGAACCTACTACGTGTACTTAAACAATTTTCTAAATTTTGTCACTACTGTCCCTGTCACCAAAGTCCCCATTCAGATTGTTCTATTTAGAGACAAAAGTGACACTACACATGTCTGCACGGTCTCGAGCCGGGCTCTGACTTATTATATATATATATATATATATATATATATATATATTCATTCGCGGACCGGATCGGACCTGGATTAAATTTTTCCAAGGCTGTCTTTGTTAATTAATGACGAAGATAAATGATAAAACGTTCCCATAGTCATTTGTTTTACATAATTTTATAGGCTAGTATGTTACATGAAATTTTGTTTTGTTTAAAAGTTTTTACAATTTAAACTCGATTGTCTGACAGTCTGTTCACGCTGTGATTTCTCTAAATATTTTTAGCATATATCGAAACTGATATATGTTATTGGAGATCACTATAGCAGATTTCACATTCAAAATGGTGTGCATGTCAATATTAGTTTGCGCATATGTACAAAAAATAAAGTGAAATAAAATAAAAATAAATGCGTCATAGCCTTTGAGGTTTTATGTTCTCTGACCTACCGAGTCTAAGGACTAAGCCACTAAGCACTTTTTCTCAATATTCCAAGAGCACTAAATGTAATGAATTAGCTTCATTTTTCAGAAACGCAAAAGCATTTTTTCCTTTGAAAATGGTTGGATTAGAATCAGTATTTCGTTTACAGAGTCACACAAAAGGTTTCGGATACATTATTAGAAATATAAGTGGGAATGGAAGCAAGTAGATTTTTAGTAGCATTAATCATTTTTAATACTTTCCTATATTGTTTCATAAATACTTATATTTTCGGTTTGACTTTCTGTCTGTCTGTGTTCTCCTCTGTCCGTCTGTAATTATAAATTTCTGTTTGCACGTAATTGTCTTCTAACTGATCAGTAGCTTTCTTAACTGAAATTTAAATGCATGACTATATAAGAACCTCTGAAGAATGATATAGTACAAAATATTTTGCGTAGAAATGCGTGCATTTTTTATTTTATTTTATTTATTTTATTTTATTTTATTTTTTGATCGGACCAGGACGAGTCGGGACAGATTTTATCGGATTTTTTACGAATTAGGCCATACATTTCAAAACAATAAACCAACCGGACCGTGCACGCTTCGAATTTTTAGTTGTCATACCAGGCTGGGCTGGCTGTGTCGTACCCGAGATTCAAAATTTCGCTTCCTACAGACCTCTAAGTTACACTATAGAGACGGTAGAGATAGATCAATCTATTTTATTTTACTTTAGTAAAATGTTTTTATTATAAATTTGTAATCTGTGTTTTAACACCTTAACTGCCCCGCACGTATACATACGTTTTTCCAAAGTATGATCTGAAAAAAAAAAAAAAAAAAAAAAAAAAAATCGAGATCTGATACCATTCTTGCTGATTCTTATGTAAACTGACCTCCTGAATCCGAATATGACTCTCATTTTGCCCAGTCACCCGCCGTTTTCTAGATACAATACCCCTTCCCTCAATTTCTTTCCCTGTTCGATAATTTTATGACTATGAATTTGATTTGAAGTATGAAAAATGATTATTTTACCACCTAAAAACAAAAAAATATATAAAGGTTAAAAAATAACATTAATAACAGATTAAAAAAATATAAGCTATTTAATGCATAATTTCAGTGGTAAATCCCCCCCTCTCCCCCCCCCCCCCCCCCCCCAAAAAAAAAAAAAAAAAAAAAAACCTTGTCGTAAATGTCCATGTTTTAGAATTTTCCAAATTTGTAGCCCCTCAGAAGATATTTAACGGTTAAAATAATCCCCCCCTCCTAAAAATCAAATTTATAGCCATAAAATCACCGAAAAATGATAGAAATAGGGGACCATTGCTAAAAAAAGGTGAGTGATAGGGCAAAATGGGCGTCATATTCGGATTCAAGAGGTCATTTTACATAAGAATATGCTGAAATGGTGAACAGTATGCTGAAATGGTGTCAGAGACAATTATCATGTCGAGCAGTGTTATCATTTATGTGTAAAGTACATATACTGATAATCTTAATTATGTTACATATATTCCTACCAGTGCATATATTATATATTTTATATCTACTATTTTAATATATATCTATATTTTGGATGCTTTTAACTCGAATTAAAACAATTCTTCTAAGATTTTTTAACTTGTTTACTATGAGAGATCTTTTCTCCTTAATTGTATCTCATGTCAGTATTTTGACATTTCTTGCAGAGTCGTTTCCACATAGTACGGCGGTCAGATGGACAATTATTAGATACATCGTACATAGCATCCGCTTTTTTTGTTTTCCATCACATTAATGCCTACGAAGAAGATGGACATCTAATAATTGATCTTTGTGGTTACGATGAAGGAAAAATAGTCCAATCTTTATACGTAAAAGCGCTTGAGGAGTTCTTCGAAAATCCGAAGAAGTTCCAAACACCTTTTGTATCAAATGCTAGAAGATATGTTCTGCCTTTGAATGTGGATATAAATCAAAAGGTAAGAAATCAATTTATTCTTTTTGGTTCAAATTTTCGAAATTGAGATTTGGATATATTTACACGTTCTGATGTCCCCTGAATCAGAAAAAACAATTTTTTAGTAATTGGTGTCTGTGTGTGTCTGTCTGAGTGTCTGTATTTATTTTATCACCATAACTAAAAAATTAAATAATAGAAGGAAGTCCAAATTCGGTATCTAAATCTGCATCATGCAAATATGCTATTTGAAACTTTATTGAAATCCAACCAATAGTTCGCGTACAGGGGCATCTAAAATAATTAAAATATATTACGTCCATGGGCAAAATTTCTGGCTGGCACATTTTAACATTTTTGCACTAAAAAAACGAATATTTATTTATTTATGTACATTTATATATATATTTATTTATTTAATGTGTTAAAGCATGTTTCGTATAGAATATGGTGTGAAAATGAAAATCGTTCGCAATTTGTTTACATGACCACACAAAAGAATTCGGATATACCTACACTTGAAGGTTGCTTTTAGTTGTTATTTGTTGTTATTGAACTTCAAAAATAGCAAAAAAGAATGCAGGACATCTCCAAACATATAGATACACCAAAATTTCTTAGTCAATTTATTAGGTTGGTTGGTTGGTTGGTTGTAGGATGTAAGGCCGATTGACTCCTGATGTGTCCTAGGCCTAGAGGGGGAATGCCCTCCGTGGGGGTCTTTCTAAGGGGTCCTAGCCCGTATTTACGCAAGTTTCGGAGGAAACCACCAATTTATTAGGCGTTTAACAAATTTGAATTATTGAATAATTTAGTAAATAATCAAAAGTGAAAGAAATTATAGAAATTTGAGTATTTCTCCTCAAATTCGCTTATTTGTATGATGAATGGTAATGTATCCGAATTATTTTGTGCATTATTGTAAAAGCATATAAATTTTAAGCAAGCAATTTCCAGTAAAAACCGTTCTGTAGCACTCTATCGCATCAGTAAGTGTTAATACACATCATTATCTGCAATGATTATACATTAGGAAATAAATGTATCATATATCAGTTTTTTTTTTAAGTTTTAAATAATTTAACATTATTAAAACAAACTTCAATTAGTTTGAATCCCTAGACCGGAATGTATAAGAATTCGTTTTAGTATTCCTGAATAATATATATGTATTCCTACACTCATAAAAATTTATAAAATTCTTGTGACGTTGACCTATAACATGTCTACTCAATTCTATCTTAATCGACTAGATCACTTCAAATAATTTGAGTCTAAAGGCAAAAAAAAAAAAAAAAAAAAATTCTTTGTGTCCTTCTAAAATGATTATAATTTCTATGTTAATCGGAAGCTATACAGTTTGCGTAATGGTGACTTATAACACTCCTACCAATTTTTAACTCATTTAGATAAGGCGTTTAGACCTTGTCATGGTCATTCACATATACAGACACACATACCTACATCACCGTAAAAAATGCAAAAATGAACTCAGGTTACCACGAAACGTATAGATACACTAAAATCTCTCTGTCGCATTTTTTATACAATACTTTAATTACATTGTATAAGTTCGAAAAGTAAAAATTGATATTCTCTTTAGAATCATAAATTTTGTTTATTTGTTTATTTATTGTTAATTTTATTTGACAATAAATTATTTTTCAGGAAAAAGAAACAAATTTAGTGACTTTAAAAGGTTCTGAAGCGAAAGCGATCGTGGACACAAATGGAAATATCTTTTGCAATTACGAAGTACTTACTGGATCTGGTAATAATAATAATAATAATGATAATGATAGCAGTAATGTTTAAAAAATCGTGTGTGCGTGCATGTGTGACTGTACAAATACTATCAAAATCTATCACTACGCAGATTTTAATTTTGCCTACAATAGTTATTTAATTCCTTACAAATATGGGAAAATGTTTTATAATTTATGAGTGATGTATCATTTTATTTTCGTGTTTTCTTTTACTTGTATGTTTCCCCCACAATGGCTATTTCTTTTGGTACAAATATGGGAGAGTTTTTTTTTTTTTTTTTTTTTTTTTTTTTTTTTTTAATTTGTAAGATGATGCATCCTTTTATTTCTATTTATTTATTTATTTATTTATTTTACATATTTTTTAAACAGAATTAATTCAAATATTCATTGATACACATTCTTTCTTGTATTAAAGTTTTTAATTACCTAGTACATGATACATTATATAAATTTATTGTTCTATTTCTTTTACATAAAAAAAAATGTATATATATATATGTATTTTTTTTACTCAATCCTTGTTTGATTCACTGCCATTTTTATTATAAACCATACTTAGGGAAGGTATCATTACACATACTTGTTTGATCTCACTCGTACTCTACAGATTGAGCCATGGGCACAAGCCCAGGGCGCCAGAGTTTTGGGGGTGGAGGGGGCACCAAATCTGTAAATGAAGTTTTAAATGTATCCCTACTTTTTTGTTAAACTATAGAAAATTTTAAATATAACTGTGCTATTTTTAAAATAAGAGAAGTAATGAAGGAAAAATAGCTTTTTTTCATGCGTGTTTATATTATTAACTAGATTTCATTAGCATGAATTCCTTTTTTGTTCCAAGCCCACCAGCGACCGAGCGGTTCTTCGCTCAAAGTTAATAGACGTGAGGTGCCGAGTTTGATCCCAGATCGCGCTTGTCCGCCTAGCCGCTCGGAGTTTTCCTTGCTTTTCTCTGAAACTTGCGTAAAAAGACCCCTACGGACCCCTTAAAAAGACCCCTACGGAGGGCACTCCCTCTCAGGCCTAGGACCCAGTGCAGCCAGTCGGTCTTAATACACACAACCCAACCCAACCCAACCTTTTGTGTTCCACACTTTCGGCAGGAGGATATATTGCTAAATCTAAGAATTTATTCTTTGCCATAGGATAAGAAATAAGTACAAACATCTTCCGTTGTTTTCAAGAAACTGTAATTAAATTTTAAAGAATTTGCGTTTTTTAAAGTTGTAATTTAGTTTTGGAAAAGTGCCATATTGCTTGCCATATTTCAAAAAACTCACAAAATGTAGTATATTAAAACTTATTTATTCTGATTCCAATGTTATTATGGATAAGAATGCATCCTAATCCTAGCACTGCATATTTAAACTATTGTCCAAATAAAGTTTTCCTCAATTTTATTTTTCTCAGAGTTTACGTTAAAAAATATTTTTTAGTAATGCATAATGCCATTTAATTCTATGTATGTGATTCAAAATATCTATTAATTATAAAAGTTGTACAAGTTATAATACACGGAAAAAATTATTTAACTGTATATGGAAAAGGGGGGGGGGAGACACCATATAAAAGTTGTGCTGAGACCTCCAAAAGTCATAGTCGGGCCCTAAATATGAGAAAACGTTTATTTATGAATAAAGTGCGATGGACATTTATGCATCTTTTTTTTTTTTTTTGTAAATTATAGTATGAGAATTTGAAAAATAGGCATACAGTGCGGGTGAAAACTTTAAAACCAGCATACGTTATTATCAGTATATATATGTATACATATATACATTAAAAAAAAAAAAAAAAAAAAAAAAAAAGAAGAAGAAGTAAGAAAGAAAGAAAAAAAGCACTTTAATAAAAATTGAAATCCAATGCTTACTTTGAAAAAAAATTAAGCGAACAAAACTACAATTTACAGATATTTTATAATAGATAAAGTTTATGTGAAATTTAAAAACAACTCATTTCAGTCTGTGTAAAAACATATAAGGCTAAGAAACAGCAATGGATTCTAACGACTTCCTTTATTCTGAAATAGATCAAATATTCTCATAACAAGTCTATGGCAAAAAACAAAATCAGTTTTAAACCATTGATCTTCATTTGCAGATATTAATTCAATGGTTAAAAGATATTGCCTTCCCTGTCGATATATGCTTCGAGCAAAATCACCTCAGAGATTCCCAATAGTGTTGAAATAAGAAATTCTAAATGGCCAATCAAAACTTGAATACTTTTATTCTGATTTATTATATATGAAAATGAACAGTGTGATCATTTGTCAGTACTAAAATTATATACAGAGTGTCAACTAATGCCCTGCCCACCGACTCTATCTCAAGAATAAATTAAGTTGTAGTTTAAAATAGGGTATTTAGGTATTATAAAATGATTATGCGTTACAAGTTGAGATCGGTTACATCGCTACTTGGCAGTAAAAAATGGAATTGGCGTCACTAAATTTGAATCGGTAAGAGATGCGAGATAACGTTGTTACAAATTGTATAGTTTCCTCGATTGAGTGCGAAAATTTACCTTGAGTTCTTGCGCACAATAATGCTGTAAACAGAGCAGGATGTACGAAATGAGTGTTTGTTTGGTCGAGATTTCACCTAACTCGTAAAAAACCCTGTATGAAAGGAGAAAAAGAAAAAGGAAATGTATTTGAGCCACGGTCTTTCCGAATGTGAATTATGCGTTACACCACTGAAATACGATGCTAGCTATAGTTTTTGGCAGAAAAGACGATATTTTTCTCCTTTTGTTCTTCCTTGCTTTTTAACGCCATGAATTAGGGAAACTTTACCAAACAAACGTATTTTGTACGTACTACTCTCACTCAGTATTATCATAAGCAAGATGTGTTTTATTCCTTAACCGCGGATACTCTACAATTTTGTAATTGACTTTATTCCTATCTCTCTTACCATTTTTGACTTAGGAATGTGAAATGCGAATGTTTTGACTTAGGAATCCAGTTGTTTGCCGCTAGGTCGCGCTGTAACCAATCTCAACTTGTCTCGCATGACCACTTCACTATATACGTTGATACTAACTTTAAGGTAATAGCCATATTTGTTGTCAAGTAAGGTGAATGGGCATGACTTTAGGAGACACCCTATATTTATCTTTTATATCTTTTTTTTTTTCTTATTTATATGTCTATATATTTAGAACCTTGGTCTCCAGAATTACCAAGAATACATTATGAAAAATATAACGGCAGAAAGTACAAGTATTTTTATGCCATCGCACGAAAGGATAATGTAGAAAAGACTCATTTAGTGAGTATCATCTTTTTTTTTTTTTTTTTTTTTTTTTTTTTTCTTACTTTCTTTTCTAACACTTGTTGGAATGTATATTTAACCCACAATGTATATTTAACACTCTCATTCCCTGTAATGATAATTGGAGAATAATGACATTTAAGATTTCCTTTCTCACCATCTAAAAGTCCTTCTGATTCAAAATGAACACACACAATATTGTATTCTATATACATTTTCCTACAGAAAAATATAAATTTTAGATGTTTAAACTTAAAAACTTCTTTACACACCATAAAATTAATGTAACCACATTACAGTTATTTTATGGTGTTTACATTAACTATATAGTGTGTGATGAAGTGTTTAAGTTTAAATATTTATTGCACACCAGTTCTTTAATTTATTCTTGTATTTTAGATAGTTTCACAATCCCAGATTATGAATGAAAGGATGTTTTACTCTATTCTGATAATAATATCAGAATCAGTTTCCTCTTTTGGATGATTTAAGTGAATTAACTATTCAATTTTTTTTTTAATATGTTTATAATTTGTATTTTAATTAATTTTAACATATATTTCTTTTGAAGATTTCATATTTTTATTTATTGAAAAGTAATAATTGTAAATGGCATCAGTGGTTATATAAAATGCAAATAAACACTTCCTAGTTGCTTTGTTAACTAATATTAATTTATAGTCTGCTATTCCTTCTGTTTTCAAAATTTATTTATCTTTTTTTACTTTTGAAATATTTTTATGACTAAATATAGATTTATTGTCTTATAGATGAAAAAAAATTGGGAATTAAAGGATTAAGATGATGTAAAATTTCTGATTTTGTTTTCTACGAAAATTATCTGAAAACATCTTTTGATTATTTACTTTTTCATCAACATCCTGTCTGTTTATTTCCTTTTAACGTCTAGTGCTATCAACCTTCTTCCATTTCTATGACTTTAGTATACATATCAGTGAGAAGAAAAAAATTACGCATTAGTCATGATTTATTTTTAAATTTTCAATTATACTAATGCACATTATGATACATGTGTTAATATGATGAAGTTAATAGATGCAGTAATTAATGCAGTGTTAATAGATGCAGTAATTAATTTTATATTATTTGTTGAAATATTTTAAATTACGAAATTCGATTTAGTAACCACATATCTCATTGCCAAACTTTAGTTGTATACTTTACTTACGGTATACGGTTGATCCAAAGAACAGTCTTTCACGGGTAGGGATTTACCCGACAGATGAATTTTAAATCATCTCAAAACCCGACTTGAACGCGTCAAATAATTTTTCATTGATCTGAAAACCGACCGGAACCCGCAATAGAGAATTTTGAAATCGGACCCGAATTCTATCCGAAATCCAACTTCTTGGCAATTAGTGACGATCTGGGGCACACTCCTAAGGGTAGTCCGAAGACATGCCGTCATAAATTTGATTATCTACAGAGGGGATGGTTTCACCGTTTCAGTGGCCCCGAGATGTATAATTTGGAATGGGAACATGAAGGACATTACAGCCACGATGAATCTTATGTGCACTAGCTACCATTAATTACTGTATAGGGAAGATCTGTATCTAATTTTAGATAAAAAATTAACTAATTAGCTGAATTCTAAAATTAAGAATATAATTTCAAGATTATTAGAATTGTTATTCGTATTACAATAAATCTAAAAGAGATTTTAAAGCTTAATTGGTTCGTAAATTAAATTCAGTTATTATTATTATTATTATTATTAATGAGTTGAAAATAAGTTATAAGAAATGTAACATTCCATATGATAGAGTTTATTAAAACAATTGAAAATTTTATAATTTGAACTATTGAATTAGATTTGCTGAAATATCGTTTAATGCTGAGTGTCTAAAATATACTAATTTATCTCTTCTTAAATGGGAAAAAGAACTTTCTATATAATTGAGTTGATTTAAAGAAATTGAAAATACTATAGTACTAAATTTATAATTTGAACTAATGAATAATATTTACTCAAAATATTCTTTAATGCTAATCGTGCAAAACATGTTAATTTATCTTTCCTCGGATCTTTTTCAAATGGTTTAAGACTTTACAAAATCTAAAACACAAATTTAGATAATGATCACTCAATTTAGAAATTAAAACGATATCATTTATGCGGAAAAACATAATGCAACATACACGTAAAAATCCAAAATCCCACACAAGGTTAATGATTTTTCATACAGTCGGTAACAAAAGTGTCTGAACACTAGCCAATAATTCTGATATCAAAAAAGTACACTTAAAACTATTTCGTTAAATAAATCCTTATCGAATCATGTTCTTACACTGACTAAGAACAGGATTCGACAAGGATTTATTTAACAAAACCGTATGAAGTGTACTTTTTTACATAGGAATTTTTGGTAGTGTTCGGAAACTTTTGTTACCGACTGTACATTCATTACCTTATAAGGAAATATATAGTTTATTCGTTATTTATTGTATTATAATGCTCCTATTATACACACACAAAAAAAAAAAAAAAAAAAAAAAAAAAAAAAAATCACGCAATTTTCCTTAGAGCCGATTTTTGTTCCAATTTATGGAGGCCAAAATACAAAAGAGTATTGCAAAAACGGAGTCAAAGATAGTCCAAAAAACTAGTTTGTACGGTGTTTAGTACATGCGAAGGCGCACATATTTGTCTCTCTTTTAACGGGGCCAACGCGACGCGAAGTCTCTGGTAGAACGAAGAGAACAACGATGCATGACTTCTCGCCTTCCCTGTCTTTTCTCGACGCGCATAACGAGCTTTCGTCTCATTGGCTTATCTTAGTAGGAGAAATTGTTCGTACAAACAACTTTTTATGACCAGCCAGAAAAAACTGTTCGTATTCCCAACTCCTATTACGCTGAGCATTGAGGTGATTTGAGCGAAAAAAATTGGCTCAAATTAACAATTGACTCAAAAGTTGTGTGAAAAGTTGTCATGTGTAATAATAAATGCGTTTTAGCATGCATAACAATTACTAAATAATAAAGACATATAGTGAATGTAGTAAGGATTGGTGAATTCAAACAAATTTACAAAATTATAATATGTTTTAACTACACTATTGCTTTTCATTTATTTAGGTGAAAGTAAATACCGAGACAAAAGAGACAATCTCCTGGAGTGAAAATGGTGTCATTCCATCCGAGCCAGTTTTTCTGGCCGAACCAGAGACAGTAAATGAAGATGAAGATTCGGGTATGGGTAATATTAATATTTTCCCCATTTATTCTCAATAAAATGTCAATTAGAACAATGATAGTTAAATTTTCTTTTGTTTATTATTCTACTGCATCACCGCGATCTTAATCTGAGAAAAAGAAGAATCATCATGATAAAATGTATAAAATGCTTAAATTCATTATTTTTTCTTTTAATGGAAAAACCATCAGTTTCATTATGATTTTGATTCACGTAGTATCTAAGAGGTAAGTGAGTGTCTGTTTTTTGCGTCGCTCTAATGCTAGATTATGGAAGATAGGCGACAGTCTCGAACTCCCTCCTAAGGATGATCTGGAGACAAGGGCATCACAATTTTGATTATACACCGTATAATGAACGGAAAATATTACAATTGTGATTAAAAGAGTATTTTAAATACAACAATTTTAAGGTCTGGGCAAATTTTAATAAAATTTTGCTATTTTTACCAAGATTCTGCATATGCATGCCTCTACATAGTCGGCAACAAAATTATTCACACATCCACATTTTTCATATATATACAGTCGAACCTCGTTAACGTGAACACTGTTAACGTGAATTACTTTTAACATGAACTGTTTCTACAATCCCCGTCAATATGAAGATTAGTTTAGTCATATGAAGATTAGTTATTGATAACATGAATTACTAATAAAATGAACAAATTTTTTATCCCCCTTGAGATTCACGTTAACGAGGTTCGACTATATATATTTGTGTGTGTGTGTTTTAATTTGATCGCTAATTTTTATCATCAACTTATAGAATAAAGACTAAGATCTTGACTCGACAAATATTTACTTAACAAAACAGTATTAGGTGCACCTCTTTTAAATACGAAATATAATTAGCGCTTCAATAATTTTACTGCCGACTGTATGTTGGTATTTCACTGTTTGCAGGCCTATGAATTAATTTTGATGTTTTGTTGTTGTCTGTGAGTACGTCTGTAAAAGAACACCATTGAGTTCAAACGATATAAACCACGCTGTGGCTGAAAGATTAACACACTGGCCTTCAGTTAAAAGGTGCCGGGATGGAATATTTGGTTCAGAAATGGATGTTTGTCGTGGTTTGGAATCTATTTTAAGCAGTAGGTCTTCAGGGTAGTTTGACCTAGCGAATTATTACACAAAGTCAAAGATGGTCGTGTTGATATTTAATTTAGAAGATATTCAAAAACAATTGAGATATGACTTGGCATATTTAGTATAATCCATTGCATATATAACGATAACCCATTGTTTGAAGAACTGTCTAAATCAATGGTATTCAAATTTTTTGACAGCGCGACCATAATTGGGTTGGTTTGTTGGTTGGGTTTTACATCGCACTAGTGCTGTGCAATGGACAATTGACGACAGTCTGGGACTCACCCTTGAGGTGGTCCGGAGACATGCCATCACAATTTTGATCCACCACGGAGGGGATAGCTTCCCCGTTTCAGTGACCTCCAGAGATATAATTTTTGTGGCAACATGGAGGACATTGTTACCACGACAGATTTTTCGTGCACCAGCCACTGTTAGTGTACACAACGGTCTTTGGCCGGCTCGAGTACCAAACTCATAATCTTTCAATTACGAGCTCAGCGCTCTACCGATTGGGCTACCGCTGCCCGACCCTATTTGGGACATCGAGAGAATTTACGAGGTAATATATCGAGATAATATATTAAACTTTTATGCCTAATGGTATGGATCGCAGACGATAAAAATTAATTTCACTTAATCTCTAAAATTAGTATTTGATTTTATTTATATTCATTCATTCATTCATTTATTTATTTTTTGGAGGGGTGGGGAGAGGAATAGATGTGGAGGTACAAGAAGGGAAAAAAAAGAATTATTTTCTTTTAAAAAGTTAACCAAAACAAGGAAAACAATAGTGGATGATGAAGATATAAATATAGTATTTTATTGGAGGAAGACAGTGGGCTCAACTTAATGTCTATGATATTATGGAAGAAACTAGATACATGTTGTTGGAGCAAACAATAGATTATACACAGAAAAATCTTTCTTTATTTTAAATGAAATTGTTGATAATTAATAATGTATAAGATCTCCATTTTTTTTTTTATTATAAAAAAAATAAATAAATAAATAAATAAATAAAAATAAAAAAAATCGCATATAAAACATATAGTTTTACAGCTCATAGAGCAATGTATTACTAATATCAGTAATATAGTATAGCAAGAATAGCGCTAGTTTTTGCACAATATTTTTATTAGAACTGAGTAATCACAAACTGTCTCTAGACTCTTATTGTTTTTCCAGTTACACTATATAACAAAATAAATAAATAAAAAATGACGCACCAAGAAGGAGTAATGCAAATTGGACACAAATTGACATGCATACAGGTTTCGATGGGAAATGCAAGATTTTAAAGCTTGGATGCCATTGAATAAATATAAAACGCTGCAGCGCATCTTAATTGCGCAACTGGCAAAATATTAAAAAGGAAAAATTTCTATTCCCGGTCATAAATTCTTTGAGAATTTTACTCCGACTACTCAGATAGACAATAACTATGCCTCACATACAAGTGCACGAACAATATGCGCATATGTCAACATTTAAGAGGGGAGTGTAGTTGGGCTCAAAGAAGCCGGTTGGTCTAATCGACGAATTGTTTAACAGTTTGACAAGAGTGATGCCACTACTAGATGATGTTATCAGGAATGGTTGAATCATGGCCAAACATAGCGTAAAGAAGGAAACGGTCGACCTAGATAGAGGACAGAACGTGAGACCCCCAGTCGTCAGAACGGTACACAAAGCTCCAGATTCATCATTATCATCGATCCTACGTGCAACTGGTACTTCAGTGACTTCAAAGACCATTAATAGGGGGCTCAGAGAAAGGGGATTGAGCTCACGGAGCCCCTTGCGCCGACTACTATTAAACTCTGTACACCAACATGTCCGTTTTCAGTAATGTCGGGCACGTTCGACCTGGAATGTCACTGAATGGAGTAGAATTATCTTCAATAATGAATCTCGCTCCAATTTGAGCCCCGATGATCAACAAAGATGTGTCCGGGAGACGCCCAAGAAAAAAGGGGGGGGGGATCCCAATCTGACTTTCGGCAACTATACGGCCCGACAACCAGGAGTGATGGTCTGGGGTGCCATTTCATTTCATAGGAGGACCCCTTTGGTTGTCATCCGTGGCACATTTGCAGCACAGCGGCACGTCGACGAAATTCTACGCCCTGTTGTGTTGCCCTTCGTATCATGCCATCTTGATCTTTTATTTCAGCATGATAATGTGCGCCCGCGCACGGAGGTACTTACTACTGCTTGTTTTCTTGCTTTTCCAACATTACCTTCGACAGCAAAGTCTCCTGATCTCTCCCCATTGAGGACGTTCAAAGCATTATGAAATGAGCCATACACCAGCCCAGGATTTTGCCAATCTAACGCACCAATTGGACAGGATTTGGCACGATATCTCGCAGTAGGACATCTGCCAACCCTATCAACCAATGCCAAGCTGAATATATGCTTACATAATGGCCAGAGGGGGGTCCAACGTGTTATTGACTTATTCACTTTGTGAAGCTCATTCTCTTGATTAAATCATCTACATTGTGTGAAACTGTAATCATTTGTTTTTCTCTACATGTATGTCACATCTACCAAATTTTGTTACATTCGGATAACTCCTTCTTGGTGCGTCCTTTTTTTTTTTTTTTTTTTTTTTTTTGTTATAGTGTGTATTTGTACATTAGTGGGCAAAATTAAGGACAAGAAGGTTTTTCCAATGTAATGTCGTTCAAATGTGTACTAAATCAAAACAAACAATATCACAAGATCTTCAAGACATAGGTACAGTCGGTAACAAAAGTATCCGAACACTAGCAAAAATTCCTATGTAAAAAAAGTAGAGTTAATACTGTTTTTTTTTTTAAATAAATCCTTGTCGAATCATGTTCTTAGACTGACTAAGAAAATGATTCGACAAGGATTTATTTAACAAAACAGTATTAACTCTACTATTTTTACATAGGAATTTTTGCTAGTGTTCGGAGATACATTTGTTACCGACTGTACATGGGAAAAGTAAAATGAAATAAAATAAAATAAATTTTCCAGAAAGAAGCCCACAGAATTAAAAAAGAATTTTATTCAAAAATTAGCATACAGCAAAGTGCGACAGAGGCCCGAAATATACAGTCGGCAGCAAAAGTATCCAAGCATTAGCCAATAATTCTGATGTCAAAAAAGTACGCTTAAAACTGTTTTGTTCAATAAATCCTTGTCGAATCATGTTCTTATAAGGAAAGGGCATGTTTACAAACAAACGAGCCATCAGCCAGAGTCTGACACTCGCGAGTGGCAAAAGGACAACCTCTATTGGTGGAAATACCAATGTTTTGCCCTGAATAGAATGTTTTGCCCTGAGCGTGACGTCAGCTGCGCTTTCCTTATACTGGTTAAGAGCGTGACTTGACAAGGATTTATTTAACAAAGCAGTATTAAGTGTACTTTTTTTAGACAAGGATTGTTGCTAGTGTTCCGATACTTTTGCTGCTGACTGTATAACTATTGTGATACATGTAACTGATTAAGCTCAGAGTTCAATAAGAACCGTGCTTGACCTTAATCGATCTCCTGATTGTCCTTCCCACTTCTTCGTTCCACTGATTTGCTAATTTTCCAGCTTCGTCCTTAATTTTTGCATGTCAGTCAACTTTTAAACTCTATTTTATATCAAGGAAAAAAATATTAGTAGAAGAGATATGCTTAAAAGAGGTAACATTAAAATGTTAATAGGTACATTCAGATATATTTTCATTGTGTTAATTTTACTTTTTAGAAATAAATGCAACATTTATCAAAATTTATTTTATATTTTAGGTGTAATATTGGCATCACTCCTATATCAAGATGATGAGAGTAAAGTGTCTATGCTTATTCTGAACGCTAAAACTATGGAAGAAAAAGGAAGAGTTACTTTTAAAACCGATACCGTTATCCCAGGAGATTTCCATGGAACATTTGTGCCAAAAAATTAAAATTAAAATGTATATTTTAACAATTAGTTCAAAACAAACATACAAACCGACTTTAATTACATGTTTTTCAAAGCCTTTTCATATTTTGAGTCCGAAATTCACAGCGAAAGTTATAATTATGTTGCATTTTGTTGGACTAATTGAAATTTAAAATAATATACGTGCTCTTAAAATAATAACTGACCAAAAATTATGTTTCTTTTTTAAGTTTGTATTTTCTTTTAATATTTTTTATGATTGTGAATAATACATTTGTATGTATTTCATTGCAGGGCAAGTCATTTTTAACACTTGTCAATATATGCAAGCACTTGGGGGGGGGGATTAAAAGATTCTAAAGAGTCTTTAAAATATTCCAAAGACTTCTAAAAAATAAATAAAATGAAATGGGCCCATAAAATAAATGTGAAAGTACCTTTATTTTCTTTTTTTAAAGTCGGTTAAAAAAAAAAAAAATAATAATAAAAAAACTATGTGTTTTTATAATTTTTGTACATAAGTATTTTTGAAAACATGTAATATTTTTTAAATATTTAATTAAATTTGTATTTTTTTAAAAGAAGAATTTTAAATGCTGTGTAAATAAAATGTAAACTTGGCAGGAATAAAATGTTTTCTAACGGAATAGAATTTTAATTAATACCAGAAATTATTTTTCTTTTTATTGATTTTCAAACATCTTTCAAAATGTGTAAAAATACTTATAGTACAGTCGGCAGCAAAAGTATCCGAGCACTAGTCAATAATTTCGATATCAAAAAAGTACACTTAAAACAGTTTTGTCAAATAAATCCTTGTCGAATCATGTTCTTAGACTGACTAAGAATATGACTCGACAAGGATTTATTTAACAAAGCAATATTAAGTGTGCTTTTTTTTGACAGGGATTGTTGCTGTTGCTCCGATACATTTGCTGCTGACTGTATAACTATTTTGATACATGTAACTGATTAAGCTCAGAGTTCAATAATAAAATTTCTGTCATATGTAAATAAATATATTCTTATATTTCAATATACTGGGTGATCCAAAAATCCGTTAACATTTGAAAATGCAATAATTCACGGAATAATGTAATTAGAGAGGTAAAATTTGACACACATGTTTGAAATGTCATTGGGTTTTGTTGAAACCAAAAAAAGTGCAAATAACGGCCACCAGATGGCGCTGGACAACAAAACGTCATAGTGACCCTCAATATTTAACAAACCAGTATGTTAAGTGTACTTTTTTTTATGTAGGAATTTTTGCTAGCGCTCGAATAATTTTGCTGCCGACTATAAAATGTCCATATGGCATTGCGACCGAAAATACTCGTATTCACCTTGTTTTCAAAAAAAAAATTGATTACGTCACGCTGGTTGCCAGAACTTCCGATTCGTCTTCTGCTGGCTGTAAACACCGTAATGATTGGTAGAAATTATTCATTTTCGTTCTCAACCGGAAGCTGAAAGGACCAGAAGCATCTGCTAGAGAAAATAGGCTCCGCCTACAAATGCCGTGAATATCCGATATGTTCTATGAGTGAGTGAGTGAGTTTTACGTCGCACTTGTGCTACTTGCCAAGGGCAATTGACGACAGTCTGGAAAATACCCCTAGGGGTAGCCCGGAGACATGTCACCACAACTTTGATCCTCCACTAAGAGGTGAGAGTGCATCAATTCGGTGTCCCCCAGAGGTATAATATGGAAGGAAACATACAGAACATTGCAGGCACGACGGATTTTACGTGCACCAACCATTATTAATGCACATGACAGGCGACTCAAGGAACAAACATGCGATCTTTGAATTACGATATCGTTACTCTGCCCACCAGGGTACCATGGAATCTATGTACTAGGTTCTATGTACTAGGAATTGTGAATATAAAAACCAGTTTTGCTATTTGCCTCATTCTCAATCGAAATTACTCGAATGAATGGTTTTATGTCGCATTAGTGATACGCTATGAGCGATGGAAAAAAATTCGAGAAAAACTCCTATGTATTTTCGTAGTCCAACAACAAATTAGTTAACAAATCCAAGTTAACAAATACAAACAATCTGGTATTTTACGAAAATTTTCGTGATAAGAGAATGGTTTGAAACTTAAAAAAGAGAGGCATACTATTGTAACAATCGCAGCTAACGTAGAACACAAGTCGGATCGTAGTCGTAATTTTGATACAAATGCAACGCCATCGGCCATATTGGATCGCGTAATTGTGATTGTTGTCATAAGAATTAGCGACTGCCTGTAAGCTGTCACAAACCTCTCACAAGTAAAATGACAGACATTAGAGTTGCTCAATAAGAAATAAAATATTTATTTATTTTGTGTGTGGAATGTTATTATTGATACAGAAAATTAAATTAATAACATTTGTATAATTTTTTTAAAATGACAAGATTTATTTCATTAAACGTGATAAATCGTGTTTGTGCGATTGTTCATTTATGATTCATTATTTAAAAAATCGCAATACACTGTATAATAATGTGTGATGAACAGCATATTCAACTGATAAACAGCCGGATTTTCTATAATAGTAATTATTAATTGTATGTATTTTATTTTGTATCGTTTGTTCCTTGCTGAAATATTCAAACTATATTTTTACACTAATAGAACTGAATGTGTTAAGGACTCCTTAAATATCATTCACGGGTGTAAATCAATACTTTTAAAAATAGATATATGATATATTTATCTTTAATAAGTCTTCCCTCGCCATACTTTCTGCAGACAAGTTGGAATTTTCAGTGATTTTGCATGTTAGGTAGCTTAACCCCTCATTTATCACACAAGTCATTAAATAATATAAAACAGCTTGATACAACTACAAACTTAAATTCTAAACAGATTTTCATCAAAATTATCTAAATTGTACAATTAAAAGCATTACTATAAAAAAGAAAAACAACTATATATGTGGTGAATTAATTTTGTATCTAAAAGTAGATTATGAGATATAGTTACTTTTCAATATTCACAATTTAGGAGCATTAGCTAGAATTTTTAAGCTGCTGATTAAATGCTAAAATTCATTAATGGGATTTTTTTATTTACAAAATTTAATACAGTCATTCATTTATAAGATTATTTTAAGAATCTGGTATTTTAACTCCTACACAAGAATATTCGGCAGATGTTACGAATAGAGGGTCACTGGCGTTTGTTTACATTTTGGCGATATTATCCGTGCGCCAACGAACCAAGGAAATCAATTTATCTTATGGCAACCTGAAAAAACGTTTGTTTACGTTCGAAATGAAATAAATATTAATGCAGACGACTATTTAACGAAAATAAATGAAATTATCGAAGAAATTTCATAGAACGGCGATGGTTAATTAACTTTTTAACTTGCAAAACGTTTGTTTACGTTCGAAATGAAATAAATATTAATGCAGACGATTATTTAACGAAAATAAATGAAATTATCGAAGAAATTTCATAAAATGGCGATGGTTAATTAACTTTTTAACTTACAAAGCGTTTGTTTACGTTCGAAATGAAATAAATATTAATGCAGACGACCATTTAACGTAATTAAATGAAATTATCGAAGAAATTTCATAAAATGGCGATGGTTAATTAACTTTTTAACTACAATATTTTAATAAATAAGCAAATACTTAACAAAATATACGTTTTCTCATCGAAGTTTTAAGAGCAAATTGATTTCAACAACACAATAAATGTAATTAAATAAATGAAAATTCAGAATAAAAATATAACTTTAAAAGTAATTAAAAAAGCATGAAAACTTACAATAAATACAACATGAATTTTTTTTTTTTTTTTTTTTTCCCATTTTGAAATTTCTGTTGACTCCATAATACGTAAATCACATATCAAATATTTCATTTCGCGCTCAGTTAATTCGTAACATTCGAAGATTCTAAAACCGCATTCAAATGAATCGAAACCCATCGGTATAAAAATTATGAGAATATACAAATAAAATAAAAAACATATTTTTAAGTTATCAAATGATACGCTTTCATTTCTCTAGACACATATCGTTTCGAATTTTTCATTAACACTTACATTTCAGCTTAGTGGAAAATTCCCTAGTTTTCATAAACTTGACCAACAAGTGATTGAGTGAGTGAGTTTTACGTCGAACTAGTGTACGTTGTGGGCGATGAGTACGGCAACCAAATATCCCCATTTTCTACAGACAACGTTTACTTTATTCGCATTATTATAATTTTTTAAAAAATTATAGAAAGTAAACTATTTAATATTCAAATTTTATTTTTAGTGCTTATTAATTAAAAATGAAAAAAAAAAATATATACATGCATAATTAGTTAATTGTAGCAATTTAAAGCTTCTCTGTTTTAAAAGTTCACGGATCCGGCCACTGTGACGACGGAGGATGAATTGGTACATACCTCTAAGTATATGAACCAACAAAGAAACATGGCTGTATAAAGCTATGAATCTGAAAACGCACGTAACTCGGCTCCGCGGCAGTCACTGTCGGTTAAAACCAAAAAAAACATCACTGGACACCCCTACCTCGCTGTGCATGAATCTGAAAACGCACGTAACTCGGCTCCGCGGCAGTCACTGTCGCGCATGTTAAAACCAAAAAAAACATCACTGGACACCCCTACCTCGCTGTGCATGAATCTTAAAACGCACGTAACTCGGCTCCGCGGCAGTCACTGTCGCGCATGTTAAAACAAAAAAAAACATCACTGGACACCCCTACCTTGCTGTGCATGAATCTGAAAACGCACGTAACTCGGCTCCGCGGCAGTCACTGGCGCGCATGTTAAAACCAAATAAAACATCACAGGACACCCCTACCTCGCTGTGCATGAATCTGAAAACGCACGTAACTCGGCTCCGCGGCAGTCACTGTCGCGCATGTTAAAACAAAAAAAAATCACTGGACACCCCTACCTCGCTGTGCATGAATCTGAAAACGCACGTAACTCGGCTCCGCGGCAGTCACTGTCGCGCATGTTAAAACCAAAAAAACATCACGGGACACCCCTACCTCGCTTGCATAAATCTGAAAACGCACGTAACTCGGCTCCGCGGCAGTCACTGTCGCGCATGTTAAAACCAAAAAAAAAATCACTGGACACCCCTACCTCGCTGTGCATGAATCTGAAAACGCACGTAACTCGGCTCCGCGGCAGTCACTGTCGCGCATGTTAAAACAAAACAAAAAAAAAAAAAAACACTGGACACCCCTACCTCGCTGTGCATGAATCTGAAAACGCACGTAACTCGGCTCCGCGGCAATCACTGTCGCGCATGTTAAAACCAAATAAAACATCACAGGACACCCCTACCACGCTGTGCATGAATCTGAAAACGCACGTAACTCGGCTCCGCGGCAGTCACTGTCGCGCATGTTAAAACAAAAAAAAACATCACTGGACACCCCAACCTCGCTGTGCATGAATCTGAAAACGCACGTAACTCGGCTCCGCGGCAGTCACTGTCGCGCATGTTAAAACCAAAAAAAAAAACATCACTGGACACCCCTACCTCGCTGTGCATGAATCTGAAAACGCACGTAACTCGGCTCCGCGGCAGTCACTGTCGCGCATTTAAAAAAAAAAAAAAAAAAAAAAAAAACTGGACACCCCTACCTCGCTGTGCATGAATCTGAAAACGCACGTAACTCGGCTCCGCGGCAGTCACTGTCGCGCATGTTAAAACCAAATAAAACATCACAGGACACCCCTACCTCGCTGTGCATGAATCTGAAAACGCACGTAACTCGGCTCCGCGGCAGTCACTGTCGCGCATGTTAAAACAAAAAAAAACATCACTGGACACCCCAACCTCGCTGTGCATGAATCTGAAAACGCATGTAACTCGGCTCCGCGGCAGTCACTGTCGCGCATGTTAAAACCAAAAAAAAAACATCACTGGACACCCCTACCTCGCTGTGCATGAATCTGAAAACGCACGTAACTCGGCTCCGCGGCAGTCACTGTCGCGCATGTTAAAACCAAAAAAAACATCACTGTACACCCCTACCACGCTGTGCATGAATCTGAAAACGCACGTAACTCGGCTCCGCGGCAGTCACTGTCGCGCATGTTAAAACAAAAAAAAAACATCACAGGACACCCCTACCTCGCTGTGCATGAATCTGAAAACGCACGTAACTCGGCTCCGCGGCAGTCACTGTCGCGCATGTTAAAACAAAAAAAAAAACATCACTGGACACCCCTACCTCGCTGTGCATGAATCTGAAAACGCACGTAACTCGGCTCCGCGGCAGTCACTGTCGCGCATGTTAAAACCAAAAAAAAAACATCACTGGACATCCCTACCTCGCTGTGCATGAATCTGAAAACGCACGTAACTCGGCTCCGCGGCAGTCACTGTCGCGCATGTTAAAACCAAAAAAACATCACTGGACACCCCTACCTCGCTGTGCATGAATCTGAAAACGCACGTAACTCGGCTCCGCGGCAATCACGGTCGCGCATGTTAAGACCAAAATTTCTCATAATCTAGCTCTAGTGCAACGTAAAATGCGCTCAAAACAAATGATCCAATCAAATATCGCCTAATTTCCCATAATGTAGCTCTAGTGCAACGTAAAATGCGCTCAAAACAAATGATCCAATCAAATATCGCCTAATTTCCCAAAATCTAGCTCTAGTGCAACGTAAAATGCGCTCAAAACAAATGATCCAATCAAATATCGCGTAATTTCCCGTAATGTAGCTGTAGTGCAACGTAAAATACACTCAAAACAAGTGAACGAATCATATATCGTCTAATTTCCTGTAATGTAGCTCTAGTGCAACGTAAAATACGCTCAAAACAAATGAAATAATCAAATATCGCGTAATTTCCCATAATGTAGCTCTAGTGCAACGTAAAATACGCTCAAAACAAATGAACCAATCAAATATCGCGTAATTTCCCATAATGTAGCTCTAGTGCAACGTAAAATACGCTCAAAACAAATGAACCAATCAAATATCGCGTAATTTCCCGTAATGTAGCTCTAGTGCAACGTAAAATACACTCAAAACAAGTGAACGAATCAAATATCGCCTAATTTCCTGTAATGTAGCTCTAGTGCAACGTAAAATATACTCAAAACAAATGAACCAATTATATATAGCCTAATTCCTCCAGAATGTAGCTCTACTGCAATGTAAAATACACTCAAATCAATAAAAAACATAAGAACCAATCAAATCTCTCCATACTGCGTCATAATAGAATTCTTAAGTTATGTGTACAAGGAAATGCAGTTTATCGCTACGGAAGTTCGCCAAGCAGAAAGTGACCCTCTAATCTACTCATCAACCGAATATTCTAAGCATTAAAATTCAGAAATACTCTTTAAAGTTTTAACTTTCCAAATTTAGATACATACTGTACTTACATTACATATGTTTATTTTAATTTTTTATTGAATTGAAACATTTATGTTTAATAGTTTTAATGTAATTAATGATTTAGAAACATGGGATAATTTGGGTATACATTACATTTTATTAATTAGAACGAAAAATAATCTTTTTATACACCTTCAAAAATGAGCATATATGTGCATCATCATTACCTAAGATTGGATATGCTGAAAATTTGCTGGTAACACTGATATTGACAAAAGTTTTGTTTTCTAAAGATAGCAATGTAAGCAAAAACAATTTCCAAACAGTGAGTTAACCTAATGCTGTATATTTTTAAAATTTAGGTATGCATACATATATGTTTATTTTAAGTTTCATTAAATCATACACTATCAAAGTGAACGTGGGAAAACAGTAAAGGAGTATAGCAGGTAAATAACTGCTGACGATCCTTAAAATAAAGAATGTTATTGGACCAAATTTTCAAGCAAACATGAAGGTGAACGTTACTATTTTCCCAGACAAAGATGACATTGAATGGATTAATATGGGACAGATTTCTGATGTGTTTCCTGTTCCTGATTACAATGGAAGATTTTTTAAAACTTTGTTTAAGAAATCTGTCACAAAAAACTACTTATGGTCAATGATCGGTTGAAAATTTGCGTAATTTTCAGCCTAAATTTTTATCTTAATACTAATAAAACTGATTGTTCCTAATATCTCATTATTTTTGTTATATCAACATTCAGCCTAAGTTGGAAAAATTAAGTAAAATAATTATTAAAACCATGTTTTGCTTTCTAAGCATGCACTATACCCAAATTGCCCCATGGATGGATTAATTTGGGTATAGTGATGTAAAATACCTAGGTATTTATTTTTAAGGGTAGATACCCAGGTAAATACCCCAAATAGGTATTTATTTTTAAATGAACTCTATTCGAATAAAATATCTATATTTGTGTATAATGTGGTATTGCTATATAGAGAGAGAAAGGGAGAGACAGATCATGTAAAGAAAACTTAGAAACATTTGAGACTTATTTAATTTTTTTTTTAAATATAAAATTTAACCTGAAAAACAAATGCAATATGACATCATGCATTTTGCATAAAATTTTTGATACCTTTAAAGTAAAAACCTTTTTAAGTTATAATATATTTGCTGATTTTTAAAAGCAATGTTAATTAATTTAAACTGAAAGAAAATGTTGAGTTTGATTTTTAAATTATAAACACTGATAACGGGAAGAAAAAAAGAAAGAACGGACGATAGCTAGATAGAATTGCAGGAGGAATTGTGATACTATTTAAAAAAAAAAAAAAAAAAAAATCTGAGAGTTATTGCAGGGTTGTTTATAACACTGTTAAAATGTTCCCAAAATAACATTTAAAAAAAAAAAAAAAAAAAAGGTCTAAATATAAAATGTTTATAGCTAGATATATTCCAAATTCTCTGTAATAGGTTCAAAAATAATATATACTACAAGTATGTTGGGAATTTTGACTAAGTGATATTTTGCATTTCACAGCTTTAAAATAAAATATGAAAACAGAATTTAAAAATATGTATTAGTTAATGAATTATAATAGAGCAAAATTCCCCATACAATAACATTGGCTTTGGCTCCTGGCGATGGTAAGTACAGCGTCTCTTAACACTAAAAATTTTCCAAGCAGGTCCTTTTTATATCTTTTTTCCCTCACTTTTGAGCATAAATTTTAATGTAATATTAATATATTAAACAAAGTATGTGACCAATTCACAACACTTTTCTTCACATTTTTTACAACTTGGTGTTAAATTACTGCACCGTTTTAGGGAATTGGTATACCCAGCTCCCGTTTGCACGTGCTTTGCGACCTGGTGCTGAATCGTTGTGCTAGTGTAATGATGTATGCTAATAGTGTATCAGTTTAGTGAAATTAATAAAACTGTTTTCATGATGCGAAATTTAAACATATTTTCTATATTCAAATAAATTTCAAAATTGGAAAAAAAAAAAAAAAAAAAAAAGCGGTTTGGGGATATTGTTTATACTGGCCCAGAAATTTTTGCTGGCGACCAGTATTTTTTCAAATTCTTGGAGCTCTGATTATTAATAATGGCATGCTTATTATATGAAATTAAATACAATACGTACAAATGTTTATATAGTAAGTTTAATGTTTTATATAAATTTAAAATAAATTTAAGTTTATTATAAGGGCATGCAGTTAACAAAAGTATCTTATTTATTTATATTATTAATTTATTGTGATGTAGCTGAATTCCACATATTATTTTCTTCTCACATATAAAAGTTCCACATAATAGCAAGGAAAAGAGTTTTCTAAAAATAAAAATAGTTTTATTTTATTGAAGCTTTGTTTTTTGGATAAATAAACACTGCAAATTTATCAGGTTATTTAAGCTTTTTTATTTATTTATTTATTTATTTATTTTTTTATTGTAACAACTATATTTAAACATTATACCTACCAAAATACTTAGAAAACAAAAGTTGGCTTCAGTTTTTTTTTTTTTTTTTTAAGTAATAGTTATAAATTCTTTACAAGATTACAGAATTTATTTTAGTACAACAGGACTTATTTTAATCTCTTATCCCATATAAAGGCTTACGGTAACAATGTTGAGTTCCTCAACAGTGGTTACTATATTCATTTCTTAAAATTTCATTGGTACAGCTTTAGTAGGGCCATCTTGGCGACTTTTAAATATTTGCCATTTTGGTGATGAATTAAAATGGCACAGTTGACCTTGGCGAGAAATGTCCAAGCTATACTTCCGTGTAAAATTTCAAATTTCATCAAGGGGATCCTATACTAAAGCTGTTCCATTTCTTTCATATACTTTTTCTCAATTTAATTTTAAATATCTTTTTTTTAACTTGATGTGAGAGAGAAAAACGGAAAAAACATTTTTAGTTTGTCTAAGTACATAAAAAGCATAATAAATAAATAAAAATGTGAAATGTCTGATTTAAAGAAATAATTCTGCCGTTCTAATAAGATATCTCTGTAAATGAACCAATGAATTTTGTATGTTTAATTTATTATTTGAATGAATAAACAGTTATCTTTCATAAACATGGAGACCATGGATGGAATTTTATTTTTAGTCTCAATATATTGTTGTTATATTGTTGGGGGGGGGGGGGAAGCCGCACTTGAAAAATTTTATTTTTCCTTTGGATTCAAAAACAAATAGTAATTTTACTTTTCTTTATTCCATATTGTTGTATCTATGACATCATTTTCGGTGTTATCGCTGGGAAATTTGCGGTTTTATTTTAAAGATTATTTTATTCATTATAAATGCATGCATGGAAACCATAGATATAATTTTATTTTCTTTATTCCATTACATTGCTGTAACTAAGACATCATTTGCAGCGTTATCTCCAAGAAGCTTGGACTTTTATTTTTAAGAAGATAATAATAATAAACTTTAAATTTTACAGCAAATTCAGAAAACTTTCTGCAAATTATTTTCACACATTTATCTCGATTTTAGAAAAGTGTCCCTTTAGAGTGGTGGCCTTTTAAAAGAGGTTTGTCTTATGGCACAATTTGCCAGTGTTCTTTAAATTATACTACCAAAATCAATATCTGACTTGCAATCGACTACAAAACTTAATCCAACTTTTCAACAAATGAAACACAGAGCTAATGAAACTATTCATTTTTATCTAGCAAAAATTAAATAAAACATAAAAAAGTAATAAATACTGTGTCTATATTTACTGAAGAGATCAAAAGATTTCATCTTTCTAATAAGTTAATATTTTAGATATTTACCAGGTAATTTAGATGGTATAGCGGATTAGAATCAGTCAATAATTCTGATCTAGAATCATTCAATAAAATAACTGATTTAAATAAACGTGTGTTGAACGAGAAAGAAATTAAAAATTGTTAAATATTTTTTTATTTAAAATTTTGTGGTAAGGAAGAAAAAAAAGCGAGGGGAGATGTCTTATTTTCTTCACTGACAAAAAAAAAAAAAAAAAAAAAAAAAAAGTTTCAAAACGATAAATTACATTTTTTTAGCCATTTGTAAATAATATGGATTAAAAAAAAAAAAAAAAAGAAAGAAAGAGAGAAAAGAGAGAGAGAGAGAAAAAAAAAGAAATTCATTTGTAATACTGCATCTGTATTCACATGAAGAAAAGAAATCTATTTCATGTGAATGCTAAGGTAAACTTAAATATGGAATGAGAAGATTCCTAGGTGGAACACAAAGTGCATTGGGCCAAAGAACCCAGGTTTGAAACCTGGCTAGATTCAATAAAAACAAGTCCTTCCAGCTGATTCGGAAGGGTAGGTTGATTTCTTTTTTCTTATCAAGTAACCATCATTTTGTTTTAAAATGGTGGCTACAATTTATTAATGAACTCGGTGATTAAATATGATGAGGGCTTTGTTCATATGAAGATTTAAGCAAATCGGTTCATAAATATATTTTTTACGTGAATTTGAAATTTTCAAGTGGCCGCCACTTAGAAATAAGATAGTGGATCAAGTTGGCAAACGAACATATCAAATCCATTTCTAAGATGAGCCTACACTACAAATTTATTTTGAATTAATTCAGTATTTCAAAAGTTATTGTGTTCACAAATTTTCAAGTGGCTGCCACTTAGAAACGAAATGGCTGGAGCAAATTGCTCACTTAACTAATCCAAGATATTTGAATGATACTATCACTGTCTAACTTTGGTTTGAATTAATTCAGTATTTCAAAAGTTATTATGATAAGAAATTTGCAAGTGACACCCTGATTTCAAGTGGCCACCACTTGAAAAAAAAAAAAAAAAAAAAAAAAAAGGGGGGGCAGAATGAGATGACTAACAAACTTATCTAAGATATTTGAATGATAGGTCCACTGCGAAAATTTGATTCAGTATTACAAAAGTTGTTGTAATGATAAATTTTCAAGTGGCCGCCACTTGGAGATAAAATGGCAGAGTAAGTTTCCCAACAAATTTATTCAAAATATTTGAACTGCAAGTTCACTATTCAACTTTGGTTTAAATTAGTTTAGTATTTCAAAAGTTATCGGTGGTCCTTGTGGCAGAAATTTATTATGCTTTCTGCGACAAGCTTCATCAACACCAAAATCTTTCTGCAGGAATAGTTTGTGAAATTATCATTTACGAATTCAAAATAAATTATTCTTAAATAGTAAATAATATTCAGTATAACCAATGTATTTAAATTTTAACTAGGCACAAATGCATATATCTGCACTATTGCAAGATAATACTCTTTTTTTTTTTTTTTTTAAGAAAGGTGAAAATATATCTATTGATCTTAATTGCTTCAGATTTTTTGTTCACACTAATATACAATATTGTTTATAACATATTCAATGAATTCAAACCATAAAATGCAGTAACACATCAAAAATAATCTGCAAATTTTTTTAAGGCATTTAAATCAAGAAATGTCTAAATTAAACAAATGTTACAAATACTTTTAAAATTTCATTACTTATATATATATATATATATATATATATATATATTAAATATATATATTTAAATACACAAATGCACTTATTTCATTAGGTGCAAACCAAACAACATAAAATATAATGCAGAACTCAAAATTAAATTACAACAAAGTAAAGGTAAAAATTAATATAGAATACTGAATATCATAATGAAATATAAATAATTTACAACATTTATAGTTTTTGAGATTATTAGAAATTTGCACGATAACATTCTAATACACAAGATTTATTTTTTGTATTATATACAAATAGCATAAAGATGTGTATTTGAAATCTAAAAAATGTGATTTGACATTAAAGAATTCAGAATGTATAATTATACCATCATTTAAATACATAAAGTAAAACAGAATGCAAAGTAACACGATTATAGACACTAAGTAACACAATTATAGGCAAAGCATAGTTCAAATATTTTCATAAAAATTGAGGCAAGTGAAATATTTAATTTTTAAGGAGATGTTGAAATCAGAAATGTAACAGATTTCATGTATAAAATCTATAATAGAAAATAATGGTTACAGATGAATGAAATAAATAAAAATCAATTAAAAGTAATATTTGGTATTGATATCTATACAAATAAGTAAATAAAAATAAATAAATAAAAGCATTTGCTGTTTAATTAGTATTTATTCAAAACAACTACTATTAGATAAAATTCCTTTTGCTTACAATATGTATATATATATATATATATATATATATATATATATTCAATAAAACCTTTGGTTTGATTTTTATTCAAAATAACTATTTAATTTACAATATTTCAATTAAAAAAATATATTTTTTTTTTTAATTCAAATGTTTAAAAAATGAAACGAACAAGCTGTAGAAACTAATGATAAGAGTATTCTTGTAAAATAAATTAATAATTTTTTTTACGACTTCATATGCTTAAGCAACAAAATTTAAAGCTAAGAATTTTAATCGCAATTAAAATAATTAATGATTAGTAAAGAAAAAAATTAGAAAAGTTACCAATTTTATAACTTAAGATACCCATTAATATTCATTGCTAAGACCTTTTACTACATATAAAATGTTAAATATCAATAAATTATTTTTAAGATTAATTTCTTAATTTTCACAAAGTTTGAAACTTTTTTTTTTTTTTTTTGCGTATAACTATGGACGTTACAAATTTCCCCTTAGTCTTATTTCTGTATATATATTTGTGAAAGGTATTGCATAGTTTGAACCAAACATTAAAACTAATGCAGCTTTAAAAAAATTACGTGTATTTACTACCACGCACGTATGCACGCTTCGCATACATTAAAGAAAAAATAAATCACTAGATGCAACTAATTTGTCGTGCGTAAATCAGAAAATGTATGAAAATTGGTACAGCAGCAATCAC
Organism: Salticus scenicus; assembly: GCA_963930645.1. Taxonomy (NCBI): domain Eukaryota; kingdom Metazoa; phylum Arthropoda; class Arachnida; order Araneae; family Salticidae; genus Salticus; species Salticus scenicus. The sequence continues at coordinate 352,088,886 of OZ005648.1, read as the reverse complement.
GCACAAAAAAAAAAAAAAAAAAAAAAAAAAATCACTGGATGCAGCTATTTTGTTATGCATGAATCTGAAAATGCATGAAATATGAAATTCGGAAAATAGTCGCAAAGACACATTCTTTCGAAAAAACATCTTTTTGCAATACAATAAATACACACGACACGAGCGGCAGGCGCGGCGCGAAAACAAAGTTTGTGAAGAGGTTCCGATGTGAAGAGGTTACCAGTGAAAAATGTCGATACACCGAATCATATCACCGCATCACGAATCGCTAATGCATGCCGTATCAAAGCTAACCCAAGTGAGTTACATCCGCTTTATCTCCTCTCGTTATTGAGGATTGAGGCGATCGTATCTGCAGAAACAAAAATTTGTTCTGCAGAACAGTTTATAAACCATTCTTTGAGTTTCTTTTCTTTCTTTCTCTCTCTCTCTCTTTTTTAAACACAATGGCAAAATTTATTTGACTTAAATAAAATCTTTCTGCAAGAATATTTCTGTTTCTGCGACATTGTCGCCGTGTCGCCGTGTTTCTGCCACGGGGTCGGTGGTGATATATTTTAAAGTGGCAGCCAGATTTCAAGTGACCGCAACTTGAAAATAAAATGCAGAACAAGTTGCCCAGTAAACTTATCATGAAAACATTTGTAAAAGTTCACTGTCCAATTTTGGTTTGAATTGATTCAGTGATTCAAAAGTTATTATGGTAATACATTTTCAAGTGGTCCCGCTTAATGTATCTGCCTTTTTAAAGAAAAGAGCGGATAAAATTCATTAATAAACTTGGTTAAGACCCTTATATGGCCTATGTATATATCAAAATTCAAACAAATCCGGTCTTAAATACACTTTTTACAATGTGGATTTGAAATTTTCATGTGGCCTGCACTTGAAAATAAAATAGCACAGCAACTTGGTTAACGAACTCATCAAAGATATTTGCAAGATAAGTTCACTGTCCAACTATGGTTCGATTTGGAGTAAGGAAGGGATGTGCCGGATCGTCAAAACTTGTGATCCGCGGATACGGATATGAATACGGATATCACATTTTCTGTATCCGCGGATACGGATCTTCGATATCTAGATCCGCGTATTCGGATACGGATACGGATCTTTTAAAAATATATTATCTTTATATATGTAGCAATTTTTTTTATAACTTTGTTCGTGTCACGTAACAAGACATTATATGACACAACTACAAAATTACTTTAGGTTGAATTTCGGGTGGAATATTGCATCGGATCGATGTTGGAGGTAGTTCTTAAAAAAATGTTCTACATTTAAATGATGAAATGTTAGTTTTTATAATTTATCTTTATTTCTTTTTTCTTAAAATTTATAGCCTCATAGGTAATGCATGATCAAGCTTATAAAAATGAGAGCTTCAGTTCTTATATCAAGATTTTAATTTTACAGCTCAATTTTTTTAATGATATTCATACTTTTTATCTATCTTTTTAATATTCATTTCCTACAACAAACATTTTCAAAATAAAAAATTCGTTCATGCTCCACTTTTTGTTTCGGTGAACATTTTTATTTTCTCCTGTATACACAAAAAAAAGTATTATATTTGTGAAAATTTTCGACTTCCGTTTTTCGATGGGTTTGAACTTTTTAAAATGTCCTTAACACGATTTGACTATTTTTAGAAAATGTTTGCATGTCTGTATTGGCAAAATTTTGTCCACATTGAACCTCACAAAAATGTTCAGGATTTCACGGAATTTTATGTGGTTGGATGTCGATATAATTTTGTCATATATTACCTTACATTTTACAGGTAGTACTGTTTGTTATATTGCTATAACTCCCATTTGTTTAAAGGTATATATTTCTGTTTCTATAGCGTATGTGTGCATTAAATTTCAAATGAGAGATGATTATTATTAAAAAAAAAAAAAAAAAAAAAAAACTATGCTGTGTGCATTGGCTTATAGTTGGTACTATTAAGCTGCAATTTTCCCTATTTAAGGAAGTCAATATCTTAGTTTCTAATGTGTACAAGCTCATCAATATAAGATGACTAATATGAGCTTACGGTGAATCAATTTAAATGCTTATCAAGTGATAGGTGAAATTGTTATGCAACCTTTTCCATGTTTTAGGTTGTTTTCCGACCAGTAATTATATTATAACTATGCAATATGAAGTTTTGTGGTGACCACAGCATACTAGTTACTTTCTCTTGCGCATATAATGGTAGAGTAAGTAGTCGAATTTAAGATTTTGATGTGATTGTATATTTGAGCTCTTCTGAATCTGTAAGTAAGTAATCAATTCAAGTAAGTGATCGTATTTTATATTAGACATCTTAATTAATCTTGAATAGGAGTATTGAAAAATAACTATTTATGTCTCACTACTCAACAGTTAAAAACTAGTATGTTGTGGCCACCACAAGATTTTCTTCTATATTTTCCTATACAAATTCACTCAGTAACAATATTAAAAAAGAAAAAAAAGTTTTTTTTTTTTTTTTTCAGTTTTTTTTTTTTTTTTTTTTTCGTTAAAAGTAAAAAAAAAATCGATAACTTTGTTTTAAATTATCACATGTTTATAGTTCAAGCATTTGTTTTGAAGGTATTGGCGAGACCTTTCGAAAGATACCGATCTTGAAAATTTACCTCCCCCCCCCCCGGCGGGTACTTCCCCCCAGGTAGGGAAGCGATGCCCCTATGCACAATTTTTTTTTCCTAATTAACTACTACTATTATTAATAATTCATATTAATTTTACAATCACAGGTTAAGAATAACTCTCATTATGTACATTTATACGAAATTTTGTCCGATACTGCCATGTTAAAAATTTAGAAAAAATACGATCACCACGCCACCTATTGAGCGATTGATCCCCAAATCTAATCAGTCCCAGTTTATGTCAGGGGCCAACTAAATACCAAGTTTGGTTAAATTTCGTAAAAAAAAAAAAATACGATTTTTTTTTTCTAAGTTTTTTTTCGTTAAAAGTAAAAAAAAATCGATAACTATGTTTTAAATTATCACAGATTTATACTTCAACCATTCGTTTTAAAGGTATTCACGAGACCTATCGAAAGATACCCATCTTAAAAATTTACTCCCCTCGAGGAGGGACTTGCCCCCCAGGGGGTGTGGCGAGGCTCCTACACATACAAAAAAATTTTCCCAGTTGACTATCTCTATTATAAATAATTCTTGTAAATTTCATAATGATTACTAAAAAACAATTCTCTTTATGCACATTTATACAAAATTTTGTCCTATATCACCATGTTAAAAATTTAGAAAAAGCGGGATGGCAACGCAACCTGTAAAACATTTTTTACCAAAATTTATAGGCACTAATTTATGTCAAGGTGCAACTACATATCAATTTGTATGAAATTCTGTGCAGTAGATTCTGAGATACAGTTGCCACAAAATTTTGTCACACACAGACACACACACAGACAGCCAGACAGTCAGACAGACGGACAGACAGACATTTTCTAAAAATGTTGAAATCGTGTTCTACAATTCTCAAAATGTGCAAATCCATCAAAAACCCGAGGTCGAAAATTTTTACGAATCCAGTACTTTCTTCTATTGAATGTAGAAGAAAGTAAAAATAAAATTAAAACAAAATAAAGATACAAATACATCACCGTAAAACATAAATACTATCATTATTTTATCTTATTATTATTATTTTTTTTTCATTTAAATAATCCATAATCGTTTTCTGCTATATTTTTACTTTCTTCTATATTCAATAGAAGAAAGTATTGGATTCGTAAAAATTATCGACCTCGGGTTTTTGATGGATTTACACGTTTTGAGAGCTGTAGAACACGATTTGACCATTTTTAGAAAATGTCTGTCTGTGTGTGTGTGACAAAAGTTTGTGGCAACTGTATCTCAGGAACTACTGCACAGAATTTCATGCAAATTATACTAAAAATATGTGATAATTTAAAACAAAGTTATCGATTTTTTTTTGCTTTTAACGAAAAAAAAAAAAAAAAAAAAAAAAAAAAAAAAAACGAGAAAAAATGTATTATTATTATTTATTTTTTTTTTTTCAATATTGTTACTGAGTGAATTTGTATAGGAAAATGTAGAAGAAAATCTTGTGGTGGCCACAACATACTAGTTTTATTATAGATGGCTTGCTTTTTATTTCCTACAACTTATAAATCAACGGGAATTTAACACATAGTATTATTCGCAGGTAAATATCTGCTTTCACACGGTAACTTTAATTATATATCGACAATCAGCTTCCTCCAGTTGCAATGATGAATCGTTTATTTATTCTAGAAGGGACGATAAAGATTATTATTTGCCTTGATATAATCCGTCTTCTAAATGTTTTTATTTTATATTAGTTTTATTAATTAAATTACAAGTAATTCCTTCATATTTGCTGTATATATAAGTATATATGGAGGAAAATTCAAAATTCCGTTAACATAAAAGCGAGAACTGAAATTCATTGTAAATATAGAAGAAATGACGGTATCTAAAAAAAAATTGTAAATTGCCAGAAAACATAAATTGCGAGAACGCAAAAGCGAGGTTATGCTATATTTCTTTTTTTTTGCGCATTAAAGATAGTCAATAAAGATTTATAGAAATTTCTTTATAAATTTTATGCAATTTCTACAGAAGATCCGTATTAGATCCGTTAAAGAAAATAAACGAATCCGGATATTTTCCCCTCGATTATACGGATCTGGCTCTTTTATTTCTGGCGGGTATCCGCGGATACTGATACTGATATGGAGCTCCGGCACATGTCTAATTTGGAGTATTATTTTGGAAATTATCATGACGATAAAATTCCTATTATATATAGATTTAAAAAAAAAAAAAGTGATTGAAGTAGGTCAATTTCTAAAAAAATTCAACTTAAAATTGATTTACGTACAGTCGGTAACAAAAGTGTCCGAACACTAGCAAAAATTCCTATATAAAAAAGGTACACTTAATACAGCTTTAATAAATAAATCCTTGTCGAATCCTGTTCTTAGTCAGTCTAAGAACATGATTCGACAAGGATTTATTTAGCAAAACTGTATTAAGCGTACTTTTTTTACATAGGAATTTTTGCTAGTGTTCGGACACTTTTGTTACCGACTGTACATGGGTGCTCGCAGAGAATGAAAATTAAAAATATTCAATATTATTTATTTAACGTCTTTAGAAAAAACCAACCAAAGGAGGGTTTTTTATTTTTATTTTTATTTTTCATTAGCCTAACTGAGAATAATTTTAAAAATATAGTTTAAAGCTACTTTTTAATTATAAATGAAGTTCAAAGCTTTAAATTATCTTTTAGACTCTTTCGGTGAATTTTACCAGTTGCCCACCGTGTAGCTCTGCTAGACTGATGTGTGATGTACATGTGACATTAGTGTGATGTAAAAAAAAAAAAAAAAAAAAAAAAAAAAAACTCGCTGTGGATTTTATTCTGCTACCATCTGTGTTTACATAAATCTGAAAATAACAAGAATAATTTTTGGATGTAATATGAACAAAAATGAACACGTCTATATTATGTTCACATATGTTTATTTATTCTATTATTATTATTATTATTATTATTTTATTTATTTATTTGTTTATTTTGGCTAAAAAACATACTGATTACGTACAGTCGGTAACAAAAGTGTCTGAACACTAGCGAAAGTTCCTATGTAAAAAAAGTACACTTCATACGGTTTTGTTAAATAAATCCTTGTCGAATCCTGTTCTTAGTCAGTGTAAGAACATGATTCGATAAGGATTTATTTAATAAAACCGTATGAAGTGTACTTTTTTTACATAGGAATTTTTGCTAGTGTTCGGACACTTTTGTTACCGACTGTAATAGGCGAGGACATTTCAACATAATATCTACAAAATCTGATGAAATATAGACTAAAACTAGCTGTAATATGGACATATGATATTACGTACTTTAACCTAATCTGGACGAATTTGTGTTAACTGGGTTCTTTCTTTAATATCAATGCACTATATACTTTTTTAATCAATAAAAAAATTAACTTTTTGAAACACTAATGAATAGAATAATAGCTGTAGTGATTAAACAATTATGTATGTACATATATATTAGATGGCAGATGTATAAACAAAGACATTAATTACAGAATATACAGACTCTTAAATACAGAAAATTTACAGATTCAAATTTTCAAAAGCTGCTTTTTGATGTTATAAAAGGAAAGATTGCAAAGTTTCTTAATATTTTAAATATCTTGCTTTATACAAATTCCAAACTAAATTTCAAAATTATTTATTAACACTTTGTTTGTATTGGAAAAATTAGACTAACCCCTCTTCTTCCCTTCTACTTCCCCTTTTGTGTAGGACATTAAAAAAATAAATAAATAAAAGAGAAGTATATTTTATAAATCAAACACTGTTAAATGAAATAGAAAAAGTAATAAAAAGACTTTTTAATATGAAAATAGAAAAAGTACAATATATGTAAGTTTAAATATGCTAATATAATTTTATTTGATATTTTTTCTCTACTTATACATCACACACAGAGACGCTTTTTTTTTTTTTTTTTCGAAAAAATAAAATTTGAAATATTGCCTTATCATTGACTTCATTCGTATGAAGTGAATATATATCATTCGTATGTATTCCTTATTCATATCCTTCACTTCATTCGTATTAAAATATTGCCTAAACGTTACATTAGAAGAATTTTTTTAATGTTGTATATGAGCTTGTTCGTAAAATTCGAACAGTTAAACATGATTAGTGAAAAACATAACAAAAAATAAAAGCACACATTAAGAAGATAAAAAATAAGGACATTGAGATTTGAAAGCTTTGAGACCTAAAGTTACAATGACTTTTGTCTCGATTTATCCATATTACAATAATTCAAAGAAACAAATGCACACAACATCTGGTAGATATAGGACATCACAAACACCCATGCCCCCACCGAGATTCGGACCCGGAACCTGGTGGTCCAGAGGGCAGCGCCCTGCCGTCCAAACCATCAGGCCGGCTAAAAAACAAGGAAAAAATATAAACATTGCACACAACACACGTATATATCTTGCCAATCAGTGAAGCCAATCGTTAAAATAATCAAATTGCCTGTAGTCGAAAATCACAAATTTACGATCGTGACGTCATCATTTGTGACTGTCATAAGTGTTACAATAGTATCATAATTTGTGAGCCGATCGCAAATTCCAGGATTTGGGATCTACAGTCGGCAGCAAAAGTATCATATTCTTAGACTGACTAAGAACATGATTCGACAAGGATTTATTTAACAAAACAGTTTTAAGTGTACTTTTTTGACATCAGAATTATTGGCTAGTGCTCGGATACTTTTGCTGCCAACTGTACGATTACGATAGCTGCAATGGTTTCAGTAGTATACCTCTCTTATCTTCACTGTCCTATTTGTATGGTAATCTGTGAACCACACTGAGGGATGAATCCCAAACCGTTGCCAGTAGCCTATTAAGTAGCTCTAATACGACGTAAAACCGACTCCATCTTAATCTGAACCTTATATTTTATCTAATAAGAATAAGCGTAACATAAGTAAACGCTACTTTAACTGAATTTCTCATTTTATAATACTGTCTCCAGACTATCCTTAGAGATGAGTCCCAGAACGTCGCCAATTGCATGTTGCGCAGCACTAGCGCGACGTTAAACCCAACCACTAACCATCATTTTATAATAGAATTTGAGTGTATGAGTTAATGGATTTTACGTCGCACTAGTGCTACGCTCCGGTCAGTATAGTAGAATTTGTATCCCCTCACAACAGCGTCTAGAATAAACAGTGTGGCAATCGCCTATAACCGTGATGTTAAAATGATGCTACAAAAATTAAGCATACCCAGATGTCGCTGTGATCGAAGCTATTGCTCAAATCGAAGACCTGATTGGCTTTTCCCAGTTTCGTCAGTTTAATCACGTGATCTAAGCATATAATTAACCAATAGGGAGTCTCGGTTTTGTTGTCGTGACCCTAGCTTCGATTACAATGACATCTGGTGACAGACTTAATTTTTTTAGTACAATTTTATTCGCCGCTTTCCACACTGTTTATTCTAGACGCTGTACCCTCACATCGTGAGCCCCACAAGGATGAAGAATTAGTAAATAGACGACTAGAACGAGGCGAAGCTTTCAATGTTTGTAGGAAAAAGTTGTGCTATGATTGATTAAATTCAGCTGTTTTTGGGTTAAATTAACACTCTTATTGGTTAAATGAAAGAAAATCGTCATCATGGCGTCTAATCACACCAGAGAAGCATGTCGTTTAATGCGTCATTTTGTTGCCGTGTTTCTGAAAGGTCTAATTTCTACCTAGAAAATTGCTAATTGCTTCTCTTGAGTTGCACGACACTGTTTCGATACTAAAAATAATCCATACTTATTTGGTATGGATGGATTTTACGTCGCACTAGTGCACTTATTTGGTATGAAATTGTAACCCTTAGGGAACAAATGAAACACATCCGTTTGCAAAGCCGTTTGCAAGCGTTCCAAATGTATGACTACAGTCGACAGCAAAAGTATTCGAGCACTAGCAAAAATTCCTATGTAAAAAAAAAGCACACTTAACACTGTTTTTGTTAAATAAATCCTTGTCGAATCATGTTGTTAGACTGACTAATAACAGGATTCGACTAGGATTTATTTAACAAAACTGCATTAAGTGTACTTTTTCTATATAGGAATTTTTGCTAGTGCTCGGATACTTTTGCTGCCGACTGTATTTGCAAAAAAATTGCAAAATTTACGTCATCGAAGTTGCAAGCGTTCAGTTTGTATGTAACCCTTATATAGGTCGATCACACTAAATACAGTCGGCAGCAAAAGTTTCCGAGCGCTAGCAAAAATTCTTATCTAAAAAAAAGTACACTTAATACTGTTTTGTTAAATCCTTGTCGAGTCATGTTCTTAGGATTACAAAGCACAGGATTCAACAAATATTTATTTAACAAAACTATATTAAATGTACTTTTTTTACATAGGAATTTTTGCTAGTGCTCGGATACTTTTGCTGCCGACTGTAAATTGATTTTCATGATTCTTTCGCTTAAAAACCAGTCATATTTACTGTTCCCACTCTAAACCGCATTCACTGTAAAAGCACATTCAAGTTATTTAATTTTCAACGTTGATTTACCGCACACAATATATTCCCTCTGAATTTAGAGTATTGTTGCTGTGAGTGGCAAAACTTGTTTTCAAAAGATACTTTTTTTACACATTACTTAATAATCGGAATACAGTTTTCTTTTGATTAATAAGTAAAAACAAACATTTGTGAAGAATATGGATCCCAAAATAAAACATGGAGTTTTTACTTGGGAAATAGAAAATTTCTTATTATGCCTTCCCGAAAAGCAGTTCAGTGCTGAAAGTTCAAGATTTGTTCTCGCCAGATCTGTTTGGTTTTTGAACCTGATAGTTAACCAACGTGAGAACGAAATGTCTTTCATCGTACAGCTTTGTAGGGGTATGGATACTAATCTTCGTGATGTTGCAGTAAAATTTTCTCTGTCACTGCAGTCCGCTATAGGCGTTTTTGCAGCTGCTGAAAGTGAACGTATTTTCAAAAAAGGTAACACTTTTGATGCTCTTAAATTCCCCACAACATGGCAAGATTTTTGGAGGGGATATGGAAATGATGAGGATCTTGACATTTTAGTGATCGAATGCGATATTACAGCCGTAAAAGATTATACAGAAAATTGTAACTGCTATGAATTTCCCTTGAATTTGATTTCACTTTCCAAGAAACCACGCGATGCTTTCTTACTCACAGAAGGTACAGCTCTCCCTGTCCATAAAGATATTCTCTGCGCTTATTCTCCTGTCTTCAAAAGCCTGTTTGAGCTGGGCGATATATCAGTAGATGTCTATTACAGTCGACTTGTCGTGGAAGCGATGTTAAGTTATATGTATTCTGGATGTATCAAAGACATTGTGATCAATGGAAGTCTACCACCTCTAGACCTATATAAATGTGCTGAAGAATACAAAATATTTGGTTTAATAAAAAGCCTCATTCCCTGGAGAATGGATGTTATGAACGTGATTAAATGCCAAAGGATAAGTTTCTGCTTCGATCATCCTGATTTGGCTAAATTCTTTGAAAGGAAGCACCATTTGCGCCGAAAAATTTCTGAAGATAATGAAGTGACTATTTGCTTCAATTTCGATAGCAAATTTGAAATGATGACTATTTCGGTAAAGTTGTCTAGGAAAAAGAACGCCAAGTCTCTCAGTTTGTCGATGCTTTTCTACATTCTTGATTTTGAAGATAACAGATTAATCAGAAAGCAACATTTGTTTCATTTGGGTTATGCGAAAGATTACTGTTTTGATTTCAAAGTGGAAAAGCAGAGTCTATTGATGATAAAAAGGAGTTTGCTTAGAAAGAATACTCTAAAAATATTTTGCGAGTTTAAACTTGCAGACCTCCAAGATACGAAGTTTGGAGAATCTTCGGATATTGAATATTTGATGTACCATCCAAAAAATCCAGAGGAAGAAAGATGCTTCCTCAGTCCAAAAATTGATATAAATAATTTCTCCACTTATGAAAAGACTCCCTTTAATGATCCTTTTGATATGCCGTGTGGTGACTCTGTTATTGATCAAAATGGATTTGTGTGGCCTCCAGTTATCTATAATCCCTATATGGTATACTAAAATAATGATTTTCTATCTTTTTTTTTTCAATTAATCTTTTTAGTTTCACGGAACTGTGATTCTCATTTTAACAATATTTGATAGTAGTCAGTGCATCTGTCATTTTTATTTAAGTATTTGTAAATATGTAAATAAGAATTCTTTAGCAGAATTTTTACTTTGTTGAATTTTAACTGACTAATTTATGTAACTTTGTTTCATGTTATGACAATTCCTTCTTGATATATTTTGCTTAAAAATAATTCATATTCAATTATTATAAAAACATTTTGAACTTACGTTAATTAATCTGTATTTATTATGTGGACTAATCTGTAAATTTTTCAACCATTAGAAATGACAACTGTAAATGCTGTAATTTGTAATTATGGATATTTTTTCTAATGCATATTCAACTTGAATGTTAAAAATCAAAATTTATTATACCCACAATCCTATTATTTTAATTGGTAAATTATTTATCTTAGTTAATTTTGCAATATTGACATGTATACTTTTTTAAATATTAAAATTATTTGCAGCAAATAATTTAGTTTCATTTATTTTCACGCTGCAGTCATTTTTCTAAATCTTATGAGCCTAAACTAAATGCTTATGTTCTACTTATTTCTGTTATATACACTTTATTTAACCCTTTGCCAACTCTAACGCTCTAAACAGTGTTGAGAAATTTAAGGACTATTTTATTCAACTATCACCAATAGTTTTGAGGAGTGATATTTGATATATATAATAGGTGAATAACCTTCGAAGTGATAAGGTAAACGTTACAGTTAAAATTTAATGGTGGATATTGAATTTAAAAAAAGTCCCTAAATTTTGCAACACTGACCGGAGAAGTGAAATTAAATAGGAACGGCAAAGGGTTAAACAACAAAAATAATTTTATTGCCTGTTAATTTTTCATATTAATCAAGTATATGCATATTTATCAAGTATATACATATGTATAAATTTTATTGACACATAAATTTATATATTAGGAGAGGGAGGAGTCATGCTATATTTACTGATAAATTCTTCATAAAACGTTAGAAAAATTTAGCTCTTCTTTTTTTTTCCTCCTGTTTTTTTTAGTTAGGAGCACTCGAAACTGCTTATCAGGACTGTATAAACTAACAGCTTATATAAATGTAGACATTTTTGTAAATTGTTTTAAAGTAACTTCAAAAAAAAAAATCTAAAAGCTTTTTTTTTTTTTTTTTTTTTTTGTCTCATTTAAGTAATGCAAACAGTTAAATATTTAATAAAATTATTAAATTATTAGATGTTTAACTGTTTTTATGTGTAAGGATTTTGTTTTACTTTTTAATCCGATCAGGTTATCGTATTTTTCGGCACCTTGTCACTTTATCATGGGTCACTGAAGACCCGAGTAATATTAGAACACGTAATTTTTAATGATAAAATGTGATAAAATTCTTGAACATTCTTGAATACTTTCTAACTTAAGTACAGACAATGAATATTTCAAAAGAAATTTAAACAAATATTTTTCATCAGAAATACGCCCATTTATATAAAATGCAGGCATTTAATTTATAACTTTTGAACAAATTGAGATATTTGAAAAATTCAAATTGCATAACAAAGTTTTTAAAAATTGTATTTTTGCGAAAAAAAAGTCATGGGCACGATAGATGGGTATTTCTTCTATACGTGGATTCTGACGGATGAGACAAAAGAAAAATGGCTCGGGTCTCCAATGGCCCACGATAACCTGATCGGGTTAAATTGCGAAGCTTTCATATCTTTTAAATAAAGGTTATGGTAGTGGGGGAGAGAAGCTAAGGATTACTAACCGAAGAAGCGGTAATAAACTCGCAAAGGAAGAAAACTTTTGTTAAAACCAGCTAATATATATATATTTAAATAAGCAATTTTTTTTTTTTAATGTAACTACTTTAAAACTATTGCAGTACAAGGAAAGGAAACAAAAGTTAAACTTTTCAAAAGAAATTCTCAAATTTTTTGCTTTTTATCCCCCACATAATAAAAATAGAAGAGAATGTATTGTTTTAAGCCGTATTTTCGAAATTGAATATCTCCTACATTCACAGGATTTGAGGTCTTGAATCCGAAAATCATATTTTTTTTTAGCGGTAGACCTCTGTGAATTAGTCTTCTCAGGATTTATACATTAGAAGAGGTGTGGGGGGGGGGGGGGGGATCATGTTACTTTTATATTTACTACCAGCTATAAATTTATGAAATTCTCTCAAATACTAGCAAAAATTTAGATTCAATTTTTTTTTTTCTGATTATGACTCGAAATGTTTGTCGTGACTGGATAAACTAATAGCTTATAAATGTAAGTGCGACATTTTTGTAAAATTTTTAACGTAACTTCAAGAGAAAATAAAGTAAATTTGAAAGCAATTTGGCCCTTTATGTGACATTCATTAGAATCCATAGTAATAATTAACCTTTAGAGGGGCAAGGTAATTTTGCTCATTTAAAATAAAGAGCCACCGGAATTAACGAATATTGTTAGGAGAGAAGAAACAAATGACGTTTTTCCTCCAAGTTGTAAAAGTTTCCTGGGCAACTTTTGCCATTTAGAATTAGGTGGTGTATAATATATACCACCACTCTTCAAAGAATTTATAAAACTTCATATCAAGTTATAAGTATACTTATATTAATAAGCACAGTTAGTTCTTTTTTTTATGTCACCATTTCAAAACTATTGTGATACACAAGTGATTGAAATCCGTTTCTGGAAACAAAAGTACAAAATCAAAGTTTTATTTTCTGTTATCAATATAATGGTTGTTCCTGGGTTAAATTTTAGAAATTGAATTTTTGCTTCATTTTCACTTTTTCAAGTTTCGAAAATCAAGTTTTTAGAAGTTGCAAAAATTCCAAACTCAGTATTTTAAATCTGTATCATATGAGAATGCTAACAAACTTTTTATTTAAATTGAACAGATGGTTCGAGTACAGGGGTACCTCAGATAATTCAAATACATTACGGTACAATTTTATATCTTTTAGACAGCACTAAACTAAATGAAATTAGTATGTTTTTAAAATACATAGAAGCATGTTTAGTACACATACGGTATGAAAATCATTCACCAGTCGTTTACAAAAAAAAAAAAAAAAAAAAAAAAGATGAAACTCTGGCATAATCAGAATTTAGTTTAGAACGGAGGACTATTAGTTTTTTTTTTTTTTTTTTTTTTTTTTTTTTTTTTTCAAAATTATAACATCGCTTTCAAATTATTCAGTTATTTTCGATAAAGTTTAGATTTCGATAAATGTCCAACTATCGAAAAATAACACCGCAAAAATCCCAGATTGAGACAAATAGTCCCTCAGTCCTAAAAAATAAAATTAGAAATTCTAACTTCTAAACTTTCATTAAATTATTTATTTTAATTTATAATTGTTGCCAAAAAAATTAAACTTTAAATTTTACATCTACTTTTTAAGATAGCACGTGATCATGTTTTATATAAAAATTAAATCATTAAATTCATTTTTTTTACTTATTTTTATTTCATTTTGCACGCGCACTTTTTATTTCCTAATTCAAAATCATTTTTTTTAAAAAAAGTTTTCGATATTGTTTGTAACTATACTGATTATTATTAATTTTCTTTTTCTTAAAAAAAATATAAATAAATAAATAAATAAAAATAAATTTTGATGAAAATCTGGCAAAAGTAGAATTCAGGACAGAGGACTATTAGTTTTTTTTTTTTTTTTTTTTCAAATTATAACATCGCTTTCAAATTATTCAGTTATATTTTCGATAAATTTTAGATTTCGATATAAATGTCCAACTATCGAAAAATGACACCGCAAAAATCCCAGATTGAGATGTCCTAAAAATCGGATATATTATAAATGAAAATTGCTGGAAGTGTGTGTTACTAGTTATGTTATGCGTTTTTCATATCGTGCTAAATTTAAATACACTCGATGTTGTATATATAATTTATAAACATTATACAAGGCTACCAAAAATTAAGCGAATACATTATTATTTGTTAAATGTAATTGATGGAAGTGCTTCACTAAATTTTACGAAGTCCAGGAAAACTGCTTAAAAACGATTATTTTCTCATACATATAGGATGGATTAAGTATACTAATTTTCAATGTTTATTTTTTGCTTTAATTTCGCGTTTGAAGATCCCATATAAAGAAAATTGCCTGTTTAGTGGATTGATTTATGTGCGTGTCTGTTTCCAGTAGAACTTAAAAACAATTTCAGAAAACGCATATTGAGTATTTTGAAGATCACGTAAGAACGTCATGTGAAAATTTTGGTGAAGATTGGTAAAATTCAAAGAGTGATGTCTGATGTGGGTAGAAGTTGAGTAATTTTTATTAAACTTTTTAATTTAACAAGACTTGAATTCCATATAAATTTAGGTACAATATTAAAACGAGAAGTTGAGAGAGGGGGTTCCCTCTTCTTACCCAGAAACATTATATCAAATAAAACTTTCTTGAACTATTTTGTACTATTTTTACAGCACGTTCATGTACAATACTTGATATTTTATACCTTAAGAGGGGACAACACCTAATCCTGCGGACAATCGTGGCCATTGTTATTCTATCGGAAAAAAATTTGTTTCCACAATAACTCATTACCTAATGTATGTTTTTTAATTCTGTTTTCACATGTCAGATAATTCATAATCGTTAAATGAGTACTTATTTTCGAAAAAAAAATGTTTTCTTTTTTCCATTTTTTTTTTTTTTTTTAACCATTTTGAGTTTACGAATAGAGTTTATTTTGAATTTATTTTGAATACGATTTTTTACAAAGGGCATTTTTCTCATTTTTTAGTCGCAAAAAGAAATACTAAATATTGAAAAAATAAATTTTTGGAAAACAAGTACTAATTTAACATTTATGAATTTTCTAAATGTGAAAACAGAACTGAAAAAATATTCATTAGGTAACGAGTAATTATGAAAACAAATTTTCCCCATAGAATAGCATGGGCTACTACGGCTGTCGGCGAGAATAAGGTTTTGTCCGTTCTTAATCTGTATTTATTTTATGGTACTGAAGTGGCAGGGTAAAAGAACGTCGTTTGAATGTCACAGCAGATTATTTCTTTTTGATCCTCTCACAAATGTTATTTTCAGTAATCTGAAAATTAAAATTTATTTTTACTCAACACAAATATTTTCAGTTATCGCAGTTCTAAAGTATTTTCATTTTTTTAAGCAATTGAATTCCGTTACAGTTCGCAATTCATTCAGTTTTATCACGGGAAACAAGTATTGTTGCAGAGACATTTTCTCGTAAAAGAACATGGCAATTTCAAATATTTAAGATATTTTATGCATAAATTCAAATATTTTAAAATAGAATATAATCAATTTTTTCACGATGACAAAGGGATTTTAAGAAAATGTTTTTTTTGCGAGAATGAACGTATTTGAGCTTTTATTCATAGATGTGTTGCAACTGGAAACAGTGTTTTCTAAATTGGAATTTTAAGCATTTTTATTAGGAGGGAATTTTCATTCAATTCTTAATCTCTTTAATAGTAGTTTCTACAAATTTCATGCATTTGAAACTGAAAATAGAAAATACATCCGCTAATGTAATGAAATTTGCGTTAAGATTTTTCTTTTGCATGTATATCATAGAGAGCCTGCCTACATTAAAATGTCCTTTTTTTTTTTTCTTTTCAAAATAATAATATAATCCGTTTATTTATTTATTTTAAAGAATGATCTTTTAGGTTTCAAAAACATTTTTCATTTTTGTTAGTACGAAAAACAGAAATGGTTAACAAACAATAAAACAGAATAGTTATTAAAGCGGAGATTACAGTATTTTTAGAACTTAAATTAGAAATTACAAAGAATACATGAAAGTCTAATATTTATAAAGAAAATTTACTGGCGAAATAAGTTTGTGACGAATAAGTGTGGCGAATTTTTAAACTGTGAAATATTAATAAAGTTTTTAAAGAGCAAAATATTTGACATTTTTCATCAATTATTTTTGAGCAAAAGAGATTAGTTAAATTTAATTGTTTTTAAGATATTTAAATAAAATTTATATACCTTGTTTTATACACTGATTTTTAGATTTTGGATTAAATGTTTAATTTTTTGTATAAGTTTGGTAATTTAGATTTGTACATATAATAACGGTTCTTTAGAAAAAAAAAAAAAAAAAAACTTTACGACTTGACATATTTTAACGAATTTGAAGAATATCACAAAAATTTCAATTCACTACTCAAGTTAGTGTTGAATAAGTGTACAATAAAAAGGAAATTGAATTAAATTTAAAATTAAATTGGCTAAACAGTGTCTGGCGCAAAAGGAAAACTTTATTTTTTAAATAAAATCATCTATTTTTTAAAACTTTAAAAAAACATTTATGAAAAGTATAATTTATTTTCTTTATTTTATATTACATTTAAACTAAAAATGTATATGCTTAATCAACATTTGTGGGTTCCTTAAAAATAGCCTTCCGAGCAAAAGCAGATAACTCAAAAAAAAAATAAATAAATAAAATAAAAAAATAAAAAAAGAGTGTTAAAAAAAATGCCGAGTTCTAAAGTCAATCTTTATTACCACCACCCTCTCCCAGAACCCAAAGGAAGATTAATCGAACTCTTCAAATACCACGAAGTTTTACATCAACGAATTTTATTTGAATCTTAGTTAATATGGATTCGAAAGTTACTGCTAGGGCACGGCTCTTTATAATTTTATGAAAAAAGTATTTTATTTAAGTTATACGAGTTTAAGTATGTAAAAATATCAAATTGACGCATGAAAATACAGCTGTTTAACTTTAATCAGAGTGTAAATTTTGACTTGTTTGGCACAATATGAATAACATCTGCCTATAAAGAAATTTTTACTGGTTTATTTTAATGAGGTTTATTGCAGACCCTCTTTACTTTCCCTTACCCATAGGGTCGAGAAAGTATTGTTTAAGGGTCAAATTTTCGAACGTGAATTTTTGTTATATTTACATGTTCTGAGGTCCCCTGAATACGAAAATCATGTTTTTAAAGAATGGTCTGTGTGTCTGCCTGTCTGTGTGTCAGTTTGTGTGTCTCTCTGTCTGTGTGGATGGATGGATATCTGAGCGTCTGTTATCAGCATATCTCAAAAACAACTAGTAGCAGATATTCCAAACTCAGTATTCTAAATGTGTATCATATAGGAATGCTACAGTAAGCTTTTCGTTGAGATGAAGCAAATGGTTCGTGTACAGGGACACTCAAAAGTCTTCAAATACATTACGTCTATGGGGGAAATTGCAGGTATGTACAATTTAACATCTATAGACTGCACTAAACCGAATGAAACGAATATACTTTTTTTGTAATAGAGATAGTCAACTGGGTAAAAAAAATTGCGTATGTAGGAGCCTGCGACGTAAAACCCAACCATCATGTGCTATCTGTAATTATCTGACGAAGATTTACAAGCGGACTACGAGTCAAGCATATAAATCTGATCCTGATGTATATATTATCAACAAACCGATATCGAGCTAAGGCTATTCTAAATTTTTCAACTATTATACGATGGAAACTGATAAAATTAGTGTTGTAACGCGTTCATTTCAAGTTACGCCACCAGAACCATTTACATTTTCTACTCCAGCTAATTGGTCAAAATGGATAACTCGTTTTGAATGATATAGGTTTGCATCTGGTTTGAATAAGCAATCAGATGGTGAGCAAATAAATTCATATATTTACATCATGGGCGATAAAGATGAAGATATTTTTACTTCGTTCCAGTTAAGTACAGAAGAAGCAGAAAATTATCAAGTAGTCCTGAAAAAATTCAATGACCATTTTGTAGTTTAAAAAAAAATACTATTTTCGAGCGAGCGCAGTTTAATAAACGTATTCAACTCGAAGGACTTCGAGAGTTGGATGAGTGCTGAGTTCCCGGGTTCCAATGGTGACCCCACACCTCAGCGAACCAGAAGTTGAAGATGGAATGAGTTAGGATCATGATGGCTTACAACACACACACACAAAAACATAAGGGAGGGAAAGGTACGGACAAACAGAGAAAAACAAATTCTGAGTTCAAAAAGAAAAATGAAAAGAATGAAAGGAAGCAAAAAACATATAAAAATTAAAAGCAAGTTTTAAGTAAAGCATTAAAAAAAGTAACAAAGGGCAAAAGAAAGTTTAAGTACAGCATTACGAACATAGAAACAAATATTTTTGGAATTTTTCAAATTTAATTTTTTTTTTTTTTTTTTTTTTAACAAGAAAACAACGAAAAACTAGAGACGGGAAGTTAAAATAACACCGACCTTAGGACGACGTTTTTTAGAAGGATCAGTGTGATCATACACATCAAGAGTGTTTAAAGCACGATTATTAATAGATTCTAATTGTTCATGGAAGTTAATATTAAGGTGGTGTATAAAATTTTCAAGACACGGTAAGTTAATTTCGCCGAAGGTAGCATTTTGGTTTTAAGACGCAGATCAATATTTGATTTGGATGCAAATGACCACACTGGTGACCCATAAGTTAAAAGAGGACGAAGGTGGGAAGAATAAAGGAGCATTTTATTACTAATCGATAAATCACTGTTCCGAGCAACTAAGGGATATAAAAGATTTCTAGCACGTCGGAACTTAGCACGCGAATTTAAGATGTGTTGATGGAATGTGAGTCTCTGGTCAATAATAATACTTAAATACCTACAGTGGTTAGACCATGGAATTAAGTGGTTAATGAATTTGATTTGATATTTATCCCTATTAGTTTGGCTCAAAGCCGAAAAAAGAATGGCCTCCGTTTTAGAATAATTAATGGCAATCCTCTATTTCTAAAACCAATGGGTTAAAATTTTAAGATGCTTGGAGATTGCCGTAATAGCGTATCTTCTATTCCTGTGTGCCGTAAAAATGTAGGTGTCATCTGCATAAATAGCCAAATGAGTATGAGAATAAGGGGCATATCATTAATAAAAATATTAAAGAGTTTAGGAGAAATTTCGGAATCCTGAGGGAGGCCATAGAGGGCAATATAATTATCAGAAAGTTTATCAAAAACCCTAACATGGAAATTACGGTCCTGCAAATAAGAGAAAACGAGTTTAATGAGCGGGGGAGGGAGGTTATAATTAATTAATTTGAAAATAAGACCGGGTACCCAGACCTAGTCGAACGCTTTTTCAATGTCAAGGAAGACAGCGGCTGTAATTTTCTTCTGAATTTTGCTGCTGGTAATATGCTCGACAAGACGGTAGACTTGGTGAGTGGCCGAAAGATTATTCCTAAAACCTAATTGCTCTGGCATGATAATATTATTGTCCTCAAGAAAATCATCAATTTGTTGTGCCATAAAAACCTCGGTAAGTTTACTGAGAGAATTTAGTAAGGAAATGGATATGTAGCTGGAGGCCTTTTCGGGAGGTTTGCCAGCCTTAAGGGTAGGGGCAATAATTGCTGTCTTTCAGGAAGGAGGGAAATAACAATAATTGAAAATATTATTAATTAAATGGGTAATCTTTGGAATAAAAGAGAGCGGAAGGTTCTTGAGTGCTTCATTATTGATCGTGCTGATGCCTGGGAATTTTTTATTTGAGAATTTGAGAATTTCAGTGATGACATCAGCATCGGTAAGCCTGGAGGGTGGGGCAATAATTTCAGAGATCAAGAAATTTTTTACTTTGTCATTGACCTCTCTCTCGATATCATAATCAGTAATGGGATTACCCTGAAACTGGGTTTCAAACTGGCTGGCAATAGTATCAGCTTTTTGTTCATTGGAGTACGCACAGGTATTCGAATTTGGAATAAGGATAGGGGGAAAATATTAGCTTTATTTTTAAACCTCTTGGCGGCTTTCCATATTGAACAGTCCTCAGGAGAGAGACTTTCCAAGTAATTTTTCCAATTTACTTGCCTTTTTTTATAGAGATAATTTTTAAGATCTTGTTGAGCTCTATTCATGATGATTTCGTCAGCTAGCCTATGCGTACGTTGCTAAATACGTCTTGCACGATTTTTATTGGTGATGAGGCTACGGACATTAGGATCAGTTTTG
Source organism: Salticus scenicus (assembly GCA_963930645.1). NCBI lineage: Eukaryota > Metazoa > Arthropoda > Arachnida > Araneae > Salticidae > Salticus > Salticus scenicus. The sequence goes on along the minus strand of OZ005648.1, from coordinate 352,068,164 downwards.
AAATAATCGTTATTAGTAATTTTGGTGGTAGCACCTTCAATAGCACTTTTAATTTGAAAAATAATTTGTTCAACCAAGAGGTTTATGTCGTTAGTGCTATTGATGGGGAGAAAATTAGGGGGGAGTTAATTGAGAATGTTAAAATATTTAAGACCAATTAATTTTTTTAATGAGAAAGGGAGGATCACTGGGTGTATGAATTTGAAGAGTAATTTTAATGAGATTGTGATCAGAGCAGAGTGCAGAAATTGATTCAATATATTTTTCATAATTAAATCCCATGAATAAACTAAAATCAATGGTGCTACTGTTATGTAAAGTAAAATGGGTGGATGAGTCAGGAAACAGAATCTCCGCAGCCGAATTTTCAATAATATGATTGATGCGAATGCGATGTGTATGTGATGAGCATTGAAGTCACCAATGAGGAAAGAATTAATATCTGAATGAAGAAGTGCTTCAATGTCCTTACCAATAGTATAAGAACTTTAGGTTTATTCACCATTAGGTTAATTCACCATTAGGTTTAGGAACATAAACCGAGAAAAAGGTCAATTGAGGAGTGCCAGGGAGCATAAGAGTAATACCAGTTGCGTTGACAAGTTCGAGCGCCGGTAAGGAAAAGGGAATAAAATTAAGATGGTTTTTAACTCCTTCGAGAAAGAGTTAATGGCTTTATTATATCGTCTAGCTGAGAGTTGTGGATATGGAAATTTACACGATGAATTGATTAGAGATATAATTGCAGTTGGAATAAGAAATAAAACCTTAAGCGAAAAGTTACAATTAGATAGTGAATTAACATTAACAAAAGTTATAGAAAAGGTACGTCTCAGTGAATCCACTAAACAACAACAACTAAACCTTGGCGAAGCTGAAAGTGCTACTTCTTTAAAGGTTATGGGCTCAACTAAAACTGTTCGTTACCAGAATAATTTCCAAAATAAAAAGGAAAATAAATTTATGTGAAAAGCACAATGCCGAGAAATTTAAAATTTTCACAGAAAGATGAAAAGTGTAAATGGTGTGGAAAACAAAAACACGAGAAAAGAATGTGTTCTGCTAGAGATGCCAAATGTCGAAAATGCGCCAAGATCGGGCATTACGGGCATCTGTTTTTCTAAAAGCCAATATAAAGGCTCATCGATTTCATTTTTAGGCATAATTTTTCACTTAGGGAAAATTAATGAAGATTGAACAATCAATGTTAATATACAAAATCAAGATTTGAAATTCAAGATAGATACTGGCGCTGATCACTTCACAATTTTTGCAACAGTCGTCACTCTCTAGCCAAAAAAAAACGAAATTGGAGTCAGTTCATAAAGCTCTATGGGGTTCGGATAGAAATACTTTGAAAGTTTTGGGAAAATTCAACGGACATTTAAACTTTAAAGGGAAGTATTGTAAAGAAGACATCTACGTAATTGATGGTCTACAAACAAGTCTATTAAGGAAACCAGCAATGATTTCTTTTGGGTTAGGACCAAACATAAGTAATCTTGATCAAGTAGTAGTCAGAAACTCTAGAATAGAATTTCTAGAGCTCTTTGAAGGACTTGGATTGATGAAAAGTTGTTATTCAATACAGCTGAAGAAAGACAGTGTTCCATATGCAGTTACCTCACCTCGACGCGTTTCTATACCTCTTCTGAAGAAAATCGAAGATGCCTATGCTCAATGTTGAATATACATTGAGTCTTTCATCGGGTGCCAAGATAGTTTCAAAATTGGATGTAAACTCAGGTTTTTGGCAAATATCGCTTGACGAAAAGTATTCATTTTTCACTACCTTTATTACACCATTTGGGCGATAAAGATTTCTAAAATTACCGTTTGGAATGGAATCTCATCAGCTCCGAACATTTTCAAAGAATAATGTCTCAGTTTTTGGAGATTTTAAGTGGCACTGCTTGTCATATGAACGATATTCTGATTTGGGGACTACTCAAGTAGAACATGATCAAAGATTAAGAGAGGTTTTTCAAAAGATTAAAAGTTGCCACTTGACTTTGGATGAGAAAATGTATTTTTTTCACTAAGAGTATAAAATTTCTGGGTCACATAATCGACAGCCAGGGAATCCATCCTGATGATGAAAAAGTTTCAGATATTAAAGAAAGTAAACCCCTAAGAAATAAAAAAAAAGCTGAAACTGCTATTAGGATTCGCCAATTATCTAGCAAGTTTTGTTCCAAATTTCGCAGAATTAATGTATCCTCTTACGTCGACGCTTAACAACAAGCGAGAATTTGTATGGGATCATCCGCAGAAAAACGCATTTGAAGAGTGGAAGAAAATTTTATTTTTGGATCCAGTTTTTTAAATATTTAATCCTTATACCTTATAAGGAACAGAAACATCCTCCTATGGTCTGGGAGCCACTCTACGTCAAAAACTGGAAGATGGAAAAACTTCCTAATCGGCTATGCATCGAGGACATTAACACCAGCTGAGAGTCGCTATGCCCAAATCGAAAAGGAAAAAGGAAACATTAGCTGTAGCATGGGGATGTGAGAAATTCAGGGATTACTTAACTGGGTCTCATTTCTTGATTGAAACTGACCACAAGCCGTGATTCCAATTCTTTCAAGAAAGCATTTAGACGATCTTTCTCCTAGACTAAGGTCACCATACGTCCTCGAAATTCGAGGACTGTCCTCGAATTTTGACCTTTTTTTATTTTTGTTCCCAAAAATGCTTTGACTACTTGGGGACACTAAATGTCCCCAAATTTAAATATTTGTACAGTAGAACTTGGATAATTCGAAGTTGAAGAGACCAGAGAAAAATTCGAAATATCCAAAAATTCGAATTACATATACTATTTTGTCAAAAAAAAAAAAAAAAAAAAGATCAATTAAAAATCCCCCCCCACCCCCCAATTAAATCAATATTTTTTACGAGCTTAATTATTCAACATTTTTAAAAATTAGTCAGATATTTTTGATTGCTTCTTTAAGTACAAACTGTGTGTCATAGCATATGACTTCAACCTATCAATTTATACAAAAATAGAATCTACATTAGACATGACTTTCAATTAAAAAAACTTCGATGTGCATGTATATGCACTATATCTTCTGATTCACTGGGTAGAGGCTTCTCTTGAATTTCCTTAGCCTTCTTTTGAAAGACTGTTAAAATAAATAATGCACTTTAACTGAGAAAAAATCTCGGGAAAAAATTTTACTGTAATATTTTAAAGGTAATCGTATGAAAAATTCAAACTATCCAAAATAGAGTTCGAATTATCCGCGATTTTTTAACATTATTTTAATACAAAATTCAAGGGACCGAGTTAAAAATTCGAATTATCCAGAATTTCGAATTAAACAAGTTCGAATTATTCAAGTTTCACTGTATCTATTTCTTTAAAATTGCAGTCCCTTCCGTGGAAAATCAAAATTGTTATGTCATGTCTCCGGACCACCTCTAAGATGAGTCCTAGATCGTTGCCAATTGCCCATTGCGCAGCACTAGTGCAACGTACAGCCCACCCAATCCAATCGAATCAAAATCGTAGTCTAATGCACAAGTAATTGGATAATCTTGGAAATCAACAAAACTTTGAAATAAAGACCCTCATACTTCATCGCAGAGAAAGAATCATGCACTACTTATCAGTATATAAATTCTATCTTCCCGATCTATGTGAAGTGAAAAATAAAATTTGTTTAATGAATTTTGACAAAAATGGCAGTTATATGACCACCACAAATTGCATTGATAAATTGATAGGAGAGAAAAATAAATGATTTTCTTGTAGTTATATAATCGAGAATAATTTCTGCATTTCTGGGAGTGGGGATTCTGAAGATTAAATGAAATGCTGTTATTTTGTGTTCTATCCTACTACAATAAAGTGTATATGGGTTCTATATACTTGATTATTTTAATAATGCTGAGTTAGATTAATTTTCCCATACATACCTTAGGCTCAGCAATTTTTCATAGAAAAAAGTGTTCCAAAGTATTTTGTGATGTATAAATCAAAGTTATTTTTTTTAATAATGTATATAGGCATAGATCTGTTATGTCCTCGAAAAAGTCCCCAAATAGAGTTTTCAATGTCCTTGAAATTTACTTCGATTCGGGGACAAACGGTAATTTGTCCTCAAATCAGCGTTTGAAAATATGGTCACCTTATCCTAGACTGCAAAGAATCAGATTAAGAATCATGAGATATTCGTACACTGGTACACTATTACTCATGTTCCAGGGAAGAATCTTTATGCAGCCGATGCTTTATCTAGAATTCTAAGAGAGCAATCATGTGAAAATGACGAACTAGAAGAAGAAATTGATGCATACATTCAGATGATCACGAATAATCTTCCAGCAACTTCTAATAGGCTGAAATAATTTAAAGAAGCACAACAAGTTGATGCTACCTGCCAGAAACTTCCTTCGTATGCATTGACAGGATGGCCCTCAAAGAAAGATCTAGATCGGCTCTGTTTACCATTTTGGCAACATTGCTTTGAAATTTCTATTCAAGATGATTTTTTAATGAGAGGTTGTAGAATAATAATCCGAAAGTTGTTCCAAGCTGAAATGCTAAATAAGACTCACGAAGGACATCTTGGTATAACTAAATGTAGAGCTCGTTCGAGGTGTTCTGTGTACTGGCCAAAAATTCACAAAGAGGTTGAGACAAAAATGAAAAATTGTCCTGTTTGTATCAAGGAATCGAGCAACAGACTTGAATCCCTAATTCCGACGCCCTTTTCAGACAGACCTTTGGAAGTTGTAGGCCTTGACCTCTTCGAATACCAGAATTCGTGGAACCTCCTTATACAGTCAGCAGCAAAAGTATCCGAGCACTAGCAATAATCCCTGTCTAAAAAAAGTTCACTTAATACTGCTTTGTTAAACAAATCCTTGTCGAATCATGTTCTTAGTCAGCCTAAGAACATGATTCGACAAGGATTTATTTAACAAAATAGTTTTAAGTGCACTTATTTGATATCGGAATTATTGGCTAGTGCTCGGATACTTTTGCTGCCAACTGTAGCAGATTCACGGTATCCTGAAATTTCAAAACTTGAAATCTTGACTTCAGAAGAAATAATTAATCATTGGAAATCTACATTTTCTCGTCATGGTATCCCAGAAATACTTAGAACGGATAACGGTCCACAGTTCGATCCAGTGGGAACACGAGAGTTCTCAAGAAGCTACGGTTTCAAATATATCACAACACAAGAAGTCCGAAATTTCCTTCAAAGCTCGAAGTCCGACTACTTTGGGCGAGTTCAGGCTCTCGACAGATCCAAGATCGATCCAATTGGTCGTGGAATAATGCGTCCAGTCTCATGGACCGGTCGTGGATCAAATCGCCCAAGAATTTTTTCCGAGTTATTTGATCCATTTACTGATACACTGCTATGATTGGCCGTTGGTTATTGCTCTGGTTCCGCCATATATCGGTCCTTATAAACGCGAATGTGCATACAAGCTTTTTTTTTTTTTTTGGTAAATATCTGTATAATTGTTTTAGAATTATAAATATATTCATGCAATGTATTGAAATATAATACAATAATGCAAATTAAAATTCATCGAATATTATTTAAATTTAATAAAATAAAATTTTAAAATGCTCCCTGCTAACAATTTTTTAATTTTGAGTTTAGAAAAATAATTTAAATATGTTTTGTACTGCTTTGTAAATTTATCGATGAGATAATTTTTATAAAACCTTTTTTTGTTTGAATACTATATATTTGCATTAAATTTTAGCATTTAAACATAAAAGTAATTAACGATATTTAAAAATCAATATTTAATTTGTATTTAAATAAAAAAAAAAAAATCATAACTATATTAAACATTTAAAATATTATTGATTGAAAGCATAATTAACTGATTTTACCAAACCAATCAATGAAGTGATAATTTAAAAAACTGTATTTTTTTCTTTTTTTTTTTTGTAATCGATTTAAATTTTATAATTTTTTTGCAATGTGTAATCCGCGATTGTAATGAAATGCTCGCCCTCTGGTGAACTAAGGTGAAATTACAATTAACATGCTTTAATTCGGCTTTCATCAAGCTACCATTGCTTGCCGATGTTTAGTTTCACATATATTTATTGAATAAAAATGAATAAATTCGGTAAAAAGATAATACATACTGTTGTGTGCTACAGTGTAACCCCAAAGGATCAAGAAATCCAGAATTAAGCTTCCATTTATTTCCAAATGACAAATTTAAAATTTCAGTTGCTTCGGCTAATGGAAGTAAAGAATTAATCAGATGATTTGAAACTAATATTTGTTCAACTTCAGTTGAAAATCTACTTCCGATCGAACTTTGAATAAACTGAAATATTTTTTTCCAAAAGCAATCAATTTTCCATGGTGTAATGGCGTAGAAATTATAATACGAATATTAAGTAGAATAACAAAAAGAACAATAATAAACACACGTGGCTATTATATTTACTAACAACAAAAGCTGAAAAGGCGCCATCTATCGATCATTACAAACGCGGATAGTTTCATATTTCTTACCTTAGATCATAATAATAAAACTTGAACCTACTTCTTATTGACATCAAATATTTGAATGCTAAATATTTGCTTTAAATTTCAGCATTCCAATTTAAAAATATTTAAAAAAAAAATAGCTTGATAATAAATCAATAAAATAATACTTAAAATTGTTTACAATATATCGTTAAAATACAATAATGCATAATTGAGGGAAATAATAAAAAATAAATAAAAAATGCTGGAAAATTTTCTAAAATTAAAATTTTATTGTTATTATTTTTTTTAAATAATTTTCAAAAAAGAATTTTATAATTAATATTATTGTATCTCAGTGCATATGTACCCAACTATGCAGAATAGAAAAAAATAGATATGCATCTATCTTTTTTTTACTCATAGTTAAATTACATTTTTAATTAATGAATTAAATTTTTCTTTAACTAATTCAATTCTGTAATATTTTAGAGCTAATTTCAAACTAAGCCTACAGAGTTGTCCAGCCTTTGCTTTCGACCGGTCGTGGATCAAATGTCAAGTGTTCCAGATGGACTCACCTTTTGGTATCCGCGTTTGTAATGATCGATAGATGGCGCTTTCCCAACTGCAGTTGTTAGTAAATATAATAGCCACACGTGTATTTATTATTATTCTTTCTTGTTGTTCTATCATTGTTTCAGCGTGAAAGCTATCAGTGGTGTGATAATTTCACCTTAGCCCACCAGAGGGCGAGCATTTCATTACAATCGCGGATAACAACGTCCGTGGGTATAACTACAAGGTCGGCGTTAGTTCACATCCATCGGCAGTCGTGACGTCGTCACTGCTTGTCACATGATCAAAATAGTAGATTGCGTCATCGGTAGCAGTTTACCTTCATGATTATTTCCTATCGTACGATTGCTTTCAGCGAGTACCGATGGCACAGTGGATAGCACATCCAACTGTAATCTCTGAGTACATCGGTTCGATCCTAAGCTGGAATTTTTGTGTCATTTTGTAACTTTGTGTTTTAAGTTCATTTTTCATATATTTTAAGTATTTTTGTGTTACTTTTTGATTTAAATACTGAAAAATAAATAAATAATAATAATAAATGCATTTCCTAAGAACTTTCACTCTACATAAATATGCAGAATATATAGAGTGAAATATATATTTCTCTCTCTCTTTTTTTTTTTTTTTTTTTTTTTTTTTTTTTATTTAATTTATATATATACAGTCGGTAACAAGAGTGTCCGAGCACTAGCATAAATTCTTATGTAAAAAGAGTGCACTTCATACGCTTTTGTTAAATAAATCCTTATCGAATCATGTTCTTACACTGACTGAGAACAGGATTCGACAAGGATTTATTTAACAAAACCATATGAAGTGTACTTTTTTTACATAGGAATTTTCGCTAGTGTTCGGACACTTTTGTTACCGACTGTATATATATATATACACACATATAAGAGTTATAATTTTTAGCTTTAAATTTTTGCAATTTTCAACTTATCTTAATTTTAAATTTTCCCTTTATAGGCACCTCTCTTCACTTCCCTAAATCAAAGAAAAGAAAATTTTGAAATATGTAATCTTAATAATTAAGTCCTGGGAAGTTTTCTAAAAGTATTATAAGTAGTTTAAAATTAATAGTAAATAATAATAATTGAGTTAAGTAATAGTACTCTAATTATTACTAGTATGCTATTGATTAAAAAATATGGGGTGACACACACACTTCCTTCTCTTAACTTTCTAGTTATAGAAGCACTTTAATGTGGCATATATTTCCGTGTGTAAGAGGGGGGGGGGAATGGGAGGATCTATCATGACCTTCATTCCTTATTTGAATGTTTAACAAACATTCATGAAATATTCATGGTTGTTATAAAACTAAAATATACATTTAAAATTATTCGCAGAACTTTACTCACCCCACTATTGGAAACTTATAGATCTTAAGTCAAAAATTTCAAGTGGCATTCCCATACAATCTTTCAAATACCAAATTTGAACTTCTATAATTTTCATGTTTTTAACTTATAATGATAGCAGACTCTAAGCTAAAAGTCTGATATATGTATTCAGAAAACCTCAAAACGTGCAATTGTAGCAAAATTCTAAGTCAAAAATGGCCCAACCAGTTACCAAGTAGCTTTGAGCTCAAAGCTGGTAGACGGGAAGTGCTGAGTTCGATCCCAGATTGCGTACATTGACTTAACCATTTGAAATTTTCCATGGTTTTCTCTGAAACTTGTATAAACATGGGCTAGAACCTCTTAGAAAGGCCTCCATGGAGGGCACACCACCTTTGACCTAGGACTCATGTGTTGCCAGTCGGCCTTGCACACAAACACACCTAAATCAAAAATTGGACTCCAAAACAAAATATTGTCTGCCGTATAAGTACGAGAAAGTAATTATAATTTTTGGAGCCCTGTACAAAAATATATTATGCAGTGTATTTGACCTTAATTATTACTCAACACATTTTCTTAGTTCTGCTGATAATGGTCATCTTTTAGTTTCGAAAATGGTACATTTTACAATTCTTATAATGTAAGATTTCAAAAATTTAAGCTTTTGATTGACATAGTTTCTATAATGAAATGATTCGTTTAAATATTAAAGATGCGTAAATACTAAACTTTGTGTGTATGGTAACAGAGGGCTAAGGCAAAAAAAAAGAAGCATTAGCATAAGAATGAATTCCTAGTTTGTTTGAATAGTCAAAAATTAAATTTATTTAATTTTGAAGAAACTGGGGGGGGGGGGGGGGGCAACCACCCACTTAAAATAAAGTAACAAGTAAAGCAGGAAAAAAGAAATTTCTAAATTAATGTTCCTTTGTAATGACTCTTCATTAAATTATTGGTATATTTTGTGTTTACTGATACTGGGCAAACTAATTAGCAATATTTTGGATTTTTTAATAAATTGGTATTATCAGAAAGATATTAGTATTATTTTTCCTTTTGTAATAACTTTCCCTTGAGCAAGATGTTGTCAAATGAGTATTTTTTCATAATAATTCGTCTATTGTTTTAATTTCATAGGATTAATCTTCATTTCTTATGCTATTTCTAATTTATTTGTTTGAATTTTTCCTTTATCACAAAAAATTATCTGTTCTTATACATATAAATATTTCTTGTATATTGTTTGAAAAGGTTTTTATAATATAATAATAATATTTCATAATTATGATGATCAAATACCAGGAAGAAAGACTTGAATAAATCAATAAACAATTACTTCAAAGCAAAATATATAGAAAAGTTAATAAATACTGAAAAATAATTTTGAAATTTACAAAATTACAACTATATCTTTATCAAGGACTATAGCAGTAGGTTAATAGAAAATGAGTTGGTTTTAGCACAGTAATATACCAGATTGTGTAGTATCATTGTCATTGCCCAACAACTCAAAGATTTCAACAATGAATTAAGATATTTAAAAAATGAAAATAATAATAATAATAAAATAAAAAATATCAAACATTTCTCTCTCTTTTTTTTTAATAAAAAAACCTATCAAGTAATACAGCACATTGCATATATTTAAAAAATATAGATCATTATTTCTTTTTTATTAAGCAGAAAATAATTCCAATTTTTTTATACATGTAATGTCTGTCACACAATTATTATTATTTATTTTTATTTTTTTAATGAGACAAAAGCCCTGTGTGTGTAAATTAAAATCTCTGGACTCCGGATGTATTTCAGTTTAGAGCAAATGAGTGACAAAGATCAATTACTAAAAACATGCTTTGTTGTCATGTTTGTCACGCTATAACTTTACCTCAGTAAATGTAATTATTTTTTCTTTAGATAAAAAAAAAAAAAAAAAAAAAAATGTATTATTTATAAGAAAAACATATAGATATAACGGAACACCAAAATTCATTAAATTTAAATTTAGTATTTAAAATTGAACAAGAAAGCTGTGTGATATGTCTGTCACAAATGAAATTAACCATTACACATCACAAGCAGATTGTCAATAAAGCATTAAAAACATATTTTTTTTTCTGAATGTTTAGAAAAGAATCACTAATGGATCAGAATTTTACGATTGTACTATATTTTACTTCAATGAAAACCTTGTCGCTTTTGAAGCAAACAAATTTAGATAATTTTTAATTTCGTGTTATATAGTTCTTGCAAAACAATTACAAATTCCTCAAACGAAATCTCATTATTATTTCTGCATATATATTTCATTATTCTGGCATAAACAGAACATGCAAAACTACCTTTCTATGCTTTGACAACGACAAAATAAAATCCATGCAAAATTGCCGGATTCCTTTTAACTTTAACTCTTTAGACACACCCCCTTCTGACATCACGACTGCCGATGGATGTGAACTAACGCCGACCTAACTACAAGCAGTTGATCTCCATTTCAACAGGAGCGTACGTAAGTTAAATTACTGTTTATATTATTAAAATTGTTTATCTTTCGTATTTATGTGTCACGTATTGTAAACTTGAGAACTTTTATGGATTGCTATGGCTCCTGACAGTACTGCTATTGATATTAATAAAAGCTTAAAAGAATATCTTAATAGAAATGAAGTTGGAACCTCAGAAGAAAAGAGTAATTTACTTAAATCATGGAGTACAGAATGGAAGGTTAAGTCATGGTTTAGAAAAAGTTCGGTTGAAAATGGGGATGTTGATGATAATTCTTCTTGGCTGAAAAGTGCAGAAAAAGACTTATATTGTTCATCATTGGTGAGATATTGCATGAAATATGAAATTATTATATATATGCTTCTAAACTTTTTTTTTCTTAATATATGTTTCTGCAACATAACTACTTGATAAAAATGCAGACATATTTAAGAACTTTAGCGCAATAAAACTCAAATTTTACTGTAAAGCTAGACATTAATAGCAATTTATAATAATTCAGAATAAAAAAAGTATTTTTCCGTTTTCACGTTCTTTTTAGAAATCTCACTTTATTTCTGTTAAAATTTGCGAAATTCTTACCCAATATTACCAATGAGAACCCTGTTACGTACATTTAATTATTGAAAGAGAATGTAACTGAAATGTTTTAGAATTTTGCTACAGATAGTTATAGAAAAATGTATGCTTACTATAATACGTAATAAACCTATGTTTAATTCAGGTCCCGATTCGAAACTTAAAAAGATCTCTTGAATGATCATCTTGATCAAGTTAAATAACTCATTAAAAATTCTGTTATATAGCTATAATGATCATATTAAACGCATGATGATTCCTTCCTCTGCTAACTGTGCTTGTTTCTATGCTCTTCCACAAATTTATAAGCCCACTCTCTGCTTTTGGCCTACTGTATCTAATATTCTTATAATTTCAGGGGTGTTTGTGTTCTGGGTTTACCCCTGATTTCAGGGTTTTTACTGAACCCGTCTGTATTTTCATATTTCCTATAAAGTTATTTTTTGCTTTCATTGGTTGTTCATTTCTTATCCAGGTGATATGTGAATGAAATGTTAAAGGATTGAGGGCTTCTAGCCTAAACAGTTTGAGTATTATGTGATATTTTTTTTTTAAATTTAATTTGAGGCTCTAATTTTCAGGGTTTTTACCTTTGAGTCACAATTACCCCTGTAATTTTGTGTGGGTGTGTTGCCGCTTTGATTGCAGCATTTGTGCCTACTTTGTTCGCCTCACAAATGGTCACGTTTTCTGTCGACCGAAAACAATTGTTGCGCGTTTCTTTTATTTTATGGTGTTTATTCAAAATTATTTTGGGTCGAAAGAAAACGTGACTATTCGTGAGGCGAACAAAGTAGGCACAAATGCTGCAATCAAAGCGGCAACACACCCAAGCAAAATTATAAGAATATTAGATACAGTAGGCCAAAAGCAGAGAGTGGTCTTATACATTTTTGGAAGAGAATAGAAACAAGCATAGTTAGCAGGGGAAGGAATCATCATGCGTTTAATATGATCATTATAGCTATATAACAGAATTTTTAATGAGGTATTTATCTTGATCAAAGATGATCATTCAAGAGATCTTTTTTAAGTTTCGAATCGGGACCTGAATTAAGCATAGACTCAATATGGGAAATATAATCCAATTTGTTGAGCAGAACTGTTTGTCCCTCTTTGTCAGCTTTGGAAATAATTAATTTATGGGTGAAGATTAATTCAGAGAGGGTGGATTTTTAAGAAGTAAGGTTACACTTTTGTGGAGGATTATTAGTGGAAATAATGTTAGAAAAAATTAAACAAAGAGATTCTAACCAGGGTTTGAAAAAACCAGAGTTTTTTTTTTTTTAAGCCCAGCCCACCATCTGAAACCCGGGTATTATTGGGTTTTTTCAGGAAACTTTTAAATTAGATTTGTTTCAAATTATTAAAAAGCTGTTATACTTATTTATTACATACATTATTAAATGTAATTTGTCAATATATACAGTTTTGTGTGAAAAATCAAAAACTTCTTATAAGCATAATTACATGTATTTTATTATGTAAAACAAAAAAATATCAGATATTGCTGAATGAAAACCGATTTTCTTACTTTAGCACTAACAAAATAGGAACACAGAATATATATATATATATATATATATATATTATTACTGAATTAAAAATTTAGTCAGTCTGGACTTCTGAGGGAAGTGCATAGTTTGATTTTGATTGTAAATGACAATATACTTTCACGAGTTTTGCTGCTTTGTCAACCCCTAAACGATTACTCCAAACTAATCCAAAAGTTGAAAAAAATCTTTTGATTGATATTGATGCAGCTGAAGCCAGTGTTGAATGCAAAGAGAAAAAAATAAATAAAATAAAATAAAACTGACCAAATCCAGATGGGAATTTTGAATTTTTTGAAAAAAACCTTTTTAAAAAGTAGTGGGTTTTTCAAGTGGGTACGCCTGGCCACTTGGGCGAACCCTGATTCTAACTGACCATGAGAAATTTTAATATTTTTAAAGGAATTTTCAATGAGAGCAATCAAATTGGGAATGGAAGGTTTGGAAACACAAGCAAAATTAAGACCCAAAGTGCATTTGTTACTTTTATTGGAATGCTCATGCCTACTTTACCTGACGAAAGGTCATGTATTCTTTCATTCGTGAGTTTCTTGCATTTTATGGTGTTTATTCAAAGTTTTGTACTTATTTTTTTAAAACACCAGTTGTGTGTGCTTTATTATTATTTTTATATGCTTACCATTTATAATATTTTTTACAGGGATGCACAAAACAATTTTCATACATTACAACCCATAGTACAAATGAGGAGCAAACATTCAAACCGTGTTTTCTCCAAAAATAAAAAAAAATGAGTTAGCGATTTTTCTGTGAACTCAACATTAAATAGCACAAAATTATACTATTATTTTAAACCAAAATAATTTTTATCACATTATAAATGCGCTTAGAAAGTTAGGGTTTCAATCAAACAGTGTTTCCTCCAGAGCCTGTTTTCAGTCAAACTGTGATTTCTCCAGTCAACCAGTCAGTACTGCTCTTTCTGGTCGCGTGACTCGTACATGTACCAGCTTTTTATGTTTGTTTTTTCGTTAGTTCTATCTTGTTTTCTTCATTTTAGAGGAGTGTATTTTATTATTACTATTATTTTTCTTTTTTTTTTTCAAATGGAAGAATTAATAGATGGTGTATTAGTGAGTACTTCTAATTATGGAACTAGAAAAATACAGAGAATTGGTGGAAAAAGAAAAGAAGCGAAAAAGAAACGATATTCAGCCCCTTTAGATACAACATTTATGCTCCATGCAAACATTCTATTAATAAATACTTTTTCATGTACTGATGATAGACCTAATGACGTTAAGAAGTTTCGGGATAGACTTTACGAAATTCCAGACAAACAGCGACAAGATTGTATTATAGCCTCATTGGTTGTTACAAAAAATGTAACTCGACGTTAATAACCCAACCCCCCCCCCCCCCCCCCCCCAAAAAAAAAAAAAAAAAAAAAAAAAAAAAAAAAAATCGCAATCATCTGGTTTACTGCATGCATTTTCTGCTTCTTATTTTATTACTAGTAGCAGTGCTAAGAGAATTCCTGTGTGTAAAAACAATTTCATGGCTATAACTAAAATAGGTCGTACAATGCTAGCCAATATTGTTACTAAGGTACATGCTGGTGAACCTATTGAGGAAAAGAGAGCAGGGGATAGAAAAAGCCACTTAAGCATTAATAATAAAAAAACAAACAAAAAAAAACAAGGTAAGAGAATTCATCTTAAACTTAAAGGCATCAGAATGACATAGACAAACTTTTACAATTGATGTATGGTGAAGAGTGAAAAAATCAGCCTGTTTTTAAATGGTATAAAGATATCATTACTAATAACTTTCATGTAGAATATGAAGAAACAGAGGAAGCATGAAATTGCTTAAGTGAAGATATTGGTTTAAAAATTTAAATTTCAAATTGGCTTAAAAATTTTAGTTCTTCCCTACAATTTCCACGATGATTTTTCACGCGTAAATATTTAATTTAACTTTATAATTACATAACAAAATCTGTTCTGTTAATTACATTAGGAATGTTATTTCATCAATATTCGAGCTACTTACTTTTCCATTCAAAAAATGTTTTGTCCACATTGGAAACATTCGAAACATGTTTTCTCCTCTGTGTTTCGGTCAAAACATGCTTTCTCCACATTGGAAACATTCAAAACATGTTTTCTCCTCTGTGTTTCGGTCAAAACATGCTTTCTCCAAATTTCAAATACATTTTTCTAATTAACTCTGAGTTTATTAGGTAAAGTAGGCCTACAGATCTTCCTAGTAACCAATAATACAACTAAACAAATGATAATTAGGGTCTAAGAAGGGTTATTTTTTAATTTATCAGTTTTTTGTGTTTTCTGAAAAATTGCATTTGAAGGAGAAAACACGGTTTGAATGTTTGCTCCTCAAATATATGAATAAAAGGGAATATAGCATTTACTTATGTTTGTTTACTGATCCAAATTTATTTAAACACTGGGTACTGTGAAGAAAGTTAAATGGACTCAGTCCAGATTTTTTTTTTTTTTTTTTTGTTTAGGCCACATGTATTTGTTATTTTAAGTGTATTACAGCCAGCTCTGTAATGCAGGGCCTGAAATTTCAACTTAGATTACACTCTCTGAAAAAAAAAAAAAAAAAAAAAATGCTACTCGCTACAAAATACGATTAACTTATTCTATATTTTACGTATAAGGTGAAGAGAATTTTTATTGGAAAAAGAGGAAAAATTACGCAATGTCGTTTATTTTATAAGAAAATAGATGACATTTAATTTTGAAAAAGAGCTCATTTTAGAGGACACAAAATTGAATGAAAATTATTATAAAAACCGATTCAGAAACTACTTTACACAAGTGGTGAAAACATTTTTATCTATGAATTTGGATCAGTACACTTTAATTTAAATTAATAATAATATACGAATACAAGAGGAAAAATGCCTATTTTTTACAGGTGTCACTAGACAATATGCATTTTTTTTTTTTTTTTATTAATTTTTGATGTCGACAATTTTTTTTTCTACTTTCATGCAGTTACATAAAAAAGTTGGTAGACTTTTTTTTTTTTTTTTTTTTTAATTAAAATCATGAAAAAAAAAAAAAAAAAAATTGGGAAATGAAAAATTAATATTCGCAGATGAAGGAATTTGTTTTAACAGTCATTCTTTATCAACATTTTATAAAAAGTTTTCCCTAGTATAACCTAAATTTGCCTTAGTAGTTAATAAGTTTATAAAGTAGGTATATAAAGGGGATTTTTTTCACATGTCTACATTTTGTTCAATGAAAAAAACAGTCGCTTTGTGGGAGTGTTTTTGCCAGAAGGACATAAAATGAATTCAACTAACTTTTGCATATTTTTGTGAGATGGTGGTAATTTTATAATTAAGGCCAATTGCCTGCACTAGGGCTCTAGGTCTGAGTAGGAGACACCTCCATGGGGGTCTTTCTAAGAGGCTATAGCCTATATTTATGCTAGTTTTGGAGAAAACCACAGAAAACTGCTAATAGTTAAACCAACAAGTGTACCGGGTATCGAACCCAGCACCTCACTTATACCAGCTTCGAGAACAGAACCTCTCGGTCACTGGTGGGCCTATTTTTATGAGGAATATTCATGCGAAAATGAGAACACACATCAACCCACCGCATATCAACCGGAGCACCACCACTTTAATGATTTCATGACAATTTCAATAGTGATTACGTGTTCTGGTTCAAAAGACCGTACAAATATAGGGAATACTTTTATTTCTTTGTGATTCGAAAAATCTGAATAGACATAAACTATAATGTGCTTTGGCAAGTTTATTAGAAAGTTGTTCTTTTGCAAACCTAATGCAGAAAAAGTTTGTGTTCACCGTTCGATACAGCCAACAGCCGATTGAGCTTCCCAGTTCTGCAAAATTTTTGAATATCCTTTTCATTTGAAAAAGAGGGCAGAGGATGAAAAACATAAAAAAGAGGACTTTTTAGTCCTGTAATTTTTTTTTTTTTTCATTTAAAAGGGCAGAGCGTTGAAAAAGAAGACTGTCCTCTTAAAAAGAGGATGTCTGGTCACCTTACCTAAGATTAGCATAATTTTACATTTTTTAATAGTTTTTTTTTTTTTGGTAGCACCATATACTGTAAGAATTCTATCTACATTTAGACCGAAATTTTACTCGCCACAGTAAAATTTCCACTTGCCAATGGCGAGCGGAAATTTCGCACCCTGCTGTAATGTATGTCTTTTTATTTTCAGCCATTTATTTTTACACAATACATATGTTCTGTAAATTCAAATCCTTTGTTTTGAAAGAGTTTAGTTCATAAAATTTCTTTCTGTGAAATACTTTTTAATTGTAGCTTTAAAAATTTGAAAATCTGAGATCTTTAATATTGTATCTCGTTTGTTTTTCAGAGTAAAAAGCATAGAATAGCAGGATTTCTATTATGTATAATTATGGGAATCTTCTGCTTTTCTCTGGTTTGTATAATTTTGTACTTTTCCATGATGCTTTAATAGTTTTTTATTATTAATTTTGTTTTTGTTATTTTTGGAGAAGTCTTTTATAATACAGTTGAACCTCGTTAACGAGAACACTGATAGCATGAATTACTTTTAACATGAACTGTTTCCACAATCCCCATCAAAAGGAAAATTAGTTTAGTTATATGAAGATTAGTTACTGATAGCATAGACTACTAATAATATGAACTAATTTTTTATCCCCCATGAGATTTACAAGGTTCGACTGTGTGTGTGTGTGTATATATATATGTATATATTTTGTACCTTTTTTGTGGATTTTTTTCTCCTAACATATTCTGTAAAAATAGGTCAATTATTTTTATTTTGGATATATTTCTTAAGGAATTAAATATTCATTAAAGTTACTAAAATTTTGGGATATGTTTTTTGAATTAAAAAAATAAATTTTGTAAAGACATAAATATGTTTTTAAAAATTTTAAAAATGTATTTTTATTTTATAATAATCATAATTATATAATCTTAGCTTGTTTTTAAAGGATAAATGTCACATAAAATGGTTGTGAGGTTTATCTTGACATTCATAGTCACTTTTTTTATTTCAAGCTGAAATAACTATTGTTTTGAGACATTAAAAAAAAAAAAAAACATGCTGTGAAAACAATATTAAAAATTTGCCCTTTTAGAAGACACTCAGCAGCTTGATAACAAAATATTTTCTAAAATATCTTTTTCTAATATTTTCTGAAATTTCAACTCAGATTACACTCGCTGAAGAAAGAATTTACTTGCCACAAAATAAGGTTGGCATATTTTATTTTTTATGTACTTTGGGAATTTTTTCCGAATTATTTGAAATGCTTTTACAAATATGGATAAAATTTTATGTAATAAAATGGTATCATATATCATCATATCTCATAATCATCTATAATTAAAAATCATTTTAATCAAGTGCAAGTGCAGTCACACACAGAGGCTCATTTATTTGAATGATAGATTAGCTTAGTGATTAGTATATAAAAAAATAAATAAGTAGGTAAACATTATCGTGCTACACTACTTTATTATGCCGCTCCATTGGCGGCTTTTCAATTTTTGTCGCCATAATTAGCGATGGATTTTATTTATTTATTTATTATTATTATTTTGTATGAAAAGGGGAAGACTATTTTCCTAATAAATTTATCCGACACCTTTTTGTTTACATATAAGAATTCTTCATATTCTGTTTATATTTTTAATGGTTTTTAGGTTTAATATAGTACTTGCTGAAATAAATTTGTTATCTTTAAAACTGCATTTTTTCTATAAACTTTCTATAAAAATAAATCATTTATGTGACTACTATTTAGGTTAGATCAGTGTTAGAAATAAGAATTTTGAAACTAGGCGTCAAAATAACGCCTGGATTAAAATTTTTGGACGTCCAAATTTAAAATCTAGGTGCCATCTATAATTAAATATGTATATATAATAATAATAAAGCATCAACTTGTGTAAAATAATATATGCAAGATTATATAAAAAATATTTATGCAATGAATGTAATTACATTGACAATATTAAACGTACATATTTAAAATCACATATTCCATTCTTCGCCCAGAAGATACATCATTCCATCACAATTTAATAGCATTTTCTGGGCAGAAATCTTCAAATTTAAGGCTGTTTAATTTAATCATTAACAAATCGTCAACTACTTTCATAGAGAAATGATTTCTTAAATCAGTTTTTATTTGGTTCAAATTAGGTTTTTATTAGGTTAGGTGAAATAGACTCATTGAAACCTTTGGACAGCCCCTGCCTGCCTGGACGTGCCAAGCTTAACGGGTTGGATGCTAAGGTGAAATAGACTTGTTTGTTGTCTGATGGGTTTGGGAAAATTATTAGATATGATGAGGAAAAAGTCCAGGCGTCAAATATGGCACCTATGACTGGAATTCTAGGCGTCAAAAATGAAAAAACTGGTCGCAAAATACGACTAACGACTGCTTATTTCTAACCCTGGGTTAGATATATTTCTTTTCTTTTTGTGATACTTTTTGTAATACTTTTTTTATATTTTTGATGCGCTATTTAGATTAAAAGGGCTGCTGCTATATTAAACTTCTTGTCGAAAAACGTTCAGTGTACTTCAACACCAAAATTAAAAAAATCGCCCAGGAGGATCTGTTCATGAAACTGATAAGATAAAAATATGGTTCATAGAGTTTAAATAATCTATTTTAAAAAAACTTTTAAAACCCAAATTCTTAATGTATCGTATCACATTTATCTTTTCAAAGTTATAATAAAATTTAATTTGAAAAAAAAAAAAAAAATGTAACTTTTTTGTTTATTAACTGAAATTGATGAAATTTGAACTGCAATTTGGTCTAGTGTTGTACAGGCTGTATACTATATGTTTGTGTTTGTGAAAGAAAATTTAAAAAATAATGCAAAACTGCAATTTTTAATCCCACTTAAAAAAAAAAACATGTGACTTAATGAGTAGCAGATTAAAAAAAAATTTCCAATTGGTTTCCATACAATCTCCTGCTGTTGCCACCTAAAATACATACATTAGTTAATTTTTAAAAATCTAATTGTCCGATCGATAAGCTGTTTAATCCGTTGGATTCACAAAAATTGCCTCTTTCATTTGGTATTTTATTTGTAACGATACGACTGATATTACTAATTTTTTTTAATTTACTTTCCTCATTTTAAATAAATGTACTTTTTCTTTTCTTTTTTGATTCTGTCGAAAAAATGTCACAATTAAATTATGGATAACATTTAAATGGCTAATTTATCAGAAATTGGAAGGTTATTTTTTTCACATTTTAGTTAATTAAAAGAAAACTAATAAAAAATTCGAAAATCCGGCTTCGAGGTGCATCAGGAGAGGTCATTACGAACGTCCATGCAAATTTGTGTAGCTCAGCCATCAGCCGTTTTCCTAAAAAGCTCTGGAAATACATACACAATGACACACACACACACACAAACATCTTATTTTATTATATGTATAGATTAGGTTTTAAAAAAAATCATAAATGTAGATAGAATGTTTTTATAAATTTATGTAAGCAAGTCCTATCAAAGCTAAGCTTTCATTTCTATATAACATTTTATTTGCAATACCAACATGTCATTTTTTTATCCAAGAATTTAAAAAATCAAATTTACATACATACTTAATCATTTGATAACTTTATATTCTTATTTTAATTTTGTAAAAAAAAAAAAAAATATTACTTAGTAATAGAAATTCCAGATGAAAAATATAAAAAATTAAATTTTACTTCCTCATAGAAAAGTTATTTATTTTTTACAAAAGTAATGTTTTTAATAATATAAATGTGACATATATGTTTATGACTATATATATATATATATATATTTATAATCAATATGATAAATATGCAGAAACTTTAAGAGAAATAATAAAAATGTTGAGTGACTCCAGTCAAATTTCTGAACATTAAGTAATTCACTGTTGTTTAAATAAAATAAAGTAAGAGAAGTCATTAAATAAACAAACAAGAACATTTTTGAGTGTTTGATTATTTGCTCCCAAATAGTATATTGTTTAATGGAATGGAATGTATTCGAATTCTTTTGTGTATCTCTGTAAAAGAACTAATAGTGTTAGATTCACCAAAATGTATACAGTTTGTGTGACATCCTACTTTTAACTTGTATATGATTTTAAAGCTCAATCAAATGAGCCATTCTGATGCTATCACATTTTAAATAATTTCAGACTATAGGCTAATATTACAGATTTTTTTGTTATTTCCCTGTTAATTCCCAATTATTTATTAGGATTGATTTTTTTTTTTTTTTCCATCAGGAAACACCTGTTGAAATTTAACATCTTGAAAACTAGTTTTATTATTTTCATTAAACCAATACACCATCGGCATTGATACATCATTACACAGGTACAACGATTCAGCACCAGGTCGATAGCATGCACAAACAGGAACAGTGTAAACCAATTCCCTAAAATGATGCAATAATTAAACACTGAGTTGTGAAACATGCACAAAGCTGTGTAAATCCCTTAATTCAACACAGTGTCTCAAAAAGTGATGAGAGAAGCAGGTATCAAAACAGGGAAAGTTAGCCTACATTGAAAGTAGAATTGAAGCCTGATCTGGGACCAATTCTTTCACCAAAATATATGTTAAAAAAAAAAAGTTTCCTTAAAGTTGAAAACATTATTGCTAGTTAAAAAATATTGGTCGCCAGTGACGACCAGGTGACTGTATTTCACAAGCTCTGCACATACACATATTGATAAAGAATTCTTTTATATATATATATATATATATATATATATGTAAAGAATAAAGATAATTTTTAATTTAGTACTCACAAATAATTAATAGTAGACACTAAAATTCTTAATTTAATGAACTAGGGAAAAATAATAATAATAAATAAATAAAAAAGAGTAATAGGAACAGATTTAAGAAAAAAATTATACTTTTGGATTATGCAGTGGAATATTGTGATCCATCTCAGGGTTCGCACTAAGGAAAAAAAATGAGTGGGATTCTCCCACTCTAACAAAAAATTTAAGTGGAATTTTGAAAATTTAAGTGAGATTTTTGAAATTTAAGTCTAATTATATTTTACAGAAAAAAAGTATTTTCAAGAAATATGCAAATTACAGACATGTGATTGCTGAAATTAGAAATTAGCTGAAAAGTTTTCGCGAATATGATTGATTGGATGATTAGTTCAATATTTAAAACGTCACTTTCAATAAACTGATGACATAAACATTTATATATATCGTTTTTATCTACATTAAGCATTTTTAGGATTTTTTCATTAGCGTAAAAAAAATTCTTCAATATACCTGCAATAACTTTTATATCCACATAGAATCTTATTAAAATTTCACACCAAGAGTAAAACAGATTTTTCAAACAAATATAGAATATGATTTTTATGTATGTACATTAATCATTCATATAAAAGTAGCAGTTGCTAATTATTAGTTTCAAACGTGCATAAAACCAACTGAGTATTAATTTTCTTAAATTGGTTTGGAAAAAATTTTCTTAGCTGAAAAATCTATTCTTCATTTCCCCCACGTTTACAAATTTGGTATAGATATGACACCCCATAAAGATTTAATTTAATTGAGAAAAAAAATAGATTCATTAAGTTCAGCACTAAAAGTCTAAAAATAATTACATATGTCAGAAATATTGAGCGCTTCTATTGCTTTATTGTTTCTAGAATTGATCATTGACCACAATAGGTAATCCGGAGATGGGAAAGAGGGGGGGGGGTATTAAAAAAATAATTACAGAGTAAGAAATATTAAACTCTTTCAATTCTACTTCTAGAATCTTATAAAGCAAGTTTAAAATGAATATTATAAATATAATTTATGTTGCAGATGGGTAAAGATTGGGAAACAAGACTTCTGCAGAACATTTGATTGCTGATCGCTAGATGGAGATAATTAAAGGGGGAGGTGGGCAAAAAATAATTACATGAGCAAGAAATATTTAACAATTGTACTTCTTTACAGGTTCTAGAATCTCATAAAGCAACTTTGAAATGGATATTGACATTTATGTTGTGGATGGAGAAAGATTAGGAATCAGAAGCTTTTGTAGAACATTTGATTGCCGATTGTTCCATTTTTATTTATTTATTTTTTAACGAACGATATCCGAGATTTTTTTTTAAACGGAAAAAATAAATTCGCGGAGTTCAATGAATTAGATTAAAAAAAAAAAAAAAATCGCGGAAAAATAAGTGCGGGAAAAGCGCGCATATGAAAAATTTTTAAGTGGGATTTTTTTTAATATTGCGCGATTCCCGCGCTCTAGCGCGAACCCTGCATCTGAAAGTTACTTATTGAATAGAATTTACATTTAATGTTTCAAATGAAATTATGAGTTTTATAGCTTTTTTCAAGTTAAAATGCCTATTTTAAGAAAACGCCCTACATCAGTTGAATCTTTTGCGATTAGAATTATTTCAACATTTTCCAATACTTAGATATTAACATTTTTACTGTCTTAATTCTAGTCTTGTCCTAATTTCTAGTCCTCTTAATTTTAGTGTGCTGTTACATTTTAATAAAATAATTCACAAAATGTCCTTGAATGGAGAACTTTTTGCATAAAATTTTAAAATCAAAGGTAAAAAAAAAAAAAAAAAAAAAAAAAAAACTGCTGGACATATTCTAATACAGCTTCTTTTTTATTTGATAATTCAAAATCAGCATATCGGGATTTAGTATACAGATAAGAAAATGGACTGCTATTGATTGTCATATTATAACAAATACCCAGTTAAAGACCACTTTGTTCAATTTTGAATAAAACAAAGATGAGAGCAATATTTTTAATTATACAATTTTCACCTTATTTCTTATACAAAATAATTGTGATTGCCTTTACTATTTATTTTATTTTACTTTACTGTATTTAGCCTTAGACCCTTTTATTTATAAATTCTTAAGATAATTAATATAGACATTTTTCTTCTACAATTTCTAGATTATTATTTTTTCTTTGTTCATATATAATAATTTTTAATATGACCTCTATATATTAATCCATTGAAAGACATTTAGATGGTGCTTTTGTATATAAAATTATAAGAATTATAAGTTTTCAGCCTTGTTTTGTGCTTTTATTTCATTAATTGCATGATGTAGCCCTGGGATTATTTTTTGTTAATTTCATATTTTTTATTATTTTTTTTTTAAATCTTTGTAGCTTGAGGTACATGTTAAATATATATATTTATGTATTAATAAATGTTTGTTTTGACACAGTTGAAATATTTTAAGTTTTTCCTTTAACTAAAACCATTTTTTATATTATATATTTTTATTTTCTAAAATTTGACTGTTAAATGAACTTTTCTTGAAACCATTAAAAAAGAAAAAAAGTATACATTTTTAAAAATGTGTTTTTCAATGCTATATTTATATTTTTCAATCATTTTAGGCCTTCCTTTATTTACCAGTACTGCTACTTAAGGTTAGAAAATTTTGTTTACTTTACTCTTTAGGCAATCTATTCTTTTTTGGAAGGTAAATAAATTTGTCTTTTATTTTTATATTTTTTATTTCAATATTTATGTTGATGTATACTGTAAATATATAATTTTTTTATAGTAAATTTGTAAAAATGAAACACTGAAATTATAAGGAAATTTTGCTTCTTTAGTTTTTAATAAATTTATTCTTTTTTGAAATATACCAGGGGATTCAAAATAGATGTTACAGCGATTATCTCGTAAACTAAAAAAGATAGAATCATACTCTAATAACAAAATTGGTGCAAATTAAGAGTAGATTTCAGTTATGGCATTTTTTTGTACAAGGGGCTGTATACATATTAAATACAAAATTTAATTTTTATACGGCCCCTCCTATCATATGACTTATATTTAGAAAAATATTCTCCTCAGTCTAAGAAGAAGGGGAAAAAAAAAATTTCTAAGTGAAAATTTTGCTGAGTTATTGCAATTTGGAAATTCTAGCATTTTCACCAAGTCTTAAGGGGTTGTATCAAAAGTGAGAAATTGTAATTACTATAGCTTTTGTAATAAGACATAGGTTCATCAGCGTTTGGGGGAAAAATATATTTTTCATTCAGGGAAAGACGGCTATTTTAAACTGTAATGTCTGTCTTTCCCCTGGTGAATACACACGAGAATACTCATTTAACAAATAAAATTTATGAAAAATTTATGTACTAAAAGGGAATTTTCAAATGCCTTTTTCTTTCTTTTTCTTTATGCATTCTCTTACCCATATACATGGTATAGAGAAAGTATTGTTTTTGAGTCAAATTTCCAAAAATTAGCTTTTGTTATACAGTGAACTCTCATTAAAACAAACAATCAAGGGCCGGCAGTTTTTGACCATATTAACGAGGGTCCATTATAACAGGAATTCATAAACCAAAGTTCTATATGAACTCTAAAATTACTATTATGTACACTTACACAGTATAAAACGAATGAAAATTTGTTTCCTCAAACCCTTTTATTCACTGAAAATATAAACGCAAAGGAAAAACGATACTTACTTATAAAACTTCTTCATATAGTACAATGTAGTACAACTTGATGTAGTACATAAAGAAAAAAGGCTGATTGTACATAATAGTTAGTCTATCTTAAAAAAAGAAGTTTTCTTGGTTTGTTTTTTTAGAGTAAATGATCTTTCTATGTCATTTTCAATTTTAGCCAATTGTTCAAAAATATTATCTGGAACATTTTCAGTTGATTGATAAAATGTCCTAATTGCCACCAGCATATGATGGACATCTAGTATATTTGGTGGAGAGATTTCCTCTTCAACTTTGTATGTTAAAAAAAACTTGAATTTGAAAAAAAATTGGGAACTGATTCTTTTTCGAAGAAAGTAAGCTTTGAGTGGAAAAAGATGTCTATCTCAACGAATGAATTGGACGTATTAAGCAATGTTTATTACATGCAATTCTTATAGGCCTTAGCCGGGGATTCTGGTTTTGTATGTAATAACAAGAAATCCATCTTAAACGGGGCTGTCTTAACGAGAGTTCACTGTATTAGCACGTTTTCAGATCCCCTGAATTCAAAAATCATGTTTTTAGAGATTGATCTCTCTCTCTCTGTCTGTGTGTGTTATTAGGATATCTCAAGAGCAAATAGTAGCAGGAAGTCCAAATTCGATATTCTAAATCTGTATCATATTGCGATGCTACACTAAGCTATTCGTTGCGATCAGACAAAGGGTTGTGTACAGGGTCATCCAAGAGAATTCAAATACATTACGTCTGTGAGCGAAATTTCTCATATGTACTGTGTGACATTTATAAGCTGCCCTAAACAAAATAAAAAGAACAGATTTTTTATAAGCATAAAAGCATGTTTTGTGTAGATTGTGGTATAGCAGTCATTCATCATTCATTTATAGGGTTACTCAGGGTATTTGGATATATTGGAGCTATACTTGGGAATTGCTCAAAGTGTATTTCATTTTGTATTATGTGTTTTACATATAACACTAAATTTACGTACACAAAGTCATGTGTATATAGTTTATAGACAATGTCCAGGGCTACCCAAAACATTTTTTTTATTAAATGTAATTAACGTAAGTTTTTTGCTGTATTTTTTGATATGTCGAAGAACACTGTTGACACAGAAAAAAAATTAATTTCTCATACTTGTACTGTAAACAAAGTAGTTTTTGGAGATTGATTTTTTCTGTATAATATCATGATTTTAAGGCCTCCTGAATACGAAAGTTAAACTTTTAGTGGTTGATCTGTATATATATGAATTTTCAGCATAATTTAACAGCAAATAACTGTAAGAAATTCAAATTTGGTTCTTTGGATTCCATATCTAGTTGCCACTTGAAAAGTTGATCAAGATTTGTAAGTTTCATTGAAATTAATAACAGACTTGATTTTAGTTTTAATAAATGTAGGCGCTATAATTAAACAAAACGGCAGTAACCCCCCTGACATAGAATTATACATCAATACCATATCATATTCTATGCAAAAAAATGTTTTACAATATTAGTAATAAATATGAATTTCATTATGATTTTTACAGTAGAAAGTTATTTAAATGTAATTTATAAGAATGTCTGTCCCAAAACGCAATGCATTGGCATGTTTTGTGCGTTTCTGAACATAAACCAATTGTAGAGGACCTATTAATGCCATTTTAAATAGGGAATATTCCATAGTAAACCTGAATAACATATATCATTTTTTTAAGTTTCTGAAAATATTTACAGATGCTGGGGGTGGGCAGATAGACAGATGGACAGTCAGGCAAAAAAAATATGCAAATTGAAATCATATTCAGTTAAAAATTGTTAGAAAATGTTTAATGTAAACAAAAATGCAATTCCAGCAAATGTCCAATAATAACCCTCAATGTAACTGAATATTTTTGTGTGCCCTGTAAATCTAATGCTAATCGTACTGTGCACTATAGAAAGCTCTCTTTCGTGGATATGTAAAGTTTAACATATTTAAATTTCATTAAGATTTATGCAAAGTAATTAAAATTTGGTTTATAGAAATATCTTTCATAGAAAGCAGTGCTTTGGAATACTTTCGGGTGTCCCTGTATGTATACAAACCAGTCATGCTATTTACTCCATTTTCTATAGAAAATATCCAATATTAAACTTGAATAACATATTTCTATTTTATTAATATATGTGTAAGTTAAAGGTATTAAAATATGGTTTTTAAAAATACCTCTCATAGAACACAATGCTTTGGAATACTTTCGGGTGTCCGTGTGCACAAACTAGCAGAGGTATTCACTCTATTTTCAATAAGGAACATCCGGTAGTGAACTCAAATCAGTTTCAGGAAATTCCATGACTATTTATGGGAGTTAGAGCACTGACAGACAGACAAACCGAAGTCATTAACACTTTTCAACCTTATTGGAATTGTTAAAGAGCCAAAGTCAATAAAATTTTTCAACGATGATGGAAAGTGGTAAAAAGGAATAAAGTGCGAAAATTTCACACGGTTTTGCCAATCTTTTAATTTCCTTCCTCTCTTAACATGCTTTAATTTACAGGTGACACCCTAAGAAATTTAACTATTAAATTTTTTAACAATATGGAATAATGTAAATTTGTATTACATTCTTAAAACTGTTAATTTCATTTGTTTGAAAAATTTTAGCTGCTATTTTAAAATGAAGGATCTTTTTTTAATTTTTCTCATCTCATAGATAACCCCCTAAAGTGAGCCCTTTGGCGTCGAAAAATGGATGCCAAAATTGAAAATAAAGTGGTATAAGTCATCATTTTCAAATTGCAATAACTCAGCGAGATTTTGACTTAGAGAGATGTATTTTTTTTTTTTTTTTTTTCTTTCTTCTCAGAGCGAGAAGAATATTTTTCTGATTATAAGTCATATGATAGGAGAGACCGTATAAAAATTAACTTTTGTATTTTAATATGTATACAGCCCCTTGTGCAAAAAAATGCCATATTTGAAATCTACTCTTAATTTGCACCAATTTTGTATTTGGAAGTGTGTTTGTATCTTTTTTAGTTTACGAGATAATTGCTGTAACATCTATTTTGAATCACCCGGTATATTTTTTTTTATGTTCTTATATTTTACTTTGTGCAATACAGTCAGATATTATATTTTTATATAAATGTGTATTTTTATGTATGCTATTCCTTTTTGTAAAAAAATAATTACACACACACAATTAAGTAAAATCTCTAACATTTTTCCTTCCAAAAATTTTTTTAAATATCTTTAAAGGTTCAACAAATAACACTGCTCTGCAAAAAAAAAAAAAAAAAAAAATTCTTTTTTCTTTTTTTCGAGTTCTGATACCAGTCTTGCTGATTCTTATGTAAAATGACCTCATAAATCTGAATATGACTCCCATTTTGTCCAGTCACCCACCTTTTTCTTGAAACACCACCCCCTCCAATTTCTTTCCCTGCTCAATAATTTTATGACCATGAATTTGATTTGATGAATGAAAAAGAGTTAATTTAACACCTAAAAAAAAAAAAAAAAAAAAATGAGGTCTGTAATACATAATTTCAGTGGCAAATCCCCCCCCCCCAAAAAAAAAAATAAAAATAAAAAATTCCCTTGTCACAAATGTCCATGTTTTACAATTTTCCAACTCTGTAGCACCTCAGAAGATATTTAATGGTTAAAATAATCCTCCCCCTCCTAAAAATCAAATTTATAGCCATAAAATCACTGAAAAATGATAAAAATAGGGGGCCATCCTTAAAAAACGGTGGGTGATAAGGCGAAATGGGCATCATGCTCGAATTCAGGAGGTCATTTTACATAAGAATATGCTGAAATGGTGTCAGAAGCAATTTTCATGCCGAGCAGTGTAATTAAAGTTGATTTAAATGGTAATTTTAAACTGATAATTTTAAATCAATGTTCATGAATGTTAGATATTACCTTCTCTAGCAATGAGGATCAACTGTGATCACTTTACACTGAGTCATAAGTCATTTTGCGCATGTATTTTTATTTCCACAAATGCTGCATGTGAAATTATCGAATACATTCTTCTTACTATCCAAATATTAGTACATTTTAAACATGTATCTTGTGAGCTAAGCTTATTTTTTGTACAGGATGATTGAATTTCATAATTTCTTTAGTCAAGTGAGGATGCCAAAAAATCCTCATAAGAAGGCATAAGGGAATATATCTATCTCCTTGACCTCTTAGACCAGCATGGGCCTGTTAGCAGCTACTATTTCAGAGAAATTAATTAGAATTGACCAGGAAAAAAATTATGTACGCTTGTGTCATTAATTACATTTATTTTTTTAATTTATCTGAAATGAGAAAATTTATGAGCGCAAAAAATCAGTAAGATGCATTTTCACATGAATTTTTTTTTTTTTTTTCTTTTTTGAAATTTCAGGATACAGATTTTTTTTTTTTTTTTTTTACAAAATATCTGTAAAGCTTTAAGTGTTTCAAGAATTATAAACCTATTTCTGTCCAATTCATTTTCTTTTATCTTATTTATTTTTCAGAATATAAAAGCAAAAGTGAAATGCATTTGCCAAGTCAACAGTGTCTAATAGATTCAAGCAATTTTTCCCAAAATTTTTTAGTTGTTTTAAATAATTTCCCACAGTCACCAACTCTTCTGAAAAATTAGTGAGACTTTCATGTTTTAGAGTATTCTCTGAAATTGCCAGAGAAGATTAAAAATCTTCTGAATTCTTTAAATACTTGCAGCAGTTCCTTACTCCATGAAAACAATAATTAAACTTTCTAATAGATTTCTGACAAAAATCAGAGTAGAAATATTTTAGTTTACTATCCACTTTGAATACTTCAAAATCCTGGTTAATGTGGGCCAAAATGAAAGGAAAAATTCAGTATAGAACTTTTGAAAAGGCTAAATATGTATAAATTTAAATACTTTGACAGTCTAGAACTTGCATCAAACTTTAATGTACAAATATGCTTCATATATATATTTTTTTAAACTAAGACCTTTTTTTTTTATTTTTTTTAAATCACATTTCATATTTCTAAAATCATCAGTTATTTGTGTGTTCCTTTAATAAATTTAGGTATTTTTGAACTGACAAAAATACTGCATTTTTGGTGTCTAAATTAATTTCTACTAAAAAATTTTTTATAATTTCACAGAAACGTTTGTATGTGTTCATATTTTTATGTAACTTTCTTTTCTTTTTAATTTACGTAATATTTTGGCTTTTATATTAAACAACTATTATTACTATTTTCTAACTAGATTATCATCACCACTGTGTTAATTTTTCATTTAATGTCATAAACTTTGTTATGCTCAAAATCACACTAATTGTGATTCTACAGAGTTAACAACTGTTATATGTTATAGTTACTTATTCTGCAGAATGCATAATAATATTTATTTTAATTAATATTCAATGTTAAAATTTTAATTTTTAAATTTATAACTAAAAAAGTACACAGTTCAGATAAGTTTAATTATTGCTGAACACATAAAAGCACTTGAAAGTCATCCAAAGATGGGAAAAGTACAATGGATCCAAACTCACCTTCTAAACTCGAACTTTATAGAAAACATAAACTTGCTTTTGCAAAAAAATAAATAAATAAAAAGTGGCAAAACTGATGTCATAATAGTCTTAAAATTTATACCTATTATGATGATGCCAGTAAAAACAAACTGTTTACACAGGTTCTTTTTTTTTTCTATTACATTAAAAAAGTTATTCCATAGTTGAAATAGAAGATTTTTATAAATTTTTGATTTTGACTTATACAGATTGATTCAAAAGGAATATAACAATTACAAACGGCTACAACTATTTAATTAAAAAGAATTTATTGACAATAATTACTTAGAATGTCGAAAAAAGTTCAAAATTTTGTTCACATCTATACTAATATTATAAATGCAAAAGTTTGGATGGATGTTTGTTACTCAATCACGCCACAACGGCTAAACGGATCTGGATGAAATTTGGTACAGAGATAGATAATAGTCTGGAATTGGACATAGACTACTATTTATACCGGAAATTTGATTAGATTTCTTAAAATTAATTAAAATATGAAAATAATAAACTGGTAATTGCCTTAATATACGCCATTTAAATTTTTAATTGCTGCCAAAAAAGTTTATCATGTATTTTTATTTATTTATTTTTTTCAACATAAAATGAAATATGCTTTCATGCGAAAAGTAAAAATATGGATACTGACATGAATATCATAGACTATGAATTTTCCAATTTAAAAAATTCGTAAGTTATTTGGAATTTATGATTTACTTAACATGTCAGAATAAGGCAAAATTGAGCATAAACTTCCATTTTGAGGATCATAAATACTGTTACAAAATTGTAAATAATTGTGTTTATTTTTGTATAAATTCTTTCAAAGAGGCTTAGTAAATTGATAAAGTGCTAATTTTGTGCATTTCTTGTCGTTTTAGCATTAAAATAACCTTATTTTCCCTTAAAAACGCATTAAAAAGCCCCAATAAGGCAGGTAATGGATTTGGCGACTTTCTCCCACCTTGGCGATTTTTTTGGCGACCTTGGCGAGAAAATCCTTATAAGGGATATACCAAATATGGAAGCTGTAAGTTGATTGGTTGACCACTTTCTAGAGTTTTCTCAAAAAATCTGGGTTCCATGGAACAGTATATAAGAAGCGCTTTCTCGCCAAGGCAGTCAGTTCAGTTCAGTTTTCAGCCAGCTTCGCTAGTACTTGTATTGCTCTGAGCCTCTTTGAGAGAGACTTGCTTCAAGTGTTATTGCTATACAGTTTGTACTGTGGATTTGCTGACAGCTGTTGTTTAAGCTGTGGTTCTGCTTGAATTGAAGCTGATAATTGGTTTATTGACCTGTATTTTTCTGGAACTTTCTGTAAATAAATTACTGAATTTTTGTAAGTTTGGCCTTTCATTCTCGGACAACTCACGAACCCCCAAGTACGCAACAATACATTAGACAACTTCAAAATTACGTTTATGATATTTGTTTGAACATGATTGAATACAAATATTCTAATAGGAAAATTTCGTAAATTATTCGTAATTTACGATTTTATCAACATAGCGAAATTGTAAATTTTTCGTATAAATATGAATTTTGAGGATTATTGCATTGGAAATAGTAACATGAAAACTAAATAACAGAATTGACCCTGATAAAATAAATTAATAGATCAGAATAAGATAAATATATCAAAGTGAACGGTGGATAACCTATTAGGCGGGGATTTCATTCTGTCACTGTATCAAGCTTTGGTCAAATTCATTTTTTTTTAACATGATTATAATATGTCTCGCACTAGAAATTTATGAGAACATAAATATGATGAGGAACTGAGCAGAGTCCACCTATGCCAACTAGTTGTAATATTATATTTGGCTTGAAATTGCTGTCATTTTATGGTTGATCAATTAAATCAAATAAATATAGTCGCAGGCAATAGGGACAGGCACCGGAGACTGCGAGGACGAACAAGTCACTGTCGAAGGCAGCGGGAACCCAAGGCAAGCTTTTGAACGATTTCAGTATTTTTTTGTTTCTTTTTTTTCATAAAGCTATATAAAGTTTCCTTTAAATATAGTGACCAGCGAAGCGGGCAAAGCCTGCTAGTATTATAAATGCAAAAGTTTGGATGGATGTTTGTTACTCAATCCCACCACAACGGCTAACCGGATCTGGATGAAATTTGGTACAGAGATAGATAATAGTAGTCTGGAATAGTACATGGCTACTATAAATACTGGAAATTTGATTAGATTTCTTAAATTAATTAAAATATGAAAATAATAATCTGGTAATTGCCTTAATATAAGCCATTTAAATTTTTAATTGTTGCCAAAAAAGTTTACAAGGTAATTTTTTTTCCACATAAAATGAAATATGCTTTCACATGAAAAATAAAAAAATACTATATGTTAAATTGGTGAATGAGAAAATGACGTCTTTATACTTTAAAATAAAATAGTAATAATACAAATCTAGCATTTTTCTTCTGAATTTTATTTCATAGTATTTTTTTTAATATACCTCAATTTTAGATTTTTTTTTTTTTTTTTTTTTCACTGATGAATCACGCTTGGCATAAAAGCTAATTCAGCATTATATGAAAGGTATTTACTTATTGATAATTCAGGACAATTTTTTTAATTTTGATGCTGTAGTAGAAAGATAGAAAGAAATAGGAACAATAATCGCATAAATTATATTTTGGTCTAAACCAGCGACAAATATTCAAAAGTCGCCAAGGGGAGCTTAAGGCTGCACCATGATCAGGTTTACATATTAATTAATTTATTTATTTTTCTATATACCAACTACTATTAACTAAGCATGAAGTATATATAACCACAAAATAATAATAATAGTAATAATTTTCATGCGATATACATAGCCGATCATAGCATATTGTAATATTATATTTGGCTTGAAATTGCTGTCATTTTATTGTTGATCAATTAAATCAAATAAATATAGGAAATAATATGAAAGCAAATATTATGTACATCACGTATAGTGTTGTTCGTATGTAACTGGGATTCAAATATAAAAGGGCTACTTCAAATTTTTCGATACTGTCCGTATCGAAATCTTCATATACGATAAGCCCCCAAATGGAAGCCCACGGGAAAGCCATTGTCGCAGACAATAGGGACAGACACCAGAGACTGTGAGGATGAACAAGTTACTGCCGAAGGCAGCGGGAACACAAAGCGAGCTTTTGAGCGATTTCAGTATTTTTTTTTTGTTTATTTTTTCCATAAAACTATATAGAAAAGTTTCCCTTAAATATAGTAACCAGTGAAGCGGGCAAAGCCTGCTAGTACTTTATAAATGTTTTATGTCTTTTTCTTTGGTTACATAGAGAACATCTAAGCAGTAGTCCATTTCATGAAAGACATTCTGATTCATATCTGGAGTTCTGGAGTCACTAATTCAAGTGCATTAGAAATTTGCATTTTGAGTTCTGGAATTGTTTTCAAGAAAGAAAATTCTGTGGGTTTATGGGAATGACCTTGTCTATTTGCTTCTTTGACTGAAAATATTTCAGAACTCAAGAAGAGCATTCTTATGAGCTTGCGATGGGGAATACAGGTATGCTTCAAAATGTATGACGTGAACTGAATTACTGCTTTGATGTTATCTGTGTTACCAAGGGAAGTCACACTGAACATTTATAAAATATGTAAACAAAATTTTGGACTTCCTTTTACATTCTGTGTAATTCTTATCGACAAATTCCTTTCAATTAAATAATTATTGCTGTTCATAATCACTACATTCATTTTGAATAACCCTGTATCAATTTAAAGGTCATAAGATTGTGTGTGCTTCACAAGTTCCTTCAAATGTGTTACATAGGGGAATAGAGACCCAAGCTAAGAAAAGTTTTCAAATTTGTTTATTTCTAGAGAACTAATAAACAGTTTTCATTTTTTTTTTTTTTTTTCTTAATTGGTTTGTTTAAATATAATGACCAGCATAGCAGGTGAAGACCACTTTCATAAACATTTAAAAGATTGATAAAAAGTGCAATTTAATTTTTAATTTTTTTTTTTAATACATGTGATGTTTTTAATAAAATATTCTTATGTATTAACTATTCTTTAACAATAAAGAAAAAAGAACAGCTAAAGTAGATAAACATATTTTGTGAATATTATTTATCTTAAAAATTCTTTGAAAATTTTATAGATTCAGAATTTTGCACTTTTAAGTTATCTTTTTAAAAATACACAATAAAATGTTTTATAGTAGTATGAAGAATCAATAAACTTAAAAATATTCAAATTCATTTATTTACCATGTCTTTATTTATTTGATTGTTTTGCTGTCTATCAAAATTTATGTTGAATGATCTCAATTAACTTATAAAACTTTATTTATCTAAATTCAATAAAATTATAGTAATTGGATTTAACAGTAAATATCATAAAACCCATTTTTAATTATACTTTTTATAATCCTTAGCTTTTCATTTTTGTGGGGACCATGCAATCATTTGAAGCATCTTTTTTCTTGTGAAAAATTACCATTTACATCAATCTGCTTTGGCTCAATGTTTTTAACTTTATATTCTGCTTTATGGGTAAGTGAGATCTTCATTGCAATATTCTGTTTTTTGTTTTATTAATGAAAATGGGGTTGGCATGTTTTAAAACCGTTAGTTTTAACTACAGATGTGAGACAAGAATTAATATTTTCCAAGAAAAAGAGCTTCTCCAGTAGCTAAAATTTAGGAATAATAGAGAATATTGTTTTTTCTTATAGATTAAAAAAAAAAAAAAAAAAAAAAAAAGCATAATGAATTAGGGATGTACCAGCGTTTCTATTATTTCTTTCGAGATACACCCATAGTTTTTATTTTGAGAATTTTTAATTTTTCCTGAAATATGATTTTAAGATATCTTATTTAATTTTTAAAAAATGCTTTAGTTTTTTTAATTATTGTTTCATTTTATTTTTTTGCTCTATAACATAAAACATTTAAACTCAAAATTAAAAGTTGCTAATTAAAATTTATTAGATTGTAAGCTATTAATTAAAACTCAAAGATTAAAAGTTGTTAAAAAAAAAAAAAAAGAAAGAAAGAAAGAAAGAAAACTCTTTTAACAGAGAATTGATTTTATTGATTTTTTTAATTTTTCCGAACAAAATTTTATATGGTTGAAAATTTAAATCTTTATTCTCTGGAGATATAAAACTTTTATACTCTCCTCCCCAGTAAAATGTTTCTTTGCAACTCACCCATGCTGATTTTCTGGCATTTAAAAACTTAATGTTATGGGCCACAAAAGTTATTTTTTTACAATACTCAATTTATTTTTTTACTACATGCATTAGCTTATAATAACTGAAACTTTGTTCAGTTGCAGGAATTATGAAAACCATGGTTTAGCTAATATTATCAATGTAATTTTTGCTAAACTGATTCCAAGTATCCCTTTCCAGTATTTATATTTTCACCTGACCTCAGAACATGTAATTTTTAAAAAAACAAATAAATAAAATAAAAGGCTATCTTGAGTTCAATATTCAGTGAATTCTAATAGAATTTACTCTATTTACATATCTCACACAACTTCTGCTAATAAATAACTGAATGCTGAATATGTTTTTTTTTCTTCTATTGTAAGATTCTCACCTTTAAGTATAGGATACAAAATATTCGCTGAATAATGTCATACTAGTATCGCCCAGTGGTCGAAACTCGACCATTTTTTTTGCAAAGCGAGGCAAAGCAAAGTTATTGGCTTGTCCTAAACAGAATGCAATTGCAACACAGCTGCGGCAATTGTTTGCCGATATTCACTCTAACTGAATCAGCAGAGTTTTACTAAATATAACTATTTCTCTCTGTAGATGTTAGCCTTTCCTGAAATGAGAGAAAATCGCAACGTGAAAACGCCCCTTGTTGTGTGATACAGCCTAGAAGCTAATAGGTACCATGTGAAACCAAGGCCCAACCAAGTATCAAATTCTGTTAAATTAATTCGATTGTTTCATAAAGTACAGTGTTTGAACAAAAAAAAAAAAAAAAGATATTTTTCAAAAATGGTCGAATTGAGTTCGGGAAATTTCAAAACGTGTAACTTTATCGAAAACCGAAAATCTAAAGCTTTTCTGAATCTTATATTTTCTACTTATATATGCAGAGGAAAGAATAATAAATCCACTTTTTTAAAAAAAAAAATAAGTAGTCAATTTCACTTAATTAAAATGCAAGGAAATCTCAAAACGTGTAAATTCATCGAAAACCGGAAATCAAAAGTTTTTATGTATCTTCTACTTGCTTCTTCTACCCACAAAAGCTAGCAATAAAGACACTTTAAAAAAAAATAAGTAGCCAATTTCAGTTAATTGAAACATAAAGAAAGCTCAAAACATGTAAATTCAGCAAAAAACGGAAATCGGAATTTTTTCCATATCGTCTACTTATACATGCAGCAGTTAGTAACAAATCCATTTTCCTTTTATTTAGTATATTAGTTGAATATTTAATGTTTAAATATCACCCTTTGAAATGAAATGTTTGTGTTTACATTCGCCGCCAAGTGGTGACCCTGGATAGCAGGCCAAGCCAGTGAACTAACGAGGTCGGCGTGGCCGAGAAGCATGTCGGGTGGACAGATGTTCCCCCGTGTCCACTGTGCTCTATGCCTTTGTGGCCTGGGGGTTTTCAACCACTTGTCGCTCGTAAAGTAATAGGTGATGTGTTATGTTGCGGGTTGCCTTGGTGGCACGAGGCGCCAGGGTTGCTCTACTTGTAATCTGTCACCTACTCTTCACCGCCAGGCCTTGTTCCTCTAATACGCTCAAGTGGATTTTCCTGGCACCCGGCCTAGCACACCTGCCGGAGAGCAGCTAGTTGCTCAATGCGAGATTCGTGGGTCTTCCCCTCCCACGGACTTCTCCCGGGCCCGGGCCCCTGTCCGCGGGCTCGCTGGAGAGTTAGATACCGGGTTCGGTAGCCGGGTGAGGCCTTTGGCCTCATGACTCTAAACCGAAAGGTGAGTCGCCCGGCTTGCTAGTTTTCTGTGTTTACATTCGAAACTGGAAGTTTGCCATTTTTTTTTTCTGGAGTTTTGTGATTTTAAATTAAAATTTTATCAATTTTATAGAAAAAATAACTCAATCAAACACATGTAGACAGTGGCCGTGTTCACGATATCTCCTCGATCTGATCGATCTCCTCGCTAACTCCCCAAGCTGTTCACAACTTCTCCCCCGATCTCCTCGACCAGAAAAATAAGCTGTTCAGGACTTCTGACCGAGGAGATCAGCAACTCCCCAATCTCCCCGGAAATTTTCTTCGGGGAGAAAATTGAAAGCATGGCAACCGCTTAGCAACAGACGTAAACAAATACTGGATATCATTAAGCTGATGTGTTTTGCTGAAATATTTTAGTAATATCTTTAAGAAAAATATGAATTTTTATTAATTGTGCAATTACATTTTTTTAATTTTAGAAATATTGGCGGTGCACGATTGAACAAGATAGAAAATAAAAAATAGATATCAAAACTACTACTTATGCACTATACACATTCAAAAGTTTTTGCGAGAAAATTGTAGTTCTATTGTTATATTAATAAAATACTTAAAAAAAAAAAAAAGAAAAATGTTAGCGATATTGATTATTTTCTTAATGTTTTAATTCTCTTTTACTTACTTTTTTTTTTTTTCCATATTTATAATTTAAAATAGCTTCCAATTTCATGCAAAATAACTTAAATTTAATTAATTATTCAAACACATTTAAATAGTTTTTACATATTTAAAGACTATTTATTTTAAACAATCACTTATTCCACTTAAATAAATTAGTATTCTTTTCCCCTATAACTATTTTATCATACTTTGTAGGATTAGGTATATATGTACATAGGATATATATTATTTGAGTCTTTTTTGCATGTACAATATAATTTTTAATATATCTTAATTTAATCAAGAACCAATTACTTATATTTAACATAGGGTTAATCATA
This sequence comes from Salticus scenicus, assembly GCA_963930645.1. Classification (NCBI taxonomy): domain Eukaryota; kingdom Metazoa; phylum Arthropoda; class Arachnida; order Araneae; family Salticidae; genus Salticus; species Salticus scenicus. The sequence goes on along the minus strand of OZ005648.1, from coordinate 352,029,164 downwards.
CAATTTACATTCCATGATTGATTGTGAATCATATATAAATAAAAAATTTTCCCTCAACAAGACATAATGTTTTGTGAATTTTCAAGAGGGAAATAATAAAGACTTATTATACAGCCTTGCATCTGTAGCTTGAACATATAATTTTAATTGCTTTTAGATTCAAAATGCAATTATTAAAGTTTACGATTGTGTTCAATTAAATTATTACGAAAACAGTTATATCATTAACTTACAAAGGAGATTTGTAAGTTAATTCTTGCAGGAAAACTAAAATATGTAAGCGATACAAAATTTACTCAGAAAATTAGGATAAGGTAAGTGCATCAAGTAAATACACTTATTTCTTTAAGAGTACTTATAGCTTTTTTCAGAAGATGCCATTGTAAGAGGCAACGTTAAAATCGATTTTATGAGTTTTTCACCTCTTAGAAAAAATCTTGAAAGCTATCATAATTAAGGTAGTAATTTAATAGTATAAGAAGTATTTGAATAAAGATTGTTTAAAATAAAAATTTAAATAACTTTAAACTCAATTATTTTAAACTACTCTTTTAATTTAGACAACGTTAATGTTATAACAAATTCAAAAGATAATATGCATATATATATCATTATTGCATACTGTTTATTCTTCAGTTCGAGTCACAAACAAACAAGGATAATTTTACAACAAGAATAGAATTGCCCTTGTTTGTTTGTGATTCGGATCAAAAACCAAACAGTATGGGAAAATAAATAAAATAATAAACAGTATGTATAAAAGGAAAAGGAAAACTTTTCCATTCTCAGTTGAATATTCACATTTATATCATTAAATGTTCAATGAGAGCAACTTATAACTTCAGTATTAAGTATTAAAATAGCATTAAATATTAAAATTTTAGCTATTTATTAGGCAATTATTATTATTTTTTTTTAATTATAATATCCTTAATTTTATTTTATGCACTTTCACTGCCTTTCAAAATCTTAATAAGCTGTTTATCGTAAAAATCAGTTTAAATTTTGCAATTACTTTTATACTTCAACGTAGAATAAACACCTAATTTATAATTAACATGATTCAAATTAGAAGATTGCCAATTTGCAAATTTTGAAATACCAATATGAGGGATGGAATGCTGGTGCAGAATTCATGCCGGTATTTCTGTACGAAATTTCTCTAGATATAAAATCGTTGATTTAAAAAGTAGAAAACTTTGTTTCATTAGTAGTGGTATGAGTTCTGCACCAGTGTTCTATTTCTGAAATACAAAGTATCCTGAAAAATCATGTTATAATTAATTAAAAAAAAAAAAAAAAAAAACTATCAAACAGGTTTTCACCAAGCATAACTAAAGGCCATCCTAATTAAATCAGCATTCTTAAGAAAAAAAAAAAAAAAAATCCTGAGCCAATGTTTGATTTTTAAGTAATAGATATAAAATTCTGCACAAAACAGAATTTAATTTAGTATGATAAGACTTATTTTAATCTATTCTTCCATATAAAGGCATGCAATAACTCTGTTTCATTCGCTAGCATCGTTACTATATTCATTTCTTAAAATTTCTTAGGTATAGCTTTTGCATAGGAATCCCTCGGAACTTGGCAGGGACTATTTTAAACATCTGGGGGCCCAGGGACCCTTTACCACCAACTTGAATTGTTTTGTTAGTAAACTTAAAGGATATGTTAATACAAATGCCATTTAAAATAACCTATAAATCCCCTGCTGAGTGCAATCTTTCAGCAAAATTTGACGCAATGCTTCTGCCATCTAATGGCATTGTTATTTTCATATTTTTTAACTGAAAATAACCAATCATTCATGCTGGATGGCAGAAGCAACATGCCGAATTTTGTTGGAAAGACCCTGACATTAGACAGTTTTCAAGTTTTTGCGTTGAACTGAGAGTTAAAGTTAATGGTCAATATACGGCCATTAGACGCTATCGTGTTTACTCACATACATACTTCATCATAAAAAAGAGAAAAATTCAACTCAGGGGACTTATACTTAGAGATACACCTAGAGCTGTACCAAGTACAGTCGGTATTTACTCGGCCAAATTTAGGCTAAGTATTCGGTCAATGCTGAGTAGTTGAGGGAATTTCCCTATTTTTATGCATTATTGAAAGAAATGTGTCAATGATACATATTTATTTTATAACTAAACAAAAAAAGATTATGAAAATATAAATACAGTCATTATAATTAAAATTTTTGCTATAACAGCTTTCTGCAGTTAAAGCGGGCTGCCACTAAATTTGGTTTAGAGACGATTCATGACATGAGCTTGTCCATTTTAGCTATAAGAATTTAATTATAACTATCTTGTATGTATGTAATATGCAATATTTTATAAAAACTTAGTATATAAATTTGTATCTATAAATCAAACAAAAATAAAATATTTTTTTAAGAAAAGAACCCTTATGTAATATTAACACAAAATTTTATTTATACATTTGTGTAAGTAAAAGTAAGACACGTTCAAATCAGTAAGAAAAAGATTGATTTTGAATCAAAAGAAAAATATACACTATAAAATAATGTAAAAAATTGTTATCTATATGGATACAGTCTACTTCTCAGAATTTATTTGGTATTTTAAGAACAAATAAAATTAATGTAAAAAGAGGGAGGGGGGCATTTAACCCAGTAAAGGTGTTTTTACGGTATATATAAAAAAGATAAATACACTAAAACATCATTAAAAATATATTTCAATAATCAAATCTGTAGTTTTGCCAATTATGGCCTAAAACCACCTACCATTTTACATTTCTACGATTTGAAGATTAATGAAGCCTATCATGTTTGAAATAATTTATTTTAATGTTCTCATTTCATATGTAAATTTCATGTACCTTAATTCTTAATGCATAGGAAGCTTTGTATTCTCTATGAATTATCTGAGGGTAATTTCCCATCTAATAAAGATTTTAAGAATAAAGTTATGAGTTATGCTTTTAATAATCCACTCCACTGAAAGTATCAAAATATAGCAATGAACCTAATTATGTATATACACTACAAAAGTTCTGCATGAAAGCATGCTGTTTGCCATTTAGCTAAATTTTATGTTCAAAAGGCCCCCCCCTCCCGAATTTGCAAATTTCCTGATATATGCATCAATTATTTTTTCTTACAACTACTCGGTATTCGGTACTTACCCAAAGTGCTACTTGGTGCACTAGACACACCTATATATTAAAGTTGAATTTTCGTTATGTTAAGATTACAATACTTACCTTGCATATCTATGTTTAGAAGGTAAGAAAAATTGTATGGAAGAAATGTGACCCATTCAATTCTATTATGCTTAATAACAAATTCTTAAAAGGTATTAGTGACTATGAGACAAGAAATGATAATGTAATTGAAAGCAGTGGAGGATTAAAATTAAAACTATAAAATATCGCTTTTGAATTCACCCACAGAATAATTCAGATTTATTAAATATTGTAAATATTCCTGATTTTATGTCTGATTTCCAATATTTAAAATGGTTATATTTACATATTAATAAAGAATTGTTTTATGTATATGGAAACATGAATAATTTTAAATTTACAACTCGCAAATAATTAATAGTGGACGAAAGTAGATAAAATAGTATTTTGTCTGGACAGTTTTAATGAAGTTTTTTCTACCATGGAAAAAACCCGAACAAATCTAAGCATATAGATAATTAAATATGCTTAAAGAAATACCTTTCATAGACCTGAAATATCCAAATATTTTTATTGTAAGTGCTTGTACACAAATGCATAGTACTATGAATGTAATTTTCAATAAGAAGCATGCTATATAAACCTCCCTGTAGCAGAATATTTTTATGCTTTCTGTGACAAGTTTCATTCATGCAAACCTTTTCTGCAAGATGACAATTTTTAATTACATACATATTAATATTATTAATATACTGTAGAATTCTTAAATGTCACGCAAATCTCTGTTATCTATTGAAATATGAGAATATCTGTAATTATCAATAAATCTTTCTGAAAGCGGAAATTTCTTTTCTGTGGCAGTGACACAGTATCGCTAAATTCTGCCTCAGGGATAAACCTAAATAACATACATCAATTTTAAGGCATTTCAATATATTTACAGAGATGGGAGTGCACATATTGATAAACTAAAGTGATCAATACTACTACAAAACTTTGAAAGTGTTAAAACTATAAAAGTCAATTCAAATTCTCTACAATATTAGCAATATGATTAAAATTGTAAAGGATTTATGTACATTCGAATGAATGTTACAGTAAGAAATTAGCTATTTAAATACTTATTAAGTTAAATATGAAACAATATTTTCCTCTCTAATTTAATTCAAACATGCTATATTAAAAAAAAATAGAGGGGGGGGGGACATGACCCTGCATCTTTTTTTGTAATAATACTTAGTCTTACATAAAGTTAATACATACCTATGAACTCCAGTTTATCTTTATAAAGAGAGAAAGGTTGTATCTAAGAGAACTGCTCTACTGCGTGGCAATATAAATAAAACCAAACACAGAAGAACAATTCACTTGACATTTCCGTCACATTAGTAGAAATTCTCGGGCGTAGAACACGGCACAAGTATAAAATAAGAGTATGTAGCATTCAATATTTATTGATATGCTCATGTAAATCTTACTGGGGAAAAAAACTTATCACAGCAAAACAATAATTACGTAAAATAAAAAATAACAGCACTACTTTCGAAAAAATAAATATTTTTTAAACTCAGTTCATATATTGTAAAAAATCTTAATATTCAGCTTTTATCTAAACGGAAATAACATTTAAATATGTTCAGTTGTAAAACTGAATTCCACCAAAGTAATTTTGGAGCAGAAAATTTGACAGTCTAGGAATGATATTTTCAATGTATCCTTCAATTTCTTTAAATTTCTTCTCTTCACACACTCTTCATCAAGTACAGTCTCTTTTACTCAAATTTTAAACTTCAAAATATATCTCCATTTTTCATTATATCATTTAAAAGCGATATCAAAATCCGTTTATGGTAAAAGCGTTTACTTTAGCCGCCATGTTTCTACCCAAAAACAGACCGAAAAGGCGTTCAAGAATCATCTCCTCGAGTAGATCAGTTTGGTGATTTGTGACGTCATCTACTCAGGGAGATGATGTGATCGAGGAGATATCGTGAACAGGCCCAGTAACTTATATATAACTATACCCAAATATCGAAATTAAAATAGGCAGATAATTTCAGTTATTTTTTAATAATTTTTTACAAAAAATCTTTTTCATGGCTCCATGGACAGACAGTGACGTCATCACTTCGCTTGCGTATAGTGATGTTACATTATACAAATTACTGTGTCTATGGTTTTATTTGAGCTTTATGAAATTGCCAGATTTAACAACTTTCTACTTTTAGGTATTTTTTAATGTAAAGGAATACGTGTATAAAAGGGAAAAATGGGAGAAAATGCATAAAAAATAAATGTATTTTTAAATACCTTCTTGACATCATAAGAAAATAATATTTGTATTCGCGCCTTCCGGCTAACCATACCTTTCGAATGATACCATTTTCAACCCTCTACTCCCATAAATAATATGTTAAAAAGGGACTACAAATTTTATGCTTGCCTATTAATATATAGATTCTCTTCTTCCCCCCCCCCCTAATGTCCTAATGTTTCAAATTTTACTTTCTCTGCCTTTCTAAAGGATAGAGCATACTTGCCAACTTACTAATTAATATTCCAGAAGATTGTCAGTACCCACCCTTTTTTTCTTACCAATCTTTTTTTAGAGTATTTTTCTTCTTATTTAATCGTAATTACATTTGAAGAAAATTTATCTGAAAGTAGTGTGGAAAAAGAGAGGAGGGTTCTAACAATCTTCTGGAATATTAATTAGTAAGTTGGCAGGTATGGGATAGAGCTGATGGTAGAAGTTCTTGCAAAGTTCTGTTTCCTCCAAAAAAGGAATTAGCAACCATACAGATTCTTATTGGATAATTACTATATCTTGCAGAAAAATCTTAAATGAAATATAGTAAAAATTTTCAAATAATCCAACACAATTTATTTTTTATTTTTATGTTTATTTATAATATATATATTTATTATCTGTGCATTGAAAAATGCTGAAGTATTTCTGATAGCAAAAAAATATGTAGCGGATGTAGAGAGAGCTTTTCTCTTGGGATTGTATAATCAAAATTGTGTAATGAACCTAGTTTTGAAAAAGCTACAAAACTTTTTTTTTTCGCTATGTCAGGCAGTGACAACATCAACATTTTAGACATTTTTTATTGTCTTGTAATTAATACAAAAAACTTTGTGAGAAAATTTCTATATACAGTTTAGATGTTTTATCTTCTGTTTCTTTTAGGTGAAGAGTAGTTCTCTCACGTTGTTATTTGCTGCTTGTCAGACTGTTGCAATATTTTGGTATGTGTTTAATTTTGTTAACCCATATTTTTGTATTTAAAATGTTAAATATATAAAGTGCTTTATTTTGAATAATGTGTTTATTATATATATATATATTTAATCAATTAAATGTTTTGGAAGTGATGAAATGTTTGCAAATTTATATATCATATATGTTTCCACTTTTATCTATTATTATTATTATTATTACTTTTTTTTTAAGAGTCTGGTTGTATTTGTAATTGATATATATACACTCAGAATTATAAAATAACCTTCCTTAAAAGTATTTGCATTTTGTTTGAATTATATTCTACTTGTATACATTTAATATATATAAAATATTGTGAAACCTCCTGAAAAAGGCTATCCATTCTGCCATAGAAAACTGTCCTTTTATAGAAGTGGTCTTTTAATAGAGGTTGTTCAGGAAAAAATCTTAATTCAGAGTAAAATTATTACAAGTTATCTGGTTTTAATTATCCAGGTGTACATTATTTGCTTTATATACCTTTCTAATAATTATTAATGTATGTTTGTTTTGTTTTTGTTTAAAAAACTTTTTATCAATAATTCTTTTTTCCCAAATTTTTTTATAAATTGGAACACGTTCTTTAGTTTAGGATAGCATCATTTTTCAGTGAGGGGGGGGGGGGACTATAAAATTAATCGATAAATTTTCATTAGAGTTTTCTGCTAAGAAATACTAACTTTAGAGCTTAAATTTTTAATCTTAGGTATGTTTAACCCTTTATCTAGCACATTATGGAGCAGACAAAAAATGTATTTGAAAAAAAAATTTCTAGTTACTTGAGAGTATTTTTTAAAGATTTGTATGCAATAAAAACTATGTATATCAGAGCTCGAAATTAACAGTGGTCCATTGGCAGACTTGCCAACTTTTCCGGTTTTCCCGGAAGACTTCCGGTTTTTTAACGTATCTTCCGGTCTTCCGGACAGATGATGAAATCTTCCGTTTTTTAAAATGTTACGGATATCGTTCGTTTTAAAAAGAAAACCCAAATATTCTACGAAAACTCCTGATTCCCAATCTTTTTCCATCCATAACATAAATGTCAATGTTCATTTCAAACTCGCTTTATGAGATTCTAGAACATGTAAAGAAATAGAATTGTTAAATATTTCTGGCTGATGTAATTATTTTTTGCCCCCCCCTCCCCCTTCATTTATCTCCAACTAGTGATCAGCAATCAAATGTTCTGCAAAAGTCTTTTCTTTCCTAATCTTTATCCATCTGCAACATAAATGATAATATTAATTTTAAACTTCTTTCATTAGATTCTAGAAGTAGAGTTGAAACAGTTTTTAATATTTCTTACTCTGTAATTATTTTGTATCCCCCCCCCCCCCCGCCTTACCCCGGATTGTGATCAATGATCAATTCTAGAAACAATAAAGCAATGGAAGTGCTCAATATTTCTCACGTATGTAATTATTTTTAGATCGTTATTGCTGAATTTAATGAATCTGTTTATTTTTCCTTAATTATTTTAAATATCTGTATGTCATATTTATACCAAATGTGTAAACAGGGAAAAAAATGAAGAATAATTTTTTCAGGTAGGAAACTTTTTTCCAAATCAATTTAAGAAAATTAATACTCAGTTGGTTTTATGCAAGTTTGAAACCGATAATTAGCTACTGCTACTTTTTTTTTATATGTATGATTAATGTACATAAACAAAAATCATATTCTATTTATTTAAAAAATTAATTATACTTTAACTTAACTAAGTTTTTTGTCTATTGTTAAATAAATTTCTTACAGATTCTGTTTTGTAGATATTTATATGTTGAAGAGGAATAACTTCATTTAAAACTTTTATATATTTAGTATAATCAATCTATAGTAAAACAGTTTTTATAGATTGCTTCTAAATATTAAAATTGTAAAGCTGTATTGTTTATTACGTCAAAGAGGGAGGGGGGGGGGGGGGAGAAGGAAAAAAAATCTTCCCTTTTTTTATTAAATCTTCTGGTTTTTCAACAAAAATCTTCCCTTTTTTTATTAAAATTGGTTGGCAAGTATGCATTGGTCTGGGACAACTAAAATATTCAACAGACCAGTAAAATATAAATTTTATGGTCCAATATTTTTATTTTTTTGTAAAACTGTCTGTATATTTGTCATAAGTGTAGTACTTCATTATGACTGTCAATATCACCTATTCTCTGTAATTTTTCGTATAATTTCATTTAAGAACTTTTTTTTTAAATACTTTATGCTAAATATGTGATATTTGGCTTGCTTATTAAAGCATAAGTTTTTGATATATTTAAGAATTCATTTGTATTTTTTAATTGATTTACAAAAAATTATCATATTTGCCATATAAATTTATTTTACATGGCAATTATTACATTTTTTAAAAATATAATGGAATGTGTGAACGGACCAGTTGATGAAAGCATGTATGGACCAGTAAAATCTTAAAATTACTGGACCTGACGGCCAGTGACTTTTTCTTAATTTTTACACCTGCATATCATAATCATCTCTTCATAGTAATTAATGAGGATTTAGTGAGGTAGTACTTCAATGTACTTTTCGTACATAGAGGTCTAAAAAGATATCAAATTAATGAGGATTTAGTGAGGTAGTACTTCAATGTACTTTTCGTACATAGAGGTCTAAAAAGATATCAAGACTTAAACAGAGGTAAAAATATATTTACATTCTTTGCCTTTTTCTAAGATTGGTTCTAAATTTTTGAGGTAATATAGGAGCTATATCACACTTGAAAATTGTGAAAAATGCCAAGCAAAAACAGTGATAGCACTCTATAAAATCATTTCTTGAATAAAAGCAGCTGCATGTAGTGTCTTGCGCCATAAAGTGAAGTATATATGTTACTGTTAAAACGCGAAATCCGTTAATCTGCAGATTAACTAAAATGACCCGTTAAAGTGCGGAATAAAGAGTTTTCCGCATTTTAACTAGGTAATCTGCAGATTAACGGTTTCAGTATCGTTAAAGTTCAAGTGTTTGTTTCGAGCCTTAGTTTTTTTTACATTCACTATGACGTCAAACAGCCATGTGATACAGATACGCGAATGACCTTCAAACATAACTAAAACTTTTACCCCTTCCCTTCCGCACTTCCGCTACGCTATGATTATATGATAAACTGACAAACGGCAAACGCAAAATGCGGAGGATGGAAGCCATGATTAGGTTTATTATTATGACTAACACAAAATTTAAAGGAACAAGTAAGTTATAATTGTTTTAATTTTGATTTTATTTATATCTTTTATAATTCTGTCAATATAAGTTTGATAAGGGTCTGCATTTCATTAATGAAATGTAATCTTAATTAAAAGCTGTCTCTCATGAAACTCCATTTTTAATTATGAATATTAGATTTACATTACAGTAATTATTTCCTTCCGAACTAAAACTATTAAACCATAACTTTTTAAAACTAATTTATTTTAAAATTGATATAATTTACTATTACTTACTGAAAAAAAAAAAAAAAAAAAAAAGATATATTAATTATTAACTTTGAAAAATATTATGGCATTTAATAAATACTTAATATGAAATTTTTGTACATTTTTTAGCATTTCATTAATTTTTTTTTTTCTTTCAGTTTCAAGTTTCTTGTACATATTTTATATATCATGATTATATTTTTATATTTTTATTTTATTTTATTTTGTTTTATTTTTTATTTTATATATATTTTTTTTTGTTCGCTTTTTCAGATAATTTCGTTGTAATTTATCACATAAAAGTGTTAATAAAGGTTTTTTTTTCTTTTTTTTTTTTTTTTTTCTTTTTTTTGTAAAATTAATATATTTGCTAAACTTGTGCAGATATATGTATGCTGCAAAATACAGTTTAATAAAGCATTGAAAACTGTCATTTTTATTTTCATGCATTCTAAAAAATGTTAAAGCAGTTTTAATTATTTGAAGTACTTCTTAAATAATGTTTGTGATTTGTCTAATTTAATATTTCTAGTAATATTTTATATAATTTAATACTTCTAGTATTTAAATAGTAATAGCAATATAAGTTGTTAATAAAACTTTTTTTTTTTTTTTAAATTTTAAATTGTTAAATATTTTTATTTGGAAAAGAAATCGTTACTGTATTACAATTCTAACATTCATTTATAAAATAGAATTTATTGAAAGCTATTAAAGCTATTATATTTCATATTAAAAATGCATAACATCTTCAAACTTATATTGACAGTATAAAAAAGATGAAATAAATAAAAAATAAAACAAATATAACTTTAAAAGATATAAAAATTAAAACACATACAGATTAAAATAAGTAAAGAAAGAAATAAAAAAGAAAAGAAAACTATTTTTTTTCCGAATGAAAAAACAAATACAACACAGCGTGCTGTAAAATTACAACACCAGATATCTTATTTTCACTTTAACTAGTGCCTAGTAGGTAATGTGCAGATTATCTAGGTTATTCGCAGATTACCTAGGTAATTTGAGAAATAAAACAATTTTCCTCACTTTAACGGATCACCCTAGTTAATGTGCAGATTACCTAGCTAATCTGCAGATCAACTGATTTCTGCACTTTAGCGGTGACATATATATTCTATTCATATAAGTACTTTTACATTTTTTCCCATAAACTTGATTTTATATGTTTTTTAAACTAAGGATACTTTAAAATACCGGTGGTAGATAAAGGGTGAAATACTTTTATTTTGACATTTAAAGTCAATATTTTCCATTTAAAAGCCATTATATTTCAATTTATTAGCTTAACTAGACTATAATATAAACATAATTGATAGTATACATGCAATAACAGTACAAGAAAGTAATTATATTGTGATTGAAAGAAAAAAAAAAATGTTTACCTAAACAGTGAATGAGGCATTAAAAAAAAAAAAAAAAAAAAAAAGGAGAAAGAAAGAAAGTAAGAAAACTTTATATAATGTCTTTTGTAATAAATGAACACTAATATAAACATGCAGAAAACAACTCAAAACATTTTTGAGCTGAAAAAAAAAAAAAAAAAAAAAAAAAAACCACATTCATTATGATTGTCATCTCTGAAACTATAAACTTTAAGAAAAAGAAATAAAGATTATATTATAAAAACTCATATTTTAACTTTTTTAGTGTAAAAGTTGTCTTTTAAAATTCAAACAGTACTTTTAAAAAAGAAAATATGATAATGTTTTATAGTTACATAAAATTGTAACTATTATCTAAATTATCTCATATATACATAAATATTAGTAAAATTCACATAAAATGTTTTTAGTCAGTTGTAAAATGTATTTAAATGAATTTTTTTGTTGCAACATGTGAATGTAAGAGTACAAGTAGTAAGTTTATGTCAAGCTTAAAAAAATATATTTTACTTTAATATATAAGGGTTTTGCCATCATAATTCTGGTATTTCATTTTAATATCTTGTCTCTACTAACATTTTGAACTTTTTTTTGCCTTTTTGACTGTCTAATCCTTTAAAGAGAGTGTGTATTGTTCCAAAATATTGTTATTTTTAATATATTTATCATTTGTCTTTCGGGAATAGTTTAATTGAGATGAATTTATGAATGAATAGATTAACCCTGCTGCTGTGTTCATTTTAAATGTTTGAAATGGAGGTTAATTTTTATATCTAAACTGACCCTGTATTTTTAATTTCAATAGATAACCAAATTTTTATTTTCTATTTTTGAATTAAATTTATGTAACAATTTTTATTGTTTTTTACAGAAAGTAATCTACATAAAATATGAATCTTCATGTATGGCTGTTTTGGATTCAAATGGATCTGAACATAGCAGCAGAGTTAATAATGTTAAAAACTTCTTTAGTTCTGAAACACAATGTTTCTGCTTTGAAATATTATTCATCAATCATGAATATGTTTCTACTTTGAAATATTATTCATCAATCATGAATATTTAAAGAAATTGAAGTGTAAGGTTGAATATATATTTTTTAAAATTATTTTCTTTAATACCAACTAGGTGAAAAATACCAGAGCTAGGAATCCAATCTAGGCACTATGCTTACAATGCTGCTTTTCTACTGAGCCACCCTGGCTGATTACCAATTTGTCATTTTTCACCTGTTATCCATTGGGAAAGTCACTGTGTCTGCAAGCACAGATTTTCGACAGGTGTTTTTATCAAATATGGAAAAAATGCCAAGTTGATAATCAGCCACAGTGGCTCAGAGTTGGAGCATTCCATACTGTAAGAGGAGTACATGGATTTGATACCTGACTAGAATTTTTCACATAATTGGTATTAAAAAAAAAAAAAAAAAAAAAAAATCCTTATGCTCCAGTTTCTCTAAGTAAAATGAATGTATTCACTTTCTTGTAGTTAAATATATCAAAGAAAAACCACTTTGTGAACAAAGAGTAAGATTGTCATTAATTAAAGGATTCTCTCTGTATATGTACATGTGCAAAGGGACACTTGCAAATTCTCTGCCTAGGGTACCAGATTGAGATTTATTGTTCTGGCCTTGATTCCAAGAAACACATTGATCATACATGCACAAACCCTTAGAATCACTCAACATCACTCCAAGAGTGATGAGCAGGGGCTGCTCCCTGTTAAATCCTTCTCAGATGTCTAGTTCTTTTCATTTTTGTAAAATGTGCCATTTCTTAAAATAATAATAATTGAATCAAGACTGCAAGAATAAGAAAATTATATGAATGCGAACCAAATTTAAAAGAATCAGAATTGATGTTGAATGAACATGATCTGTAACAAAAAAAATTCTAAATTATTCTCAAAATAATAATAATAATAATAAATAAAAATAACTGATGCAATATTTTACTGTGATTCCATCAAAAGTGATTTCATCATTATTATATGCTGTGTCTTATTATAGATGCACACAATATTATAAATGAATTGTTACATACTTACAAATTATACATTTTTTAAAGATCCAAATCTTCTGATCTAGATACAGAAAAAGTAATATATTATAAAAATAATAAAGGCCTTACTTTGAAGCTTTGGCAAAAGTTTTTGTTGCGTATCTGCTACATCTTTAGATGCTGCTTCTCTTGATAGAACAGGTGATGAAACTAATTTTCCTCTTACTTATCCTCTGGTCTGATTAGATGGTGCCACTTGTAGTCGATGCTCAAAGACGGTTTGTTTGTGTTGCAACTGCTCTGGTTTTTGAAAATTTCAATAGCTTTGCAATTTGCATCATAATAATGGTTTTCATAATGGTATAATAATGGTTTTCATAATAATTATGCAAATCGTTATTACGCCATAAATAGCGAAGCTATTGAAATTTTCAAAAGTCAGAGCAGTTCCAACATAAATGAGCTGTCTCTGAGCATTGACCAAAGTGGATCTTATCAAACTGGAGGATGAGGAAGATGAAAATTAATTTCAACAGTTGTCACATTAAGAGAAGCTGCACCTGAAGATGTCACAGATCTGCAACGAAAAGTTTCATTGGAGCTTCAGAGTAAGGTGTTTATTATTTTTATAATATGTAATAGAAGTATGAAATAAAAAAAAAGTGATATCTGTATCCACAGATCACATTTTTTTGATGACCTGGCACATCCCTAGTTGCAACCTTTTATAATACAAGTATAATTTTGGCTTTGTAGCTAATTAATATGTAAATAATATTTTGGTACATATTAAATTTTATGGGCCTTGGTGCCAAGTTTATTGTAATGACGACGACAACAACAACAACAACAAAAAAAAAAGTATGAAATGAAATATACAAAGTATGATAAAATAATGTGTATAATATATTAAATTGTATGTGTGTGTTTTATTTTAAAATATGTATATGTGTTTCATTTTAAAATTGCATGTGTGTATATGCATGCATATATTAAATTATCTGTGGGTGTATGTATGTTAAAATGTGTATTTTTTATATGTTATGTATATCTGGATGTTAAAATACCTGGGGTGTAGATATGTTAAAATGTGTATCTTTTATATGTTATGTATATTTGCTGTTGCCATTTGGCAATGGTTTGCTGTAATTTTTAGGATTTATTGCAGGGACTGTAAACTTACAAAAAAAAAAAAAAAAAAAAAAAAACAGTTTTTTTTTTATTTTCATTATTATTATTTTAGTTTATTTGCAAGACTTTATTTATTTATTTTACTCTTTTTTTAGACAGATTTGATATAATTTCTACTGCTTTATTTTATTTTACTAAGTACAATTTCATTTGACAGCAGTCTCAAAACTTATTAAAAATTAAACCAATTTTGTTGTAATGTAGTTGAATAAAAGCTGCAGCAATAAAAACATTTTTATACATGATTAACCAGTATTGTTAATATTTATAATTTATATTTTTTCTTTTATTTAGGTATACAATAAGCTATATTCCAGGGAGTACAACTGGATTAAAATTTTTCACACGAGTATTCAGACTACAAGGGTCTAAGTCATTGATTCCTGTATAAACTGTTTTTCTTAGACGTAATAGAATATTTCATATTCTTTTCAATCATATTAGAGACTAAATAAAAAGAACTACCTTTTGAGCCCAAATCCTGAAACTGTGTGGGGATTTTTGTTTGATAGGATAGTTCTGTCACAGAAATATGTTTCTATTTTTATATTCATCATTGTCATTGTATGTCTACATAACTTCCTAATTTATTTATATCTTTATTATTGAAAATTTTATTTATTTTTGTGATTTATAAGAGCTTTAAGTATTAGTCTCATTAAAGTTATTGATAACTTCACTTTGTTGTGAAAATTGCTATATGTTGTATACTATTTTTAAGAAGTTATGTTATTATTTAATACAAAGATATTTTGCTTCATTGTTTTTGGAAATTTTTTATTGCAGCAGCTCCAATTCGAGAAACAGTTGAATTAAAAATTTATTTGAGACTATAAAAAAGACTTATCAGTTCATATTGTGGACCAAAATTATTTGTTAATCCTTTCAGATTTAGCTGTTTTTTAGTGTATTTGTAATTAATCCCAATAGCAAAAACAGTGTAATATGGTAGCAAGTGCTGCAGATTGTTTAAAGTTCTGCAGATTAATTTAATATCTTAAAAAGATATACCAGGCTTAGAAACACAAATATAATTTACATTATATTACTCTACTGTACATCTATATTCTTAATTTATTTTCTTTGTCGATACAAATTTTACATTTTTTAGAAATTGCTATACTTCTTATGATAAGATTTGGTCTGGCATGTCTGTATTTGAAACAAATTTTGTTTTGCTGCAGACAGATACAAAATATTTTGCTATCAGGCACAATATAAATATGAAATTTTGATACTAAGTCTACAAATATTTATTAATCTTAATACTTAGAAAAATGCAATATATATACATTTAATACTTCAATTGCAGCTTTTTATTTCAGTTATGCCTAACGGAAAAAACTTGCATTAAAGTTACAAAACTAATGTAATTTTGCAGTGAAAAAAAAAACTAGGATTTCAGATATAATGTTCAGTGTGTGTGTGGGGTGACGACAATTGAAATCTTAAAATAATAATATCACCATTATTGATATTGATTCATTTTAATACTGTAGATATGTAAAAATTAATTTCAAGTGAGATAATGGTAATGTCAGAAAACAATAAAAATATCTTTGTTTTATAAATAGCAGTGTGCTACAGAGTGCTAAAAACTAAAATATAAAATAAAAGCAGTCCATTCATTTTTTATTGTTTATTTATTTTGTTTACCATATTTATGGTAATGTGTTATTTAACTTTTGGTTGCGTTTTGTTATGATAAAAAATATATATATAATTAATGATGCCTCAAACTCAAAAATCTATAAATAGCATCGGAAGTTATAATCCCGTTAAATTATTAATTTAAATTTGGCCTATGATCGAGTAGTGTTAAAAGTACAGTAGTGATGCTTTCCGCATAGCTCATGGAGAAAAAATAAACATTGAACTTTTAAAATTTCAAATAAATTAGATAATCTATATAATATTTCTCTAACGTGGACCAGTTTCAATTATTTTGTGTCAAAATGATACGATACGCAAGGATAAAAAAATATTTATACATGGACAATATTTAAGCACGCGGACTTAGCTCAACTTAGAAAAAGTGACGACATTTGTCTGATGAGATTATTTTATGAAAAAATGTATTTTTTACAGTTGTTTCTTCAGAATCTTTGCAAGTGTCATTTTAGACCTAGCAATATTTTAAAGATATATACCGAAAATGAATTTTTGTGTCATACATTGACTAAAAAACACAATCATAAAAAATATAACCAAAATAGGAATTATTTTATTTATTTATTTTATATACATATATTTTAACAAAAAGAATATACCAAAATTAATAAAAAGTGATCACCAACATGGCGACAAAAATTTAAAAGGCGCGTGGGATTCTTATATTAAAACTGTACTGCCTGTGGAAGCATGAAAATTGGGTCATGAACTATGAATTTTATTTGGAAACCTTTCTTTGAATTATTTTGCTTTCACTATTGTACAATATTAATTTGGTTTTAATAATAATTTGGCTTCTGGCAAATTTAAATTTTAATTAGGTGGTGAAATTGGTATAACATTTATGAGTTTAAAATTTTAAAGGTAAATAAGAAAAGAAATAAAGGGCGAATATTTCACATGGGTTTGCTAGTGATTAAATAAAAATCAGAAAAATATAACTTACCCCATTCTAGATGAAATAATGCTGTAATACAAAATATTAATTCAGAAAGGAGCACACAATCATGTAATGAATGACACATTGGTTTGCACACAGGATCTTTAATGATTAATAGAAAAATATACTGCAGTACTGAAAAAAGGGGGAAGTACCGGTACCATGACAAAAAAATTCCATCTTATTAAGACATTACTTTAATACAATAAGAAATGCATTTTCATTGGTCTGAGCATATATCACTTCAATGAACATGAATATTTGAGAAACTTTATATTGAATGATTTTGTCTTAAATAGGATCGTCTTTTTGTGAAACATTTAATAGTGATTAATTTTCTGCGAAAATACCAGAAGATTAAGCATTGTGCATAGAACATTGTGTATTTAGACACTTACATAAAATGACAACACAAGTTTATCATCCTTGGTATATACGAAACAAGAATTCTAGGTATATCACAAACGATGAGTTCAGAGTGGATTATATATGGTTTTTTTTTTTTTTTTTTTTTTCTTTTAACACAACGATGTATTTATACTCATACCACATGAAGGCACTATTAGGAAAAACACTCTTCCAATGAGCTTATACCTTTTAAAATATCGATGCTTTTCACTGGATCACTGGTTTAAATGAGGCTTTGATGAAGAACATAATCACATTTCATTTCCACACTGCATTTATTCCATCGGCAACAAAAATCATAATTATTTCCATATTGCATGGTCATTAAACCTTTTCATAGGCCTATTGGTAAGACGTACATTTGTTTTAGTACGTTCGAAGAAAGCAGGCATCTTGTAAAAAAGGGATTCCTTTGGATACAATGTTACACAATATTTGATAGAAATCCACACTTTTAGAATTATTCTGTGCAAAAAAATATATTGTAATTAACTATTGGCGGCAAATACCGCGTCCAACAGCGTAGAGCTGACCAACGGCCAAAGCCACCGGCTGAAGAGTATAAGTATCCGTGCTGCTATCCAAGAGAGAGAGATAGACGTGATCCAAATTCCCGCACTAAAGATCTGATGCACACAAAGATCGATGTGTGGGTAAATAGTTCTTAAGGAAAAGGTTTATTAAGGTTGCTTGCTCAAATAAAAATTAAAGAAATATATTGAAATTGAATTATTTTTGCTGGAGGAAAAATTTTTTTAGACTATTTTTAAGATTGATTTATTATTATTAAATTTGATTCATTTTTACAAGGACACTATTTTGAATTGGCGTAGTGATACTATGTTTGCGAGAAGCTAATCAAATTTTCTAGAAAGAATTTTAAAATTGCAATTTAAAATGACGTCATTTGTAATTAGCAAAATATGAAAGTTAGAAAAATTAATAATATTTTTTTTTTAGATTATTTGAGCAAGAACCTAAATAATTTTAAATCAATTTATTGTTATTTAATTTTTGATTTTCTGATTGGAGTATTGGTTTGTTTACATTCCTGAAACGACGGTTTGTTCACAAACAAAACGTTCTCATGAATTTAAAAAATTTCTTTTTTACTGAATTTTGAGTAATTTAAATGATTAATTGGGGGGAAATAAATTAAATGAGTAAGAGCCAAACTATTTTTTGAAGGTTTTGAGGATAATTAATAAAATTGAACAGTGTTAAAAATTTTCAATTTTAACAGATTTGCTAAATTCTTAATTATTCATGCAGTATGTTTGGACTTTATCATTCATAAACTTTATCTGTATAATTCTTGAAAAATGTTTTTGATGTTATTAAAGTAATTTTTGACGGAAAGATTAACTTTTCTTTCTTTTTTTTTTTTTTTTATGTCTTGGAATCTAGGAAAATAAAATGACTTTTAGAAACATTTTTTGAAGATAATGAATTTCCATATTCTAAATTCTGAAAGAGCTGCAAAAATTAAGAAAAATTTACTGCTAAAAATTTGCTACATAATTCTTAAATATATATTTTAAATAGCTCAATGATTACTACTTACTTTCTAAAAATTATTTTTGGTTACAGTTAAAAACTCAATATTTGTTTCGTATCTAAAGATTTAAGCATTACCCATCAGTTTTAAACAAAAGAGAAACAAGACAAAACATACAATACAAATTCTCCATTATATAGAAAAAATAAATAAAGCATTATAAAAATATTAAAAATAATTAATAAAGCATATTTGAGTAACTTTTATCCTACTTCATATCATCAACAGAGATACAGTTATCACAAACATAAAATCATGTGTCTCTGTTTACGCAGGCCTCATGTGCTAAAGTTTGCAATGCACTCTCAAAATCTCTGTAGATTTGGTGAATTGAAGTATTGCAGTGGTTCTCTTTTTTCCTACTTCTGTTTTTCCTTACTTTCTTTAGTGGTCTAACATCTTGAGGAGTTAATTGTTCAACATCCTCAGCTGAAATGAGAAAAACGCCAGTGTATGCTGGAGATAAAACGGAAAAAGTTGATGTTGCATCTTATGAACATCCAGTCTTGACTGTCATTTTCTGGAATGATAGTAGGATCTACTTAATTTTCAACAGCAGATTCCTGTTTTGGATTTAGTCTGTCGGTTGGGTATGAGGGCATAAAACCTTGTTCAGTAAAAATATTAACATTCAGTGGGTGTATTCCTGTTGTTTGAAATCCAGCTTTGGTGTGCATGCTTGTGGCAATGTTATTTTTACAATACCTGTAGATTGTATATGTTCATAACCAGCATGGTTTGTAATCGAGATATCGCAAGCAGATTTTGATATATTTTTTAATGAATCAAAAATGCTGCAATTCATTGACTGCAGTGAAGTGGAAATAAACACGTTACGACAGCATTTTTTTTTTTTTTTGAAGAAATCCAATGCTTCAATTGACAAATGGGAGTCATGATTATCTAAAAATAACAATACTGGTTCTGTCTGAACTGATGTAACCAATCCTGTTTGCTTAAAGACTTTACAAGCAATAATGCACATGGATATTCCAGTTTTGTCCATATTCCAAATTTAAGTGGTCTGAAAGGGCTTACGGATTACTAAAAATTTTTTAAACATTTGTTAGGTTGAAGCTTGATACTTGTGCATAACTTGTCCCCTCAGGTTTTCTAATGAACTGTCTCAGATGTTTCTTTATAAAAATGTTCAACCAATCCAGTACTGACAATTCATTATTATGCCAAATCTTTGGCATATTTGCTTCAATGTCTTTAGCGGTATGTGAATTTTCTACACTTTTTTTTTTTTTTTTTTATAAAGACACCAAGCTAATTTGCCCCATGTTGAATGCTTTTACTAGCTCCATAATAAATTCTTTGACAAAATCAAAAATCTAACCTTCTAAATGCAAACAAACCAAATAAATCACGTATGGGTAGGTAGAGTTAATCGTACACTATGAAAATTTACTTAAGTTTAATCATAATTAATAAGATGATAATAACAAATTAGAAAAAGAATGAAAATCAGCAAAAAATTACTTATTAATGCAAAAAAAAAAAAAAAAAAATTGTAGATGACCACTGTGAAACTACAATGGTAATTAAAGAAAGGAAGGAAAAAGGTACTCTGTGGTGGATTGTGCCATTTGTCCACAAACGAGTGAATTATGATGACTCTGCTTGTTTACCCGTGTAACCAACTATCTTGGTCTCCTATAATTATTTTTTTTATAATGATAACGTTTTATAATTTTTTTGCAGTCTATAGCAATACTATATTTTTGTCAAATTAAAGTTATTCAAGTGACAGGGTTCTTTTAAATTATTTTTAACACTTTACAAAATAAAATATACTATTCGTATTTATCATACTTTGAGGTATTTCACTTTTTAAGTAATTATTATAAAATTATGCATGGTCATTCACTTAGAAAAATAACTCTACTTTTTTCTTTTAACTATAAAATCATTCTTATTAAGCATAACAATACTAAGTACCTAATAAAACAATTCATGGTTAAAGTTTTTTTATGTATTTAATTTAAATTTTAGTTTTAGAATAATAATGTTATTAATAATTTTATGTGTGTATTCCTCCCTCTCTCTCTCTCTCTCTATATATATATATAATGTTTTTTTTTTTTACTTTCCGAACTCTAAAGTGAGAAAAGTATTGTAATCATGTCAAAAATTCGTATTTGGGATTTTGATGTTTCTACAGGTTTCGAGGTCCCCTGAGTCAGTTATCACTATTTTTACGATGATGTATGTATGTGTGTGAGTTAACACGCTAGTGTCTAAATGCTTTGCTCGAATGAGCTGTAAGTTGGTACGCATGTTGCAAGTCACCGTAGCACGAACCCTATTGATTTTGCACTTATAGTTTTTTTACAGGGATACAAAGAAAAATTCTTTATCATTATGGCCTATGGGACCAAAATCTTAAAAGTGCAATAGCATCTAAATGCCTTATTCAATTGAGCAAAAAATTTGTACACATATTAAAGGTCACAGATACTCAATCTGTATAGATTTTGGAGAATCTAGCATTTATAGTTTTTTTTCAAGGACACAATGAAAAATTCTTTATCATTATGACCTATGGGGCTAAATTTTTAAAAGTGTGATAGCGTCTAAACGCCTTATTAATCTGAGCAAAAAATTTGTACACATGTTATAGGTCACAGTTGCACAAACTTTATAGATTTTGGTGAATTTAGCACTTACAGTTTTTTTACAGCAGCACAAAGAAAAATTATTATTATGGAATCATATATCACATTTTTTAAAGTGTGATCTAAACACCTTATTCAATTGAGCTGAAAATTTATGTGAATATTATAAATCACTGTTGCACTAACTATAAGCATTTTGGTGAATCTAGCATTTATAGGTCACAAGGACACAATGAACTAGTATGTTGTGGCCACCACAATACTTTCTTCTATATTTTCCTATACATATTCAATCAGTAACAATATTTAAAAAAAAAAAAAAAAAAGATTTTTTTTTTTTTCCTTTTTTTTTTTTTTGTGAAAATTAATACATATTCAATCACTAACAATAATAATAATAAAAAAAAAAAAAAAAATCGAATTTTTTTCTGTTTTTTTTTTTTTTTTTTTTTTTTTGTTAAAAGTAAAAAAAAAAAAAGATAACTTTGTTTTAAATTATCACAGATTTATGGTTCAACCATTCGTTTTAAAGGTATTGACGAGATCTTTCGAATGCCAGGGGGGGAACTGATGCCCCCCCATGCACAAATTTTTTTTCCTAGTTAACTACTACTATCATCAATAATTCAAATTAATTTTACAATCACAAGTTTAAAATAACTCTCATTATGCCCATTTATACGGAATTTTGTCCTATGCTGCCATGTTAAAAATTTGCATAAAATGCGATTACAGCGCCACCTGTTGAGCTATTGATCCCCAAATCTAATGGGCACCAGTTCATGTCAGGGTGCAACTAAATACCAAGTTTGGTTAAATTTCATTCATATGTTCGTGAGATACAGCGTCCACAAAAAAATGATACAGACACACAGACAGACAGACAGACAGACAGACACTTTCTAAAAACTATCAATTCGTGTTCAGGATATCCCAAAACGTGTAGATCCGTCAAAAAACGGAGGTCGAAAATTTTCGCGAATCCAATACTTTCTCTATATTACATATAGAAGAAAGTAAAAATTCTTTATCATTATGATCTATGGGCTCAAAGTTCAGTAGCATTAATACTGTAAATTATTCAATGTTCGGAAAGTTGAGTGGAGTCACTCCAGATTTTTCTTCTTTTTTCTAATATGTTTTTCTATAATTATTTATGTAAACTAATCTCATATCTTTCTTATATACATTATATTTCTAATGAAATTCTGTTAACTTTTTCTCTTTAATGCTGCATGAATTTTTCAGGTTTAACTCAATAAAAATTGGTTAACCATTTGAGTGCTGAAGCATTTTCTTATATATATGCTAAAAGTGTGGAATAAAATGCATTTTTTTGTTGTTGAAAATAATAGAAATGGTTGCTATTAACTCTAATTATTATACAAAAAGTCACTTTTACTGAAAAAAATATTTTTTATTCTCATTTATTACAAGAGTGTTTTGTTGCATAAATTTCATAAATTCTTTATCACATATAGCACAAATTATGTTAAATCGTTTAATTCCATTACCCTTAAAAAAAAAAAAAAACTGCATAGCTCACACTGTCGCAAATTTCACACAGACAATTTTTCTAAAGAAAACTGTTTACTTATTGATAGTTTTCCTGTGGTATTTTTGGTTGCTAAACATTTCTTCACTGTAGCATTAATAATGCTCGAAGTAAATCATAGTCTAGTTAATTTTTACCCATACAAATTTTCCAAATATGTAATCATTTATTCCATTCTGACAAAAATGTTAAAAACAGTTTCTCTCAATAAATGCAAAAGTTATAGTAACAAAAAGAAGCATGATCGTGCACGCTTCTATGCATTTTTAGCAGAACACAGTAGCACTTCACCACACTCAAACGGTTAAATTTTAGAGTTATATTATGGGTCTATTAATATATGGGTCGTTCATGGTAAAAGTGAATTATCTCCTTGGAAATTGATTTTGAAATAATAAGCTTTTTTTCAAATTTATGTGTAGGAAAATTAGTCGAGATTTAGTAAGTGTTATCGATTTTTGTGCTTATTACAAATCATAGTTATAAAAATTTATAAATTATATTAAAAATAATTTGAAGTAACTCAGAAACTTCATTTTTATAATGAATATTTAGAAGTTTTTGTTTTATGAGAAAAACACTGTCATTTATGGGATTTTAATGCAATTATTGGTGTTTTTTCTCTTTTATGATGAAAGATAAAATGTGACACAATTAAGCAAAAAAAAATTTTTTTTAAATATGGAGTTATACCATTTTTACAATGAGCCGTCCATATAATGCTAACTTCTTTCAATTTTATCCTTGGAATTCTACTTTTTTTTTTTTATGTTATGGAGGTGTGATATTTTATTGCAATGTGACTTCAGTACAATATATTTCCAAAAATTGACATATAGTGTGACATTGTGTACATCAGCTTTTACAGAAACAATATGTACTGCTTTTGGAAAATTGGAAATATAGGGCATATGAATTAGTGAAATGCTTACATGTATAATAATTTAGTTACCAAAAACATTGTAATAAATTTGATTTTTTTTTTTTTTTTTGAAGTGTCTTTAAAATACATTTTGTCTCAAAAAAAAAAAAAAAAAAAAATCTGCATTATCATCTATTTTCATTTATATGCATTCATAAAAATTCTGAATGAATTAAAGGCCTTATGAAATCTATTTTGTTCATGTATTTATTTTTATTTGTCATGTAGTTTGTTTGTTTATTTTTCTTTATTAAAGTATAACAAATATTTCTAAAGTTGCAGTCTAGTTAAAAAAAAAAAAAAAATTAAACCCTTGTAAATATTTGCTTTTTAAAAAAAATTTCTAGTGTTTGCAAAAACTGCCTAGTTATTTTTTTCTTGCAGCTATTTATTGTTATGCTCCTTTTTGTTAATAACAGAAAATATAAAAATAATGAACTCTCTCAATTGTACCAGTTTTTAAAAGAATGTTTTGCTGTGAATTTTGCCTTAATATTTTTCATCGTCATTAAAACCTGTACATTTTAAAAAGAGTTATGTTTTAAATAAAAATGTTATGCATCTTGTCATGATTTTATTATTTACTTTTATTTCATCATCTCTATTAGATTTCACACACACAAACACACGGAAAGGAAAAAAAAAACAGTTATTAGACTTTAAAATAAGAATTAATAAAGCATTTCTTTGTTATTACTATTTATTTGTCTTAGTGAAAAAGAGCTTGTGGTCTCTATGCTGACAGGCAGACCCCGTTCAAACCCTGGTTGTGCTTGTTGGTCTAACCATTCAAAGTTTTACATGGTTTTCTCTGAAATTCACATAAATATAACTAGGATTCCTCATGGCCATATCACACGAGAGATTTTTATAGCCAACACACATTATAGCCAACACACTCAGTCTAACCTTGTTCAAGGACAGCACATTTTCGGATAATCAACTTTTTAGACGACCTTTCGAAATAGTTGATTGTGTTTAGCATTCTCATCAAAATTGACAAATAGAAGGAAAGCACATGATTTTTTTCTTTCACTATCAGTTCAGAGTAATTCTATGGTCAGCTGATCGATTTTCTCGTTCGTTCAGCTTCCGTAACTTCGAACCGTGCTGAGTGAACATGTTGAGTATGTATGCTCCCATGTGATATGGCCATTAGATAGAACCTTCAGGCATAAGTCTCTCACACAGTCAATTGGCTGTAAACCTAACACAACTGCATTTTTATTGGCTGTTAATGATTTCAAAATTTATAATATTTTCAGTCAACTAATTAAAATAGTAATTGTTAAATACCTTATTTTAAAAGTTATAAATCTTGATTTTTAGGGAATTTTTTTGATTTGTCATTCTCATTTACAGTATTTTTGTTTTTCAGTAAATAAATAGTTATATAATAGCAGACTAATAAGAATATAACACTGTTTCTCTTTTTAAAAAAGTAAAGCCACTTTCATACATTAAAAGCCACTTTCATACATAGCCACTTTCATACTGCATATTAAAAATATCTCTATAAATTTTTTAAAACACTTTAAAAATTACACATTGGGACACAAAGCTTTTTGCTGCTATTATAACACTATCATCAGATGTAGTTGTCCATATAAAACAGTCTAAATATATATGTTACAGTCTTAACACAGTTGGAGTTGCAATATAGTTCTAATTAAGAACAAGCAGTCTATATGTAAAATAAGATGTAGGAAGTTTACAAATGAAGAGGCCTGCTGTAACAAAGGGAAGTCATGTTGCAAAAAATAAAATCTTGTAACTTCGGAAAAACAATGAGAAATCACATTATAACAGAAGTCATGAGCAAACTTGGTAAAGCTAGGTGACCATTAAAAAGTAGAAAATAATACAAAGTTATAAAGACCATTTTAAAATTTTACTTACATATTGTCTCAAAGGAAAAAAATAGGAATTTTAAGCCTAAGTTAATATTAAAAGTTTAATTTCTGCTGTGCATTAAACAGAGAAGACTATATTTAAAATTTCTAATATTAAAAATTTATAAAAATTGTGAAATTTTTTCGACATGAATCTTTTAAAATAGGATTCCAGGCAAAAATATCTGTCCCTTTCTTTATTTTATGCAATTAAATACCTTCTTTTTTTTTGTTATCAAATTTAAATTTTTTAAAATAAAAATTGTGAATTATGTTAGATATAAATAATATATGTGTTATGTTAATAATAAAAATTTATTTCATAAACTTTCTTCCTTTTTTTAAAAAAAAAAAAAAAAAGAAAAAGCTAATAAAAAAAAGTATTTTGTATCTCATTTTATGTTATGTCTGGTAACAGATTTGACATGTAATGAACATGATTTATAATAATAATAATAAAATGCATCATTTGAAATTTAGTTAACAATGCAAATTTGACTTACATTTACCTAGTAAATAATATTTAAACATAAAATTGCAAAAATGTATCATTTTAATATGGAGAATTATGGTAACAGACTTGAAACAAATTAAGAGACAAATATTGCAAGCAAAATTTGAAAATGGCTTATAAAACTTTAGAACAAGATATCAGCAACTAAAATAGAATGGGAATCTGTATAATTTGGAAAGCATAACTAATTAAAAAAAAAAATTAACTTTTAGGAGCAAGTAAAATGTACCATATTTTAGGAAGTGTTGTCAAGTTTCTATATATATATATTACTGATAGAAGTTTTTCATTTAATGATAGTTATGGCTTCAGAATATATTAATTTTGTAATGTTGGATGAGACAGCTATAACTTGGGAGTCTATTCAAAAAGCAGTAACACCAGTATTTTTATGAATAAAATCAACTAAAGTTGAGCTGATGCCTTCTTTTAAATAATGTATATTCTCTTGAATTCTTTTATAAGTGCTTATTTGGTTTGACCAATCTAATGTAAAGCTAACGAATTTAATTGAAATTTTGTAAATTCCACCATTCTAACCATCCTATATGTGTTTTAGCTTTTTTTTTTAAAGCAATTTTTACTTTTTTTCAGCTTTATATTTAAAAGGGGTATGGTACTGTTTATTGTTTAAAGCTGAAACAATCATTGCATATTTTTGGATCATTTTACTGTAATTAAATATATGTCATTAGATGAAATGATTATCACACCTTTACATAATAATAAGAATAAATACTTTGCAATAATAAAAAAAATACCACAAACTTATACAGTGTTGATGATTTTCTTTTAACACAGCTTCTTCGGTAAATGGAATAGGGTGGGAAGGCAGTCATAAAACAGCTCTACTAATGTTAGGGCTGGAAAAAAATTAGATCGGTGTTCTCTTAAAGCATTAGTTGACAGTAAAGCTCAACTGGTGACCATTACATTGAAAATGGCTACTAAAAAATCAAACCCTAGTCGTCAAAATTGTCGACCATGTAACATTTTACTTATTTTTAAAATAACCAAAAGCATGGATTCTATGAGGTACAAGATTTTTCTTCATGGCTCAAATAAAAAGAGAAGACCACAAGGACTGTTAATGATGTCATCGCTGCACAGAGAACATTCTTTCTAACTTTCCACATGCGTGCGTGGTAGCATGATTCTATGACTTTAAAGTGCTTTATGCCTATTTTAATTAATAATTTATCAGTTTTAATGAAATCATATGTAAATGACTTCACAGCATGTCAAGGTTCGACAGATTTCCGAGTTTTTAATTATTATTATTTTTCCAATTTTAATAACTTTTTCTTAAGCATTTATCGGGGACCTCTATTCGAAAATTTTATAAACATGTAGTTGATTAATGCATGTCAAAAATGAGTCTTGCATCGGATTGGATGGATATCCAGGGTACAAAAATGATGACCATTTTTTATGACTTTGGTCACCAGTGGCTACCATTCATAATTGCTAGTCTAGAGCATTAGTTGCCAGTCATATGAAGTTGTGTTGATAGTAAATACTATAGCATAGAAGTAGATCATGCCTGTATATAAACTTAGAATATGATTAAAAAGTGCTGATAAAATATTGCATTACACTAACTATAAATAAAATGTATATATATATACAGTGAAATACGTTTAACACGAAAATGCTTAACATGAAAAATTGGTTAACATGAAATGATATAGTGGTCCAGACAGTATACTATGCTATTTAATACATTTTTCTTTTCTTTTAACATGAAAAAATTTGCTTTTGATCTTCATGGCATATTTGCTTCAACAGAAATGCCAACATTTTAATTTATTCCAAAGCATTTTTAGACCCGCCTTTATTTCCATGCCACTTTTTTCTTAAGAGTATTTTTTTCTTATTTTATTGTACTTACATATTGAAGGAAAATAGTCTATAAATAATGTGGTGCAAATTAAAGGCTCTGCTAAAAATGCTCCGGAATAAATTAAAATGTTGGTAACTATGCTACGATATGTTGCCTTCGATGGTCATGTTTTTAGAGCACCGACAATAAGATTTTTGACATCATTCATCATTAAAATGATTCCACTTAGGTAAATTATGATTACGAATCTGACAACTGAATCAACGATGCAGTTTCTGTCCCCACTGCTTCAGAAATGAAGAAAATAATGAGTATCCGCAGTTATTTAGATGTGCATTCGAATTCAGATATGAATAAAACAATGCATAATCTCGATAAATGTTTAAACAATATGGTGCTGAAAAAGACAGTAAAAGATATCTGACTTTCCCCCCTCCCCCCAAAAACAATCATATTTGTTCTGGATTTTTATCCTAATGGATGTAAGTTAGTAGTATTTTTACAGGAAATGGAAATAATAATTGACAACAGGGAAAACATTGGCCAATTTTGTACTTTTTTTTATGAATCTTTTTTACACAAAATTCTTTTTACACGAAAAAATATTTCGGTCCCATCAGTTTCGTGTTAAACGTTTTTCACTGTATATCTTTTACGTGAATTGTCAAAACAAAGCAAAGATCCTGCTAGCTGCAATGTCTACGGCATTGTTTTGCTCTTGCCCAAGATGAACTTTTGCCTCATTTTTTTTCTCAGCTATAAGTATGAAATTTTCATTTTCTTTTCGCATATACTTGGGGCTATTTCAGCCAATTTATATCCGTGTTGTACACCCTCCCCTCCAAAAAAAAAAAAAAAAAAGTTGAGATTTCTTTTGTTAAAAATGCAACAAACAGTTAATGCAGCAGTTTCAATTATTTTTCAACAAGCAGGAAGTACCAACAGAAGTTTAGGTGTGATTTTCCAAATTAGCTGATTTAGACTTTACAAACAGGGCCAAACGAAGACGTTTTAGAAAGGCAACCCGTTGAAAATGAGCAAGAAAAATAGAGAAACATTAGCTAACTTGCTGCTTCAGTATACCTACAACATTCTCAATTGGTTGAGCTTAATAAAAGTAATTTCCAAAGGAGTTCTCTCTCCTAGAATTTTATCCTGATTGACTTGAAATTTTGAGAAAATATTCTTGACATGTTGCATTATTAAATATATAATTAATTTTTAAAACTCATGTAACTTTGAGATGGGGAAAATTGCAGAATAGTAGCACTACCTGCTTGGCAATATATATCAAAATCCAATCAGCAACAATTTAAATCAGGATCCAACCTATATAAACATTTGTTGAATTCCATCTATTGGTTCACGAGATGAGCCCACAAAATTTTTGTAACACAGTTTGGCAGCCATTTTCTAAAAATAATAAGTCGTGTTTAGGAATTTCAAAATATGTAAATCCGTTGAAAATAAAAAGTAAAAAAAAAATCACAAATTAAATACTTTCTTTTTATATAGGAATAAAAAAAAAGTCATTCATGAATTTTTAACCAAACAAATTGATGTTCATTTGAATTGGTTAAGCTCATCTGTTTAAATAAACTAATCTTAGGTATAAGGTGACCAGACATACTCTTTTTAAGAGGACAGTCTTCTTTTTCAACGCTCTGCCCTCTTAAATGAAAAGAACATTACAAGACTAAAAAGTCCTCTTTTTTATGTTTTTTGTCCCTCTGTCCTCTTTTTCAAATGAGAAGGATTTATCCTTAATTAAAAAAAATTCCCGAAACTGGGAAGCTCATTCGGCTGTTGGCTGTATCAAATGGTGAACACGAACTGTTTTCTGCATTAGGTTCACAAAAGCACAACTTTCTAATAAACTTGCCAAAGCATATTATGGCTTATGTCTATTCAGATTCTTCGAATCATGAAAAAATAAAAGTATTACCTATATTTGTACGAATCTTTGATCCAGAACACGGAATCACTATTGAAATTGTCATGAAATCATTAAGTGCTCCAGTTGATATGCGGTGGGTTCACGTGTGTTCTCACTTTTGCATGAATAATATTTCTCATAAAAATAGGCCCACCAGTGACCGAGAAGTTCTGCCCTCAAAGCTGGTATATGTGAGGCGCTGGTTTCGATACCCGGTCGCGCTCATTGGCTTAGCCGTTAGGAGTTTTCCATAGTTTTCTCCGAAACTAGCATAAATATGCTAAAACCTCTTAGAAAGACCCCACAGAGGACTCTACTACTCAGGCCTAGTTCTGACAATTGGCCTTAATGGTAACACTACCACCACCTCACAAAAATATGCAAAAGTTAGTTTAGTTGAATTCATTTTATGTCCTCCTGGCAAAAACGCTTCCGCAAAGCGGCTGTTTTCTTCAATGAATAAAATGTTGACATGTGAAAAAAATCTCCTTTATATAGCTACTTTAAAAATTTATTAACTACTACTAATTTAGGTTATACTTGTGAGAACTTTTATAAAATGTTGATAAAGAATGATTGTTCGTTAAAACAAATCATTTCATCTGCCAAATATTTTATTTTTTCATTTGCCAATTTTATTTTTTATTTTATGGTTATGATTTTAATTAAAATATATATATATATATATATATCCCAACATTTTTTATGTAACTGTATGCAAGTACCACAAAAAAAGAAAAAGATTTTGTCTGTAGCAAAAATTAATAATTAAAAAAAAAAAAAAAAAAAAAAAAAACTATATTGTCCAATGACACTTATAAAAATTAGGGATTTTTCCACTCGTATCCGTATATTTATTAATTTAAATTAAGGTATGCTGATCCAAATTCATCATTTGAGATAAAAATGTTTCCACCACTTGTGTAAAGTAGCCTTTGAATCGTTTTTACTTTCTTCTATATGTAATATAGAGAAAGTATTGGATTCGTAAAAATTTTCGACCTCGGGTTTTTGATGGATTTACACGTTTTGAGAGCTGTAGAACACGATTTGACCATTTTTAGGAAATGTCTGTCTGTCTGTCTGTGTGTGTGTGTGTGTGTGTGTGTGTGTGTGTGTGTGTGTGTGTGACAAAATTTTGTGGCAACTGTATCTCAGGAACTACTATACAGAATTTCATACAAATTGGTGTGTATTTGCACCTTGACATAAATTAGTGCCTATCAACTTTTGGTAAAAATTGTCTTACAGGTTGCGTTGCCATCCCGCTTTTTCTAAATTTTTAACATGGTGATATAGGACAAAATTTTGTATAAATGTGCCTAAAGAGAATTAAATTTTAGTAATCATTATGAAATTTACAAGAATTATTTATAATAGAGATAGTCAACTGGGAAAAAAATTTTGTATGCGTAGGAGCCTCGCCACCCCCCCTGGGGGGGAAGTCACCCCTCGAAGGGAGTAAATTTTCAAGATGGGTATCTTTCGAAAGGTCTCGTCAATACCTTTAAAACGAATGGTTGAACTATAAATCTGTGATAATTTAAAACAAAGTTATCGATTTTTTTTTACTTTTAACGAAAAAAAAAACAAAAAAATTTTTTTTTTTTTTTTTAACGAAATTTAACCAGACTTGGTATTTAGTTGGCCCCTGACATAAACTGTGGCTGATTAGATTTGGGGATCAATCGCTCAACAGGTGGCGCTGTGATCGTATTTTTTCTAAATTTTTAACATGGACAAAAGTAGTACAAAATTTCGTATAAATGTACATAATGAGAGTTATTCTTAACCTGTGATTGTGAAATTAATATTAGTTATTGATAATAGTAGTAGTTAATTAGGAAAAAAATTTGGGGCATCGCTTCCCCCCCTAGGGGGAAGTACCCCGGGGGGGGGGGTAAATTTTCAAGATCGGTATCTTTCGAAAAGTCTCGTCAATACCTTTAAAACGAATGGTTGAACTATAAATATGTGATAATTTGAAACAAAGTTATCGATTTTTTTTTACTTTTAACGAAAAAAAACTTTGGAAAAAAATCATATATATATATTTTTTTTAAATATTGTTACTGCGTGAATTTGTATAAGAAAATATAGAAGAAAGTCTTGTGGTGGCCACAACATACTAGTTTTTAAATCATTTTCATTCAATTTTGTGTCCTCTAAAATGACCACTTTTTCAAAATTGAATGCCTTCTACTTTCCTATAAAATAAATGACATTTCGTAATTTCTCCTCTTTTTCCAATGAAAAATTCTGGTCATCTTATATGTAAACTAGTATGTTGTGGCCACCACGAGACTTTCTTCTATCTTTTCCTATACAAATTCACTCAGTAACAAAAATAAAAAAAAAATAAAAAAAAAAAGTATAGAATTAAGGGAAGAGGGAAAAAAAAAAAAAAAAAAAAAAAAAGTGGGACTTTATCAAATTTTCACATTTTACCCAAAATTTTGTCAAAGTCCCACTTTTTTTTTTTCTCCCCTTAATTCTATCAAACTCCCACGGTTTCCGTGTTCTGACAAACTTAAACAAATTTTTGCATTTTCCTCCCAACTTTGTCAAAGTCCCACGGTTTCCGTGTTTTGACAAACTTAGAATAATTTTCACATTTTACCCAAAATTTTGTCAAAGTTTGTCAAAACACGGAAACCGTGGGACTTTGACAAAATTAGGGGAAAAATGCAAAAATATGTTAAAGTTTGTCAAGACACGGAAACCGTAGGACTTTGACAAAATTAGGGGAAAGAAGCAAAAATTAGTTTAAGTTTGTCAGAACACGGAAACCGTGGGAGTTTGATAAAATTAAGGGGAGAGAAAAAAAAAAAAAAGATTTTTTTTCTAAGTTTTTTTTTGTAAAAAGTAAAAAAAATCGATAACTTTGTTTTAAATTATCACAGATTTATAGTTCAACTATTCGTTTTAAAGGTACTGACGAGACCTTTCGAAAGATACCCATCTTGAAAATTTTTGCCCTATATCACCCTGTTAAAAATTTAGAAAAAGCGGGATGGCAACGCAACCTGTAAGACGATTTTTACCAAAAGTTGATAGGCACTAATTTATGTCAAGGTGCAACTACATACCAATTTGTATGAAATTCTGTGCAGTAGTTCCAGAGATACAGTTGCCACAAAATTTTGTCACACACACACACACAGACAGACAGACAGACAGACATTTTCTAAAAATGTTAAAATCGTGTTCTACAGCTCTCAAAACGTGTAAATCCATCAAAAACCCGAAATCGAAAATTTTTACGAATCCAATACTTTCTTCTATTGAAGATAGAAGAAAGTAAAAATAGAGTAAGTTAATCATATTTTATGGCGAGTAACTTTTTTTTCAGCGAGTGTAATCTAAGTTGAAATTTCAGGCTCTGTTGTAGACTAAGGATTTAAACTATTTAAAGCTTGCTTTAGCAATGTAAATTGTTTAAAACATAAAAAAAATAAATAAATAAGAAATAAATATTTAATATTGCGAGCTTACCATTTACAGCTCTTTCACAGGGACGCACAAAAGAATTTGGACACATTACAGTCTGTTAAATGACATACAACTTGGAGAGAAATGCTATTGTTTTCCTTTTTATTTATTTAGCTACGTCTTTTATTGTAATTTATTTAAACAATCATTAATTATCAAATGTTAGGAAAGTCAAGTGGAATGACTCCAGATATTTTTTTTTTTTAACTGTAATGCTTCTTTGTTTTACTATTATCTTATGCATGTGTAAATATGCATCATTCAGTTGTTCATTGTTTTTTTTTTCTATAACTACATCCCATAAAATGGAAAAGTGTTTCATCTTACTTTTTTCCAGGTGATCCACTATAAAGATGGCAATAATTTTATTACAGATTCAAAGCAATAACTATTTTAAGGAAAAAAATAAAATAAAATAAACAAACCTGAAAGAAGTCTTTGTTTTAATTATTTAAAGTACAAATCGCTTCGCTGGTCACTATATTTAAAGGAAACTCTTTTCTATATCGCTTTACAAACAAAAATAAAATTTAAAGAAATCATGAAATTACTTTAAAGTCCGCTTTGGTTTCCCGTTGGTTTATATTATTATTATTATTATTGTTTGTTTCTTTTCGTTTCGTTTTCCTTTCCTTTCCATATTTGGGCCGCGGTAGCCCAGTCGGTAGAGCGCCGGCCTCGCAAATGGAAGATTGCGGGTTCGGTACTCGAGCCGGCCAAAGACCGTCGTGTACACTAGTGGTGGCTGGTGCACGTAAAATCTGTCGTGGCCGCAATGTCCTCCATGTTCCCATCAAAAATTATGCCTCTGGCGGTCACCGAAGCGGGAGAGCCATCCCTTCCGTGGAGGATCAAAATTGTGATGGCATGTCTCCGGATTACCTCTAGGGGTGTGTCCCAGACCGTCGCCAATTGCCAATCTGTGCAGCACTAGTGCGACGTTAAACCCAACCACCCATCCTTTCCATATTTACTGAATTCCATTCTTTGTTTTTCAATATCACGTGACTGAGCAGACGATCAGGTTATCCGCGAAATGCTCGCCCTCTGGTGGGCTAAGGTGAAATTATCATACCACTGCGACTGCCGATAGCCAATAATAAATAGGTAGGTAGGTTGGAACAATAATAAATACACGTGGCTATTATATTTACTAACAACTGCAGTTCAGAAAGCGCCATCTATCGATCATTACAAACGCGGATTATTTTCACATTTTAATTAATTTAAAAAAATCTAATTAAAATATCGTTACAAATAAGGTACCAAATGAAAGGGACATTTTTCCTGAATCCATCGGTTTAATTAACTTATCGATCGGACGATTAGATTTTTTAAAATTAACTAAAGTATGAAAAGCTGGTGACAATTTTTTTAATTAACTAAAGTATGAAAAGCTGGTGGCAACAACACACAGACAAACAGAAGAAAATCTCTCTTAGCAAATCAACTTGCGTGTAGCCACGGACTTACAGGAAAAAACTCTCTTAGCCATTTATATATATACTCAAGCGAAGTGATGACGTCACTGACCGTTCGTGGATGCAAGAAAAAAATTTCCTATGTTAATCGCCCATTGGATTTTTTGAAAAAAAATATTAAAAATCGAGGAAAATTATTTCCCGATTTTAATCCCCATATTTGGGTATAGATATATATTAGTTGTCATGTGCATGCTTTAGATTAAGTTGCTTTTGCTGTAAAATTGATAAAATTTGAATTTTAAATTTCAAAACTCTAGAAAAAAATAATGGCAAACTTCCATATTCGATTGAATACATAAATATTTCATTTCAGAGGATGATATTTACACAATAAATATCCAACTAATATACTAATTAAAAGGAAAAGATAATAATAAGTCAAATTTGTTTTCAAACGTCTAAATAAAGTATCTGATATAACATACTAATATGTTGCAGCGGAATAGATTTCATATCTGTCATTCTTGGCGGGAAAAAAAATATCGCCAACTTATCTGGCGAACATATTTAATTCCTTTCGAAAATCATGGTTATTTTAACAACTTATATTAAGAGAGTAATGAGTAATATGAAACAATATTTCGTACAATACATATTACGAAAATATACATCTGGCATGTATATTTTCGTATTACGTTTTTGATCGCCAAATAAAAAAAACGTCAAGGACGACAGTGTTTTGAAATTTAAAATTAAAATTTTGTCAATTTGACAGCAAAATGACTCAATCTAACACATGCACACGATAACTAATACATATCTATACACAGATATGAGGATTAAAATCGGGAAATAATTTTCCTCGATTTTTAATAATTTTTTACAAAAAATCCAATGGGCGATTAATACAGGAAATCATTTTCTTGCATACACGGACGGTCAGTGACGTCACACTTCCTATCCGCGATTGTAATGAAATGCTCGTTCTCTGGTGGGTTAAGGTGAAATTACAATTAACAGGAATAGTTTTCGTCGAGACGCCATTGCTTGCTGTATATTCGATGTTTAGTTTCACATATATTTATTGAATAAAAATGAATAAATCGGTAAAAAAGATAACACATACTGTTGTGTGCCCCAAAGGACCAAGAAATCCAGAATTAAGCTTCCATTTATTTCCAAATGACAAATTTAGAATTTTAGTTGCTTCGGCTAATGGAAGTAAAGAATTAATCAGATGATTTGAAACTAATATTTGTTCAGCTTCAGTTAAACATCTACTTCCGATCGAACTTTGAATAAACTGAAATATTTTTTCCAAAAGCAATCGATTTTCCATAATGTAATGGTGGAGAAATTATAGCACGAATATTAAGTAGTAACACAAATAGAACAATAATAAATACACGTGGCTATTATATTTAATAACAAAAACAGTTGGAAAAGTGCAATCTATCGATCACTACAAACGCGGATACTAATCGTATATTGGATTTTTTGTAAAAAATTATTAAAGACTAGCCGCCTTCGGCGACTAGCTGGTTCGCGATCCTTGAAAAATCCGACTTTACGAAACTCCCGCTTTGTGGCGCCTGCGGCGCCTTTTCCCCGTTTCAGGTCTTACAACAGCTTATTGACATATAGTGAAAATAGCTTAATTGAAAATTTTAATCTCAGTAAATTCCTGCTCGGTAGCGCCTGCGGCGCTCTCTTCCAGTTTCAATATCTGAAACAACCTGTTCGCTCACCATGTTTTGATCTTTGAAATTTCTGACTTCAGCAAAGTTCCGCTCGGTGGCGCCTGCGGCGCCTTATCCCGGTTTTAGAATTGTTCAATTCCAAATCAAGAAACCTTTCAAATGATGTATTACTTGGGAATTTATTTTAATTAGTAGCTGAGATACCAAAGAAAACCTAATCAGGACACCTTAAAACGTGTAAATAAGGTGAAATCTCGAATTCCACTTTCGATAATATAAAAGTACTTTAAAATATCTTTCGAATGATGCATTAAAAATAATTTAATAATAATTAGAAATTGAAATTTTAAAATATTACAACGCCATCTGGCGGCAGAAATTTCTGTATTCCACTGTTCGATTCCAAATCAAAAAAGTTTTCTATGATGTATTACTTATGAAATTATTTTAATTAGTAGCTATGATACAAAAGAAAACTGATTCAGGACACCTCAAAACGTGTAAATCTGGTGGAAACTTTCGATAATATAAAAGAACTTTAAAATATCTTTCGAATGATGTATTAAAAATAAATCAAAAAAATTTTCTAATGATGTATTACTTATGAAATTATTTTAATTAGTAGCTGAGATACAAAAGAAAACTGATTCGGGATACCTCAAAACGTCTAAATCTGGTGAAAACTTTCGATAATATAAAAGAACCTTAAAATATCTTTCGAATGATGTATTAAAAAGAATTTAATCATAATTAGAAATTGAAATACGCTTATTAGAATAAAATTTAATTTGCAATTAAAATGTAAATTTTTTGAAAAATCGATGAAATTTGAACTGCAACTATCCCCTGTGCTGTAAACTGCGCACACAAAGTTTCAAAAAATTTAGAAGAAAATTGAAGCATTTTGAAATTTGCAATTTTTATTCCTAGTAGAAAAAGCACGTGATCTCAAGTGGTAATATATTTCCTTCGTTTGGGCGGATATCGAATTCTCTCTTCTCTGTCATAGTCAGTTGCCATGGTAACCCACTCCATGAATCAAGATAGCGAGCAGTATTCAGTTCATTACGGAATGGCGATGGCCGTTTTCAATGGTTTAATGCCTAAAATTAAAAATATTAAAACTCATTCAGTTTTTGAAATTTTCTCTCAATCTTTTGGGAATTGAATTGTGCAAGCGAGATCTATATACAAAAAAAAAAAAAAAAAAAAAAAAAAAAGATAAAGAAACGATTTATCTCTAAACGATTTTGAGTTATAAAATGTTTTGTGTAAAAATCGATGTTTCGTAAAATCTAAAAATATGGATCGCTAATCCGTATTTTGTAAAATTGTTTATATGGTTCAAAAAGAGGATTAAATGACCTTTCCAAATATACCAGTTGTTAATAAATGGAACAGTTACTCGGTCGTACAGGCCATTAAAAAAAAAAAAAAACGATCGAGAAAAAGAGAAATTTTTGACCCTTTTTAAAACTTTTTTCTAAAAATATAAAAAATCCGTATTTTTCAAAAAAAAAAAAAAAAAAAAAAAAAATGTACCGTAAGAATCGGTAATAAATGCTCTTTCTTGTGGTATAGGTGTATTTTCAATATCTCCAAAAGTTCTGCAGCGATCGCTTTAGAAAAACCCGCGAAATTTTCTCTCTCTGCTTCCTCTTTTGAGGAACACGCTGAATTCTACTTGAAGGGCAGAAATTACGATCCGCTCGCTTTTTAATTAGACATTGGTCGACGTTTTAATTAATATCTCCGGAACTAATTAAAAATTTTAAATTCTTTTTTCTCTATGCACTCGGGCAGGCTTCTGAGCACCCGTATGTCAAATTTTGTAGTTCTGCGTTCAGTAGGGGCTGAAATTTAGATGCTCAGACAGACAGATAGACAGAGAGACATCTTCTTTTATTATTATAGATTGAGGATAATTATTTTCCGATTTTAATCCCTATTTTTGGGTATAATTATACAAATTAGTTATCGTGCACATGTGCTAAACTAGTGGATCTGCAGATCAGGAGCCTCAACGTCCTATTTGCATCAGACATTTTTCAATAGGTCATTTTTATTTATTTCTTATTATATAATAGTATATATTGATTCGATCGACTTATTACCATAATCAGATACATTCCTGAGGGGGGCTGCCGCCCCCCTCAACCCCCCGCTGTATCTCTCTTTCTATACCTATTTGTATATCATATAAAGTGTTACGGAATTGTAAATAATTGCATTTATTTTTGTATAAATTTTTTCAAAGAGGCTTAGTAAGTCGATAAAATGCTAATTTTGTGCATTTCTAGTCATTTTAGCGTTAAAATAGCCTAATTTTCCTTTAAAAACGAATTGAAAAGCTCCAATAAGGGAAGAAATGGATTTGGCGACTGTTTCCCTCCTTGGCGATTTTTTTGGCGACCTTGACGAGAAAATCCTTATTAGGGATATACCAAATATGGAAGCTCCAATCTCATTGGCTGATGAGAAACGATAATTTTCCAGAACAGTCTGTGTTCGATAGAATAGTATAAAAGGAGCATTTTTTTAGCCAAGGCTTCCAATCTCAGATCTGTGTCGGTTTCGTCAAATGCTTGCTTTGCTTTGAGCCTCTTTGAATGAGACTTGCTTTATGTGTTATTGCTAAACAGTTTGTACTGTTGTTTTGCTGTTAACGGCTGTTGTTTAAGCTATGTTTACTGGTTGAATTGAAGCTGATACTTGGTTTATAGACCTGTATTCTTCTGGAACTTTCTGTGAATAAATCACTGAATTTTTGCAAGTTTCGCCTTTCATTCTCGGACAACTTACAAACCCCCAAGTACGCAACAATATGCATTCTTATTAAACGACGGTCTTGTATTATTTCCCGGAAATTCATAAATACCGAATTTCATACAAAAAAAATTACATAGCATATCGGAAATATTTTGCGTAACCTTTAAACTAATTATCAATTCTATGCCCACAATTTTCAACATGAAAGCAGGCTTTTAAAATTCTAATAAATTTTCATTATATTTGATGGGGTGTAACCATGTTAAAATACACTTTTAAGAAATACCGACTATACACCATAAAAGTACGAAATTCCTTTATGTATCCCGGAAAAGTAGCCACAGTCATTATAAACGCCAATAATAAGAATAAATCTAATTAATTATAACTCATTAATCTTTCAAACTAATTTGACATCATTTGGATGATTACAGTACATACTCGGAATTATTTTGTGTGGTCCCATAAATTATTTCGTCTATAAATAACCTTTTTTTTAGAGTAAACATGATTTTAAGCATCTTTATAATGTATGTTAACTTTATTAAGTTCAATTCAGCATAAACGCATTAAAGTGCGCGCTTAAATTAAACTTCGTCCATAGGCTCTAATGTTACGAAATTCTTTCGTGTGTCTTTGTAAACGAACCATAAACATTGTATACACCAGTAAAAACTATTCAGCTTATTTTGCGTTTAAAATTAATAATTGTTCCAAATTTAACATCGTTTGGATGACTAAGTGACATTGTCAGAACACTTTTGTAAGGTCATGTACATTAATTAGAAAGCTTAAGAGCACATATTTTCTTCAAGCAACATAAGTTTAAGCATCTTACTCACGTAATCTAGTTTCATTTTCTTCATTGCAAAGTAATGATATTAAAATGCGTTTAAACGAAATTCACCCCATACGCCGTAATGTTAAGAATTTTGGCGTGTCCCTGTACACAGTTTATAAAAAATATAGCAATGAAAATTATACAGCTACTTATATGGAAAGCTGGAATGTGTGCGCCAATTTGCAAGTCAATCGAAGGATTTTTGCGGCCGCTATTGCGGTACATACAAATTCTTCCCATAGGCCGTAAGGATAAGAAAAATTTTGGCGTGTCCCTGTACACGAACAACAAAGGGAATACACACCTAACACTATACAGCTAATTCCGTTGGGCTCGTGAATATGTGTACCAAATTGCAAGTCTATAGCGTTATTTTTGGGGCCGCTATCGCGGTACATACAAATTCTTCCCATAGGCCGTAATGATAAAAAAAACTTTGGAACGAACTACAAATGGAATGCACACCCAAAACTATACAGCTAATTTCGTGGGGATCATGAACATGTGTACAAAGTTTCAAGTTAATAGCGTGGTTTTTACGGCCGCTATCGCACGACAGACGGACGGACCGACGGAACCCAAAATCCTTTTGAGTCTCAACAGAGGGCCTCCACTGACGTTTCGGCAAAAATTGAAGTCAATAGCTTGATTTTTGCGGCGGCTATCGCGGTACATACAGATTCTTCCCATAGGCCGTAATGATAGAAAATCTTTGGCGTGTCCCTGTACACGAACTACAAATGGAATACACACCTAAAACTATACAGCTGATTCCATTGGGCTTATGAACAGGTGTACCAAATTGCAAGTCGAAAGCGTGATTTTTGTGGCTGCTATCGCGGTACATACAAATTCCTCCCATAGGCCGTAATGATAAGAAAAACGTTGGCGTGTCCCTGTACACGAATTACAAATGGAATACACACCCAAAACTATACAGCTGATTTCGTGGGGCACATGAACACGTGTACCAAATTGCAAGTCAATAGCGTGATTTTTGTGGCCGCTATCGCGATACATACAAATTCCTCCCATAGGCCGTAATGATAAGAAAAACTTTGGCGTGTCCCTGTATACGAACTACAAATGGAGTACATACCAAAAACTATACAGCTGATTTCGTGGGGCTCATGAACACGTGTACCAAATTTCAAGTCAATAGCGCTATTTTTGCGGCCGCTATCGCGATACATACAAATTCCTCCCATAGGCCGTAATGATAAGAAAAACTTTGGCGTGTCCCTGTATACGAACTACAAATGGAGTACATACCAAAAACTATACAGCTGATTTCGTGGGGCGCATGAACACGTGTACCAAATTTCAAGTCAATAGCGCTATTTTTGCGGCCGCTATCGCGATACATACAAATTCCTCCCATAGGCCGTAATGATAAGAAAAACTTTGGCGTGTCCCTGTATACGAACTACAAATGGAGTACATACCAAAAACTATACAGCTGATTTCGTGGGGCTCATGAACACGTGTACCAAATTTCAAGTCAATAGCGCTATTTTTGCGGCCGCTATCGCGCGACAGACAGACACAGCCCAAAACCGTTTTGAGTCTCAACAGAGGGCCTCCACTGACGTTTCGGCAATTAAGTTATTTTGCTGTAAAATTGACAAAATTTAAATTTTATATTTCAAAACTCTAGAAACAAAATGGGCATAGATTTGATATCTATTCGTTCCTGGCGTCTTGTGTATTTGGCGATCAAAAAGGTAATACGAAAGCATACATGCCAGCAGTGGCGGATTTAAGGGGGGGGCATCCGCCACTGCATGCCAGATGTATATTTTCGTAATACATATAAATTGTACGAAGTATTGTTTCATATTAATGATTGCTCTCTTAATCTACATTATTAAAATAACCATTATTTTTGAAAGGATGTAAATGTGTTCGCCAAATAATTTGGCGATCTTTCATTATTTATTTATTTATTTATTTTTCCGCCAAGGACGGCAGATATCAATTTTGTTCCTATTAAATAAATCTCATTCCTTTGAAATGAAATGTTTATGTTTATATTCGCAAATGGAAGTCTGCCATTTTATTTTTTACTATGTTTTTATTAACTTCGGTTCTTATTTGTTTGTTTGTTCGGTACACATTTTGCAATCTATTTTTAATTAACTTCCCTACTAGCTAGACATTTGAAACTTTCACAGTAACTCAGAACCCGGTGACAGCACAATACTTCGAAATCAGATTTTCGAATGGTTTTCTTTTAATTAATTAAAGTATGAAAATAATAAGCTCTTAATAGCAATTAAAATAGCCATTAAAATATTAGCTATAATTTAATTGTTGAAAAAAAAATTATATACGAGTTCATTTTCTTTTGACATAAAAATAAATACATTTAATTCAACGTGAATGTTAAAAAATTATAAAAAGTTAAATTATGCATTTCACAAAAATTGGCGTCATGATCACTTTAAAAATTTTATACACATTGGTAAGTGCTAATGTAGTTCACGATGCTAATATATGTTGTTCTAAAAGGAGTAATATTTTATTTTTAAAACCATTTTTTTTTTTTTTTTTTTTTTTTTTTTAGTATTATTATTATTTCACTGAACTGAGTCCGCGTGCTTAAATATTGCTTAAATATTATTTTTATCCTCGCGTATTTTATTAATGATTCATCAGAAAGTTTAAAAACATGGTATATAAAAAGTTTATTTATTTATTTTTTTTTTTTTTAATCTTATAATTATTTATTATTAAAGAATTTTTACCATGTTTTTATTAACTTCGATTCTTGTTTGTTTGTCCGGTACAAATCTTGCAATCGGTTTTTAACTAACTTCCCTACTAGCTAGACATTTGAAACTTTCAGAATAGCTCAGAACCCGATGACAACGCAATACTTCGAAGCCCGATTTTCGAAATTTTGATTAGTTTTCTTTTAATTAATTAAAATATGAAAAGAATAACCTTCTAATAGCTTTAAAAATAGCCATTAAAATATTAGCTATAATTTAATTGTTGCCAAAAACAATTTACGAGTTCATTTCTTTCGACCTAAAAATAAATAAATTTAATTAAACGTGAACGTTAAAAAATTGTAAAAAGTTAAATTAGGCATCTCACGAAAATTGATGTTATTATCACTTTAAAAATTTTGTACGCATTGATAAAGTGCTAACGTAGTTCTATAGCTATGATTCAACAGAAAATTTAAAAACATGGTATATAAAAAGTATTTTATCTTATAATTATTTTTAGCTTACATTCTCTGTCATAAACATTCTGCCGAATAAGGGTTAAAAACGGAAAAAGGGGAAAATAAATTAGAAATATCAGGCCTATTGTTACAAATTCGGTACCAAATGAAAGGGGCGATTTTTCTGAATCCAGGGGTGCAAACAGTGTTTCGACATGACGGTTAAATTTTTTAAAATTAACAAAAGTATGAAACTTAGGTGGTAACACTTCATTTTTATTCATTTCAGTCATTTCAAAAAGTACGCTACTCGTTACAAATTCGGTACCAAGTGAAAGGGGCGACATTGAGATGGAACACTTCATTTTAAACTTTTCATATTTTTTAGTGCAAATCAAGCTAATAGAAAAAGTGAACTTTTTTTAAATATTTTATTCTAGAGTTTTGAAATTTAAAATTGAAATTTTATGAATTTTACAGAAAAAAATAACTCAATCTAGTACACACAGACAGTAACTTATATATAACTATATCTAAATATGGGGATTAAAATCGGGAGATAATTTTCCTTAAGGTTAAAAAAAAAAAAAAAAAAAAAAAGAATCAATGGACGATTAACAAAGGAAATCTTTTGCTTGACTGCTCGGATAACCAGTGACGTCATCACTTCGCTTGCGTATAGTAATAAATCCATTAAAAAAAAGAAAAATAAGCAGTCAATTTCAGTTAATTGGAATTAATTATGTTTTTGTTTAAAAATATGTCTTCAAATTAAAGTTGGCATAAATCACACACACCCACACACACATACATAAAAAAAAAAGAAAGAAAAGAAATTATCTTAAAAGAAATTAGAAAAAAAAAAAAAAAAAAATGAACTTTCTTAAATCGAATCCTTTTTTAATTTGCGTACATTTTCAACAGTATAAACTTTGCATCTACCACTCATTCACTCAAATT
This sequence comes from Salticus scenicus, assembly GCA_963930645.1. NCBI lineage: Eukaryota > Metazoa > Arthropoda > Arachnida > Araneae > Salticidae > Salticus > Salticus scenicus. The sequence continues at coordinate 351,984,491 of OZ005648.1, read as the reverse complement.
TCTGCCATTCTAATGACTGTTTATTCTTAGATTAAAAAATCTGTAGTCGAGAGTATAGTGATGCTACAGCTATACAAATTACTGTGTCTATGGTTTTATTTGAGTTTTAAGAAATTGCCAGATTTATATAACAACTTTCTACTTTACAGTTGGCAGTAAAATTATCCGAGAAATAGCCAATAATTCCGATATACAAAAAGTACACATAATACTACTTTGTTAAATAAATCCTTATCGAATCATGTTCTTAGACTATATATATTTTGGGCCACCAAAAGCCGAGCGGTTCTGCGCTCAAAGCTGGTAGACGTGAGGTGCCGGGTTCGATCCCTGGTCACGTTCGGAGTTTTCCGTGGTTTTCTTCGAAACTTGCGTAAATATAGGCTAGGACCCCTTAGAAAGACTCCCACGGATGGCACTCCCCCTCAGGCTCAGGACCCTAATGCAGTCAACCCGTAAAATAATTTTTCAATTCCTGAGTGAGAAATTATGACAAAAAAAAAGTATTATATATTATATGTTTTTTTCTCTGAAAAGTATATTATATATTTTCAAAAAAAATAAAAATAAATAAATAAATAAATAAAATAAAATAAATAAATAAATAAAATAAAATAAAATAAAATAAAATAAAATAAAAAATAAATAAATTCGATAGATAAATTAATCGATGAAGAGCGACGCGTTACAAAATAATTCCATTATACCATTACAACGACGAGCAATGTATATATAAACCGATTTATCACGATAAAAGGAAAATTATCAATTAGTAAATATAGCTTTTATACACACACACATATATATTTCTTTCATCAACACATCATTAAAATAAAATGAAAGCAGCATTTTTGCCGTATCATTGTTTCTGTTTGTTTTCAGTTACTATCTGAATTCACGCAACCAATGATGACTGATCGTGGATTGGATAAATAGCGAGTCTCTCGTAACATTCCCCGACAAGTGTTTCAAATGTAGTTGATCTAAAACACAAAGCTACAAAACACAAAATGATGTCAAGATCGCTCTTTATAATTTTCATAATACAGCTGTTTTCATTAAAATGTATATCCTGTTCAAACCACGAACCAAATTTCAAACCTGGCAGAACGACTATTGTTCACCTTTTCGAATGGAAGTGGAAAGATATTGCTGAAGAATGTGAAACATTTTTGGGACCTTATGGATACGGTGGTGTGCAAGTAAGATCTTCCATTTTATAAATTTTCATTCGTAAAATGGGTATGTTATATTTAATATATACGTTACAACTAGAAGGATAATTTTGTGTTATTTTTTTATTGAATCAATCGGTGAATTATGAAATAATATATTCGTAACCGAACCAGTACAGTAGCAGTAGGCGTTGATAAATTTGGGACCAAAAGGGGGAATCGAACAGCCCCATAAGTAAATTCAGGACTGACATTTAATTCCAAATTTACCCCTTTTTCTGAGGGGGAAGGGGGAGGGTTTAAAAAATAACTTTGTTTTAGATTCCAAAATTAACAGGTGACAAGTTTAAAAAGAGGATCTTTATTTTTCAAATAGTTCGTATGTATCGCCAGAAAGGAATTAGTTATTTAAAAAAATATTCTTATAATTTTTAATTTTTTTTTTTTCTGTTAGGGTAAGTGCTCCAGTGATTGACACTTTTAGAGCAATCGCTTGATGTTTTTAATGTTTTAGTCATCAGAAACTATTTTTGGAAATCGTAAGTTAATATATATGACATGAAAGACTTTCAGAACCACATATATGTTAAAATATATGCATTTGATTATTATTATTACTATTATTATTATTTTACACCCACTCAATATTGCAGTAATTGACACTACCAGTTTTTCATTTTATCAGTAATTAGCATACTATGGTCCAGTGTTTGATACTGCTAGTTTTTCATTTTACCAGTTATTGGCGCCCTATGCTCCAGTGTTCGACATGCAATGTTAAAATTCTTATATGTAAAACATGCGCTTTTATTTTTTTTCTTATTTATTAATTATTTCTGTTAAGATGTCAATTACTGGAGCATGTCAATCACTGAAGCACCTACCTTATATAACCGTTGATCAGTTTTCTTTTCTTTTCCTTTTTTTTTTTTTTTTTTTTAAGCTTTTTCTAATGTCAGTTAAATATGGAAATTATAAATTAAAAAATGTTTTCACGAGAAAAAATTGTTACCTAAAATAATCTGTTAATAAATTTTCACGACAATGAGCTTAAACTGACCCTCAATTTCTTTGCCTTGTTCAATGTATGCATATCAGATAAACATTAATTATTTTAATATAGCAAGTAAAGTAACACGAAAATTAAATTGATATTGGAACATTAAATGGATATTTGAAAAACTTTTATTTATTTATTTATTTTTATTGAAATTAAATGCTTCATAATTTTTTTTTCTAAAGCATTCTAACTTTTCTTTAAAATTATTTTTCTAATTTTGATATAAGAACTTAAACTCAAACATTAATTTACAGCAAAACATTTCAATGAATATTAAATTTATGTTTTACGACTAAAATTAGACTAATTAAACTAATATATACACTCACTTTTGCAGTTTTAGGTTTCACTGATACTGATTCATGATTAGTTACTGACAAATATTCTATATTTAAAATGACATTTTGAATACTTTTTTTTTTAAGTATAATACTTCTAATTGTTTTTCATTGAATCTTTTAATGAAATAAAGCTTTAAAAGTTTATTATGTAAGACTCAACATATTTCATTTCTTTCTACAAGAAATAATTAATCGGGGTGAATTAAAATAAGATCAGTTTTAATGAAGCAGTTTGTCATTATTTGATTTCCATACACAACACACGCAACACACACACAGACACATAAAACTATTTAAAATCTTACTTATGTTCGGCATAAAGAAAAAGGAAATTTTGCATTTGTGTGTTTTTTATGACAACATGATTCAAAATTAAAATATCATTTGCACAAATGATTTGCGAATTTTTTAGTTCACAAAAATAATCTAAAAAAAAAAAAAATATATTTTGATTTCTTTTAGAAGACTATATCTAGTTTTAAAAAATAAAAGTAATTAGGTATAATCACTCATGTGGAGAAGTTATTTTTGAAACTATAACTAGCAATTTGCGGAATAAAGTTGATAATCACTCGTTAAAGTATATATATAATGACTATCTCAATAGATAATTACTCTGTGAATTTTATCATTAATGAAAATGCTCTGTCGTTCTTTCTTTGTCGATTAATCGATGATTGCAAAGCTTTTATTTTTAATTTCAATTTTGTTGGCATCATCCTATTCTCCAGTTTGTGTTAAATGTTTTACATGTGGCTATTATGCTTTTTTCTAGCGTTCTCTCTGGTTTCCATGATGATTTTATTAAATAATTGATTTAATTTAATATTTCATTTAATTTCTCATTCTATATGGTTTTGCTGCTTCGATCGGGGCTGAATAAATTGCTATGATTAGTTATATCGTTTTACGAAATCGTTGCAGTTTTCACAGCTTTTTGAAGTACATGCCCCCTGAAATGTATTTTACTTCTATTTTTAAGCATTTTCATCCAATTATTTCTGTGGTTATTTATTTGTTTTCTCTGTCATTGAGTTTAATGGTCCTTTTTTTATTATCATCCATGTCGGCGTAAGTACTTTAAGTTATTTTTGTCTCTTATTGGTTCTTAATCTAAATCGCAACAATGTTGTGTCAGTCTTTCCTCTACGTTAAAATCGGTTCTATATTTTTGGGTGTTGGTATTGTTTTGTATCTATTAATTGCTAAATTTTAAGATTAACTTTTATTACGATATCCATCATTTATAATATATATATACATATATATATATATATATATATATATAACGCGACATTTGAGATGTATGTTATAATACATATACAGACAGGACTTTAATTACATGGACTATTTAAAATTGGCTCTCAGTTTGACTTATAATAAACTGGTAAGATTTCTTTTTACCATGTTTTTATCAACTCGCTTTCTTGTTTGTTTGTTTGACCAGTACAAACCTTGCAATCGATTTTTAACTAACTTCCCGACTAGCCAGACAATTAAAACTTTTAGAATAGCTCAGAACACGATGACAATGCATTTTTTTAATACATTTATTCAATAAATATTTTCTTTTAATTAATAAAATGTGAAAATAATAACCTCATAATAGCTTTAAAATTAGCCATTTAAGTTTTATTTATAATTTAATTGTTGCCGAAAATTTACGAGTTAATTTTTTTCGACAGGAAAATAAATACATTTACTTAAACGGGAACAATAAAAAATTGCAAAAAATTAAATTATGCATCTCACAAAAATTGACGTCATTATCACTTTAAAAATTTTATACACATTGAAAAAGTGCTAATATAGTTCTATAGCTATAACTTTCCGACTAGATACATTTAAAAAATTTTGAATAGCTCAGAACACGATGACAATGCATTCTTTTAATACTTTTATTCAATTAATAAATGTTTGAAAATTTCTTCTAATTGCTGTCATTATTACGGATTTGATAATTTACTTTCAAGTTGGTGGGATAATTCATAATATATATATATCAGAGGTTAATCCAGAACAAATTTAGTGCCGCACTGAGGCACTTTCACAAAGTCAATTTTTAGCAATGAGGTACCTTCACAAATTCAACTTTCAGCAAAGAGGTACCTTCACAAAGTCAATTCTCAGCAATATAACTGCACACTAAAATATTTTATAAGCTTTACTGTATCGAACACAGAAAAATACCCTCAATTTGAATATTTACTGGAGACAATGATAAATATCTAAGTAAACACCTACTTATCTTACATGTAAGAAACAACTTAACTCGCCCATATAGATATTTATTTTTACAACTGTCTCATTTTATTTTTTAAATGTATTTAAAAAAAAAAAAAAAAAAAAAAAATGCTTTACGTATTTTAGTTAATTGTTCTGAAGTATCATTAATTTTCACAAACTTACTTGATGTTTTCACAAATTATTTTATAAATTCACAAATGGGGTACCATTTTTATAAAGCTGGATTAATCCCTGTATATATATATATATATATATATATATATATTAATACATAGAATTGTCAAGTTTAGATGATTCAACAGAAAATTTAAAAACATGGTACATAAAAAGTTCTTTTTATGTTATAAATATTTAATTTTGTAATGTGTAAATCTGAATGTATTTTATAATCTATCTTTAATATAATCTTGATATTCATGGGTTCTTTTTAAATTAGATTATAACTAGCGATAAATATCTTTTAAAATTATAATCATATGCATTATTTATCAACTAATTATCGAAAAGGTTACTCACCCTTTCTTCTTTTCACGGCCGACTTGAAACTTAGGGAGTTAGAAGAGAATATCGATGACACAAAATAATATTTCTGGAACTTTTGCTTTTAACATATTTAATTAAATGATGATGATGGAGGTCTATGTACAATGAAATATATGTACAAAATTTGACGATTAATAAAACAATTTTCGAATTATTTCTACTTCACATAATGAATAACTTTCTGTATATTCAAAATATTCAGTTTTCTTCTTCTTTAATAAAACAGAATCATAATAAATTTTAAGACACCGTAAAAGTGCCTTTCCTTTCAAGTCTACATCTTTTTTAACACTCCACTTTCGAATCGAAAGTGCATCTTATTCTAATAAAACCAAAAGAGAATAAAAAATAAAAATAAAGCATTCCTGCTGTCACGACAGGTGGCCGAAAAACAGAGGGAAAAGAATGGGGGGAAGGTACTGATGTTGCAACATCCTCCCACCTTGAGCATGGAAAGATTCTGTACATGCTCAACAAAATATTAAAGAAAAAGGAAAACTGTTTACATTCTAAAATATTCTTAGTAAAATAATAAAAAAATAATAATAATAAACAATATAATATAAAAATAGTTCAGAAAAATGTTCAAGTCATTTTGGACTTAAAGTTACATAGTCAGTTTAGATATTAAAGTTTTTTCACTGGTTTGATAATTCTACCAAAACTAGAGGTCTGAATTTGATTCTTGTTTACAATTGTATCACTAAGTTCTAAAGGGCAAATCCTCTGTAGTGGTCGTAAAATTGCACCATTCAGTGTTTTCAGTTTGGCAACACGAAATTGTCCATCTTTACCAGGATAGAGTTCCACCACTTTGGCCAATGGCCACTGAATGCGTTTTAAGTTGTCATTTTGCACTAAAACTAAATCTCCAATTTTAATATTGTTGTTAGGAGGTTTCTTTACATTGTTAAATTCTCGAAGAGATCCCAAATATTCAGTTCTAAATCTCTTGCGAAGATCGTCTTTTAGTTTTTGTCGGTATTCAAATCTTTTTCTCAGGTTATTTCTTTCTATAAAATCCAAGTCAGGTACTCCTGTTTCACGGAGATCTTTCAAAAACATTTCAGGTGTGAGAGGTGTTAAATCTTCAGTATCCTCAGATACATATGTAAGTGGTCGTGAATTCACCATACTTTCTGTGTCGCAAATGGTAGTATATAATTCTTCATAGTTCAAATGGGCTTTTCCTAAAACTCTTTTCAACATTGATTTGATAATGCGAATCAATCTCTCCCAAAATCCACCCCACCACGGAGAGGCCGGAGGGTTAAGTTTCCATTTAATTCTTCTTATAGTAGCAAATTCTTCAATCTGTGCCCAATCTACAGAATTCAATTCTTTTCTTGTCGCAACTAAGTTGGTTCCATTATCACTGTAGATGATACTTTGTCGTCCTCTACGTGAAATGAATCTTCTCAAGGTCTGTATGAAATTCTCTGTTGTTAAGGAAGTCGTCAATTCTAGGTGAATAGCTCGAAAAACTGCACATGTATACAGAACTACCCAACATTTACTGCCATCTTTTAAGAATAATGGCCCGAAAAGATCTGTTCCTGTAATTTCAAAAACACCAGCTTCTCTCACTCTATCTTCAGGCAGAGGTGAACTCAGTACTTCAGCAGCTTTCGAAGAGAATCTCTGACACTGGACACATCTATGCAGAATCTTTCTAATGGTCTTCCTGCATCTTATTATCCAGAATTTCTCTCGAATTGCTGACATAAGAATTTGTATTCCTGCATGATTCATTTCTGTATGTTCATTTTCAATAATTCGATAGGTTACGTTATGGTTCGCTGGCAAAATTACTGGATATCTAAAATTTTCTGAATCATTTCGCATTGATATTCTAGTTTGAACTCTCATGACTCCCATTTCATCAACAAATGTACGCAAAGAGGATAAGTTTTTCTTAAAATTTAAATCTTGATTCTGAACAAACTTCATAATCGTAAGTTCAGCCTTTTCAATTTCTTCAACTGTTAGATTGGTCATTACTCTTGCTTCTTTAGGCTTTTTAACATTTTCTTTAAATCTGAGTATCCATGCTGTGACCTTTAACATCTTTTTATAGGAGGAACATTTCTCGTAAAAGTCTATGTTTTCCGATGATACATTGGCTGCAGAAACTATTGTTTTTCTTCTCTCTGATTCTATTATATTTAAATCAGGTTCTAAAACTTCGTTAGGCCAAAATTCTGAAGATCTTCTTAACCAAGAAGGTCCTTCCCACCACCGGGATTTTAAGAGAAATTCAGCAGTACAGCCCCTTGATGGCAAATCGGCAGGATTGAGCCTCCCTGGTACGTATTTCCACTTCTCTGGATGGCTGAGGGATCTAATTTCTTGCACTCTATTGTAAACAAAAGGTGCCCAATTTTCATTTCTTTTGATCCAAAATAGAGCATTTGATGAATCTGTCCAAAAATGTGTTGGAATACTTGGCTGTCTTAGATCTGTTTTTACACTTTGCGCTAGTCTTGCTCCTATGGTACAGGCAAGAAGTTCTAGCCTGGGAATGGTGACTGACTTCAATGGGGCTACCCGAGATCTGGCTTGCACAAGTTGGCAGGTAATGGCATTAAAATTTTCTGCTCTTAAAAAAATGCAAGTTGCATACGCTGCTTTGCTTGCATCGCAGAATACATGAAGGCTCATTTCCGTATTCACCGGATCAGGTACAAGAAGTCTTGGAATAGCAACGTCATTCAACTTATGTAGTCCCCTTTTCCATTTCTCAAATTTTTTCCCAACACATTCAGGTAATTCAGAATCCCAACTCACTTTTAGTTGCCAACATTCTTGAAGTAAAATTTTTGGTGCTAAGGTTACAGGACAACTATATCCGATGGGGTCGAATACTTTATGGGCTACTGACAATATTCGTCTTTTGGTAACTGTCTTGATTTCTTCTTGATTTTCTCGCAAATCTATACTTAGTGAATCATTGTTTAAATCCCATAATAATCCCAAAACTGGAACATTTCTTTTCTTGGAGGGAGTAGAATTTTCTTCTGTTGGATTGATAATATTATGCTCCCACCCTCTTAGATCGAATTTTGCAGTACTAAGGATATATTTAGACTCCGAAATAAATTTTTCAAGTTCTTCGGCACTTTCTACACTAGTAACACTATTATCTACATAAAAAGATTCTGCTAGTTTATCAGCAGTTTCCTTTAGTTCATCGTTAACCTGTTGCAAGTGGTACTTTAGAGTTGCTCCTAACAAGTAGGGACTACAAGTAAGGCCGAATACTACTCTTCTATGTTGAAAAATCTTAATATTTGAAGGATTACCCTCCTCCCACCACAAGAATCTAAGATACGGTCGGTCTACTTCGCTGAGCTGAATTTGTAGGAACGCTTTACGAATATCTGAAATTACTCCAATTTTCTTAAATCGAAATCGGTTAATTACAGAGGGAATTAGTTCCACTAAGTTGGGACCCTTTCCTAAACAATCATTAATAGAAGGAGAACCCCTTTCTCTTGCTGACCCATCAAAAACTGGACGAATTTTAGTTGTGGAATTTTCTTTAATAACTGCTCTGTGGGGCAGAAAATGTTCATTTAGATTATCACTGTATGGCTCAACTTCTTCAATGATTTCTTCTGCAAGCCATTCGTCAAAAACTGCTTCGTAAGCTTCTAATCTTCCAGATTTCTTCAGTGATTCCACGCAATTCTTCAATCTTCGCTCAGCAATTGGTCTACAGCTAGGTAGTGGAGGATGGCCTTTAATCCATGGAAGGCTTACTTCATATCTGCCGTCTTCAACAGTTTTAATATTTTGGTTAAAATATTCTTCAGCAGCTATGTCTAATTCTTCTCTCGTGTTCTTATTTCCTGAATCCAAAATTCCTAAAGTATCCAGGGACCAAAGATCTGAAATCTGTGCATTGGCCACATGAAGAGATAAAACAACATTTGTACTATCGTTGGAACTAAATTCTTCAGTTTTACCCATCAATGTCCAACCTAATTTTGTTTCAAAGGCCACTAAACCCTTCGAGAGTAATTTACTTTTCCCTGTAAAAAGTTTCCCACATACATCTGCACCAATTAACAAATCAATTTCTCTATTTTTATTTCTTCTAAATTTTGTTGAGTTGTCATAATCTGAAAATTGAATTCCCCGCCTTCTTGCTTCGTTAATCCATGGCCCATTTCGTAATTTAGGTACTTCTGCGCAAATTTTTTCTTGATCAAGAACTTCAAAATTACACAAATAGTTTTTATTTAAATCACTTAAATTTATTCTATATCGTAAATGATCATGTGTTTGTTGTAACCCACCAAACAAACTATGGTTTAATTTTTCTTGCCCTGTAGGTGTATAACCAATTTTCTTTATTATTTCTTTTTTCAAATAAGATTTCTGAGATCCTGAATCAATTAATGCTCTGATAATGTATTCTTTATCTTTATTGATTAACCTTAGCGTTAAAGTTTGGAGTAACACTTCTTGATTGCAAGTTTTGTTGGACAAAGTGGTATTTTCATTTGTAACTTGTTTTTCAGAATTATTTTCTGGACACATTATATCGAAATGACGGCGAGAACAAATACGGCATTTTACAAAGCAGCGGCAATTTTTTGCCAAGTGACCTTTAGAGAAACACACAAAACAATGACCACGTTTCATCAAAAAATCTCTTTTTTCACTGAATTCTTTAGTTTTGAATTCTTTACAATCCTGCAATAGATGTTTTTCGCTATTACAAAAATTACAGAAATGTCGTTTATTGCCTGAGTTATTATTGTAAAGGCCAGCTGCAGTTGAGGGACGAATTTTGTTTCTTTTTGGTGATTCATAACTTTCTTTCTTATTTGATGTGGTGGAAATATGTTCTGAGTGTTGGGCATTTGAAATTAGTGCAGTAGCTTTTTCGCGACTAACAACTTCTGTTTTTAAAATTTCAATCATTTCTGAAACTTTCCACTGATCATCATCGCCGTATTTTTTCGTTATTTCTAAAACTATGTCTGCTGGTAAAAGTTTTATGAAAATTGGGCAAAATAACGTGCTGTAATTTTCTTCTTTTATCCCTAGGGATTCTAGATTTCTTATTTCTGTCTGACATGTGTCCAGTAATTTTCTTAATTCAAATATATCGTTGGATTTTTTTACAGGACAAAGATTTAGTAATTTATTTAAATGTGAATTAATTAATAATGTTTTTTTTACCAAATCGATCTTTTAATGTTTCCAGAGCCGCGTAATAATTATTGTTTGTTAGCGTGAAACCTTTTATTGCATCAGCAGCTGTACCACTTAAGTATGTTCTCAAATAGCTAAATTTATCAATATTTGATAAAACTGAATTCTTATCGATTGCTGCTTCAAACTGATCCATAAATCTTTGGAAATCGGTCGGTTCACCGGTAAATCTATCAATGTTTAATCGAGGAAGATTAATATAACCTTGATCTAATTTTGGTGTTCTATTACCTTCTATTACGGGGCTAGTCGATAAAATGTTAGAATTACTACTATTTTTTATTTTAATCATTTTACTTTTTACTTTAGTTTTCCAAATCAAAATATTTGAATTATATTCATCGCATTTTAAAACTTCCTCTTCAACCTCTTCTACTTTGATATTTTTCTGTATTTCATCATCTAATGAATTCAGTTCCCTATCTTTTAAATTTAACTCTTCTAAATATTGTTCCAACTCTTCTTCTCCAACATCAATTTCTAATAACCTGCCTTCGATTTTATTTATTAACTTCGTGGTTTGCGCTCTAAGAACACTTCTTTTTTGTTTTTGAATTACACTCATTATGCTAATTATAAATAACAAATCTTTAAAAATATTATTATTTGATCAATTATCAAATAAAATTTCTTGTCAGAGTTGTTTATTAAACAAAAACATTTCAAAGTTATGCATTCATCATATTAATATATAATGCAATAATTCAAAACAGAAAGTAATGCACAAACCAAAACTATTCTTTGATTTCATTTTTATCAAAGGAACAAATTTCAAGAACAAAACGAATAATATAAATATCATTTATTATTTATTTCAAATGTAAATGAAAACGAAACTTTTTCGTTGAAACCAAAACTTTTTCTCTTTATTTATATCATCATCAAAAGAACAATTTTTCAAATATTCAATTCAAATAACATTTATATTTATTTATTTCGATGTTGGAGAAAGTAAACCAAGTCGGCCGTCCCTGTTCTGGGGCGCCACTAATTTAATATAATCTTTATATTCATAGGTTCTTTTTAAATTAGATTATAACTAGCGATAAATATCTTTAAAAATTATAATCATATGCATTATTTATCAACTAATTATCGAAAAGGTTACTCACCCTTTCTTCTTTTCACGGCCGACTTGAAACTTAGGGAGTTAGAAGAGAATATCGATGACACAAAATAATATTTCTGGAACTTTTGCTTTTAACATATTTAATTAAATGATGATGATGGAGGTCTATGTACAATGAAATATATGTACAAAATTTGACGATTAATAAAACAATTTTCGAATTATTTCTACTTCACATAATGAATAACTTTCTGTATATTCAAAATATTCAGTTTTCTTCTTCTTTAATAAAACAGAATCATAATACATTTTAAGACACCGTAAAAGTGCCTTTCCTTTCAAGTCTACATCTTTTTTAACACTCCACTTTCGAATCGAAAGTGCATCTTATTCTAATAAAACCAAAAGAGAATAAAAAATAAAAATAAAGTATTCCCGCTGTCACGACAGGTGGCCGAAAAACAGAGGGAAAAGAATGGGGGGAAGGCACTGATGTTGCAACGGTGTTGTGACAGATGCGTACATGACATTTGCGTACAAGCTGAAAACAGTGGCACTTGCGTACATGTCCAGGTGGTTTAAATATTACAGGTGTGTTTTCAAAATATCTAGTGGCACTTGCGTACAACATTTCTTTCGCTTTATTTGAGGATCATTGCATGAAGGGGTTGTATCCATATGATGCAAACATTAAAACCTTTTTCTTTCTTTCTATTCTTTCCTTCTTTTTCTTTTCTTTTTACTTTTTCTTACCCATAGGGTCGAGAAAGTATTGTTTTAGGGTCAAATTTTCGAACGTGCGTTTTTGTTGTATCTACATGTTCTGAGGTCCCTGAATACGAAAATCATGTGTTTAGCGAAATAAATGTTTATCTGTCTGTCTGTGTTATCAGCAATCAGCATATCTCAAGAACAAATAGTAGCAGAAATCCCAAACTCGGTATTCTAAATGTATATCATATAGGAATGTTACAGTATGCTTTTCGTTGGACTGCACTAAACCAAATGAAACGAATATATGTTTTTTGTAATAGAGATAGTCAACTGGGGAAAAAAAATTGTGTATGTAGAAGCCCCGCTTCACCCCCTGAGGGGAGGGGGGAAGTCTACCCTCGAGGGGAGTAAATTTTCATGATGGGTATCTTTCAAAAGAGCTTACCAATACCTTTAAAACGAATGGTTGAACCATCGATCTGCGATAATTTAAAATAAAGTTACCGATTTTTTTCATTTTTAAACACTTTTCTTTTTTTTTTTTGGGGGGGGGGAGGAAGAGAGGCATATAGGTGAACGACAAATAATTTCAGGAATTGGAATATGATTCAATTCGTTATTGATAAAGAAGAGAGATCTTTTTTTAACTTTTTTTTCCTTTATTGGAGACAAAAAAAATTCATACTTGTTAAAAAGTATTTAAGAAATAAAAATATTTTTAAAGACTTTAATAGCATTGATAAGGACCTTTATTGATCTTGACTCAGTGAATAAATAATTGTATGCGATTTCTAGAAAATAACTACAGCTATTATAGCTTGCAACTTTTATATGCGTTAAGCTCATAACTTTGTCAGTCGTAAGACTACATGTATAAGAGAAAATTCACGTATTTATATAAGAGTATTTATCTTCAAGTTTAATATATGGATACAACCCCTTTGTGTTACAAACGAAAAATACAGCGAAACAAATTTTGTACGGAAATGCCACTTGATTTTTCGAAAACAGATCTGTAACATTTGGAACACCTGGACTTGTACGCAAGTGTCACTAATTTCATCTTGTACGCAAATGTCATGTACGCATCTGCCATATAACCGTTGCAACACTATCAATCATTACGGCCTGATTAGCTGTTCATCTGAGAGAAACCACAAACTCAACTATGAGCCCCCACTGATTGCTTGATCTTACGAATCTATGCATAGAACTTAAAAAATTTACAAATTGTCATTAAATACGGAACGCTATTAAATAAAATTAATAAAAAATTTGGTAAAAAATTAATTTTGCATAGCATTGGCATCAAAATGAATACTCGCTAAAAGGTTGAACTCTGTATATTATATAAAATTATCCAAATATCCCATTGTAAATATATGTTTACATGCATTTATAAAACATTCTTAAGCAAGCTACTCTTAAATATAATTTATTAACAAGAGTTAAGATAGCTTTATAAACCCCATCCGAGCTAGAATTTAATTAAATATTAATTTTCTATATAATCTGTAACATTCAGTTGAAAAACGGCAGCTCACAACTTATTGAAATGTGAACACAAGGGCTGAGCTGGTCTAAAATTTGATTAAATAATAATATTATTTTTTTATAATCTCTAATTTTCGACCGAATTTAGCGAATTTTAAATGTAAACGCATAATCACGATATTTTGCTAATTTTTAGTTTTTATTCAAATCGTTTCTATACGGAATAAATCTTTTTCTTTGGTTTTCATCAAAATCGGTTAAAAATTCACGATTTTTGAAAAATCCCTTTAATACTCTGTTAGATCAGAGAATTAAACTATATAAGAACATTCTGAATACTTAAATAGTGGACTGTAATAAAAACTTGACAAACTAGAGGTGATTTAAACATCACTACTACATTTATTTAAAACTTTAAAAATGGGAGTAAAGAAAGATGCCAGCCTCCCTTGAGCGGAGTTACAAACTAACTGAGCTCCGAACGAAGGAGCGAACTTTTCAGAGTGCGCAGGCGCAACATACCGCCCGGCGTTGAAATGCAAATTTCAAAAAGTTACACAAAATTACATGAGACATAACCATAGAAACATATGTTGGAAATACAAACTGATTTATAGATTAATCACATTGAAAATAAAAAACAATAATTAACACAATTTTAACTTATACATGAAACAATCTATATATGCAAGGTAAGTAAATAAAACCAAAGGAAAACTTATATAGCAATATTAAGAAAATTCAGTATTATTTCTTTCTCAATTTTTAATAGTTTTTTTTTTTTAGAATATATTTATTTAATATATTTTTTATAATATACCATTTTTCATATCTAAACAAGAATAAAACAAATGTCCATAATATAAACTGTCATTCCTTTCAATAGAATATAAGCAGTAAAATGAAATTAATATATTGTATAATCATTAATTGGCAAAATAGCTAATTTTGAAATAGCTCTTTTCAATATTCCATTTTTTGTTCGAATATCTACTACTCTCACAATATTATCCCTTCCAATATAGTTTTAGTAATGCGGCCTAGTAACCATTTTAGAGGGGGCAAATTATCCTCTTTTATGACGACCATATCGCCTACCTTTACGTTTTGTTTTTCAAAGTACCACTTAGTCCTTTGCTGTAGATTATTTAAGTAATTGTTAGACCAAAATTTCCAAAATGTCTGAGTTAGTTTACAAGTTTGTTGCCACAAATTTAATTTATTGGTTTGAATGTTGGTCAGTGAGGGTTCGGGGATGGCCGTTAACGATCGACCGATAAGAAAATGACCAGGGGTCAAAATTTCCAAATCCTCTATGTCTGCCGAGAGAGGGGTTAATGGACGTGAATTCAACATGGATTCAATTTGAATCATGATGGTTTGAAAGGCTTCGTATGTCAGTTTAGCATCACCTATAATACGCTTGTAATAATACTTAAAAGATTTAATCCCGGCTTCCCATAAGCCACCAAAATTTGGTGCCCTGGGAGGAATAAATTTCCATTCTATTTTCTCATTTAAGGAGAAATTTACCAAATTTTCATCTTGTTGGGTAATTAATTTAAAAAATTCCTTTAAGTCTTTATTAGCTCGAACAAGATTACTCCCATTGTCTGAAAAGATTTTAGCACATTTACCTTGTCTGCCGATAAAACGTTTCAAGGCAGCAATTAGTGACTCTGAAGTTAAGTCAGAGACGATTTCTAGGTGTATTGCCTTAGTTGTAAGGCAAACGAAAAGAGCAACATAAATTTTAATGGGAGCCCCTTTTCTTTTATGCTTATTTTTTATAAAAAATGGGCCACACAGATCTATACCCGTACTATTGAATGCGAAAACAGGATTTATCCTCTCTTTAGGCAGATCACCCATTTTTTGAGAGCATAACTTAGGGTTAGCTCTAAAACATTGGACACAATTATGGATAATTTTACGACATGCATTTCGACCATTTAAGGGCCAATATTCTTGCCTAATGTTATAAAGTAATGTCTGAGGACCTGAATGGTGAAGTTTTTCATGAAAATGTTTAATAATTATCTCACTGAACTTACCCTTTGGCAATATTATTGGATGTTTTTTCTTATAGTTCAAATCTGCGTTATGCAACCTACCTCCAATTCTTAATAAACCATCTGAATCAATGAACGGTGCCAGGGGGCGAAGCCTGCTGCTAAGAGAAATACAGTTATTAATTTTTAGACTTGTTATATCATTCCTAAATTCTCCCTCCTGTAAGGTCTTTAGTATAAAATTTAGCGCAGCCTTCTTTTCTTCTGGACCTAGGTATCCAGTTTTTCTTTCCCCTGGATGTCTTAGGTTGTTGATAAATCTGAAAATAAACGCTAAAACATGCACAATTTTAGTAAAACTATTACTAATGGTTAAAATGTCATCAACAAAATTGAAAGGTTGGGTAGTTACATAAAGGGAAAATTTAAGTTCAGAATCATTAAGACGTTTTTTAGCTTCAGAAAAATATTCGTCGCTAGAGTCAGTAATGTCATTATTCGAAAGTTGTATAGGCTCATGATGAAGAAAATCTGGTCCATTGAACCAGAACTCAGAAAGTTGATGAGGAGGGCTTCCTCGTGAAACAAGATCAGCTGGATTTTCGGTTGATTTAACATGCCTCCAACAAAAATTCTTCGTGAGTTCCTGGATTCGAGATATTCGATTAGACACAAAAACCTTGAGCACGTGGGGTGATGAGTTGATCCATGATAAAACGATTTTAGAATCGCTGTATAGATATACAGAGCTTAATTGTATATTTAATGATGTGATTACCTTTGATATCAGTTTAGATAACAATTCAGCCGCACAAAGTTCTAGGCGAGGTATAGTCAATACTTTAAGAGGAGAAACTCGGGACTTACTACACAGTAAGCTCACATGTACATCGTTTGAACTAGTGATCACACGTAAATAAACCACTGCGCCATATGCCTCTTGTGACGCGTCCGAAAAGCCGTGGAGCTGCAGTTCACGACAATTAGAGTTTGAGAACACGAAACGTGGGATCGTAATATCTTTAAGCTCGTTTAGAGCATTTCGGAATTTTATCCATGTGTTTTTTTCTTGTGTTGGAAGTTCCTGATCCCAATCAATTTTCAAAAGCCACAATTTTTGTAGAAATATTTTAGCCTGTACTATCACTGGTCCTACTAGACCCAATGGGTCAAAGAGTCTAGCGATCTCTTTCAGAACACCACGTTTGGTGATTGTATTAGAATAATCTGATGATACCGTGAAACTGAAATTATCATCTTTGGGATTCCATTTTAGCCCTAGTGTTTTCACCGAAGTTTTATCATTTTTTTCGAAGTGATAGTCTTGCTCACTGTAAGGGACTTGTTCTAATAATTCTCTGGCATTTGAAACCCATTTATGCAACTCTAGTCCACCAGCCGTTAACATTAACACCAACTGTTTCTGGAGTTCCAGAGCAGACGACACTTCATCAGTTCCCGTTAGAATGTCGTCAACGTAAAAATCCTTAAGTGTGGCGGCAGAAGCTAACGGATAATTAGCCCCTTCATCACTAGCGATTTGTTTTAGTACACGAGTGGCCAAGTAAGGAGCACATTTTGTGCCGTATGTTACAGTTAATAATTTATAAATTTTAGGCTTTTCCTTAGGGGTTTTATTCCAAAGAATACATTGCCAATTACATTGTTCAGGATTAACCCATATCTGTCTATACATTTTTTTAACATCCGCAGTGAAAACTATTTTGTGCGTACGAAAACGTAATAAAATGGCACACAAATCTTCTTGTACTACACCTCCATTTAATAAACAATCATTTAATGATAACCCATTGGTAGTGGGTGAACTGGCGTTGAATACCACCCTTAATTTTGTAGTGCTGCTATCAGGTTTAAGCACAGCGTGATGTGGAAGAAAATATTTAACAGTGTTTATTTCATTATCATTTAATTCTCTCATGTGGCCTAACTGTTCATATTCATTCAAAAAAAAAACATACAATTCAGAAATGTTGGGATTTCTATTTAATTGTCTGTATAAATTATTTAACTTTTGTTTGGACGAATGGAAAGAATCTCCCAATTCAGAATTATTTTTCATTGGTAAGTTCACTATGTACTTCCCGTTATCATCTCTGCGATATGTTTTCACGAACTGCTTTTCACACTCTATCTCTTCCTTATTTCTCATACTAGGTGAATCTAGTATATTTTCAATCTCCCAAAATCTTTTCATAGTATTTTCTAAATTGGAGTTATCTGACTGGGAAATAATGGCACAATACAATGGATGTGGAGTGCCTTGAACAGCTCCACTAAGCACATATCCAAACACAGTATCCTGTAAAATTGCACCCGTTTCAGGAATTTTGATTTTATTGGTTAACATTAATTCAAAAAATATTTCGGCCCCAATCAGTAAATCAACATTGTTGTTATTTTTGAATAGTGTTTGATCGGCCAGTTTTATTCCCTTTGGAATATTTAATTTTAATGTATTAGAATAGTTTATTGGTAACGCATCAATAATTTTTGGAACAATAAAAAATTCCAGATTAGCTGAAAACGAATTATTCTCATTTGTTATCAGTGCTTGTGTTTTTGTTTTTATATTTATCGGAATTCCTGACAACGCCGAAAGAGGAATGTTTATTTTTTCTTTTTTCAGTCCTAACTTATTTACAAATTTTGCTGTTGCAATATTAGACTGTGAAGCGCTATCAAGAATTGCAGTAGCTGGGTGATAAAACCCGTATTCATCTAACACAAACACTGTGGCCGTCGCTAATATAACTCTTTTATTTTCAGAAACAAAACATGTAATTGGCGCCGACTCTTTGTTTTCAGTCGATGCACCTGCTTCTAGCAGACGATCGCTATTATCATAGCTTGATGGGGGGGTTGCACTCTCTTTTGATAACGGAAGTAATAAATCTTTGTCTTTATGAAGTAATGAGTGATGTCTGGAGCCACATTTACTGCATGCATACTTAGAATTGCATTTAGCTATTTTATGGAATCCGAAGCAATTTAAACAAAGATTATTCTTTCGAATAAATTCATATCGTTTTTCTGTTGTGAAATTAAGAAATATATCGCATTTATATAGCGTGTGAGAACTATTTTTGCATAATATACACAAGTTAGAATTATTTCCTTGGGTTTTTACAACTAAACTTCTGGGATAACCAGACTTATCAGTAGTATATTTTGAGGACTTATGCGGTAAATTTCGATTTACACTGTCTAAAACTGAACACTGTTTTTCTAGGAATTCTAGAAACTGATCAAAGTCAGGAACGTCGTTGTTCTTTAATGTAAGTTCGTAATTTTTGCGAGTTTCCCTATCCAACTTTTGCAAAACAATGTTTAATAACATAATATTAGAAAGATTTTCGCGTTCATATTTCAATACTTTTAACGCTCTTAAATTCTTTAAAATACAATCCAATAATTTTCGTAATTCTTTACCAGATTCATGAGTTATTTTTTCATAATTAATAATTGTTTTAATATGAGCATCTATTATAGCTCTTTTATTTTCAAACCGTTGTTCTAATGTTTTTAGTAGAGAATCGTAAGTATCATCAGTGGTTTCTACTGTTTTTGCTTCGCCTTTCAACGCAGCGCGTAAATAAAAAAGTTTTTGATTTGCAGTTAATAAAGGATTATCATTCATTAAATTTAGAAACTGCGTTTTAAAACTGTTCCATTCTTCAAATTTTCCTGAAAATACAGGTAACGGTATTTGGGGTAAATGCATAGTATGATTTGGAACAATGTTTCTTTCCGCTCCTAACGAGCTATTATTTGAGTTTATATTATTCATATTGTCACTACAGTTAATTAGTAAGGTATTGAATCTTACCTCTAATTCTTGAAATTGAGAATCTAGCTCACTTAACTCTTCTTCTATTGTAGGAAACTCATCATCCTTTGCCACTTGATAGTATTCCACTTTTAAATCTTCAAATCTATTTTGAAGTTTTTCTAAAATTGATATTCTCGAAGTTATTTCACCTTTTGTGGTTAATTCGTCATTAGGAATGTTGAGTAACTTTGTGAATTGGGATTTGATATTCCCTTTTTTTCTATTTAATGCTGTTAAAGCCATTATTGTTTTCTTTTGAAAACGCTGGTTACGCTGTGGTCGCACGGACCAAAAAATGTTAGATCAGAGAATTAAACTATATAAGAACATTCTGAATACTTAAATAGTGGACTGTAATAAAAACTTGACAAACTAGAGGTGATTTAAACATCACTACTACATTTATTTAAAACTTTAAAAATGGGAGTAAAGAAAGATGCCAGCCTCCCTTGAGCGGAGTTACAAACTAACTGAGCTCCGAACGAAGGAGCGAACTTTTCAGAGTGCGCAGGCGCAACATACTCTTCTAATAATAATAATAATATATAATAATAATAATAATAAATTTAGTATGTTCTGGCCACCACAAGATTTTCTTCTACATATTACTATGCAATTTCATGCAGTACGTATTAAAATTATTATACATCAAAATTACTTTCCATGTTAAATGTAGGCGATTTTCATCACAGAGAAAGTATAACACTAAATCTGCAAATAAAATCAATTTTATATTACATCTTAGATATTCCAGAAAATGCTTCCACTCTCCCCTTTCCCTATTAAAAAAAAAATTAAAAGTTTCTTTAAATTATCACAGATCTATAATCCAACCATTCGTTTTAAATGTATTGATGAATTCTTTTGAAAAATACCCAAGTTGCAAATTTTCACTCCCTAAAGTACTTCTTCCTACCGGGGTGGGGGTGGGGGCACTGCCCTTACATATGCAAACAATATTTTCTAGATGACTATTATTGTTATAAATACACTAAGCGACAAAAAAAAAAAAAAAAAAAAAAAAAAAAAAAAGCCGCACTTGGATGTTTTCCTTTTCGCCTTCTACAACCGCCAATTTTATCGTTTAAAAAGCAAATTTTCGAACAGATTTTACTATGTTGTCCTCCACATACACTTTAGCTTTGAGTCTAGTGTTGAAAACAAAATGCAATTGTCAGGAAAATTGTAATTTTAGAATTTATTTCAAAAATGGTAAGAATAAGGCAGTTAACGATGCCACAAAAAGTATTAATTTTTAAATGAAAATCAAAAAATATTTTAATACGTGTGAGGGCAAAATAATTAAATGCTAACGAAATATTGGTAAAATGAATTTTAGCAAAATATAAATTTTTTTGGCCGTTTAAACTGGGAATTTCGCTTTAGGCGGTCATGTTGCTCATCCACGCAAGATAACCGCAAGTTAAAACGCGAATGTTTAAAAAATCGATTTGTATCATGTTCAGAACTTAAAAAGTATTTTAAAAAAGTGTATAGTAAATTACTTTTTTCAAAAACAATGCGGGAACAATTAAACAAAGCGGGTTAAAGAACGGAAGATCTGCGAAAAAAGCCATTATTAAGGAAAAGAATTAGAAAAAACAATACTTTAGTTGACCAAAATTTAAAAACATTATCAGTTAATTATTAGGCCGAACTGGTTTTCTCTGATGAATCAAGTTTTCTTTATTTCGTGCAGTTGAAAAAAGCTAGAATGAAGAGGAAAATGTGACCGACTTAATGAAAATCGCACTTTTAAAACAGTGACACATTCTCCGTACATTATGGTACGGAGGTGCATAACTTTTCAAACACTCGGGGAAATTTGTATGCTCAAGGGATCAATTAACTCGAAATAAAACACAATCTGCAAAAAAGTGGTGCCTGACCGACTATTTTGGAGGTACCTTAGACATTTCTGTAAACAGCATTTGAAGATAATAAGGCACCTTACTACACGGCGTCTGTGGTAAGTTTATTCACTTCAAATTGTCAAAATTTCTTATACATTCCCATGAGAACATATAATTCTGTAAGTAATCATACTTTTTTTCACTTTAAGTTAAATACCACAAAGGATATAGTAGAATTTCTTCTTTACCAGGCATATAAATGGTCAAAATCGCGATCCGCTCGAAAATGTTTCGTCTATAAAAAGGCGGGGGAGAGGGGAGAGGATTCGAAATTTGCAGTCTATAACTCTGCCAGAACTAGAAAAATTTATTTGTGATATTTGGCACAGTGAAATTTCTGAGATTTATATTAAAACACTGTATAAAACTATGCCATTGCGCATTAATGCAGTAATTCCATATAAGGGTGGAATTAACCCAATTCAGAATACATATTTTTAACAAAAAATTGCTTAGATCTAACAAATAAATAGTTTTATTTCATATATTAAAATATAACTTGTTTATTTCATATAATAAATCATAATTAAATGCAAAGTGTATAGTTATTGCATTATGTTCAAAAAGAAAGTTTTATGCAGATTTTTAAAAAGTACTTCGTAAAGTGCAATAAAGCGAATTATTAAATCGAAAATATACATAGGTATCATTTCATACCTTTGGTATTATGCAAACAAGACAGTTTTATTTGTTTCAAACATTAATTTTAAAGTTGTTACAAATAAAAAAGGTATAAGTCATTTTTTCTGCAGTGCGGCTTTTTTTTTTGTCGCTTAGTGTATATTTTTTTTTCAACAATTTCATTTTGAAAAGTTAAAAGTAATTTTCATTATGTATGTTTATATAAAATGTTGTCCTATAATACCAAATTAAAAATTATTCAAAAATGGGATGACTGCGCCACCTGTTGAGCGATTAATTTCCAAGTGTAATCAGCACCAGTTTAGGTCAAAGTCCAACTAAATACTGAGTTTGGTTCGATTTCATTCACCAGTTTGTGAGATACAGCGTACACAAAATTTTTGATACACACAGACATTTTCTAAAAATGGTGAAACTGTGTTCAGGACAAATCAAAGTGCCTAAATTCATCGAAAACTGGAACTATAAAATTTTCGCGAGTCTAATATTTTCTTCTTATGTACATAGAAGAAAGTAAAAATGACTCATCATGTAACATATGTTGGAAGCTTGGCACCTCGCAAATTTTAAAATATCAATAGAAAGTAGTCCGGGGGGGGGGGGAGGAAGAAAGAAAATGAAAAATCACATTTTAGGTAATTTTCTACAAAAAATCTCTACAAAATTTATGATTTTCGAGCAAATTCAGGGATTTTAGAATAGTGAACTCATATATATATATATATCAACTTTATATATGAGTTTAAATATGACTTTTATCAAACGATTTCATTATACTCAACTTTTTATTAATAATTATTTCATTTTTGTCAAAGTTCGTTTTTAAAATTTTTGATAAAAAAGCGTTTTTTACTATAATACTAATAATAAATGTGATATATAATCGAAGACGATATAAAAGTTGTAAAGTTTCCTACTCGCTATTTTTTTTTCCCTAACGTGATTTGGAAATTGTCAACTGGCAAATTTTATTTTGGAAATTACAGTACCACAGACAAAAAAAAAAAAAAAAAAAAAAAAAAAAGCTTTAAACTTATAACATTCTTCTATTTTGGTCGTTAAATAAAAACTGGCACCTCGATAATTTTAAATATCAATAAAAAGTGTTCTGGAAAAAAAAAAAAAAAAAACCTTTTAAGTAATTAAAAAAAAATTCTACAAAATTTATAATTTTTAAGCGAATTCAGAGATTTTAGGAATGTAAATTCATCTATATACACTAAGGGACCAAAAAAAAAAGCTGCACTTGGTATGGAGGTGAAATCCAACTGTTAATTATATTTGGTTTCTTTTGCCATGATTCAAGTACGTTACGTCGTGTAAGCAATGAAGAAATGTAAAAGTCTTGAAAAGATGTAGTATTTTATTTACTTCAAAAGTCACATCATTAAAATAGCAGGTTCAAATTCAAGCATCCAATTCTTTGTTTTTAAGAATAAATCAATGTTAATTTTTGAATTATAAACGACGGTTATGAAATGTATTGACCCTGAAATGCGTTGTTATTATGCCAAGTGTCAGATTGACTAAAGAAATGACCGTTATGAACTGAAATCATTAATATTACGTAATTTTAAATAAATTACATCCGGTGTTGAAATATATTAATTCTGACAATGAGTTTTCTTGTTTAGGAATATTTGAGAACACTTTTTTTTTTTTTTTTTTTTTTTTTTTTTTTTATAATTATGTTTAATGTCAGAGTTTCGTTAGATATTATTTTTTTTATTTTCTTTTTATCCTATAAAATAAAGTACTTTTCTATTTAAAAGAATACACATTCTATTTACGATCTAGATATAAAACCATATAAATTTAGATCACTGAATGATGTCTGTTATCATTTTATGTTAATATATAGCGTAGGTCGTATGTATAATTAAAATTGTGTAATTTTTAATGACATTTAAAAACAATTCTTTTTTCAAATGCCTGAGAACAAATTATGTGAATATAATATCTCACTTGAAATTTAATTATTTTTTACTTTCCGAACACTATAGTGAGGAAAGTATTGTAATCATGTCAAAAATCCGAATTTGAGATTTTGATGTTTCTATACGTTTCAAGGTCCAATGAGTCTGTTTTCACTATTTTTGCGATGATATATGTATGTGTGTGTGTATGTATGTGTGTATGTATGTGTGTATGTATGTGAGTGAACACGCTAGCGTCTAAACGCTTTGTTCGAATAAGCTGAAAGTTGGTACGTATATTGTAAGTCACCATAGTACGAACCCTATAGAGTTTGGTGAATCTAGCACTTATAGTTTTTTTACAGGGACACAAAGAAAAATTCTTTATCATTACGGCCTATGGGACCAAAATCTTAAAAGTGCGATAGCATCTAAACGCCTTATTCAATTGAGCAAAAAATTTATACACATATTATAGGTCACAAATACTCAACCTGTATAGATTTTGGAGAATCTAGGACTTATAGTTTTCTTACAGGGACACAAAGAAAAATTCTTTATCATTACGGCCTATGGGACCAAAATCTTAAAAGTGCGATAGCATCTAAACGCCTTATTCAATTGAGCAAAAAATTTATACACATATTATCGGTCACAGGTACTCAACCTGTATAGATTTTGGAGAATCTAGGACTTACAGTTTCTTTCCAGAGACATAAAGAAAAAATCTTTATCATTATAGCCTATGGGACCAAATTTTTAAAAGTGCGATAGCATCTAAACGCCTTATTCAATTGAGCTGAAAATTTATATAAATATTATAAATCACTGTTGCACTAACTATAAGCATTTTGGTGAATCTAGCATTTATAGGTTTTTACAGGGACACAACGAAAAATTCTTTATCATTATGATCTATGGGCTCAAATATCAGTAGCGTTAAATAAAACATCGTGTAATATATGGAGAAAAATACTCAAACACTCTATTATGGTTTTTTCCCTTTTGTTTGTTTAACAACTCCTCTTTCTTTACTTTATCTACAAAACTGTTAATTACTCAATGTTCGGAAAGTCGAGTGGAGTCACTCCAGATTTTTTTTATTGCAATAATGCATTAATTTATCATTAGATTTTATTTTATTTAAAAATTCAATTAAAATTTAACCAAATATATGTGAACACCTTCACACTTGGATATTTTGCGTTTTCCTTTCTATAACCGCAAATTTTATCGTTTAAAAAGCAAATTTTCGAACAGATTTTATTAAGTCATCCTCCACGTACACTTCAGCATTGTGCCCAGTGTTTAAAACAAAATGCAATTGTCAGGAAAACTGTAATTTAAGAAAGTATTTGAAAAATGATAAGAATAAGGCAGTTAACGATGCCACAAAAAGTATTAATTTTAGAATGAAAATAAAACTAGTATGTTGTGGCCACCACGAGACTTTCTTCTATCTTTTCCTATACAAATTCACTCAGTAACAACAATAATAATAATAATAATAATAATAATAAAAATAAAGTATAGAATTAAGGGGAGAGGGAAAAAAAAAAAGTGGGACTTTATCAAATTTTCACATTTTACCCAAAATTTTGTCAAAGTCCCACTTTTTTTTTTTTTCCTCTCCCCTTAATTCTATCAAACTCCCACGGTTTCCGTGTTCTGACAAACTTAAACAAATTTTTGCATTTTTCCCCCAATTTTGTCGAAGTCCCACGGTTTCCGTGTTTTGACAAACTTAGAATAATTTTCACATTTTACCCAAAATTTTGTCAAAGTTTGTCAAAACACGGAAACCGTGGGACTTTGACAAAATTAGGGGAAAAATGCAAAAATATGTTTAAGTTTGTCAGAACACGGAAACCGTGGGAGTTTGATAAAATTAAGGGGAGAGGAAAAAAAAAAGATTTTTTTCTAAGTTTTTTTTCGTAAAAAGTAAAAAAAATCGATAACTTTGTTTTAAATTATCACAGATTTATAGTTCAACCATTCGTTTTAAAGGTACTGACGAGACCTTTCGAAAGATACCCATCTTGAAAATTTTTGCCCTATATCACCCTGTTAAAAATTTAGAAAAAGCGGGATGGCAACGCAACCTGTAAGACGATTTTGACCAAAAGTTGATAGGCACTAATTTATGTCAAGGTGCAACTACATACCAATTTGTATGAAATTCTGTGCAGTAGTTCCAGAGATACAGTTGCCACAAAATTTTGTCACACACACACACACACACAGACAGACAGACAGACAGACAGACATTTTCTAAAAATGTTAAAATCGTGTTCTACAGCTCTCAAAACGTGTAAATCCATCAAAAACCCGAAATCGAAAATTTTTACGAATCCAATACTTTCTTCTATTGAAGATAGAAGAAAGTAAAAATATGAGCGATGGGAAAATAATTAAATGTTAACGTAGTATTGTTGAGATGTTTTTTAGCAAGATATAATTTTGTTTTTGGCTGTTTAAACTGCAAATTTGGCTTTAGGCGGCCACGTTTCTCATCTAAACAAGATAACCGCAAGTTAAAAAGCAAATGTTTAAAAAATCGATATGTATCATGTTCAAAACTTAGAAAAGATTAAAAGAAATGTGTATAGTAAGATACATTCTTTAAAAATAGTGCGGAAACAATTAAACAAAGCAGGTTAAAAAACAGAAGATCTGCAAAAAAGCCATTATTAAGGACCAAAAAAAAAAAAAAAAAAAAAAAAACAATTCAGTTGACCAAAAGTAAAAAAAAAAAAAAAAAAATAGCAGTTATTTATTGGGCTGAACTACGTTTCTCTGATAAGTTAAGTTTAATTTATTTCGAGCTGATAAAAAAAGCTAGTAGAACAACAAAAATGTGGCCAATTTAATGAAAATTGCACTATTAAAATAGTGATACATTCTCCGTACATTATGGTACGAAAGAAGAAAAAAATTTCAAGGAGTTAAGCAAATTTACATGCTCAAAGGATCAATTAACTCGAAATGAAACACAGCCATTATAAAAGTGACGCCTAACCGACTATTTTGGAGGTATTTCAGACTTTTCCACAAACAGCATTTCCAGATGATAATGCACCTTGCTATACGGTGTCCGTGGTGCGTTTATTTGATTCAAATTGTTAAAATTACTCACCCATTGCCATGAGCACCTATAATACTGTAAGTAATCACATCTTTTTTCACTCTAAGTTAAATTCCACAAAGCATATCGTAGAATTTCTTTTTTATTAGACTTCGAAATAGTTCTAATCTCGATCCGCTCGAAATGTTTCGTCTATAAAAAGGCACGGGGAAAGGGAAGAGGATTCGAAATTTGCAGCCTACAACTCTTCAAAAACTAGAAAAATTATTTACGATATTTGGCACAGTGAAATTTTTGAGATTTATATCAAAAAACTGTTTAATACTATGCCATTGTGCATTGAAGCAGTAATTCTATATAAAGGTGGAATTAACCCAATGCAGAATACATATTTTTATTAAAAAATTGCTTAGATCTAACAAATAAATAGTTTTATTTCATATATTAAAATATAACTTGTTTATTTCATAAAATAAATCATAATAGAATACAAAGTGTATGTTTATTGCATTATGTTTAAAAAGAAAGTTTTATGTAGATTTTTATAAAGTACTTCGTAGAGTGAATAAAGCGAATTACTAAATCGAATATGTACACAGGTATGATTTCATCTCTTTACTATTATGTAAACATGACAGTTTTATTTGTTTCAACCATTAGTTTTGAAGTTATTACAAATGGAAAAAGTATAAGTCATTTTTTCTGCAGTGCGGCTTTTTTTTTCGTCCCTTAGTGCATATATCAACTCCATTTATAGTAAATTTTTAAATTTTGTCAGTATTCATTTTAAAATTCACGATAAAAAAAGAAAAAAGTTTTTATACTATAGTGAAAAAAAAAAAAAAAAAAAAAAAACAAACAAACAAGCAAGCAAACAAAAAACGTGATGTATAATCTAAGATGATTTAAAAGTTGTAAGATTTCCAGCTCGCAGATTTTTTTTTTTCTAACATGATTTGAAAATTCGAATATTGCCAGCTCGCAAATTTTATTTTGGAAACTACAGTACTACAGACAAACAAAAAACAAAAAAAAAAACTTCAAATTTATACTATCCTTCTATATTAATCGAAGGTTAAAAATTACATATTTAAAGTTATATTATTCACTTCAGGGGTTGATATTACACGAGGTCATTGTTGTGCAATTAGATGTATTTTATCGAATCTATACACAGTGCAATCGCAACAACTATTCACTACAACTAATCTCTTTGTAGTTATCAATATATATCAACAGCGCAATTCACATAAACCATACTCCACCTATAAGATATAGGTTCTGTCTCAATGCTGGTAGACAGAAGATGTCGGATTCGAGATAAGATCGTGCTTGTCTGACTTACTATTCGGATTTTTCCATGGTTTTCTTCGAAACTCGTGTGAATATGGGCTAGGACTCTGTACAATGATCCCAGTGAAGGGCATACCACCCAAGCTTAGGCCCCCAAGCATAGACAATCGGCCTTATTCCATATACCACAACATGAAAATTTTCTGTGCAGTATTTATTTCTACAACGCATACTGCATGAAGATTATTTGATGAGCTATTCAAAAATAATTTAAATGAGTTCATAATTCCAAATGAAATTAGATGTTTATGAGATTAAAAGTATACGGTTTAGAGGACCCTATTTTACTTACTTTTGGGGTCCTTTCAAAATTTTTGAAAGGAAGCATTTGTTTGTCATGCCTATTCAGTAAGCATGGTTTCTTTATGTATAGTTAATTAAAAAATAAAATAATTGGTATTTCTTGACAGATTTCACCACCGAATGAAAATGGAATTGTATGGGAACCAGACTGGAAGCCCGAAGTACGTCGCCCCTGGTTCGAGAGATATCAGCCTGTGAGCTACAAACTTGTCACTAGGAGTGGAAATGAACAAGAATTCAGAAATATGGTTAAAAGGTGCAATGACGTTGGAGTCGGGTAAAAAAAGTTTTGGTTAACTTCTGAATAATGATGCAAATATAATAAAATAAGTTTATTCTCAAGAATGTACGATTGGTTGCTATAATCTACCATAAATGGACTAAATAATATCTTTGAAAAGGATAAAAAATTAGAAGAAACTAGTATATTGTGACCATCACAAAACTTTCTTCTGTATCATTCTACGTATATATAACAGAGCGACCTACCTTTTATAACATGAACAGATTTTCAATTCTAGCTTTTCACAATAAAGATGCAGTTTTATGCAATGTTAATCAACAGATGTTGAGCTTTAACCCTATGGAAAATCGCAGAAATTGAGTAATAGAAACGTCACTTGTTGATCAATATAACCAAAATTTAGTCAACATCCTTTTCCACAGTGTAAAACTCACATATGTTTGGCGCATTTATATGCTGTAGAAGTCGAGATATAATGCTTCTGTACGCGGGAAAATTGCGACATAGCAACGTCACATGTTGAACGATATCCTCCTAAATTTATTCAGCATACATTTTTGTAGTGACCATATCACATATCATGTTTGATGTATTTATTGGCTATAAGAGATGAGATATAACCTTCCCTCATAAGGGGAAAATTGTAAAAATAAAAATAGTGGAACTTATTGGCTGATATGTATGCAAACTGAATGAGCATCGTTCTTCAAAATGACCATCTCACATATCAACTTTGGTGCAATTACATGCAATAGAAGATGAGATTAGCTTTTCCGTATATCAAAGAAATCGAAGCATAGCGGTACCATCTGTTGGGTGGTTTGTATCAAAAGTTCATAGGAACTAATTTGTGTCAAATTGCAAACCATTAAAAATTTTTGTATAATTCTGCGCTTTAGTAATTGAACTACAGCTGACACAAATTTTTTGTCACACACACACAAGCACACATTTAAAAAATATAGCTAGGACCTCTGAAAATGAGTAAAGCCATGGAAAACTGAAAGTTTTTCGAATTCAGTACTTCCTTTTATTGAATATAGAAGAAAGGAAAAAAAAAAAACAACATACGAGGGTTGTCCGTAAAATAAGGTTCCCAACGAATTTTCACAATAAAAAACATGGTTATTGGCATTGAATAATACACATTTGGAAAGCTTAGACTTTCCTTTCTTTTTCGACATAATAGCCGTTGAGATCAATGCATTTTTGCATGCGGTGTACCATCTTCTTTATGCATGAATCGTAGAACTCTGCCGCCGCGGTCCTAACGGTCTGTCAAAATTTTGTGAATGCAGGACTTGCTGACATCAGGGATCATCTCGCTGAGGTCTCGAACAGTCACCCTTCGATCTTTCAGCATTGCTTCTTCCACTTTCGCAATCGTTTCGTCCGAAACCAATGGCCGGCCAAAACGTTTTTCGTCAAGGACGTCCATCTTTGAATTCTCTGCACCACTTGCGCACATATTGCACGCTCATACACTTTTCCCCGTACGCTTTACACAGTTGGGAATGAATGTCCACCGGCGCAGCGTTTTTTTGCACACAAAAAACGAATCACAGAGCGTAATTTGCAGCAGGCGTGAGAAGCGAGTGGGAGCTCCATCTCTCACGGCCACCAAGACAAGAATGAACATCGCAGACAGCTCGCCGGGACGGGGACTGGGAGAAAGGGAGCCAAGCTACACGCCAGTGTCACCAAAACCCACGTAACAGCGTTCCGAGCGTCCGCAGCTCCTTGGGAACCTTATGTATATTTGAGATATAAATTGCATAAACTAATTGTGAAATACACTTTAGGTAAAAAAAAAAAAAAAAAAAACGACGTACCAAGAAGGTGTAATGCAAATTGAACACAAATTGACATGCATACAGGTTTCGATGGAAAATGCAAATTTTTAAAGTTTGGCGGCCAATGAATGAACATGTGACGCTACAGCGCATTTTAATTGCGCATCTGGCAGGATATTAAAGAGGAGAAATTTTGATTCCAGGTTATAAATTCTTTGAGAATTTTATTCCGTCTACTCAGAAAGACAGTAACTATACCTGGCATACAGGGGTGCAAACAATATGCACAGATGACAGCATTTGAGAGAGGAATGTAGTTGGGCTCAAAGAAACCGGTTCGTCTAATCAGCGAATTCTTTGACATTTGAATAGGAGCGATGCCGCTAGTAGATGATGTTGGCAGGAATGGGTGAACCATGGCCGAACACAGTGTTAAGAAGGAAGCGGTCGGCCTAAAGACAGAACAGAATGTAAGAACCGATCAATCGTCAGAGCGGTACTCAAAGCTCCAAATTCGTCGTTATTATCGATCCTACGTGCAACTGGTATTTCAGTGACTTCAAATACCATTAACAGGCGGATCAGAGAAATGGGGTTGAGCTCACGGAGACCTTGTGACGACTGCTATTAAACTTTGTACACTGGCAAGCCCGTTTGTAGTGATATCGGGCACACTCGACCTGGAATGTTCCTGAATGGAGTAGAATTGTCTTCAGTGGTGAGTCCCACTCCAATTTGAGCCCCGATGATCAGCGAAGATGTGTCCTGAAGACTCCCCAGAAAAGGGGGATCCCAATCTGACTTTCGGCAGCCATACGGCTCGACAACCAGAAGTGATGATCTGGGGTGCCATTTCATTTCATAGCAGGACCCCTTTGGTTGTCATCCGTAGCATCTTTAAGCAGAGTGGTACGTCGAAGAAATTCTACGTCCCGTTTTGTTGTCCTTCATATCACGAAATTTTGAGCGTTATTTCAACTTAATGACCGCCCACGTACGAAGATAGTTTCTACTGCTTGTTTTCTTCCTTGCCCAACATTATTTTGGCCAGCAAAGTCGCTGGATCTGTCTACCACTGAGGACATTTGGAACATCAGGAAAAGGGTCCTACAACCAGCTCGGGATTTAGCCAATCTAACACACCAATTGGACAGAATTTGGCACGATATATCGCAGGAGGACATCTGCCAACTCTATCAATTAATGCCAAGCTGAATAACTGCTTACATATGGGCCAGAAGAGGGCCAACGCGTTATTGACTTGTTCACTTTGTGAGGCTCTTTCTCTTGATTAAATCCTCCTAAATTTCTGAAACTGTAATCATTTGTTTTTTTCCACATGTACATCACATCTACCAATTTTCGTTCCATTCGGATAACTCCTTCTTGGTGAGTCTTTTTTTTTTCCCTTAGAGTGTAATATGTATATCCTTCTCTTATATTAAACGAGTAAATCACGTGACTTTTTTATATATTTGTCTTGGGGATCCCGGAAACGGCTCTAATTATTTTGATGAAAGTTTAGGGTTAGAGGTTTTTTTGGGTCGAAAAAAGATTGGGCTTGTCCTCATTTTCAGGAAAATTAGCGTTCGCTGTTAACCCTATATCGGTCAGTTGCACCATATGGCATAAATTGGGCTTACTCGGAAATGGATAAAACGATTTAAAAGTTTGGGGTTAAGTGTTTTTTAGGGAGCTAAATTGATTGGATGTATCCTTATCTTCAATAAATATTGCGTTCGATGTGAACCCTTTATCGACCAGTTACAACATATGTCAGAAACTGGGTTTACTTGGAAATAGATATAACAAGTTTTAAAGTTTGGGGTTAAGTGGTTTTTTTTTTATTTAATCGATTGTGCTTATGCTCATCTTCAGAAAAAAATTGCGTTCTTTGTGAACTCTTTATCGGCTAGTTGCAACATATGACAGAAATTAGTGTACTCGGAAATGGATATAACGATTTAGATGAAAGTTTGAGGTTAAGTGCTTTCTCAAGAGGTAAAGCGATCGGACATATCCTCATCTTCCGGAAAATTTGTGTTTGCTGTTAACCCTTTATTGACTATTTGCACCATGTGACAGAAAATGGGTTTTCTCGGAAATTGATATAATGATTTTGATGAAAGTTTGGAATTAAATGTTTTTTGAGGTGCAGAATCTTTTAGACTTTATTTCATCATCAGGAAAATTCCTACTCGCTGCTAACCCTTTATCACCCAGTTGCAAATTACGCCAGAAATTGAATTTACTCGGAAATGGATGTAATGATTTCGAAGAAAGTTTTGGATTAAGTTTTTTGGGGGTACAAAATTAATCAGACATATCCTCATTTTTCGTACAATTCACGTTTCAGTAAACCTTTTAACTGCCGTCGGCAAAATATAGCAGAAATAGAGTTTTCTTGAAAAAGGATATGACGATTTTGATGAATGTTTAGAGTTAAGTGTTTTTTGGAGTAAAAAATCGATTAGACATAGCCTCATCTTCATAAAAATTGGGATTTGCTCCCTTTATCTGTTGGTTAAAAAATGTGGCAGAAATTGAGTTTACTCAGAAAAAGATATAACGATTTTGATGAACATTGGTTGTTAAGAAATGTTTGAGATGAAAAATTAATTAGACTTATCCTCATTTTCAGGAAATCTTGTGTTCGCTATTAATCCTTTATCCACCGGTTGCAAAATATAGCCGAAATTGTGTTTACTCGGAAGTACATATAACGATTCTTAATGAAAGTCTGAAGTTAAGGGTGTTTTGATATTTTGAAGTTAAGAATCGATTACTTTCATTCTCATATTAGAAAAAATCGCTTTTTCTGTTAACCCTTTATGTTCCTGTTGCAAAATATTGCAGAAATTGGGTTTACTCGAAAATGGATTTTTTTCAGGATAGGTAGGGATTAAGGGTTATATTAGGTGACAAATTGATTGGACTTGTCCTCACTTTCAGAAAAATTTGCATTCACTGCGAACCCATCAGCCGCCGGTTGAAAAATATGACAGAATTTGGGTTTACTGAGAAATGGATATGACGATTTTAATAAAAACTTACGGTTAAAAATATTTTAAGAAGACAAACCCACTTCACTTATCCTCAACTTTAGGAAAATTAGCGTTTATTCTTAACCTTCACTCCAACTGTTGAAAATGTGGCAGAAATCGGGTTTATTTCAGGTTTTTTCCAGAATGGTTCAAATGATTTTGATAAAAAACTTAGAAATAAGGCTGATTTGAGACGACAAATCCTTCTGATTTATTTTTATCGTCTGAAAAATTAACTTTCGCTGTTAACTTTTATTCCTCCCATTGAAAAATATGACTCAAACTTGATTGTCTGGGAAATGTCTCTAACGATTTTGATACAAACTTAGGTTTAAGTGTTTTTTGAGGTGACAAATTCATCTAATTTAACCTCATCTTCACGAAAATTGGCGTTCACCGTTAAATCTTTTCCATCCATTGTAAAATATGGTAGAAATTTGGTTTTCTCCGAAATCTAACAATTTTAATATAAAAACATAAAATTATGTTTTTTTTTTCTTTATGAGAAACCTATCTGACATATCGTCGTCTCGAGGAAAGTTAGTGTCCCTGCTGTGTTACCCTTCACTTCACCGCGGCAAAATATGACTGGAATTTAGTTTTCTTGGAGACTGCTCGAACGATTTTGATAAATATTTAAGGTTTGGTGGATTTTTTAAAGACAATTCAAACTGAATTTTCTTCTTTTTCAAGAAGGTTAACGTTCACAATTGTCCTTAACTCCGCCCGTTGCAAAACTACTGCAGAAAGTTTCTATTAAATGGCTCTAACGGCTTTGATAAAAACTTAGCATTAAGGATTTTTGAGATGAGAAACCCATCCTGATCTATCCTCATCTTCATGAAAATTAGAGTTCACTGTTAATTTTCATTTCTCATGTGGTAAAATATAGAAGAGACATGGTTTTCTTAGAAACTATTTGAATGATTTTGATAAAAATTTAGATTTAGGGAATTTCTGAATTTACAACTGATTTATAAACACAAAAGTCTGACATTATTTTTAGAACATTTGCGTTTACCAGTAACCAGCGCTTCCCCCAGGGAAAATGGCAGAGACTTCTTCTTCCCCCTATTTTTTTTAAGTCCTCAAATGATTTTGATAAATATTTAGAGATGGTGTATTTTTTGAGATTACATTTCCATCTGAAATAACCATCATCTTCATTATAATTAGCGTTCACTGTTAACATGCACACCACCCGTGAAAAATGCGGCATAAACTTTGTTTTCCTGTAAATCGCTGAAACACTTAAAAATGTTTAGAGGTTATTTTTTAGTGAAAAACGGTCTCACTTATCTTATTCTTCAGAAAAATTAGCCGCCACTGCCCTAGAACAATACATAGCAGAAATATTGTCTTCTAGAAAATTGTTTGAAGGATTTTGATAAGGTATTATAAACAGAGATTTGATTAATTTGATATGAATTTTCATTTTCTCCAGGAAAATTAGCTTTCAGTGGTAACGTGTGCTCCGCCTTGTGAAAAAAAATTATAAATATAATTCCCTGATAACAAATCACGTTATCTAAACTACGAAGGATTTTTACAATGAGATCGAGTGAACTCGGTCATCCAGGTATACTAAAACTAAATAGCGCCTATGCATCACTACTATAATTGATTACTTCACATCTTGCACTTCGCTAATACGAGTAGTATGTATAAGTATGTATTAGTCCAGGCTATGGGGAGTTTTACCTGGATAAAATCATGATATTTCTGGAAATTAGCTTATTTTATGCTTTTAGGATCACTGAATCCAAATTTCAATTTCCCATCGAAATTTCACTGAGTGTTCCAAATTTTTAAAAATGACCCCCAGATATACGTTTGTCTGGAAAACGTGCCATCACGACAACTTTCGAAATACTAAATTGATTCAAGCCAAAGTTGAATTGTGAACTTATTATACAAATATCTTGGATGATTTCGCACAAATATCTTGGATGATTTCGCTGGGCAAGTTGCCCCGCCATTTTATTTCCAAGTGGCAGCCATTTGAAAATTTTTCATTATGATAATTGTTTTTTCAATTCGAGTGAAATTTGCGCAATGGACTTATCATTTAAATATCTTAGATAAGTTTGCTGGGCATCTCACTCAGCCCTTTTGTTTCCGACTGGCGGCAACTTGAAATCACGGTGCAACTTGAAAATTTCTTATCACGATGACTTTTGAAATACTGAATTAAATCTAAACCAAGTTGGATAGTGAACTTATACAAATATCTTGGATAATTTCGCTGGGAAATTTGCTCCGCCATTTTGTTTCCAAATTGCAGCCACTTAAAATCTGGCTGTCACTTGAAAATTTTTTCTCTTGATAACTTTTGAAATGCTGAATTAATTCGAATCAAAGTTAGACAGTGAACTTACCAAGCAAATATCTTGGATGATTTCGTTTTGCAAGTTGCTCTGCTATTTTATTTCGAAGTTGCGGCCACTTAAAATCAGACTGCCACTTGAAAATTTATCGTAACAATAACTTTCGAAATACTGAACTAATTCGAATCAAAGTTACACAGTGAACTTATGCCTCAAATATTTTGAATAAATTTGCTTGGCAACTTGCTCCGTTATATTGTTTCCAAATGGTGGCCGCTTGAAAATTTATCATGATAACTTTTGAAATACCTAATCAATTCTAACTAAAGTTGGGCAATGGACTTATCATTCAAATATTTTAAATGATTTCGGTGGGCAAGTTGCTCCTCAAATTTGTTTCCAAGTTACGGCTACTTGAACGCGGCCGAACATTTCTTTCGAGAATTTTTTTCCAAAACACAGCTGTAATGTGATTATCAGAGCCTCGAAATAGGCCGCTGTCACTTCGAAAGAGTTTCCAGAATTTGAACCGCATCAGCCCGTAATAATGCTGCTAAATGAAACTGTCTTGGCAGTTGAACTATATATCCATTAGCTTCAGCTCCGATGGAGCTAAAAATCCATAGACAAAGCATGGGAGAAAAAAGAAAAAAAAAAAAAAAAAACTCTCAATGTTAAATGTGTAAAGAAAAAAAAAAAAAAAAAAAAAAACGGTAACACCGGAAGGAATAAAAGTACAAAA
The DNA here is from genome assembly GCA_963930645.1 of Salticus scenicus. NCBI lineage: Eukaryota > Metazoa > Arthropoda > Arachnida > Araneae > Salticidae > Salticus > Salticus scenicus. The sequence goes on along the minus strand of OZ005648.1, from coordinate 351,947,398 downwards.
TTAACTAGAAAAAGTCATCGAAGAGCGGGAAAGATTGGGGACCTAAAGCTATCATCGAGGGTTTAATACGTCTCGCTTATTATGCTTATTATGCCAGGAGCTTTATAGATTATCGATTCTGTACTCTTCTTCATCTTTTCTTTGAGCTTCATGAGGAATTGCCTACTAATTCCCTGGTTGCACTCTTCTTCCATTTTTCTTTCAAATTCTTCCTCTAGTTTCTTAAATTTACTTTTTATTTCAGAAAATCTTCCTTTCAGCTCGTTATCGAAATTTTCTTTTTCTCTCTCTCTTCAAAGTTCTCTTCTTTCCTCATAAAACTATCTTCTATCTTCATATCTATGGCTTTCATTTCTTTCGTCCATTCTGTTTTCCATAACTGGTAATTTATATTTTGTTACTTCTTTCACGAATACTAACTCACCCTTCAATGGTGAAAGTCCTTTCTTAATTTCGTCTTAATTAAATTCAATCTTTTCCTCAATGAATTTAATTTCGTCACTTAAACTGGCTTTCATCTCTTTAACCCTGATTCCATCTTTTCTTGTCTTTCTTTCAAATCATCCATCTGGGCAGCAAAACCTTCCAGGAATTTCTTCATTTGTTATTCCATACCTCTAGTTATAACCATTCAGCAGACAATCTCATTTCTGATACCAGATTTGTTACGTATTCAGAGTTTGTGTATTGTCCGTGATTGAATGACTGATGTGCAGATTCGCAAAATTTATTTGCAGAATATTCCAGAAGGTTAATAGTCTGTTAATTAACAGCTTCTGATACACCAGAAAACACAGCTTATATGTTAGTTGCCAACATAAGCCTCACAACATTAATTTTATCATAAGCATAACACACAGTATAAGCTGTATTCAATAACAGAGTCTCGGTCAGACGAGAGCTCCTAGCTCTACAAGCACTTGGCTTCGACTGAACTTTGAACGGCCGAAATGCGATCCTATTTATAGCCTCGTATATTATTTCCAGAAGTTTCTGGTTATTTCGTGAAATATTAGATTTAGAGCTTTGATAATCGATATATCGATAATAAGGATTTTCTTGGCAAAGTCCCCAAGGGGCGATAATCTCGCTAATCTCGTGCCAAATTCATAACCAAGCCCATTTACGCCTTGGTGAAGCTTTTAAATAGCTTTCTAAAGGGAAAAGAGCAATTTTAATATTGAATCAAGGCAAAAACGCGGAAAATAAACATTTTATTAACTAAACCTCTTTAATTAAAATTACATAAAAAAAAAGAAAAACCTATCATGTCATGAAGCAACAATATAATGTATACAAAAAATTTAACTCTGCTTAGTTTAGGAAAGAGAAAATCTGTAATCTCTGTAACTCTCTAAATTCATTGTTATATCAATGCCATTTTCATTTTCAAAGGGCAGATGATTCCTCCGATCACAAATCACTCAAAACTATTTTTCTGCATGTACACCATGTAGTGCTTGCGTATGAACAAATCATGGATTTTCTTCGTCCCAAATGGGTCAGTTTTTCTTATTAAAATTACCAATTAAGTGAAATGAGTTTCATCATTAAAGATGATTTGATGAGAAACCTGATAATTTGCTCTGAGCAGGGGCGTAGCGTGAAAATTTGATTGGTGTGGGGGAGGAGACCCGAAATTTGGTGCCGTTTCGTATTCCTCATCTAAAAATGCCACCCGCATACTCTCAGGGGTGTTGCCATCTGGGGGACCGAGGGCACAGGTCCTCTCATCAGTTAATATGTGCCCCCCCCCCCTCCGTTCTGGGCATATTCATAAAATCTATCGTTAAAAAAAAGCTCTAATTTTTCTTTTTCTTTTCTTTATATATATATATATATATATATTTAGCAGCATTTTTTTTTTTTTTTTTTTTTTAAGAGAATCTATATATTAATACGCAGACCTGAAATTTCTCGTACGTTTTTTGTCTACGCTCAGTATAAAGAAGGGCTTACAAGTAGTATCGTTCGAAAGATATGGTTAATGTGCTTTGCGGAAATATATACATATGTACATTCTCGAATGAGGCTAAGCAAAAGTATGTTTATTCAGGCAACCAGAGAATTGGTTTGAGACAAAGTAGAACAATTGAAAAAGATTTTTTCCTCTTTATCAACAAGTTTAAATGATATTATAATTGAGGCAAAACATAAAACTTTCAAAATAAATTTTAAAAAAATGAAAGTAGTAACTGCTGCTAAGGAAAGCAACTTCATATTTTTAGAGGGGACAATACCTAATCTCGCCGACAACCGTGGCTCATGTTATTCTGTGGGAAAGTTTGATTTCATGATTACTCATTACCTAATGTATTTTTTAAATTCTGTTTTCACATTCAGAAAATTTACAATCGTTAAATTTTTTTCTAATTTTCTTTCTTTTCTTTTTTTTTTTCTAATTTTTTTCTTTCTTTTTTCTTTCTTTCTTAAAAAAAAAAAAAAAAATGTAATTCTAAGTAAAAAAATTCGAATTTACAACGAGTGCATTTTTATGCACTTATATTTTTAATATGCACGAAAATTTGATTTCCTCATTATGTCTATTTAAAGACAAGTTCTCTGAAAGACCAATTTTTTTGTGATCCAATGGAATTAAAAGAATAATAATTTTAGACATATAAATTAATTACCAGATAATTTTATTTAAATTCATTTTTCTTGCCGAAATCCTTTTGTTCGAGCTAAGGCCTTGAAAAATCGTAATTTTAAGTTTTTGCTGGTGAAAAATTGATTGCGCATACTTACGAGTCAGTTGCGGGCGTCTAAAATGGGAGAAGAGCGCCGCAGTCGCTACAGAGCGCGAATTTGTTTAGGTCAGAATTGTCAAGGGTCGTGCATGGTAAGCGAACATGCTATTCTGGGTACTGAACGGGGAAGGGTGCCGCTCAGAGTGAGTTTATCACTAACTTATTCTTAATGGGTCCCGAATACGATCAGAATTTTCAAGAATCTTTTGTACGGTAAGCGAACTGAATATTGTAAGTGTCTGAGACGGGAAATCATGCCATAGGCGCCCCCATATAGGAATATGTTATCATACGATTTTTTTAAGTGTCATGAATACAATGGGTTGTTCGCAAGGTAGAAAAACAGGCTATTATACACGCGTTTAAAAAGGTTATTTTAGGTGCCTAATTAGTCAAGAGTGCGCCGCAGTCGCCACTTAACGGGAGTTTGCTACATTCAGACATTTTATTGCGAACTTTTTTTGCTGGTGAACCAGTTGGTCGCCGAAGGCAGTTTGTGATACATAAAAATCTTAAGTGTTTTAGGTAACTAACGATAATTAACAAAATTATGATTCACTTTCAAATGAACTTTAAGGCGCAAAACAGCGTCCTTAGAAACCTCATTATGCCCATTATGCCGTATTTTTTAAAACATTGAGGGGGGGGGAGACTCTCCCTCCCCCCTCAAGCTACTCCCCTGGCTCTGAGTTAGTTACAAAGCTTCTGTATTTCTTAAATTATATGATTTTTTCCTTAGAACGTAAAACAGCTTTTGTTAATTCAACATCATAATGATCAAAAACCAGGAAGAAAAATTTGAATTAGCAAGGTATTAAAAAATATTATTTTAATGTTAAAGTTATTGTAGATACATAAAAGGCTGCTTTGGAGTGTTGACAAAGGCGTAAAGAATATGTTATTTAAATTGAGGGTTATTAATAAATCACTTGCAGAGTAACCCAGTATCATCATATTGTAATAGAAGTATGAATTATAATTAGTATTTTTTAAATTCAACTTTGGTGCTTGTTTTATAGTATAGACTTTGATAAGATGAACTATATAATAATTGTCGATTACATCCAAATTTTTGATATAATTCAAAGAACTGCTGAAGTAGAAATCGATTATTTCTATTTTTTAATTCACACGCCTCAAAGCTCTTATTTATTTTGTCTGTAATTTATCCAGGAGTTACAGTGGTCCTACAATTTTGAGTCTAATTTATTATTTTATAATTACTATATTAATACTATTATTATTATTATTATTGTGAAGATTTTAATGCTATAATAATATTTAAAAAATTTCTGTTTGAAAAAAGTGGTGACAGAATAATAAAACACACGCAAAAACATAAGACCGCTGAAAATCATATTAAATCATTCGTAAATAGATAAAATAAAAAGTTTGAGCGTCAAACTTCTTATGAAAACCTTTTAAATTATACCTATGTTGATTAATTATACTGCCGGTTCTTTTAGTTAATAATATATTTTTGAATTTTTTTTTTTTTTTTTTTTTTTTTTTTTTTTTATATATTATTTTTATTATTTTTTTAAACCATTACTTTGCAATGATTTCGTAATGAAATATTACCGTTTATACTTTCAGAATCTATGTTGATAGTGTTATTAATCATATGACCGGTCAGATAGGAGCTGGTCAAGGAACTGGCGGCAGCAGTTTTGATCCTGTTGTGCCTAGGTACGACGGTGTACCGTATGGTCCAGAACATTTCACCGGAGATGATGATTGTCCCTCTGGGTCAGGTGACATCGAAGATTACGGTAATAAAGAACAGGTATGCTTCTGTTTCAAAAATGTTATTTAAATATTTTAAATAGCTCTTGTTTTATCTAAAAATTTCAAATATTGCTATAAAATGCAATACAAATGAAAAAAATCCTTTAAATGCACCCTAATAAGGTACATTTAACCACTTCACCGGCCACTGCAAGGCTACGTTTCCCCCGAGTTATCTCGAGATGGCCGGTAAAGTGGTTAATTTGAAACAAGTTAATTAAGGTTTATTTTCAATTATAATTTAGGTGAAATTAAGCTCAGTAACGTTAAATTTAAAACTTATAATTTTATACGGAATATTTATACTCCAGGCCAATCCCATTTCTATAAAAAAAATACTTTCATTCTCAAAAACGAGAATTGTCTAATGTTTGCAGCATAATCTTATTATAGAAGATTTATATCGAAAGTTTTTACAACAAATGGTTGACACACTGGTTTGTTTTGAAATTCTACAACGAGACAGAGAAATTGACCTGGTATTGGGGAACACAGTCGAATGTTTTTAAACGAATTTTAAATAATAATAAAAAGAAAAGAAAAGAAAAGAAAAAAGTTAGGTGTCCAGTCGGACGACGGAATGGCCGTTTCTTGTCTTACCTCGATCTTGAGTTGTCGTATGGCGAGGTTTTTTTTCCTGGCTTGTGGTGGTTAGACACACACATACACACACATTTGTCTTTCTATTCTATAGTCAATAAATTTTACGAATTAATTGTGTCATCTTTATATGTGTTAATTTTTTTTTTTTTTTTAAAGAATCTGTTTACGTTGGGGTGCATGAAAGATATAAACAAATAATTTTCTGCATCTTCTGCTAAAATTTATAATTCTTGAATTCAAAGATTCTTAGATGTTGTTCCCTTCATATGGGTATGTGTACAAGCTTTTTTTTTTTTTTTTTTTTTTTGTCCGGACGCGGGAAGGAAGTGGCCGTTTTTTTTTTTTTTTTTTTGTCTTACCTTGATCTTGAATAGCCGTATGGCGAGGTTTTGTTTTCTTGGCTTGTAGTGATTAGACACACACACATTTGAGTAAATTCTACGAATTCATTGTGTCATCTTTAAATGTGTTTAATTTTTTTTTTTAAGAATCTATTTACGTTGGGGTGCATGAAAGATATAAACGAATAATTTGTTGCGTTTTTTGCTAAAATTTATAATTCTTGTGTCCAAAGGATCTTAGATATTGCTCCCTTCATATGGGTATGTGTACAAGCTTTTTCTTTTCTACTAATCTGTTGTTTCATTTTTTTATTTTATTTTGTAATATATAAATTAATTGACAGTGAAATTAATGTGTTTATCAATATGTATATACACACACATATAAATGTAAATCACTTCACAAATATATAATTTTAAAATACCATAGAAGTTATTCAAATAACAAAATTATTGGGAAGGAATATGTCGTATACTGCTAGCGATTGAACATGCTTAAATATAGGATAGAGTTAAAATTAAATAAAATAGTAATATATTTAATTTATCACAATGTATATAAATTTTCACCAGAAGTCCCTCACTTTGCAAGTCGTATTGCATAACAGTTTCAGCCCCAGAAATATTAGGTTCTTGAATTAATTCTCGCTGTTGACGAAAAGAGGGAAGTAGTTGTACTAGAGAAACTTAGTAGGTAATGAAATCAAAACTATTTAACGATAGAAATATTAGGCTTTCAAATCTGTGTGTGATTTTTGATTGGAAAGAAAAGAAAAATCCTATTTATAGCGCCTGGAAGAAAGTCGGGTTTTTGTACTTAAAAACAGCATTTGCGGGATAAGTTACTTTCCTATTTTTAGCTCAAGAAATCTGCTACGGGAAGTCATTATTTGCTAATGGAAGCACATGCTCTGTCGTAAACAACGCACGGCGATTGGTTTCGACGATTCAAATACACTGAATTTGAGATGAGTGACAAAATGCGTTTTGCTCAGCCGAAAAAGCTTGCGATGAACAGTTAGAAGCTTTGCTGGCAGAGGATTAATCTCAGACGCTTATACAGTTATTTGAAACACTAAATGTGGATGCTTCAACTGTTAGTAAGTGTTTAAAAAAGATTGGGGTAATTCAGAAATTGAGAAACTGGGCACCACAGGAATTAACAGAAAAAGAACATTTTTTTCTATCGCATTGTGATTGACCATGAAAAGTGGATTCGTACGACAATCTGAAGCACAAGAAATCATAGGTACGTCCCGGTGAACCATCACATCAACGTCAAAACCGGATATTTATGGTAAGAGGATTTTGCTGTGGATTTGGTGAGATCATATGAGAGTGGTGTGTCATGAGCTGCTGCTACTGGGTCAAGCGGTAAATGCTGAACGTTACAAAGCATAAATGCTCAATTTGGATCACTCATTTAAAGGCAAATCCTCGCAAAATGCTCAAAGAAGCGAAAAAATCATTCTTCTTCTTGACAATGCCAAACCATATGTTGCTAACCGAGTGAAAGAAACCATGAAGTAATTTCGATGGGATATCTTACCACACCTACTTTATTCACCAGACGTTGCGCCTTCCGAATACCCTTTGTTTTTATCCATGATCCAGCGTTATCTTTCTGAAAAAAATTTCATATATTTTAACGATATCAAAACTGGCTCCATAAGTGGACCACCTCAAAAGAACCTGATTTTTTCTTTCTTTCTTTCTTTCTTTTTTTTTTTTTAAATCACAGAATCCATTTGTTGTCCGATTCTGCCGAAGAATACTGCTTTTGGTAAATTATCGTGTACCATTTTCTTAAAATATACATATGTTCACTGTCCAGCAAACAGCAAGAATTAATTGAAGTACTGAATATTAGCAGATGGACAGAACAAATAGCTGTTTGCTATCCGCGATTGTAATGATCGATAGATGGCGCTTTCTCAACACTGCAGTTGTTAGTAAACATTATAGACACGTGTGTTCCATTAGAGTTCTTTGTTATTCTACTTAATATTCGTACTATAATTTCTCCGCCATTACATCATGGAAAATTGATTGCTTTTGGAAAAAATACTTCAGTTTATTCAAAGTTCGATCGGAAGTAGATTTTTAACTGAAGTTGAACAAATATTAGTTTCAAATCATCTGATTAATTCTTTACTTCCATTAGCCGAAGCAACAGAAATTTTAAATTTGTCATTTGGAAATAAATGGAAGCTCAATTCTGGATTTCTTGGTCCTTTGGAGTTACACTGGAGCACACAACAGTATGTGTTATCTTTTTTACCGTATTTATTCATTTTTATTCAATAAATATATGTGAAACTAAATATCGGCAAGCAATGGCGGCTGTATGGAATTCGAATTAAACCATGTTTATTGTAATTTCACCTTAGCCCACCAGAGGGCGAGCATTTCATTACAATCGCGGATATCTGATTTAAAATTTTGAAGTTTTTAACATTTTCAGTATACATTAAATATAATCAATATTTTAATGTTCCTGTTTCCATATTTTATTACTCGTGACATAAAATTGATAATGTTGATAAGCAAACTAAAAATTTAAGTTTACAACTGAATAAATTTGAACTGTCACACGTGATCTGTGCATCGTTCTATGAGTACGTAGGATGATCATTTCTATAGATAATTTTTGTTTTATTTTAGGTGCGCAATTGTAAATTATCCGGTCTGAACAACCTTGATCAAAGTAAAGAATACGTAAGAAACAAAATTACTGAATACATGAACAAGCTCATTAGTATTGGAGTTGCCGGATTTAGAGTTGATGCTGCAAAACACATGTGGCCACAATATCTCTCTAGCATATATTCCGGTTTAAATATGTTAAACGAAACTTTCTTTCCACCAAATACCAAGCCCTTCATCTATCAAGAAGTTATTGATTTAGGCGGAGAAGCAATCAGTTCTCAGGAATACACGACGTTTGGTAGAGTAACAGAATTTCGTTATGGAAAGCATTTAGGTAAGTGTAAATTTAGTTTTTAATAACTTACTTTTACGCTGGGCATTCATTTAATAACGTTTGTTGCATTTATATTCATTTCATAATGCGTTAACGCAGCTAGTGTAACAAAACCATTCATTCATTGTTTCAGAATACTTAGTCAGCGATCACGATGACGAATTACAAAGTGTCCCTTTTAACTATTAGACACCACTTCAGTATTGTTTAATATTCTTTTAGATTTAGTGAAGAAAGCCTTAGAGAAGATTTATAGTTGCCGAGGAAACTAATATCTATTTTTGGTGTTGAGTTTTAACAATACTTTCGTAGAAAAGAAAGGGACTTTTATCAGAATCCATGGAAGACACATTGATATTTTTATGATATTTACCATTTTTTTTTCGCGTGTAAATATTATTGATAGAGATTAATAAATCACGTATTCATTGTCATGGTGTCCCTGGATATTACAATGTTTTTCCGTGTATAGAGTAGAACCGTATACCAAGGGCCGATTTTTTTTAATGCCCAAAAATAGAGGCCCTGACTCATTTAAAATTATGATAAGGATATGTACATATCTTATTACATACTAATTACTTCTATTCGGATTAATATAAACACTTAAAATAATAATTTCTGAGAAACAAAAGGTTTTAAATACACTACACGCATGTCCCTAGGTACAGTACTCTCATTATATCTATTATTTAAATTGCAAGTATTGCCATAAATTATTCAACTTTGAAAAACTAATTCCAAATGTGAACAGCATACATTGGCATTTATAGAGTGTCTGTCAGAATTCTACATTTATCTGGTTTTCAGTGGCTTTTATTTTTATACACTAGATTTCGTTTTTTAGGAATGTCGTACCTGTTTAGGCACCACACATGAGATGGAATTAGATGTCGAAGGCTTCAAAAATTCTGCACGACAAGAAACAGAGTTTGATGCAGAAGTGCTAAGTTTCATCATTGTTGACTCACTTTCTTCCTCGGGAAAATCATTATTTTGGCAATTTATGGAGGAATCTGGACCTCGGTCACACTTGAATTAAAATATTCATCATCGGTGAATAACGTTTTGATTCACTGACCATATACAAAACACACAAAAGTTCGTTAGAATGTTTATAGCGTTAAAGGCCATGATTTGCCAATATTTTTCGCAATTTTAATCAACTAAACACATTTTTCTCTATTTAATTATGAAAACTTTCTCAATAAAATAGTAGCAACATAAATAATATGATTATAATTGTACCTAAGGCAATGACCCTAGGTACAAAGCAGCTACGTGACCCTAACACGGTATTTCATTAAAAATGTCTTTTCTTAAAATACTCTGATGAAGAAAAATACTATTAATATATAGATAATTTTTTACTATCTCATTTAATATTTAATATAACTATGAAAATTATGTACTAGAAATGAAAGAAAAATATTTGACTTGTCTTTGTATAACAATAAAATAGATGAGTTGCAAAATTTTACTTTAGACCTTATAAAATATTTTTCACCTGTAAATTGTTAAAAATTTCTTCTTAAAGTTTTGAAAATGGCTTCGAAAATAGCAATTGTTGTTGTTACTCATCTAATTGAGTAGTAAAAGTTGAAACTAAATATTATTGAAATAAAGTGGGGTGACCCTAGGTACACAGGTCTCCCCTACTATCCTATCACATACCAATATTATTTATACCCCGGCTTGTTTAAGTGATTATGACTCATTTAAGTGTAACATAACCACCCTAAAATTTTTGTGAAAATCTGGTTCTAAGTTACCTTGTATTCAGTTGTTAACTTGTATTCAGTTATTTACCATGTATACAGTTGTCACTAGAAGGTAAAATCTGTATACATTAATAGAACATAATAACTCCATATTTGCAGGTGACGTTATCCGAAAGAACTACAATCAGCTTTTAAGATATTTGCGCAATTTTGGAGAAGGATGGTCTTTTATCTCAGGCTCTAACGCTCTGACTTTCGTCGATAATCATGACAATCAACGAGGACATGGAGCTGGAGGATATGGAAGTATTTTAACTTTCAGGTATAAGTAATGTACATATATATTTTAGCTACTTAATTTTAAGTGTTTTGTTTTAATAGAGTAATGCCTTTTCATAAAATATAACAAATTTTGAAAGTAATTGCGATTCTTAATAACCATATGCGCCTTTTATAATTCTCTTAAATGTTGTTACATAATTCATGGGAGAAAAAATTTGAATTTTTTTCTATGAAAATTTTTGAGAATTTTTTGTTGATTGAATGGAAGCTTAGCGGGTTCTAATATGAAGTTCATTTATTGAGAAATATTAGTGTAAGATACTGTTACACACACTCTGTACACATACTTTGCCCCTCGGGTTCTCGGAGGGTTAGTTAACTTATGTGGGCCTCGAAGGTTTAGTTAACTTATGGCTTTACCAAAAGTATTATACATTTTAACTGTTTTTTCTTCACTGTAAAAAATAACGGTAGATTTTACAGCAGAATGTGCTGGCACCCATATTGCCAGCACATTCTGCTGTTAAATAAGCAAATTACAATGAAAACATCTGTAAAGAGAGACTTTTTTACAGCTGTTTCTGCTGTAAAACTACCGTTATTTTTTACAGTGCATTCTAATTATTTAATTACTTTTATATTTATCTAGAAATCAAATTTTATAAAAATTGTTGCTTAATTTGCGTACTATAAATGAAAAGTTCAATGTCAGGTGTGCAGATATACAGGGTGTTATCTGAAATCCTTCAACAAACTTAGAGAGACGATAGTACTTATCAAGATGAACATAAATTGCAATAAAACATGAGATTGCAAATGGCGTTTAGTGGGTGAAAAATCACAAAAATGTACAAGCATCGAAACCTCGCATGTAGCGACATAATATGGATTTCTACTCCTGGAGACAGCTGAAGTCCTTCATGTATGAGACGCCAGTGGTGACACCAGAAGAATTAGCAGCAAGAATGGTGGCTGCTGCAGCAGAAATTCCGGGAAAACTCCCGAAATATCTTCAAGTGTGAACTCCCAGAATTTTCAAGTGCGTCCGCCAGTCGTTCCTTCGTCGCTGCACTCTGTGCAATAACGTCCGTGGCCGACCCTTTGAACAATTGTTGTAAAACTCTTATTTACTCTTAGCATAACGAATTATTCTGCACAATAGGCGAGACGTATTAATCCTGGACGATAGATCTAATGCCCCAGCCCAACCCACCCGCTCCTCCATGTATTTTTCTAGTCAATTTTGTCCTTTTATTAATTCCGGTGTGAGCCCCCCCCCCCTTTTTTTAACACACTTCACATTGTGAGTTTGTTTGGCTTTCGTCCCATACTATTTCTATGGGTTTTTAGCTCCCCCCCCTCTTTTTCTACATTTTAAAGTGCGGTTGTGCATGTAAAAAATCGACTCAACGCTGACTGTTATAGGAGTTGAGAGCACATATACTTTTTCTGGCTAGTCATAGAATGTTGTTTCTACGAGCAATTATTTCTCTTTCGATTAACCAATAAGAAGAAAGCTGTTTATACGCATCGAAAAAATTGGATAACCGTGAGCTCCTTGATTTGTACTGAACACCGAGAAAAAGTGCATGTAAAAAAAAAAATAATAATAATAATAACTCAGCAAATTTATCCTGCACAAGATTTAAATAATTTTCAAGAAGTTATTTTGTAAACTAAGACTACTAATACAGTATCACATTTTCCTGCGTTGCGTATAATCCGCAGGTTTTGATAAATATGTTTTACACCGGAACGTTTAATGAATCTGTGAAATGAATGATTTCTCTATAGTTATTGGAGTGTTTCTTTCTCGTCTCTTTTGTACATTAGCAGACGAATTTTCGGGATTTTCATCCGTTAAATGCCATTTGCAACCCCGTGTACCATTGCACTTTTTTTTTCGTGGTGATGAGTGCTATCACCCACCTAAGTTTACTGGAGGATTTTAGATACACGCAGTATGTAAACAGACATTAACCTAAGCAGTGGCTTTCCATATCTCAGTCGCTCTATCAGTGACCGAAAGGTTCTACTCTCGAAGCTGGTAGACGAAAAATGCCGAATTTAATCTCAGGTCGCTTTCATCGACCTAATAGTTCCGAGTTTTCCATGGTTCTATTAAACTAGCTTAAATATGATCTAAGACCCCCTCCCCCCCACACCCCGTCCCATAGAGAACATCCATAAATGCTTCGGTTTCTCGTATAGACGATTGGCATTAACCCGCAACACCAGCACGAACACTCCATACCACAATCAGCTTTATTGTGTGGTCCTTGATGTACAATCAAGGGTATGAGTAGCCTTCTATACCCAAATTATCTGCATGAATAACCTTTCATATGTCTATCAACTATTTAAAAATCATGTCGCTTATAAAATATTTAACTCCTCTAAAAAACATCAAAAAATGCATTACTATCACCCTCTACACACAATATGATTTTAAAGAAAAAAAAAAAAAGATTGGAAAATTATGTGATATTGTTCGAAGAACTGGCCGCTCTATATATTATTAAATAAATATCAATAATAAATCTATAAAAAAAATTAAGTGATTCTAACAATTCATTACCAGTATTGTAAAACAAGCAACAGGTATTACTTTCAAACAGACAGCCTAAAGTTTAACTAATGTTTTATAAAATTAAACACCCAGAAATTGAGAGGGAGTCTTCAATAGTGAAAACTAAATTTATCTTCAAAATTTCTTCTGAATTTGTAATAGCACTCCGACACTTGCACTGTAACATAGTGTGCTAATAGTTTGTGCCATCTCAATTTCTGAGTAATCTTAATTTTAGGAAATTTTAATTAAACTTTAAAGCGTGTATTTGAAAACAATGATTTTTGGCTTGTTTTGCAATACTGGTAGTAAATTATAGAAACACAATTTTTTATGGATTTTATTATTGATATTCATTAAATCATATACAAAGGGGCAGATTCTTCAAATAATATCAAATAATTTTCAGACTTTTTTTTTTTTTTGAGTTAAAATCATATTTAGGTAGAGGGCAGTAATGATTTTTTGAAGTTTTTTTACAGGATATCAGACTACTACTACTTCTTCTTCTTCTTCTTCTTTTTTTTTTTTTTTTTTTTTTTTTGTATATATCGTACACTCCATTAACTAATGATGTCATTTTTAACATAGCATATCCCAGCTTTTCGAAAATCAAAAGCGGCACTACGTAGCATTATGAAGATCGTGATCAAAACCATTTAATGATTTTTTTTTTTTTTTTTTTACTTATAGAAAGTATAAGGAAGTAAGTATTCCTTATACTTACTTGTTCAAGGTATGAGGATGTACAGTGAAACCAATTTACGAAACGAATTTTGTATATCGCATAGCTCAAAAAAACGAATGGACGTAGAATGCTCTAAATTTACGTTTGAAACTGTCATGACATCCAGTTTTACGCCTCCAATTTTAGTTTTGATACCACTTCCCATTTTAAACATGTCAACAATTTTTCGTGACGTGTATGTACGTGTGTTTGTGTATTTTGCATAACGGTTGAATTTCGAGCGTTACAGATTTGTATATAGACTTTTTAAAAATATTTAGTTGTGAGCCTGTTTTATTCGTTATGCGACTTTCCATTTTGGAGATATTAATACAAATGTTACTCATAATGACCAGAAACCGAAAGTACTTTATGGTCTCGTTAAGGTGCTATTGCACATGACAACTTTTCACGCAAATTACATTTGATATGATTTTTCCTGCATCCTTTGAAGACTGAAATCCAAAAGATTGTTGCAAATGTTAAATCAAAGATTACACGAAAAACTGTTTTTCTCGGTGTTCAGTACATGTCAAGGAGCTCACGTTTATCCAGTTTTTTCGATGCGTATAAAGAGCTTTCTTCTTATTGGTTAATGGAAAGAGAAATAATTGCTCGTAGAAACAACATTCTATGACTAACCAGAAAAAATTGTTTGTACTCTCAACTCCTATAACAGTCAGTGTTGAGTCGATACGAGCAAAAAAAATTGGCTTAAATTAACAACAGGCTCAAAAGTTGCGTGTGAAGTTGTCGTGTGTAATAGAATCATTAGTGATTTATAAAATTTTAGGGTAATTCAGCGCTAGAAACCAATGTATCATTCAGGAAATTTCCAGAACTTTGTTCCTGTTGAAGGTAGAGTTTCCAAACTTTGGAAACTCTAAATTACAATTTTTGTCAGTTTTTTCACTATGTCGCCAAATGTAGCATGAAGTCGCCCAGTTTAATGCCAAGGTCGACCTTCGTGGAAATAAAAGTTTTTATTGACTTTAGTTTGATATAATATAATCAGAGCTATTATTTGATTTTTAATTGTACTTCCACATTCTATTTTCTGAAAAATTTTAACGGAAAAGATTTTTCTAAAATTTACAGTTAAAAAAAAAAATAAAAATAAAATAAAAAAAATCACCAGCGACATTAAAAACATTATATATAATTTTCACAAAAATATGTTGAGCTTTTTTGTTAATCAACGCGCTGCTCTCAAAAAATCAGTTTTTGTCATTTCAAGAAAAAAAATCTGATGTGGACACCACATGACTTCCTTATACGCCCATTGGAATATATATTGTTATGAAAACATTAACTTTTGTGTGCGGTAACTGATTCGTAAATAAACAAGCAGGTAAAAAAAAAAAAAAAAAAAAAACTGCTACTCCAACTACTAAAGTCACGCTAATAGAATTATATATACCGCCAAATAAATATACTAATTTTTTTAGGAATGGCTTATTACAGAATCTCTCATTGGCGAATTCATGACTTAGAGTTTAATGAAAATCATTCGAGTATAGATGGCGTACTTTTGTTCTCTTTGCTGAAAATTAGAGGTGAAAAACGATACATTTTACCGAAACAATTAATTCAGTTAAAATTGAGAAACGATATACTAATTCTGGCCATCCTGAAACAATACTTGCAGCCAAATTTGATCGTTAATCTCGCCAAGTCGTCAAGTTTGTAACCATTGTTGATTTTGGTCTTGGAATAGCTTTTGGCGATTTTGCGTCGAATTTGACGACTTGGCGACCGAATTTGGCGAAAATTTATAGTTTAAGGTTGCTAAAGTTGGAAGCTTTAACTTCAATAAGAACAGAATTCTGGAATTTTCCGGAAAGATTCATTGGCTTATAGCGCTGAATTAAATTCTTCGAAAATTCTTTAAATGGCAAACAAGTCTAAAACAAAATAAAGTGTATTCGTCGACTAGAACCTGCTTATATATTAAGAATTACTTTCTACACTCAAAAATCTCGGCAACTTTCATAACAATATTATTACGTACGCTGTCTGCGTGCTGAATATTTATTAAAGTGCATTCGTTGACTAGAACCTGCTTATGTCGTTAAGAATTACTTTCTATACGCAAAAATGTTGTCAATTTTCATAAAAATATCATTATGGGCTGAATATTCATTAAATAGAATGCATTCGTCGACTAGAACCTGCTTATGTCTTTACAAATTACTTCTTCTCGCAAAAATACCGACAACTTTCATAATAATATCATTACGGGCTCTACCATTAGCTTATTTTGAAATCTCTATGATGGTAGGTCATATATAATGGCCAAAACCTTTGTATATTTGGTCATTATGAATATAATTTTCTTAAATATCTCCAAAACGGATAGTCACAGAAAGGCCAAAAAGGGAGGTGCACAACTAGATGTTATAACAAACCTGTATACTAATTTACAGCGTTCTATGTCCAACTGTTTCTGAATTATGCGAGATACATACACGCACACATACAGACGTCACGAAAAATAGTGTATAGTCGCTGATATCTCGAAAACAAGAACTAGTTTTAAGACGAAACTTGCAAGTGTACGACTAGACATCATGACAGTCACACATATAAATTTGCAACATTCTACGATGATTCGTTTTTGAGCTATGTAAGATATAAAATCCATTTTGCAAATCGGGATTATAATACTTTCTTTACTTTGTATAAGTAAGTAATAAAGTCATTGAAACATGGCGAGTTTTTTTTTTTTTTTTCCTCTCTCTCTTAGAAACTTCGCTCAAATCTTTTTTTTAAAAGTGCGTGAAAAATCGTGAAGAAAAATCCTTTACGTTATTTTGATAGAACAAATACATTTTGAGAAAAATGCGTCGACGTCAAGTTCAGTATCAAATGGAAGCTCAGTAGAGACTATGTACACTAGGCTTAATACTGGAATGTAAATAGCTAGTCCTAGCCATTTTACTTTGTGACTGGAGGGTTGACTATTTATATTGGGCTGAACCCAACGACTGCTGTGCTTGAAATCAGATTTAAAATATGTAGACCGTACGACAGGGGTGCACGAATTTCCATCTCAAGTTGGAACACTGACATCAGTACTTTTTATCAATAATTTTTATCATGCTCAATCACAATAAATGATTGCAGAAATATGATAGAAAATATTGTTAAAAAGTACTCGTGTAAGTGTTCTGTCTTGAGTCGGAGCCCCTTGCACCCTTTGTCGTGCGAATATGGCGTTTTTTTTTTTTTTTTTTTTTCAGTTTTGATGAAATTTAGGCTAGTAAAGCAGAAAATATCAGTGACAAGTTTTTCAGATTATTATTTGTCACAAATGTATATTTTCAGTAAATAAGAAATCCTTTATTAAAATTTTTACCGATCATTAAATAAAGAGAAAAGAGTTTTAAAATGCTGGGTCAAAGTAACCCCTGTCTGGATCTACTTTGATTCAGTCATTTTTTATTTTATTACTGAAATCACATTGTGCTTCCTACATTGGGCCAATGTAATCCTCATATAGTAACTTCAATCTAATCCTCATATTACTTTAGCGAAATAATTGAAATAAAACTATAGTAATTGAAAAATTGGCTATAATTTCTTGATAAATGAATGGTTACAAATCGAACTTTTAAAATATTCGATTTTACCAAAAAATTTCACTTGTTGAAAAAAAGTTACATTGAATTCCATAATACTGTAGTATTTGTATTACAGAAATATACCCTTTGTTATTAAGCAGCCTAGGAGGTTTAAATTTGTTTGATGTCCTCCTATTCGCACATCATTATGTCTTTTTTATCGGGCCTTGTCTATGACTTTGTAGAATTAATCATACAAACAGTTTTTGTATCTGGCTCTTTTTCAGTTGGTATTTTCATTGTTAACATACAGAAGTTGTCATTTCTATAACTAGTATTCATATAATCATTTTCTCTAAAATAATTTTCGTTTGGTTTGTAAGAGTTGTGCTTTTTTCAACTATGTCTTCATCATCATCATCATCTGAGTCTTCCTCAAAAACTGTCATCAGTATTGATATACAACCATAAAAATCAGTTAGGCATTAAGAATAAAATTGTTTTAATATTTTAGCTCATACGTAGATTACGGGCAAGATTTTCAGCTATCTGTGGGCTTACTTTTTCCACAATCTAGGCTTGGGCCAATCTAACGCCAAAAAATATGAGTTTGACGTTAAATTCTGTAATATATATATATACTAGCAGACCCGGCCACGCGTTGCTGTGACTAAGTTATACGTTGAATTATACGGCTGTAAACTATTTAGTACAGTCAAATTATTATTTACGAACAAAGACGAAAACGTTGTAGCCGATGTAAAAACCCACAGGGTTGAGATTTGAAACTTAGGTCAAAATTTGGAAGCGATTGATAAAAATTTTCGTAGTGTTGATATTAAGCACAAATTAATTTTATTGTAGAGTCCTATAAATTTTAATGGAGAAGTGATATATATTATTTCTAATGCTACTTTGGATAAAATTGCTAAAATGACTAATATATAAATTAAATTCTATTAAAATTCTATTAAAATAAAAGTATAAAAGAAACAGACGATTTTAAAATCAATTTTTATGGAGGAGTGAAATATAATATATGCTATAATGGATAATTTTACTATAAAATGACCTCATCATTTTAAATATTTTAAAGAGGGCAACAGCTGTAGTTATAAAAAGGAAAACAATAAGGCTGAACCAGAAAAATAAGTAAATTTGATAAATATTTTAAAACTTTAAAATTGGAAATCTTATGAAATATTGGACATTTAAAGTAAATACATGTATCATTTTAAATAGAAAAAGATTTTGGAAAAGTTTAGTGTATTTTAACGAAGTGATGAGAAGTTTTTGAGTATGTTAAAATTTTAATAGTAAATTCAAGTTAATAAAGATGGGAAACATTGAGGATTAAGATAAGAATAATTATAAGATTAAAAAAAAAAAAAAAAAAACTTTTTATATACCATGCTTTTAAATTTTAATATACTAATAATATACTAATTAAAAGGAAAATGATAAATATTCTATCATAGTTTGAAGTCAAATTTGTTTTCAAATGTCTAAATAAAATATCTGATGTAAGATACTAATATTTTGCAGCGGAATAGATTTCATTTCTGTCATCCTTGGCGAAAAAAAAAGAATATCGCCAAATTATCTGGCGAAAATATTTAATTCCTTTCAAAAATCATGGTTATTTTAACAACTTATATTAAAAGAGTAATGAATAATATGAAACAATATTTCGTACAATGAATAATACATATTACATTTCGTACAATGCATACATCTGACATGTATATTTTCGTGTTACGCTTTTGATCGCCAAATAATAATAATAATAATAATAAAAGCCAAGGGCGACAGAGTTTTGAAATTTAAAATTAAAATTTTGTCAATTTGACAGCAAAATAATTCAATCTAACACCCGCGATAACTAATACATATCTATACCCAAATATAAGGATTAAAATCGGGAAATAAATTTCCTCGATTTTTAATAATTTCTTACAAAAAATCCAGTGGGCAATTAACATAGGTAATCTTTTTCTTGGCTGCACAGACGGTCAGTGAGTCACACTTCGCTTGCGTATAGAACTCATAGATATAGTATAGCATATATAGAATAGAGTGATCATTGGGGAGAAAAAAGTTATTCCTTTTCATTTGGGAAAAGACGACGTTTTTACCAAAATATGGCCGTCTTTCCCCGAGTGAATACACACGGGAATACATACTAATATTTTAGCAAATAAAATTTATGAATAATTTATTTGCTAAAGGGGAATGGAAGACTCCAGATACAGTTTCAAATTCATATTTCTTTCTTCCTTTTTTTTTTTTTTTTTTTTTTTTTTTCAATACCACTTAATGGCTGTTTCCAAAGCTTTTATTTATTTTTTTCGGCATCAAAAATCTTTGTACGATAACATGGGGATGAGAGATCTATATATATTACTATATCTATGATAGAACTACATTAGCACTTTATCAATGTGTATAAAATCTTTAAATTGATTATGACGTCAATTTTCGTGAGATGCATAATTTAACTTTTTATAATTTTTTAACGTTCACGTTTGATTAAATGTATTTATTTTTATGTCGAAAGAAAATGAACTCGTAATTTTTTTTTTTTTTGGCAACAATTAAATTAATGGAACTCACAGATATTTTGGAGCAACTTTAATGAAGGTCTATAATTAACAAATAATTGCAATAAAACAATATTGTGACAATAAATTGAGATAAAAACTATCCTATCTCTCAAGTTGGACCAAACTGCACACAGTGTGCAAAATTTCATTAAAATCGGTTCCTTAGTTTAGGAGTTTACCCCGGACAAACATCGTGACACGTAATTTATATATATATACAGATATATATATATATATATATATATATTAACTAAACAGACACAGGTAAAATTTAATACCACATTATTAGTTCCCCATCATACTATAGGTATGGGGAACTTAGGTAATCGTGAAAATTTTCGACCTCGGTTTTTTGACTTTTCTACACGTTTTCAGATGTGAGGAATCCGAAAATGACAAAATTTCTATGGTGTCTGTCTGTAGGGTGTCTGTTAGTGTGTCAGTGTGTCAGTGTGTCAGTCCGTTAGTGTGTTAGTCCGTTAGTTTGTTAGTCTGTTAACACGATATCTCACGAACAAATGATCGCAGAGAGGTCAGATCAGTTTTAAAATATTACTTTCGACACTGGCAAGAACCCTATTCATTTGCAACATTCGAATTTAAAAACTTCGTAAGTTATAAGAAATTTACGATTTTCTTAACATGGGAGAATAGGACAAAAATTCACTTAAACGTGCATTTAATGGAAACTTTTTACTGTAAAAATGTCAGACCAGTTTTAAAATATCCGTTTTGATGCCGGAATGAACATCAGTAACTATAAATATGCTACTTTGGAAATTTCGCAAGTTAATGGAAATTTACGAATTTTTTAACATGGCAGTATAGAGCAAAATTTCACATAAACGTCAATTTTGAGAGATATTTTCATCGTAAAGATGTCAGACTACTTTTGAAATATTATTTAGGACACTGGCATGATTATTAATGACTATGAATTTTCCAATATAAAGATTTCGTAAGTTATTGGAAATTTACGAATTTCTTAACATGGCTGAATAGAGCAAAATTTCACATAAACGTCAATCTTGAGGGATATTTTCATCGTAAAGATGTCAAACCACTTTCGAAATATTATTTAGGATACTTGCATGAATATCATAGACTACGATTTTTCCAATTTAAAAAATTCGTAAGTTATTTGGAATTTACGATTTACTTAACATGTCAGAATAAGGCAAAATTGAGCATAAATTTCCATTTTGAGGATCGTAAATACATTAGACAACTTCAAAATTACATTTATGATATTTGTTTGAACATGATTGAATACAAATATTCTAATAGGAAAATTTCGTAAATCATTCGTAATTTACGATTTTATCAACATAGCGAAATTGTAAATTTTTCATATAAAAATGAATTTTGAGTATTATTGCATTGGAAATAGTAGGATGAAAACTAAACAACGGAATTGACCCTGATAAAATAAATTAATAGATTAGAATAAGATATATATATCGAAGTGAATGGTGGATAGCCTATTAGGCGGGGATTTCATTCTGTCATAATATCAAGCTTTGGTCAAATTCATTTCTTTTAACATGATTATAATATGTCTCGCACTAGAAATTTATCAGAACATAAATATGATGGGGAACTGAGCAGAGTCCACCTATGCCAACTAGTTTTATTACATAATTACTAATACTATTTTTACACTTTAATTTTGACATATCTAAAACAAATTGTGCAGTTAAAAGCTTACATAATAATAATAATAATAATAATAATGTATTTTTATAACAATGTTTACAATATCTCCTATGCAGCCACTACAACCACGTATAAATTCTCAAAATTAGAAAATCCCTATTGCTTAAAATTCCGTCTATATTTTAAAATCGAAAATTTCTCCTTAATATTTTTCATTGACTACCGGAAAAATTAAAAATCTTTTCCAAACTGTTAGACCAAACGTCTACTGTAACATTTTTTTTTTTCACTCATTTTTTTTTCTTTTTCTTTTTTTAACAAATTGAAAAGGGTTAATGACTTCGGTTTGTCTGTTTGTCTGTTTGTACTCTAACTACCGTAAATATTCATGGAATTTTTTGAAACTCATATATGTTATTCAAGTTTACGATCAAATGTTCCCTATTGTCAAAATAGAGTAGGTACCCCAATTGGTTTGGGTACAATGAAACGAAAGTATTCCAAAGTATTGCATTTCATGAGAAGTATTTCTATAAACCATATATTAATACCTTTACTTTACACAAACCATAATGAAATTGAAATATATTATTCAAGTTTATTATTGGATGTTTTCTATTAAAAATGGAATAAATACTACCAATGATTTGTGAACAGGGACAAACGAAAATATTCTAAAGCTTTGCGTTCTATGAAAGGTATTTCTATAAACCATATTTTATAACTTTGAAACTGATTTTTATAAAACTGAAATATGGTATTCATATGCACAAAATGATGCTTTCTGTAGAATATAGTAGTATAATTAGCATTGAAATTTATAGGGCTACACTAAATATTCAGTTAAATTAAGGACATTATTGGAAATTTAGTGAATTGCATTTTCGTTTATATTAAGCGTTTTTAATACTTTCTAACAATTTTTAAGTGTTAATAAGATTTGAATTAGCGTGTCCATCTGTTCGACTATTTGTCTGACTGCCTTCAACGCAGCGTCTGTAAAAATTTTCAGAATTTCTTAAAAATGATATGTTATTAAAGTTCACTATAGAATGTTCCCTATTTAAAATGACATTAATAGGTCCTGTAGAACTGATTTATTTGCTGGGATACCCCAAAAAGTGCCAATACATTACGTTTCAGAAGAGACATTTTTACAAGTCCCTTTTAAGTAACTTTCTTCTTCAAAAATCTTAAAGAAATTGACATTTATTGTTAATAGATAAGCTAAAATAATGTTATGTATAGAATATGTTATGCTTAACCTTCAGATTTACAGGGCTGCATTAAAATATTCAGATATATTAAGGGCTGCATTTCTGTTGGTGTTAAGCATTTTTAACACTTTCCAACGATGTTTAAGAGGGATTATGAATTTAATTTGTCTATACTACTCTATCTTTCTGTTCTTCTGTCTGTCCGTTGTGTGGTAATGTAGGCAAAGAATATTGAAGATTGTACGATACAACTACTAAGTTACAGTAGGAAAGTGTTAATAATCAATGCGTACCGCATGATTTTTAGTTCTTGTTTAGATGTATAAATATTTATGATGATTCATAAGGAAATGCTACAACTTTCTTGCAACGTCAGCCTTATCCTGAATTTTTTTCTCGGTTACATATAATTTTAACTGGTCTTAATTGGGCACATTTGTAACCCATGCATTTATACTATAAATTGAAAAGGCATTTGTACTGTAAAGGTATGTGGCACTTAAAGAGGTTTTTATCATTAAATATTTGTAAATTAAAACACTTTTGTATTAATTTTGATGAAGTTTAATCGATATAAGCCTTGCATGATCTTTTCTCGCAACCTCAGAGCTTATCAAGCCAAGGTCTGCATCAATACATATTCAGTTTTTAAAATTTTAAAAATGATTAAAAATTCAGTACTTTGAAAAGACGGAAAATATTTCAAAATTTGATGAAGTCAAAGATTTTGATATTTTGTTGTAAAATATGCATACATTGATTTTTATTTATTTATTTATTTTTTTCTAGAAGGCAATTCTATAAACTTAAGGTTGCTATTGAAAATATATAAACAGTTAGATCAAAACATTATATAAAAATGTAACTTGTTTTTAAAATTTAACATTCGTAAAAAAAAAAAAAAAAGAAACTAAATGAGAAGGTTTTTTTCTTCTTCTTCTTCTTTTTTCTTTCTTTCTTTTTTTTTTTTTTTTTTTTTTCAGTGAATTTAGAATTAGTAACTTTTGTTATAACTCGTTATAAGTTTGTAATTTCGATATGCAAAGTGAAGTTTCAGCTAAAATCAATAACTATGCAATATTTGTTTTTAGGCAATCGAGAATGTACAAAATGGCAGTTGCGTTCATGTTGGCATGGCCTTACGGTTCACCCAGAGTGATGAGCAGCTTTGCTTGGGATGAACATTTAGTTAACGGGAAAGATGTAAACGACTGGATTGGACCACCTAGTGATTCAGAATACAATATCAAAGATGTGATACGAAATTCAGATTTGACCTGTGGAAATGGTTGGATTTGTGAGCATAGGTATGTATTTGTTGATATTTCATACACGCAATGATTAATTATGAAATACAATTATAATACAATACAATATTTTGTTGATACTACAATTGTTGTGTTTTAATTCTCATCTAGTATGTAACACCATCAAAAATGACGGAATGGGAACGATAAATCTTCAAAACAATGTTTAGATCATGAAGATCACCACGTGATCATTGAAATGTATTTTCAATTTTTGTTTATATATGGCAGTATCAAAAGTGTTTTGGTATTTTATAATTTTCGTTCTGAAATTAAAAAACTTCTACCCGATCAATAAATATGAATGACAATAAAAGAAACATGTCGTAAGTTTACTTCATTATAAATGTAAACAAACAATGAAGCTTGATAAAAATATTTAAATGCTTTAATATGCTTTTACAAATATTTTAAGAGTTTTTTTAATGAAACTCCCAAAGAGTCGTTCATTTGGAATTTGTATTTTCTGAATGGTAATAGTTTTGGTTTATTTTTATCTGTTATTGTGTTGTTTATAATAGCCGGTGATCCGTTATATTTAATTTAGAGCTTTAAACATTACAATTGGATAGTTTTTGAAGGTTTTAGAGAAAATAAATAAGAATAGATGTGATACAAAACAGATTATGTGTACATTTCCGTAAGTTGAACAAACGGCATTGGAGTATTTAGGCCTAAATATGGCCGCGATAAGTTTGCTTTTCCGTTGCCTAGGCTTTTCTCGAAGAGGAGTAAGAACCGGTATCGTCACCTCACTTGCAAATTATATAAATAGATAATGGACATATCAAATGAAGAAGGGGATAACTTTCATCAAATTTAAAAGATTTTCGTTTTCAAAAAGATTATTTTTATAGTTTTAAAA
Organism: Salticus scenicus; assembly: GCA_963930645.1. Lineage (NCBI taxonomy): Eukaryota > Metazoa > Arthropoda > Arachnida > Araneae > Salticidae > Salticus > Salticus scenicus. The sequence goes on along the minus strand of OZ005648.1, from coordinate 351,922,423 downwards.
ATTAATTTAACATAATTAAAAAAAAAATTTAATTTTTTTTTTTCTTTTTTTTTACTTAAGCTAAAAATTTTATGAGTACAACACACGACTTTTTGTACAATCGTGGGGAAAAAAAAAGGAAAAGAAAAGAAAACACAATTCGACGTAACTTCGTTGCTAACTGATGCAGAAAAATACAATAGGTAATTTTCGATGGGGGAATTGTGAGCACTTTTAGAAAATGGTGGGAAATTTTGAATTGGGGGTCGTCTACATATTAAAACTCACACCAACTTTGATTTTCTCAATGATTTTATATTTAAATTCCTGGGGTCTTGAAAATGCGAAAAAGTACATTGATTGTATATTTTACTTATATTTTTTTTACACAGTTATAATCGTTCAAAGTTTTGAAGATGCTAATGTTAAATTCCTATCGCAAACTTTTATCAATATTTTCACAAAAAATAATTTGATTGATATATTTTATTTTATTTTTATTTACGAGATACAATGATGAAACTTAAACATAATCCATGATCATGTCTGGTTCAGAAAATTATTTTTAATTATGAAAAATATCAAAAAATTCATATTAAAAAAATTATGAATACCTATATTAATTCATTAAATGGAATGAATCCTAATGCTGGAAAATATGGGAGTACAAATTTGAAGCTGATTCAAGTTATTAGTTTTCGAGAATGGATAAATCTTTCTCTTGGAAGGGCTTAGGGAGCCTGTCTCTTATAAATTTCTAAAAATAAAATATTAAAAATTACAAAATAGGGTTAATTTTTAATTACGGGTCAAACAATATACAACAATAACGTCAAACGCAAACAAAAAAAAAAAAAAGATAATTTTAAGATATTAGTGTTAGTAATCGAGAATTTTTGTTTTCTAAAAAAAAAAACAAGCCCAGCATTTAAGCGTTCTTCTAGGATTCGTACGGAACCGCCCTTTTGTAATTACTCTTTCACCACAATATTTTTATAATAAAAATTATTTAAAGTAATAAGCTTATTTTATGACAAAAATTGCTATGAAATTTTACTGGTAGCGAAAAATAAGGACTGTACTAACCCCAGTGTTGCCAGATTTGGAGAGTTTTTTTTATTCAATATCCACCACTAAAATTTAATTGTAATGGTTGCTCAATCACTTCGAAGATTAATCGTCTATTATGTATGTCAAGTATCACTTTTCAAAATTATTGGTGACTGTTGAATAAAAATGTCTTTAAGTCTGGCAAATCTGACTAATCCTATCTTCTAATACAGCACAATATAGAAAAAGAAAAGAAAAAGTTACTTTGAGTATTCATGTTTAACCCCTTAATTTACGTTGTCAAAAGTGCATGCAAGGGGCATATATCTTATCGATCTCTGGTAATAAATTTTGATTCCTTTAAATAAACATTAGAACGTAAAATCGACTAAATAAAGAGGGGACAATACCTAATCCCGCGGACAGCCGTGGCCAATGTTATTCTATGGGAAAATTTGTTGCGACAGTTACACACTTCCTAATGCATATTTTTTAATTGTGTTTTCGCAGTCAGAAAATTCATAACCGTTGAATGAGTACTCATTTTTGAAAAATTCATTTTTTTAAATTTTTAAATTTTAATTTTGAGTTCAAAAATACGATTTTTCACGAAATGCATTTTTCTCATTTTCTAGTCGCAAAATGAAATACTAAAATTTTAAAAAATCAATTTTTGGAAAACAAGTACTAATTTAACGTTTATGAATTTTCTAAATGTGAAAACAGAATTGAAAAATATTCATTAGGTAATTAGTAATTATGTAATTAAATTTTACCATAGAATAACATGGGCCAAGGCTGCCGCCGAGATTAGGTATTGTCCGCTCTTAAAATAGAAAAATCGGTGGACATAAAAATTGTCAATTAAACAAAAACGAATTGCCTATTGACAACCACTGAAAGGCAAGGCAGACTTATTAAATCACTTCTTGACTACCGTCGTAGTTAAAGGGTTAATTATTTAGTTCATATATTGCATTCTTTCTTTTTTTTTTTTTTTTTTTTTTTTTTGGAGTGGGGGGGGGGGATTATTATTAGGTCTACCGGAAAATTCTGTCTGTTTGAATTAAAATACTGACATCGGAAATTTATTCTGGATAATATTTAAGATATTCTTGGGTAACTTTTAAGAGGCTATATGGTAAAATTCCATATAAATATAATTAAACAAAAATTTTCAGAGTCATTTTATTAATTCAATGGGACAGAATTTTCCTTTATATCTTATACTTTAAGGATATTTTAGTCAAAATACTTTTATAAATACTAAGATCTTAATACTAGGATCTTAAATACTAGGATCTTAATTTCCTTTTTCTAGATTTACAGATAACCCCTTAACATATTTTTGATTATAACTCTATGAATACTAACGATAATGTATAGAAACTGTGCCCTTTTTCGCAATGCAAGACTTTCAAAAATTCAAACATGAAGTCAAAATTGGGTGCAGCTGGGAAATCAGTTGGCGCTCATTTTAATATATAAATGACCACAAATTCAAAGTTTCACGTTATTTTCAAAAGGTACACTTAATTTTCTGTTGAACGATATCTATTAGATTTTCCTGCGTCAATCTATATACAGTTGCGTGTAAAAGTTTCGGGACAAAAAAAAAAAAAAAAAAAAAAAAAAAAAAAATCACCAATAGCTTTTCAATAAATAAAGATAATAAGAAATTATATATTGTACCGTAAACTTTATCAAATATATATTCGAAATATATAACTAGTATATTTTTCCAATGAATGGATTTAAATATATAATGAAAAACATATAAATCCATCATCAAAAGTTTCGGGCCAAGCAATTAAAAGTTCACAGTGACTTTATTGCCCCGAAGTGACTGGTCCATTTAAGACGAAACGCAACTATATAGAAGGAGCTCGAGATTGTTTACACTTGTGTGCCAGTACTGTGAAACCAATATGCCGAAACGCACTCATTTACAGATCCGTGAAACTGTTATTAAATTACACCAGGATTAACAAAGTTTCTCATGATATTGCTCCAATATTATCTATTGGAAAAAGAACTGTTGATGATATTATTAAAAAATTGAAAGAAACAAACACTTTGGCAGAGAAGTCAGTACCTGAAATATACAGAAAAATGACTAAGTCAATTAATAAAGTTATTAAAAGAAAGGCAGTTGTAATCCAAAGAAGAATGCTATAATTATAGCGGGTGATTTAGTGGAGGAAAACTTGGTTGATATTAGTCGTAGTACCGTTTGGTGTAGATTAAACTAAGAGTTGGACGTTTTAGATGCGCCGGAGCAAAGAAACCTTTGATTAGTACAAAGAATAAGAAAGCAAGATTAGAATTTGCTAAAGCACATGAATATTGCCTAGTCTAAGACTGGGAAAAAGTGTTATTTTAAGACGAAACAAAGATGAATCTTTTGAAAAGGACTGAAAGAGATATGTTCGATGACCAAACAATGCCAGGTATGATTCCAGATATTAAATGTTGACTGTAAAACATGGAGAGGGGAAATATTATGTCGTGGAAAATTTTTTCGTATAAAGGTGTTGCTTCTTTAAAGACAGTAGAAGGCACTATGGACAAAGTTATATATAAAAGCATCTTAACAGACTAATTGCTTCCCTATGCTCTCAGAAATATGCCACGAGGGTGGATTTTGCAACACAATAATGACCTCAAACTTCGATCTGGACTCGTTCAAGACATTTTAACGGCAAAAACTTCGTATCCTTGAATGTCCAAGTTAATCTCCTGACTTAAATCCCATTGAACATTTATGGGAAGAGCTAAAAGTAAAAGTAGAAGCTATTAATTCTTCAAATAAAAATGCTTTATTGGAAAAAGTTCAAAGGAAATGGCAAAAAATTGACCATACAAGGATTAAGAGTTTAACTAAAGTCGTTGCCTCATCTACGTTCTGCTGTTATAGCTTCAAAGAGCATGTTAAGAAGATATTAATATTATTTGACCTTCCGATGTGTTAGAAATAATATTTTCTGTAATTTTGATAGTTTGTTTTTCATAAGTTTATTTGGCTTGAAACTTTTGATAACATAAATTTTATATATTTGTTATAATTTAATATTTTTTTGTTAACAAAATTTGTAAGTCAAAATTTGTTCGACAGTATAACTGATTTACTTTACATGATGATATTGCAATTTTTTAAATTTTTATTCAGACAACAATTATTAACGAAAAAATGTTTGGCCCAAAACGCCCACCGCACTTTAGAATGTAGAAAAAGAGGGGAAAAAAAGCTAAAACCCCCATAGAAATAGCATGGGACGAAAACCAAAAAATGTCAAGTGTGTTAAAAAAAAAAAAAAAAAAAAAAACCCGGCTCACACCGGAAGTAATAAAAGGACAAAACTGACTAGAAAAAGACATCGAAGAGCGGGAACGGGCGGGTTGGGGCGCTAAATATATCGTCCAGGGTTAATACGACTCGCCTAGTAATGGTAGGCACGTAACTGTAAATAAAGAGAAGTGTCTTGTCTCTCTGTGTGTGTGTGTCTGTCTGTCTGCGCTGTGGTGCTCACACTTCTGATCGTAGAGATACAAAACTTGGCAGATGGGTACCTGGGAACCTGTAGGTGTGCACCTCATCGAGATTTTTCCGAATTTTTAATTTGAATTTTTTAAATTAATTTTTTTTCAATTTTAAACATTAGCTTCTGTTTCTTTCTTTCTTTCTTTTTTTTTTTTTAATAAAATGTATATTCTTTCATTTCAATAGTATTCTTGTCTTAGAAACGGCTATTAAACTATTTATTTTTTCATTTATTTGAACGTGAAATTTTTTTTTTTTTTTTTTTTTTTTTTTTGATTTATTATATTTATTGACTAGCAGGCTTTGCCCGCTTCGCTGGACATTAAACTTAAATGAGTTGTCAAAATCCCATATCTTTATTAATAACCTAAGTTCTCGCTGTGATTGGTAGAGGTTTTCTCACTCGCAAAGTGAAGAGTCTGGGTCTCCACTGTCTTCGGCACAACTTACCCACTCCTTACTTCCCTTTCCTCAGCGGGTGAGTTCGAAGTTTTGCAAAATCACACTAATGTACATAATGCTTACACTTAATCAATATCCAGTCTGGGTCCCCACTGCCTTCGGCACAACTTACCCACTTCTTACTTCCCCTTCCTGAGCGGGTGAGTTCGAAGTTTTGCAAAATCCCACTAATGTACATAATGCGTACACTTAATCAATATCCACACACCAAAATTCACCATTCTAAGATAATTCAAAGCGAATTCAAACGGAAAAACATGTTTTTACAGATGTTTATTGGGAACAACTTTAGTATAACCCCACAACGATATTTGGCGATTTTTTTTGGCGATTATGGCTAAATCATAAATCTAAAAATCATATATCATATATGATAAATGATAAAATCATAATCTAAATCATAAAACATAAAATCATAAATCCAAAATAAACAACATATTAGGCTGCCATATTATATCGCAAACAGTCCAGAACGACATTGTTAACCTTCAAAACGGCGCCAAAGAAAAATCGCCAAATTCAGCTGTTGGGTTATACTGAAGTTATACCGTTTATTGCCCTCCGACTCCGAGAATGGGGGGGGGGATTTCAAATTTCGTGAAATCCAGTTACAATAAGTGCCAGATGCAAACAAACAATTTACTCACCAAATTTCGTGACCGCAGAAGTCTTTAATAGAAAATATTATAAATAAATAAATACAAAACGCACAGCTTTAGTATGGGAACCCTTTGGTGACTTTAAATATTTTAAGCCATTTTTGCGATGATCTGATTTGGCTATCTCAATTGTGCAATTAAAGATCTTGGCGAGAAACGTCCGAGCTACTTCGGTGAATTTTGCCAAAGGGATCCAATACTAAAGCTGCTCCATATCGAATCTGGGTTGAAAACGGAAAAAGGGTAAAATAAATTAGAAATATCAGACCTATATTTATAAATTTGATACCGAATGAAAGGGGCGATTTTGCTGAATCCAGGGGTGCAAACAGTTTTTCGATGCGACAATTAGATTTTTAAAAAATAACTAAAGTATGAAATTTAAGTGGCAACGGAAAAACGGAAAAAGGGGAAAATAAATTAGAAGTATCAGACCTATCGTTACAAATTCAGTACCAAATGAAAGAGGTGATTTTTCTGAATCCTGGGGTATAAACAGTTTTTCGATACGACAATTAGATGTTTAAAAATTAACTAAAGTATGAAACTCAGATGGAAAAACTTCATTTCAATCTTTTCATAATTTGTAGTGCGAATCACGCGAATAAAAAAAGTCTTTATCTCAAAAATTTATTTTTGCATTTTATTTTTCCATTCAAAGCGTTTTAGTGAAAAAATATTTATGGCGCATGCGCAGGCGTTTTTTACCCACAATTTAAACACTAATCAGAATTTTGAAAATTTCTATAGATATAATTTTAAGTTGGGTGAAGACCTAAGTTTCTGCCAATCACCGTCGATTTCCGTCCAGCCGTTCTCGAGTGATGCCCGGACAAACGTGTTTTAGTCTTTTACCCCCCAGGGGGGAACGGGGGGGAATTTCTGAAAAGTTGATAGATATAATTTTAAGTTGGGTGAAGACCTAAATCCCTGCCAAGCGCCGTTGAATTCCGTCCAGCCGTTCTCAAGTGATGCCCGGACAAAAAAAGCGACGGACACGATGACACACACACACACACACACACAGGCAAAATTTTCTGAAGTCATTTTCGGCTTTCATGGGGTGTGAAACGTGAAGATATCGCAAAATTTTTCGATTCCGACAAATTTACAGACAAAAGTCTGATTTTATTAATATAGATAATGCAATAGAAAAAAAAAAAGTATATTAAATTTTAAATTTAAAAACGTATTTATAACAGTTACGTTTATGAATAAAATATAATTATTATAGTATAACAACTTTTAATTTTTTTAATTAATTCCTTTGACAGGAAAAAATATTTTATTTTTAATTTATAGTATTTATCTGAAAAAATGATAGTATATAGTAGAAAGGATTAAACTTATTAAAATTTATTTTATTTTATTTCTTTTAAAAGAAAATCTCCTTTTTCTTTTATTTATTATATAGGTCGGAATCACATGGTAATAAAGTCTAAAGTGCGAGGGCTATAAAATACATGCTTCAAAAATTAAAATATTTAATAGATGCTGAGATACAATTATCTTTAAAATCGTTGTTCTTAAATAATATAAGATCCAACTGTCATCGATGATAAATACCCAGATTGAAGTGCCCGGGAAAGACGTTTCTGTAAGCAGTGGGAACCTGGACCCAAAGCAATGCAGGCAGAAAAGTAGCTGCCGTAGACATCGGATACCCGCAGCGATGTTTAAAACGATTTCAATGCGTTTTTTAATTTTTAATTTTTATTTAATTTTTATTTTTTTAATTTTTATTTGTAATGTGATATAAAAAATAAATACTGATGTAAAAGATAAATATCCAATTCTTTTGAAAATTCATTTAAATGTACTCACCAGCGAAGCGGGCGTAGCCCACTACTAGTCTATATAAATAAAGAGAAGTGTCTGTGTGTGTGTCTGTCTGCGCTCTGGTGCTCACACTATTGATCGCAGAGCTTCCAAATTTGGCATATAGGTACCAGGGACTCTGCAGGTGTGCAACTCATCGAGATTTTTTCGAATTTCGAATTTGAATTTTTTAAATTAATGTTTTTTCGATTTTAAATATTGGCTTTAATGCTTCATTTTTCACAAATTTAATTCTTTGATTGTAATCGTCTGCATATCTTAGCAACGGTTATTTCACTATTTTTTTATTTTATTTAATACATTCATTTGAAGGCGAAATTCTTTTTTTTTTTTTTTTTTTTTTTTTTAATTTATTATATTTATTGAAAATCAAATGGTAATGCATTTCGCGTTTGTAATGATCGTTAGATGGCGCTTTTTCAGCTTTTGTTGTTAGTAAATATAATAGCCACGTGTATTTATTATTGTTCTATTTGTGTTACTACTTAATAGTCGTGCTATAATTTCTCCGCCATTACATCATGGAAAATTGATTGCTTTTGGAAAAAAATATTTCAGTTTATTCAAAGTTCGATCGGAAGTAGATTTTTAACTGAAGCTGAACAAATATTAGTTTCAAATCATATGATTAACTCTTTACTTCCATTAGCCGAAGCAACTGAAATTTTAAATTTGTCATTTGGAAATAAATGGAAGCTTAATTCTGGATTTCTTGATCCTTTGGAGTTGTAATTTCACCTTAGTTTTAATTGTAATTTCACCTTAGCCCACCAGAGGGCGAGCATTTCATTACAATCGCGGATATAAATAAATTGTTATGCTTATGTATAATTTTTATAGTATAACAACATTTTATTTTTCATTTTAAATTAATTCCTTTAATTTTTTTTTTTTTATTTATAATATTTATTGGGGGAAAAAATGGTAGTATATAGTGGAAAAGGATTAAACTGATTAAAATTTATTTGTTTTTCATGTATTTAATTCCTTTTAAAAGAAAATATACTTTTTATTTTATTTTGTTATACTGGTCGGAATCAAATCGTAATACAGTGTAAATAACGGGGGCTATAAAACACATGGTTCAAAAACAAAAAACATATAATAGATGCTGAGATACAGTCATTTTTAAAATCGTAGTTCTTAAATAACAAAAAATCCACATGTCGTCGATAAATACCCAGATTGAAGTGCCCGGGAAAGATCCTTTTTGCAGACACTGGGAACCTGGACGCCCCGATGCTGCACGGGCGGGAAAAAGAGCTGCCGTAGGCAGCGGGTACTCGAAGCAAGGTCTAGAGCAATTTCAATGTTTATTTATTTATTTATGTATAAATTATTTTTATTATTTTTATTAAGTTTTTATTTATAATGTGATGTAAAAAATAAATACTGACCCAATTCTTTTGAAAATTCATTTAAATATAGTGACCAGCGAAGCGGGCGTAGCCTACTAGTTAATAATAAAATAACAGCTGGTGTTGCGTCCCCCTCCCCCGACTGTACATCCATTAAACTGAACATATTGTTAAAAAAAAAAAAAAAAATTGGCATTTACGTGTGTGGCACTGAATTAGTTCATAAATAAATATCTGGATTGTGGTCTATAAATGCACTTTATTCTGCAAATATTCTCGAAACACTACAATTAAACTACATTAGGTTCTCAGAAATGACCGGACATTTTCGATTTTAGAATTTAGTCAAACATAATAAAAAATAGTTGATGAATAATCTTGAAATATCAGGCGTGTAAATAACATGTTATTATTCACATGTCAGCTAAATTTTTCTCCTAAAGCAAAAAGGGGACCAGTAAAAAAATAAACAAAAATGAAAACGTTTTGAATAACCCTGTAAAAAAAGAAAAAGAAAAATGCTTTAAATGTGTTTTGGCATGTGATTATCAAGTTTCTTCTAATTATATGTATAAATTTTTATGAGGCTACCGCACATATTCATGGAAATGTAACAGTTTCTTTTACAAATTGCAAAGAATAAATAAACAAAGATTGCGTCTTTTTTAATAAAAACACGCAAGGTACTTACTGCATAGGTATTTTTAGAAAATTTGACATACTAGATTGAACAAAGCCTAATGCAATCAGAATGAAAAATATTAACTATCTAATGTAATATGTGCATTTTTACTAAATACTTTTTAACTCCACATGCTCAAGTGTTAAAAAATTTTCATTTGCATAATTAAATAGCCAAAAGTATTGAACTACTTATATGATACATATATACATAAATATTTGGAAGATGTTTCTAATATGATCAAAGCTGAGATCAATATTTTAGAAATTAAAGACAAGATAAAGTTATTTCAAGCACACAGTTATGCTATATATTCCCCAAAAGAATACCAACATAAAAAACTTTATTATAATAAGATTATTAAATAAAAAAATAAAAAATAATGCTTTCAAGGGCTTCTGCTTCTCAAGATTATTTCTGAATGCAGATATAAAAATATTCTTTTCGTATCTATAAAATTGTGATAAAAAGGTTAAGTATTTTATCAAGTCTAAACCTTATGTAATGTGTTACTTAATTTAGATGTAATTTAAACATAACTTGATACGAATGCACATTGTCCGGTGTTTTGCAGCAGATAACTTATCAGATGACTTGTATTAAAAAAATTTCAATTTACATAGCAACTATTTTTCATATCTGTTATCTTGATAAGTTTCTAATCTAAGGTACTTTAAAATTAAGATAATTTGATGCTTAGATCTTTTTGTGATAATTTAAATGTTATTCAAGAATGAACCATAAAATATATAAAGAGATAAAGGAACTTCTCTTTTTGTTAAATTTTGTGCTTGATTTTGTCATAATACTTACAAGTTTTACTTCCTACGAAATATAAGGAAGTATTGTGAAACCACACTGTTAAAAATGGTTTCTTAAAAATGAGCTAAATTGTCTCAAAATAGCTCCGAAACAATATATACTTAAATTTGAAAACCCATGTACTCATTTTTGAGTATATTGACAAGTCAAAAATGGGGTTGACCAATAAGAATCCCAATATCCCCATGTTTTTGACACGTCAATATACTCAAAATTGAGTACATGGGTTTTCAAATTTAAGTAAATGTCGTTTCGGAGCTATTTTAAGACAATTTAGCTCATTTTTAAGAAACCATTTTTAACAGTGCAACTTGCAAATGGCTTTTGTATCTTGCATAGCTCAAAAATAAAAAGTCTTAAAATGTGCAAATTTATATTTGAAACTGTCATGACGTTTAGTTACACCTTCAATTTTTTTCTTGACAGGAGCTCCCACTTTTGACATACCTAATATTTTACATGATTTTTCGTGACAACTGTATATACGTCTGTATGAATGTGTGTGTATCTCGCATAACTCAAAGCGATTGAACGCAGAACATTGCAAATTTATATGTAGGTTAGTTATAACATAAGTTGTGCACCTCCCTTTTAGATTTTTATGCGGCATTCCGTTTCTGAATGTAATGAATCTACTAAAATTATATCGATAATGACCAAAAATACAAAATATTTGGCCATCACATATGACCTAACGCTACCACCTACCGTCTTAGAGATTTAAACAGAAGCTAATGACAGAGTCCGTAATGATATTTTAACGAATGTTATCGACATTCTTGCGCTTAGAAAGTACTCATAAAAACATATAGGCAGATTCTAGTCGACGAATACACCTTTTTTAATAAATATTCAGGAAATAACCGAATAAAATTATTATTCGTACTACAAAAGTCAATAAACAACGAATAGGAATTTTTCTTTGTATCCCTGTAAAAAAAAAAAAAAATTAGTGGATCTGCAGATCAGGAACCTCAACGTTATATTTGTATCACACATTATTCAAAAGGTCGTTTTTATTTATTCTTTATTATAATATACTAGAAAAACCCCGTTTCGGGAACGAACCGAATTCCGAATGCGGGAAAAATTTCAAAATCAAACTCGAAATGTAAAAAACTCGGCCTGATGTTGCTGTTTGCGTGGCAATAGATCAAAGTTTGTTAACGAAACCATTTTTAGAAGCTACACTTCTTCCAGCAATAGAGGTAGCTTTAGAGAAGACAAAAATAAGAAAGAAGGAAGCTTTAGAGAAAGAAGAAGAGAAAGACAAAAAAGGAACAACAACAAGAAAAGGAATAAAAAGAGACTAAAGAAAGAGAGAAAATAAAAATAAAACGAAGAAAAATAAGAAGAAATATTAAAAGAAAGATAAAAACAAAGGGAAGAAAGAAGAAGGAGAAGAAGAAGAAGAAAGAAGAAGAAGAAGAAAGAAGAAGAAAGAGAAGAAGGAGAAGAAAGAAGAAGGAGAAGAAAGAGAAAGAGAAAAGAAGAAAGAGAAATGAAGAAAAAGAAAAAGAAAGAAGAAAAAGAAGATGAAAGAAGAAAGAGAACTAGAAAGATAAAAGAAGAAGAAAGAAGAAGAAGAATAGAAAAGAAGAAGAAAGAGAAGAAAGAAGAAAAGGAAGAAGAAGAGATGGAAGCTTTAGAGGAATACTCGGTGCGTCCACACACAGACAAATAGAGTCCAAGGATATCTCTTAGATATATATTGATTCTCTTAGATATGTATAAATATATATTGATTCGATTGACTTGTTACATAAATAGATAGGTTACTGAGGGGGACTACCTATTTGTAGTTCTTATACAAGAATTTGTATGTACCGCGATAGCCACCGCAAAAATCAAGCTATTGACTTGCAATTTTTGTCGAAACGTCAGTGGTGGCCCTCTGTTGAGGCGCAAAAGGATTTCGGGTTCCCTCTGTGTGTCTGTCTGTCTGTCTGTAAGTTGCGCGACAGTGGTGGCAAAAATCACACTATTGGCTTGCAATTTGGTACACATGTGTATGAGTACAACGGAATCAGCTGTATAGTTTTAGGTGTGTATACCATTTGTAGTTCGTGTACAGGGACACGCCAAAGTTTTTCTTATCATTATGGCCTATGGACAGAATTTGTATGTACCGCGATAGTCACCGCAAAAATCAAGCTATTGACTTATAATTTGGTACACATGTTCATGTGCTCCACGGAATCAGCTGTATAGTTTTGGGTGTGTATTCCATTCGTAGTTCGTGTACAGGGACACACCAATTTTTTTCTTATCATTACAGCCCATGAGCAGAATTTGTATGTACCACATTAGCGGCTACAAAAATGCTCCGACTGACTTGCAAATTCGCACATACATTCAGGCTTTGCATAGAAATAGCTATATAATTTTTTATGTCTATATGTTTTTATGGATTGTGTACAGGGAGACACCAAAATTCTTATCATCACAACATATGAGGAGAATTTCGCTTAAATGCATTTTGACATTATTACTTTGCTATCACCAAAATGAAATTAGCGTACATTACTGACATGCTTAAACTAGTGTTTTCTGCAGAAAACACGTGCACTTAGTCTTACTTATTACAGAACCATGCAAAAATTTTCTGACAATGTAAAGTAATCAGCCAAATTACGTCAGGTTTCGAACAATTATTCATGAAAAACGTAGAATAAGCTGAATAGTTGTTACTGGTGTATACAATGTTTAGGGTTCGTTTACGGAGACACACAAAAGAATTTTGTGACATTAGAGCCTATGAACAAATTTTTATTTAAGCGCATTTTAATGTATTTATGCTCCATTGAACAGAATGGAATTAGCATATACTGTAAGAATGCTTAAAAGCATGTTTACTCTTAAAAAAGAATATGTATAGACTAAATAATTTATTTACGGGATCCCACAAAAGAATTCCGATGACATACTGTAATCATTCAAATGACGTCAAATAAGTTTGAAAAATTAATGAGTTATATTTAATTAGGCGTATTCTTATTATTGGCGTATATAATAACAGTGGCTACTATCCGGGATGCATGAAAGAATTTAGTACTATTACGGTCAATAGTCGGTATTTCTTAAAAGTGTATTTTAACATGGTTACACCCCAATAAATATGATGGAATTTTATTAGAATTTTAAAAGCCAGTTTTTCGGTGGAAAAGTGTGGGCATAGAATTGATAATTGCCGAAACGTAAGTGGAGGCCTCCCTGTTAAGACTCAAAAAGATTTTGGGTTCCGTCTGTGTGTTTGTTTGTCTGTCTGTCGAGCGATAGAGACAGCAAAAATCCCGCTATTGACTTGCAGTTTGGTACAAGAATTTATGAATTACAGGGAATTAGTACAAGACAATCTGTTATTAGGAATGCATATATATATATATTTATACATATAGTTATAGAAAGTGAGGTAGAGCGGGGGGTTGAGGGGGCTGCGCGGCAGCCCCCCCAGAAACCTTTCTGTTTATGTAGCAAATCAATCGAATCAATATATATATATATTACATAATAAGGAATAAATAAAAATGCTCTATTGAATAATGCGTGATGCAAATAAGACGTTGAGGCTCCTGATCTGCAGATCCACTAGTTAGTTTACAGGATTACATAAAATAATTCTGATATTCTATGTAATCTTTTTGCATGAAATTTGGTACAAATATTTATGAATTTCAAGGAAATAATGCAAGAGTATCAGTTTGTAAGAATACATATATATGATATAGAGATAGGTACATAATTTGAGATACATAGGGGGGGGGAGTAGAAGGGGCAATAGCCCCCCTCAGGAACGTATCTGTTATGTAGCAAGTCATTCGAATCAATATAATACATATATATTATAATAAGGAATAAATAAAAATGATCTGTTGAATAATCTGTGATGCAAATAGGACGTAGAGGCTCCTGATCTGCAGTTCTACTAGTTATTAGTAAAATATAATTAAACTGAATGAATTTTACTGAAACAGTTGCGTGATCGTCATGGCTGCTACATGAACATAAACTTACACTACCAACACAATCATTTAGACCGATTTACAAATTGTTACTTGCATGGTTACATTGGTATATAATTACACTTAGGATTTCTCAAGGAGTTTCTCTCTCTCTTTAACTCCTGGTGCTTCGCTCTGAAAAATCTCTGGTCACTTGGGGAATTTTTCTGAGACTAAAATTTAAATTAAAACCCTTTTAGCATTTTTTTTTTTTTCTGTAAAATTAGCATTATGTTTTTAACACTTTCCAACAAGGTTGAAAAGTGTTAATGACTTCGGTTTGTTTGTCTGTCTGTGTGTCCGCGCTCTAACTCCTTTAAATATTCATGGAATTTCTTGAAACTGATATATGTTATTCAAATTCACTATCGGATGTTCCCTATTGAAAATGGAGTGAATACTTTGTACAGGGATACTCGAAAGTATTCCAAAGTATTGTGTCCTATGAGAGGTATTTCTATAAACCATATTTTAATGCCGTTACTTTACATATAAATTTTAATAAAATTGAAATATGTTATTCAAGTCCACTATTGGGTGTTCCCCATTGAAAATGAAGTAAATACCATCAATAGTTTGTATACTGGGACACTTGGAAGTATTCCAACGCACTGCGTTCTATGAGAGGTATTTCTGTAACCCAAATTTTAAGAACTTTACCTTGCATAAATCTTAGTAGAATTAAAATATATTATTCATATGCACAAAATAATGCTTTCCACAGAATACAGTATAATTAGCATTAGATTTACAGGGCCACACAAAAATTGTCAGTTACATTAATGTGTATTATTGGAAATTTGCTGGAATTGCATTTTCTTTTATATTAATCATTTTTAACACTTTCCAATAAGGTTGAAAAATGTTAATGACTTTTCGGTTTGTCTGCCTGTCTGTCTATCCATGTTCTAACTCCCGTAAATAATCATGGAATTTCTTGAAACTGATAAATGATATTCAAGTTCACTATCGGATGTTTTCGATAGGAAATGAAGTAAATACCACCACGGGTTTGTGTACAGGGACAACCGAAAGTATTCCAAAACATTCGTTCTATGAGAGGTATTTCTATAAACTAAATTTTAATGACCTTACTTTGATCAAATCTTAATAAAATTAAAATATGTTATTCATATGCACACACACACACACACACAAACAAAAATGCTTTCTACAAAATGTAGCATTAGATTTACAGGGCCCCACAAAAATATTCTGTTACATTGAGGGTTTTTATTGGAAATTTGCTGGAATTGCAGTTTCGTTTACGTTAAGCGATTTTTAACACTTTCTAACGTTCTTTAATTGTGAATCTGATTTCAATTTGTGTGTCTATCTCTCCGACTGTCCATCTGTCTATCTGTCTATCTGCCTGCCACCATCGTCTGTAAATATTTTCAGAATTTTTAAATATGTAATATTATTCATATTCACTATGGAATGTTGTTTGTTTTAAATGGCCTTAATAGGTCCTGTGCAACTGGTTTGTGTATAGGGACACCCCAAAAAATGCCAATGCATTGTATTTTAGGACGGATATTTTTATAAATTATATTTAAAGAACTTTCTATTGTAAAAATCATAAAGAAATCGGCATTGATTGTTAATATGCTAAAATAATATTTTGTACAGAATATGATTTTGTTAACCTTCAAATTTACAGGGCTACACTAAGATATTTCGGTACAATAAGGGTCGCAATTAGAATATAAGTGCTACGTTTTCTTTAGTGTCAAGCATTTTTAACACTTCCTAACAATGTTTAAGAATGATTGGGAATTCAATTAGTCTATCTGTATGCCTTTCAGAACTACTGTCTGTCCGTTGTGTGATTACGTAGGCAAAGAACACTGAAAGTTATACGATACAACAATTACGTACATTTGGAAAGTGTTAATAATCAATGCATATCGCATGATTTTTCGTTTTTCTTATTTTCATTGAAGGTAAGCATTGGTTGCGACCACATGCAAGTACTCTGAAGCACTCGCGTTGATGTTTACGATTGATATATAATGTGGATAAGCTAAAAACTAGAGATGATGGGATAAAACTGGAAACATTTTTAGAATCAGTAATTCAATTATAACCAGAAATAGATCAAATTGTTAGGAACCAAAAAGCACTGTTCCCAAGTATAATCGCTTTATTTAATTATCCCTTTATTTAATTTCATTTGCTGTACATTTTATTTGCTGTACATAGAACCTAATCGATTTTCTTTAATGCAGGTGGCGTCAGATATACAACATGGTTAAGTTTAGAAACGTAGCAGGATTTACGAGCGTCCACAATTGGTGGGACAATGGTTATCATCAAATAGCTTTCAGTCGAGGCGATAAAGGTTTCATCGCAATCAACAACGAACACCAGCATCATTTAAATGAAAACCTACAGACTGGACTACCAGGAGGAACGTACTGTGATGTAATTTCCGGAAATTTGAAGGATAATAATTGTACAGGACGAAGAATCCAAGTGAACGATTCTGGTTATGCCAATATATTTGTAAATAGCACTTGGGAGGATCCAATGATTGCTATACATGTTGAAGTAAGTAAATTTCTATTATGTCTTTACTTCATAATTAATTTTAATTTTTTTATATTATTTAATCAGTATCATTCAATTGAATAGTATTTGCAATTATGGAAAGGTGTAAAGTTATCGATTTTCTATTTCAGTCTTTTTTAAAAAAAAAATAATAATTTCATTAACAACTACTGTTTCTCTATTTGTTGTTAATAACAAAATTGTTCATTCTCATTTCTGAAAAATTTTGTCATCTGCAATTATTTTGCCTTATTACAGATACAAATTGTACAGATATACATACAAATTTATTACAGATACACACACACAAAAAGTATTGGGTACGTTACTATTTTCATGCTGTACTCGTGCCTTCTTTTTTTTTTTTTCTTCGTCGGATGAATATAGTTGCACGTTGTACTTGATTATTTTGACCCAACATTTTTATTTTTATTTTTATTTTTATTTCATTTATTTATTTATTTAGTGTATAACATGGTGTTTGTTTACAAAGTTCCAATTCTTTATGATGGATAGCATAATTAAATTTTTTTTATGTCGTATCTTTTTCTATAACATTGCTCTGGTTAAAAAAAAAAAAAAAAAAAAGAAAATTTGAACTCTGATACTATTCCTGCTGATTTTTATGTAAAGTAACCTCCTGAATGACCCTCATTTTGCCCAATCACCCACCATTTTTATTAACAGTTGACAGAAAATACAAAAGGAAAGTAAAAGCCATACTTGCCGATCAATTTCCCACATAATCACTAAACCTAGACAAATATCTGAACTCAGAACCAATTTATTTCATGCAGTTTGGTAAAAATCATGTTTGAACCAGTTCAAGGGAGTTGTTTTCATATCACTGTGGGAAAAGAATCTTGTGTCATATAAATATTTTTTTCAATTTCCAAAAAAGGAAATATAGTGGCTGTGTGCCAAATCTAAGGAATATTTGTGTGTGTAGGGGAGGGGGGGGGTAGGTACCAGACTCCTTTCTCAAACTTTTTCTGTATTTATTGAGTTTGGTGTGCAGTATAGGACCTGGCATTGTCAAGCAGGAGGATGACATCATAATTGAACATGCGACCACATTTTTTGTCCATAAGAAACGAATCGCGTCTCGCACCTCCAAGAGAGACCATTTTATTAAACTACTCATTTTGACCACTTCGTCGGAAGAATGATATGTTTTCTGTTTTTAAAATAAAGCCATGTGTTTATTTGAATTTCAAAAAGCAAGATTTCTCTATATATTTAAAAAAAGTAACTGTCGCTGGCGTCAATTTTTTTTTGTCTGCGACAGCATATTCTAGCGGAGGGTAAAGTGCTCTGCATCATGAGAGGTATCAGTGTATTCCGACTGCTTCAAGGAAGGCATTTCAGGTGCTTAGAAATTTCTATCATTTTAATTAACGAAGTTATTAAGAAAAACGTCGGGTTTATGAAGGTACTCTATTTGCCACCGGAGGGAAAAGTTTCTCTTATGACGTTTTTTTCTGTGTCTCTGACGTCACTTTCCTCAGGAAAATGAAAATGTGATCAATGGTGTAAATAAGAAAAATTGAAATATTAGAATCTTTGAGATGCTCGAGAAAAGAAAAAAATTATTTAAAATAGCAAAACATGATAATAACCGATATTTTAAAAACATTAAGTAAAAATTTAATAAAAATGAAATAAAAATTGGTTTATATTTTTATTTTATTTTATATTATTATTTAAGTTTATACTATTAGTTTATATTATTAGTTTTTATTTTAACGTTAGGCGAAAAAGATTTAGTAATGAATATAATAATTATGTTAAACAACGATTGGTATAAATTTAGAAGTTAAGCCCAGAATTTTTTAAAATGAAATTTACGAGACAACAACATAGATTACTTTATATAAAGATTTAGTTTTTTCACTCAAAATATATTTAAAATGATGGATCTTTACTATGACCAATTTAGCTATTTTTAAAATTTAGAAATGAAACTCGTATGTTTTTCGCCAAGGAATTCATTTACGCAACCACAATAGCCATTTTAACTCTAGCCATGCCTTAAATACAGAGAAAAAGGTACTTACGTATTAACGCCACCGCAGCTAGGGTACAACTATAGTATCTCCCCACAACTGAATTTGGCGATTTTTCTTTGGCGCCGTTTTGAACGATAACGATGTCGTTCTGGACTCTTTGAGATATAATATGGCAGCCTGCATGCTGCTTATTTTGGATTTATGATTATATGATTTAGCTTATGATTTTATCATTTATGATTTTTAGATTTATGATTTAGTCATACTCGAAAAATATAAATCGCCAAATTCAGTTGTGGGGAGATACTATAGATGGATGTTCACTCTGATAAATAAGATTCCAAAAGATGTCTCGCTGTCCCCCTAAGTCTCTTGTGTGCGAACAACAAGATTGCTATTTATTGACGCATTAGCCCAACTTCTGCTGCGGTGGCGTTAATACGTAAGTACCGAGAAAAATTAGAAAATAGTGCAATAATAATAACTAGTATCGCCCAGTGGTCGAAACTCGACCATTTTTTTTTGCAAAGCGAGGCAAAGCAAAGTTATTGCCTTGTCCTAAACGGAATGCAGTTGCAACACAGCTGCGGCAATTGTTTGCCAATATTCACTCTAACTGAATCAGCAGAGTTTTACTTAATATAACTATTTCTCTCTGTAGATGTTAGCCTTTCCTGAAATGAGAGAAAATCGCAACGTGAAAACGCCCCTTGTTGTGTGATACAGCCCAGAAGCTAATAGGTACCATGTCAGACCAAGGTCCAACCAAGTATCAAATTCTGTTAAATTAATTCGATTGGTTCATAAAGTACAGTGTTTGAACCAAAAAAAAAAAAGATATTTTTCAAAAATGGTCGAATTGAGTTCGGGAAATTTCAAAACGTGTAACTTTATCGAAAACCGAAAATCTAAAACATTTCTGAATCTTATATTTTCTACTTATATATGCAGAGGAAAGAATAATAAATCCACTTTTTAAAAAATAAAAATAAGTAGTCAATTTCACTAATTTCACTTAATTAAAATGCAAGGAAATCTCAAAACGTGTAAATTCATCGAAAACCGGAAATCAAAAGTTTTTATGTATCTTCTACTTGCTTCTTCTACCCACAAAAGCTAGCAATAAAGACACCTTTTTAAAAAATAAGTAGCCAATTTCAGTTAATTGAAACGTAAAGAAAGCTCAAAACATGTAAATTCAGCAAAAAACGGAAATCGGAATTTTTCCGTATCGTCTACTTATACATGCAGCAGTTAGTAACAAATCCATTTTCCTTTTATTTAGTATATTAGTTCAATATTTATTGTTTAAATATCACCCTTTGAAATGAAATGTTTATGTTTACATTCGAAACTGGAAGTTTGCCATTTTTACTTTCCGAACACTATAGTGAGGAAAGTATTGTAATCATGTCAAAAATCCGAATTCGAGATTTTGATGTTTCTATACGTTTCGAGGTCCCCTGAGTCCGTTTTCACTATTTTTACGATGATGTATGTATGTGTGTGTGTATGTGTGTATGTATGTGTGTATGTCTGTGAGTGAACACGCTAGCATCTAAACGCTTCGTTCGAATAAGCTGAAAGTTGATGCGTATATTGTAAGTCACCATAGTACGAACCCTATAGATTTTGGTGAATCTAGCACTTATAGTTTTTTACAGGGACACAAAGAAAAATTCTTTATCATTATGGTCTATGGGACCAAAATCCGAAAAGTGCGATAGCATCTAAACGCCTTCTTCAATTGAGCAAAAAATTTATACACATATTATAGGTCACAGTTACTCAATCTGTGTAGAGTTTGGAGAATCTGGCACTTACAGTTTTTTTACAGGGGCACAAAGAAAAATTCCTTATCATTATGGCCTATGGGGCCAAATTTTTAAAAGTGCGATAGCGTCTAAACGCTTATTTAATCTGAACAAAAAATTTGTACACATGTTATAGGTCACAGTTGCATGAACTGTATAGATTTCGGTGAATTTAGCACTTACAGTTTTTTTACAGGGACACAAAGAAAAATTCTTTATCATTATGGCCTGTGGGACCAAATTTTCACTTTCTTCTATATTCAATAGAAGAAAGTATTGGATTCATAAAAATTTTCGACCTCAGGTTTTTGATGGATTTACACGTTTTGAGAGCTGTAGAACATGATTTGACCATTTTTAGAAAATGTCTGTCTGTTTGTCTGTCAGTCTCTGCGTGGATGTGACAAACTTTTGTGGCAACTGTATCTCAGGAACTACTTCACAGAATTTCATACAAATTGGTATGTAGTTGCACCTTGACATAAATTAGTGCCTATCAATTTTTGCCATCCCGCTTTTTCTAAATTTTTAACATGGTGGTATAGTACAAAATTTTGTATAAATGTGCATAAAGAAAATTATTTTTTAATAATCATTATGAAATTTACCAGAATTATTTATAATAGAGATAGTCAACTGGGAAAATTTTTTTATGTGTAGGAGCCTCGCCCCCCCCCCTCTGACGGGGAATTCCCCCCTCGAGGGGAGTAAATTTTCATGATGGGTATCTTTCAAAAGAGCTCGCCAGTACCTTTAAAACGAATGGTTGAACCATAGATCTGCGATAATTTAAAATGAAGTTATCGATTTTTTTTTTTTTTTTTTTTTTTTTTATGTAATATTGACAATAAAATTGACTTTTTTTGGATATTTAGTGTTATACTACTTCTCTAATATGGAAATCATCTGCATTATCATGGAAGATAATTTTTTAAATAATAATTTTAATAAATTATTTTTACTGAGTGAATTTGTATAGGAAAATATAGAAGAAAGTCATGTGGTGGCCACAACATACTAGTCAAAAGTGCGATAGCATCTAAACGCCTTATTGAATTGAGCTGAAAATTTATATGAATATTATAAATCACCGTTGCAGTAACTATAAGCATTTTGGTGAATCTAGCATTTATAGGTTTTTTACAGGGACACAACGAAATTTTTTTATCATTATGATCTATGGGCTCAAAGTTCAGTAGCGTTAAATAAAACATCGTGTAATATATGGAGAAAAGTACTCAAACACTTTATTATGGTTTTCTCTCTTTTGTTTTTTAACAACTCCTCTTTCTTTACTTTATCTACAAAACTGTTAATTACTCAATGTTCGGAAAGTTGAGTGGAGTCACTCCAGATTTTTTTTTTCTGGAGTTTTGTGATTTTAAATTAAAATTTTATCAATTTTACAGATAAAATAACTCAATCAAACGCATGTAGACAGTAACTTATATATAACTATACCCAAATATCGGAATTAAAATCGGCAGATAATTTCCGTTATTTTTAATAATTTTTTACAAAAAATTCAATGGACAATTAACATAGAAAATCTTTTTCATGGCTCCATGGACAGACAGTGACATCATCACTTCGCTTTCGTATAGTGATGCTACATTATACAAATTACTGTGTCTATGGTTTCATTTGAGCTTTATGAAATTGCCAGATTTAACAACTTTCTACTTTTAGGTATTTTTTAATGTGAAGGAATACGTGTATAAAAGGGAAAAATGGGGGAAAATGCATAAAAAATAAATGTATTTTTAAATACCTTCTTGACATCGTAAGAAAATAATATTTGTATTCGCACCTTCCGGCTAACCATACCTTTCGAATGATACCATTTTCAACCCTCTACTCCCATAATTAGTATGTTAAAAAGGGACAACAAATTTTATGCTTGCCTATTAATATATAGATAATAATAATAAAATTCACAACTTACTTTTGTGTTTTAAGCATTGATGTAAAACTTTGCAGAAAACAGAATTTAATTTAATACAACAGGACTTTTTTTTTTTTTTTTTTTTTTTTTTTTTTTAGTGCTAGAGGCCTATTTTAGTCGGTACAGCGTTGTCGAATTTTTATACGTCACTCTTAATAGTGCTAAGGGCCTATTTCAGTCGGTTTATTGAATGGGGATTTATTGAATGAAGTCCCCCCAAGGCACAACTTTGACATGAGTCCCCCCCCAGGCCCAACTTTGACATGAGTCACCCCCCAAGGTACACCTTTGACATGAGTCCCCCCCAAGGCACACCTCCCCTTCATTGGGAAAAAGAGAAAAAACGTTGTTTTGCGGCTATAAGACAGTTTGGACTTCCAACGTTATTTGTTACAGTATCTGCAGCTGAAACACATTGGTTTGATTTAATGAAAACTCTATCATGGAATTTAGATCGTCACGAATTAACTAAAGAAGAATTTGTCGATATTAACAAGTTTAGCAGTAGGCCTCTGGCACTAAATTAAAATCTGTCAATGTCAGATTTTCATGTTTTAAATAATGAAATAATGTCGTGTCTGTATATTTTTTTGTCTATTTTCCCATGTAATGGAATAAAGTAACTGCATTGCTAAAATATTTTAGTTACGTCTAATACAAGACCTCACTGCCAGATTTTAAATTTTTCATTTATTTTTACGATGACTTAAATTATCTATCTCAGTTATGCATGTCAAGATTTTTGCGAGAAAAGTTTAAGCTACTTCGGTGCCAAATTTAAAATTTCGCCAAGAGGTTAAACTGTTCCATTGCTTTAGCTTTCTTTCTTTTTTTTTTTTTCAATTTTATTTTAAATATTTTTTAACTTAATTCAAGAGAGAAAAAAAGAAGAAATTTTTTTTATTTGAGTTAAATATACAAAATATCTCCAGGTAAAATATTATCCGTACTATTAGAAAGAAAATGGCTAAAGTAGTTTTTCCTGTACCTTTGATGTGTCTATAAATTAAATTAAATTATATTATCCAATATCATTATATTTCATTCTCCACACGCATTTTTTACTTTCTAAATTCAATATTATATAATATATATGTAAAAAAATCAAGGTGTAACCAGTACACATCCAGAAGTTGTAGCCAACAAATATTTAGAAGCCAATCATTAACACAAGTTCAGGAGATATCGCCAACAACTATTAAGATGTCATGTTCAATATATACCAGTAGATATCGCCTTCGCCAACGATAATAATTATTCAGAATATATCGCCAACAAGTATTCAGGAGCCATCATGAATATTTATTCAGAAAATATTGTCAACAAACATTCAAAAGCCATCCAATTTATGAATGGTGATGGTCTAGGCACAACTATAGTATTTCCCCTCTGCTAGATTTCGCGATTTTTCTTTGGCGCCGATTTGAACGATAACGATGTCGTTCTGGATTGTTTCAAATATAATATGGCAGCCTGCATGCTATTTATTTTGGATTTATGATTTATAATTTAGCTTACGATTTTATCATTTATGCTACATGATTTATGATTTTTAGATTTATGATTTAGCCATAATCGCCAACGAAAAATCGCCAAATCTAGCTGAGGGGAAATATTATAGTTGTTCCATGGTCTATGTTGAATACTCCAAATCGGCAATTCGTTTTTACAATATAATCAAGGATGAATTTTTCGCTAATCAGTAGGTTTCGAAAAGTGTGACCCCCCCCCCCCCCCCCCCCGATTTAACTTAGTATTTAATATAGTTTAAGAAATGGTAAAATCAGATATTGACGGGCATCTTGGCACATTCATGGCGACAATGCAAAATCGCTATCTAAAAGAAATTGTCCTGTCGTACTACTACTAATGAAATGTTTAAAATAATTGCAATAATCACATGAGATATTTAATTTGAATAGATTTGACTAAATCATATTCTAGGAAAAATGCACTTTAAAAAGTTGCATGTTTACTGTTGTAAGCACCATTTTAAACCTTGCTGTACAGTAGAAATAAATGCAGAGTGTTACATATTGCCCTAAATTAACTAAAAAAAAAAAATCAATAGCAAAAAATATAGGCATTAGAAAAAATAAGTTCATAATTTCTTTAATCAAGCAATAATACCCGAAAAATTCATCGTCCAACAGTGACAAAAATTTAACAAGTGGATCGTATACCAAGGCTGTAGCGCTAAATCGTTTAGATAAGAATTTCTCTCTGTTCTAAACTGTTAGTGTTATCGTTGTTTATTTTGTGTGTCTAGCTGTTTAACATATGTTTTCTCTCAAAATAATGGCAAATTGTTATTAAACTGTCGAACGTTAAGACAGATTTTTCACATATTTTAAACGATATAATATTAAATATTGTGTATTTCAATGTGATACCATATATGGTGGATTTCTATAATATTGTTCAACTTTTCTCTTGTGTAATGTATTATTAATATTCCAATTCAATGAAAGGCAAAGTTGCGAATAGTCGGGCAAAATCCAGCAGGGGTTAATGAGCGAAGCAAGTCGGGGTGAGGGAAAGCCTTCCTCGGGGGTTGGTGAGCGGAGCGAGCAGGGGGCAGAGCCCCCTAGTCTTTCTACATTTTTATTAAGTGAACGTTAATGAACGTATTGCTAACAGTAAAAATAATAATAAAGCCTTTTATAATTAAATAATCCTTTTTTAAATGCTCTCTCAGCAGACTACTTACCTGTCCATCTTTATGTATTAAAATTAAATTTCAAAAGTGTACGAATCTTTGGTCACAGTAACGTGATATACGATCAAAAAATTTGTGAAGTAATGGCATTTTTTGTCTCTCTCTCTCTATATATATATATAAATAAAATAAATAAATAAATAAAAAATATAAAAAGAAAATAAATAAAAAATTGTTTTGGCCTTTTACCATTTTCGAAATTCTTTATAAATCTGTAATAATTATTTTAAATACAGGATAATAATTTACGAATTTTACATGAATTATTATCTGTAATAAACTATTTTGTACAGTAAGAAAAAAGGCCACAACTTGACTAATTTTGCTGTAAATTATCGTAGAAATATGCAGCGATAGTTTGGAAATAACATTTAATATGGCAGTAACTAAATTTTGCTTAGGGGTCGTCTACATATAAAAATTTATCTCAACCTCAAATGGCAAAACCAAACAAAATGCTTACATTACCTCACAATTCATCAGGGTAAAATAAAAGCCGTTTAAACAAGATAAAAGATTTCATAAATAATCGAGGCATATTGCTGAAATTACCATATTATGCACTGAAGAGCGGAAAAAAAAAAAAAAAAAAAAAAAAAAAAACTGGTATAGCCGTACGTATACAAATAACAGAGTTATGGAACCAATCAGAGTAACGTGATGTGGTCGGCAGTGCCTATATAAGATAATAGGTCTCTGTCAAAGCTGTTAGATCGATTGCTGCTGCTACAATGACAGGTTACCAAGTTTTAAGCGACTTTGAACGTTGCATTATAATCCAGAAAGAGGTGAAAGCATCTCCGAGGTAGGGATGAAATTCGGATTTCTGCGTACGACCATTTCACGAGTGTACTGTAAATATTGGAAATCTGTTAAAACATCGGATCTCCGACATCGTTGCGGCTGAAAAAAAAAAAGATTGTGAAAGAACGGGAACAACTACGACTAAAAGAAACAAACGTGACAGACGTGCAACCCTTGCTTAAATTGTTGCAGATTTCAATGCTGGAGCAACAACATGTGCCAGCGTGTGAACTATTCAACGAACTATCATTGATATGGGTTTCCGAACCGTAGGTCCACTTGTGTACCGTTGTTGAATGCATGAGCACAAAGCTTTACGTCTCGCCTGGGCCCATTAACACCGCTATCAGACTGTTGATGACTGAAAACACGTTGCCTGGTCTGACGAGTCTCGCTTCCAGTTGAATTGGTTGGATGGACGTGTACGAGGATGGAGACAACCTCATAAATCCATGGACCTTACATGTCAACAGCGGACTGTTGAAGCTGGGGGAGGCTCTGTCATGTTACGGGATGTGTGCAATTGGCTTGATAATGCGGCCTCTGATAGGTCTGGATACGACCCTGACAAGTTACAGATACAGTCGGCTGCAAAATTATTCGAGCACTAGCTAATAATTCCTATGTTAAAAAAGTACACTTAAGACTGTTTTGTTAAATAAATCCTTGTCGAATCATGTTCTTAGACTGATTAAGAACATGACTCGATAAGGATTTATTTAACAAAGCAGTATTAAGTGTACTTCTTTTAGACAGGGATTATTGCTAGTGCTCGAATAATTTTGCAGCCGACTGTACGTAAGCATTCTTTCCGATCACCTGCGCCCATCCATGCTCATTGTGCATTCCTACGGACTCGGACAATTCTAACAGGGCAATACGCTCCACACACGTCAAGATTTGCTACCGAGTGGCTCCAGGAACACTCTTCTGACTTTAGGCACGTCCATTAGCCACCTAAATCCCCAGACATGAACATTATTGAGTATATCTGGTACGCCTTGCAACATGCTGCTCAGAAGAGATATTCCCCCTTCGCAATCTAATGGATTTGTGGATCGCCCTGCAGGATTCTTGGAGTGAATTACTTCCAGCACACTTTCAGACATTAGCTGAATCCATGCCACGTTATATTGTGGCACTTCTTCGTGCTCGCGTGGGCCTTACACGGTATTAGGCGTACCAGTTTTTTTGGCTGTTCAGTGTATATCGTCCTATCTTTTCTCAAAATATGAACCAAAAATATACATTGTGAATTTATTACTTGTTTTTATGTCGTACTTGTGTCGTTGTTAGATAAGGATGCTTAATTTTTGCAACAATGTAGTTCTTGGCCCTTTTGACGCCCCCACTGAAATAGGTTTCATATAAGAGCTTATATTTTCATTTCACATTTATAAATTGAACTATATTAGGTTTGTTCCATAAAATATATATTCAGGCAATAAAGTTTAGGGTTTTTGATTTAATTTTTGCAGATTTGAAATCTTTAAATTGTGTTTCCAGAGTTTGAATTTTTTCATGAATTCATGATTTTCAAAATGCTTAAACTTCTACACATATTTAAGAAAAGACTTAATATATATTTATTTTTTGGATGTTTATTAGAATCCATTTAAAAGAATTAGGAATGGATTTTGAAATTTATTAATTAGTTATTGAGAAAAATGTAAAAAGTACATGTCATGCAAAATTTACAAATAATAATAATAATAACAGCAATAATAATAATAATAATAATAATTTTTGATATACTTTCATTTTTAATATATTTTTTCTTTTAAAGATATTACAAAATCCATCCCTAATTCTTTTAAGTAGGATCTATTAAACATTCAAAGAAAAAAAAAAAGTAATTTCTTAAATATCCGTTGAAGTTTAAGCATTTTGAAGATCACGAATTGATGATAAAATCCAAACTCAAAAAACGCAATTTAAAGATTTCAAATATGTAAAAAAAATTCAGAAACACTAAGAATTGTTACCTGAAAATACATTTTATTGAACAAACCTAATATAGTTCAATTTATAAATATTAAATGAAAATATAAGCTTTTATGTGAAACCTACTTTCGTAGTGGTGGCAAAGGTGGCAAAGTCACCTTAAACACAATCAAAATCAAAAATTTTCTTTCTATGTAATTATAATATTTTAAATAACTCCATCTCTTCTTTATTTTC
This sequence comes from Salticus scenicus, assembly GCA_963930645.1. Taxonomy (NCBI): domain Eukaryota; kingdom Metazoa; phylum Arthropoda; class Arachnida; order Araneae; family Salticidae; genus Salticus; species Salticus scenicus. The sequence continues at coordinate 351,894,005 of OZ005648.1, read as the reverse complement.
TTAAATACTGATCTCAAATACAAATTATAAATTGTAAAGTTGCTTAAAATAAAAGTATAGAATTTTACAAAATCAATGAAAACTTTCAGAGGATTCATATTCATGGGGGAAAAATTGCGGCCCTCTCTACAAAAAAAAAAAAAAAAAAAAAAAAAAGCTATGTCCCGTATATTTATAAATATATCTACAAATTTCAGCTGTAATCCATAAAAAGTGAAATCAAAAAATTTTACTTAAACCACTTTCCATTTTCTGAAGATAAATTCTTCGATTAAAAAAATATCGCATTTTAGACGTCATATTCAAATTACGAGTGAAAACATTGATAACATATAAAAAGAAATAAAAATTAATTAATTTGGAACTAATCCATCAGCAATTTTGTTAAAACATGCATCGAAGACTTTTAATGATACGAAGCTGAAATTTTATATATCATATAATTAGTGTATGATGCACTTTGTTGGAAATTTTCTCGTAGAAGTTTTTAGAGAAATTAAAATTTTGTAGTTTTGAAAATGAATTCCTTAATTTTTTTTTTAATCGATTTTATAAAATTCCGATTCTTTTTCGTAGACATCACTATAATCTGTTACGTATGTAGTATATCTAAAATCATTATTTAAGAAATTAAAATTGAAGTTTTTCGAACACCCAATATACATGTAATACTCAACTCATAATCAAATGGTTATTTTAATTTTTACTGAAACTATTACTTCTAATTTAATTAAAGAATGTTGAGAAAAATATAATAAACTTATGCAATAATTTTGTTTTATGTGTTTTTGTTAACACGTTTTTCTGTAATAACAGTGTGGCTTTTGATGAAAACCTTCATTGATTGCCACACCTTAAAAATTAATTGTCCGAGTAGTTGCATTTATGTTTATAACTTGCACAGAGGTTTATGAGCGCATAAATCAATTTTTAAAACCTATACCATTATTTATGAAATAAGTGTAACACTGATGAGTTTTCCTGTGTTTTTACTACGTCATGTATTGAATTATATTAAATGTTGTTATTGCAGGCAAAGCTATGAAAATGGCCATCAGAATTACAAGATGATTTATGAAGAATCGATACTAGAATCTGAGAAAGAGCTTTTTGTTGGAAGTGTATTATACAATATTTTTATAAGCTATTATTATTATTTGAAAAAACTTTTAAACGAATTGCTATTACCAGATTAATAAAACCTTGATTTACACGATTTCAGTGTATTCGTTTGTTTTGTTTTATTTATTATTGACATATTAAAGTTTATATATGAAAATATCCGTAACTTATGCATATTATTTTTATTATTATTATTTTGTATTTATATATATATATATATATATATATTACCTATTTTTGATAAGAAAATATTACTTAATGCAAGCATAATGCAGCTTAGCTTTCGAATGACTGTATCTATTTAAATAACAATTTCTCTAATCAAATTGCACAGATTTTGCCAAAATTTTACTTGAACAAGTAAATGTCCATAAATAAATGAATCATCATTATCATCATCCGCATCAACAACAACAATAATAATGAAACCATAAGATTAAAATAAAATAAATACAATATTTCCATTTATGGTAAAGCCTATTATTTATAAAGGAAAGTGTATTATTTTTGTCATTTCGATAAAATTAATTATTCTTTTCAGATTTAACATTTTAAAGTGTTTAATTTCCTAATTTACTTAAAAAAAAAAAATAGAAAAAAAAAAGCATTAAAAAACACAATAAAGTAATCATAAAGCTTAATTACAGGTATGTGCATCAATAAGTAATTATTATGGAAATAGAATAATACTAATTTTATGTTATTTATCATTATTTAATATTTTGTCTTCGGTAACATATGAAGGATAGGATAAACGTAATTCTGTCTGTGACTGCTTAATATTGGGGTACTACTTCATAAACTTTCGTTACAGTACCAGCCATTCTGCATAAAAAGCGCCCGATTAACTTCATTTGAGGTCGGGGCATACATACTTTCTTGGACCCCAGCCTCCACTTCCTCGTACTTGAACTAAATTTTTTGTTATGATAGTTATGAATTAAAGGCAGAATTTGGGAAATCACATATACAGTAAAAGGGTTTTAGGGCTCCTACTACTCAGGTATGTGCTCCACGTGCTCTTGCGATAATCAGGCCCAGTGCACGAATGTGGTAATGCCTATAATATGTTCTTGTCAATGGACACTTTATAAAAGATTCTGCACAAATATGATATAGATTAAATAATAAGAATAGGATGTTTAAGAAGTTTTTTTTTAAATAATAAAACACACATTATTACATATTTTTACAAGAAATAGAACTAGCTGACAGCATTGAAATACATTTTTAGCATACAGAACAATGGTCACTCTTTTTATTCCTGAAACAGGTCATGCTGATTCATTTAAATAAACTAATTATTTAGTAAAATAAACTACAAATTACATATATATTTATTAATAACCGTTGATTCATTTGTTATGTACTGAATATATCTATAACAAAGATGCACACATATCTGTGTGCATAGCAGTGATTTGTCATGCTTTATTTGTACTTACTTTAAAAATTTAATATTTGTTTACCCTGGAAGCCTTTTCTACGTTTTTTGGATGGGAATATTCTGGAATTATGACCGAGAACTTGGGCTGCAATGCCGTAAACCTTCCGGTCCTATCTGTTAAACTTTAAGTTTCAATACAACGTAAGAGTTATATTGATACTCTTTAATGTTCGTTAATAGTATCCATTAAACTTTTCCTCAAGCAATAATGATATTTACGTCTTTTTAAACCACTTCTACAACAAATAATTTAACCGGGGCTAATAAATCGTATTTACATCACAAACCTGTCTTTAGATCATTTTAAAATGTCTCTTTTTCTGATGAATGTGATAAATTTCGAAATTTCTTCGTGGTGGTCAAATTCTGTGGTTATATTTATTATCCGAAAAAGGAATATTAATACACTTTAAACCAAGGTAATATTAAAAAGTAATGCATAACCGCTGCACAAATAGGGGGTAATTTAAAGGGGGCCCACCTCGGAGAAGAAAAAAAAAAATCCCCTCATGCTTGCAATAGCTACTTGTCAAGCACAGCATGCTATACGATCGATCCAGATCCTCTTGTTTCATGCAACTTAATTGGCGCCTGAGATATTGTTTCCCACACTGATTACCAATTCAGGTCACGTGCCTCGGGAATTGGTTTTAATTGTGCCTTCTGTATTCTGAGCAATTCTCTCACGAAATTCCTATTATCCAATTTAGGGACGAAATTGGAAGTCAGCTACTATACTTTTCTCAGGAACAGATAAATTGAGTCTTCATTTAAGTCCACTAGATTTATATCTTACATGCTAATTAATTATATGTTTTTTGTCTTCTTTTCCAAGCAAACTTGGTCGACGGTAGTGTGTATCCATGGTGAAAATATGTTGTACATCGATTCAAGCTAGTTATTATATGACGTTACAGGAAGAGGCCTATCTTCTTGATTAATAATGACGCATTTTTCATTTACTATAAAGATTAATGTTGATAATTCTCATTAGCTCCTGTAGTTTGTTTTCTCTTAAAGAAATGATTAAATATTAGGTCCAATGATATATATCTAACAAATAATGTGTAATAAATCTTAGTGCTTATTGCTGCTTTTATAAATTATGAGTATCGTAAAACATCTTTGAACATACTTTGAAGGATTATAGACTCATTTGAAAAGCATTATTTCGAAATTTAATCATAATATGCTAATTCATGATTCGTCGCTAAAAAAATTAATAAAATCGAAATGATATCGTTTATGTATAATAAATACCTTTTCATCTATACAATTAGTTGGTTTTCAGTCGCCTGGCGATCAATATTTACGAATGAACGTATTTCCACATTTAATTACTCCTTGCCTGTGTAGCTGAGAGCATCTTATCCAGGCATAGGACCTTTCTAAATGTACTAAAAGCTGCAATTCAGAAGATGGGAACAATATACACTAATTCTAAACTTCAGCTCAATCGGATTGTATTAACCCGTTAGCGCCCAGCGTCCTCATTTGAGAACAGCTAATAAAATGGCACGTATACTTTTTGTGGTTTCTTGGAATAATTTCTGCTTTTTAGTGACAGTTTATAGCTTCACTCTAAATGATCCCTGAAAGTTTTATGTGCCTACTATTAATTATTATTCCGTAATTTGGATAGTCATTTATGATGTTTCATTCGTCGCACATATATTCGCTTTTTGCGCAGGTATACTAACTTAAATCAAGTTGAATAATAATATATATTATGATACAGTAAGACCCCGCTTAACGCGGGATATATGTTCCATCAAAGTAGAGCGTAATGCGAAACAGCGCTAAACGAGGCTATCTAAAATTTCGGGTAATCCCCGTACTGCTGCGAGCAATTTCGGAGAATCCCCGGGTTGAAATAAAAGAGCGCTAACCGAAACAGCGCTAAATGAAACAGCGTTAAGCGGGGTCTTACTGTACTTTACTTTCGAGATCTTTGTCAACATATAATAGGAAATTAATCTGTTATCTCAAAGTTTTTCTATCTCGAAGTTTTCTTGCTAGAACACTCAACGTCAATAAATGAGGATAGGCTTTAAATTTAAAATTATCAGAAGAATTGTTTAAGTTAATATATTTTACTGTCAGTTGTCTATATTAATTTAGAAGTGAAATAATCAGCTAATAATATTTTGCAAAATCAATTCGGGGGTTAACGGGTTAAGTGGTTTAAAATTCGTAAATAAATTTTGAATTGGAGCTGGGGTTCCAGGCATTCAGCCTCACCTCTTTTTAGTTCGTTATTGTTTGAACATGTCGTCGGAAGTATAAATGCATACAAAATTTTAGTTGAATCCGACGTTAGGAAGCGGATTAAAATTCTTAATAATAATAATAATAATAATAATAATAATAATAATAATAATAATTAGAGTTGGAAGCCCTGGCCTCACTCAAAGTCTGTTACATACTTTAGCATGTATTGTCGTCAGAACTATACATGCATGAAATATTTTATCCCAATCGGATAATAAGAAGTGAGTGAAAATTCAATTCTTAGATTTAACACACGTACACAAATGAACAACATATCGACTTAAATCGAAGCATGTAAAAAATGACATCATTTACATCATGACATTTGCATTATAATGTTTTAAAAGTCCAAAAAATTACAAACATCTTATTCTTTTAATTCAAAATCCGTCGTAGCCGCAATACGTTTCTATCCAGAATAGAGTATTTTCAGTCACGTGACCAAACCCTTGGCAACGGCCTTAGTAACGCTATCAAAGGGCAAACATTAGTCTTTTAATGCGGCAAAATATATCGAAACTCTTAATGATCAAACAAAAATAGATATACTCAGAAAATAAACTAATTGATAATGTAGATCCATATTCATTAGTAAATGTTAACAGCGATCAACTGTTTCCTCCAGTCAATTTGTGATCTGTTGGAAAATATTTTGTCTATACGACATCTGCTTACACTAGTAGTGATTTCAATGCATATAAAAATTTACAAGCGTACAACCAAATCCAGTGCGATTGATTGAAAGAAGTTTTCTGTATAAAGATAAAAGAAAAGTATCTACACATACGATTTGAGCAGACGACACTTGAGGCTTTGACGTCATCTGAAAAAGCTCTATAATGTCTCTCACCGAAGAGGGATAGTCATTCTCTCCATAGGGATCAATCTTGTGATGGCATGTCTTCGGACCTCCTTAGGGGTGAATCCCAGACCGTCGCCAATTACCCATAATGTAGCAATAGAACAACGTAAAACTCTCTACACCTTAAAATCAATTGATATTCTTATTCAGGTTTAGAAGAATGAATGAAGGAAATAAAATAAGTCAACAACAAATAAAATAACCAGGCTGGGAACATTATTTAAAAGTTTTTTCAATAACTTTAATAAATTTTTTCAATAAAGGTATAAAATAAAAAACGAATTTATAAGGCCATTAGACGAGAAACGGAATAAAAATCACAAGTTATATAAAATAAGTTTAATGAATTGAATGAATTAACCCCTTATCTGCCGAGGAAAATATACGCGATTCGCTTCCCAGTGCCACCGTTTTTCACTCAGGCGCGCGTAGTTATGCGTCCACTGTTCCAGAAACATTACTTTTCAATTTCTCCCACTCTCCTCTTCCCTGAAAAAAGTAAATCCATCGAAAACACTATCAAGGCCACATTTAAGATCATTTTATTGCATTATAAAGCCTTTGGACTGGTATCAGTAGTAACAGCGCATCCCAAAGGATCGTACTTCGGAAGAGCGTATATATACGCCCGGGGCAGATAACACATCGGCATCGTGAGACGGATATATACGCCTGGGGCAGTTAAGGGGTTAAGTATGATTAACAATTTTATTTGAATCTCCCCAAATCTGCATATATATATATATATATATATAAGATATTTACTGTGCATGTCATTATTTTTCAGTTTTGGTGATTTTTTTTTTGTTTTTTTTGCTGTGGTATTGCTATGTTGTATTTTTTACGATTTGTGTGACAGTTATATCTCTGACTCATTTTAAGGAATTGAAAAAAAAAATATATACATAAATGATTATTATGAAATATCTTTATTCAATTTTGTTTTGAATTAAACAGTAAAAATGCTTTTTCTTTTCTTTTTCGATTTTTTTTTTCTTTGTTGTGAGAAACATTGAAGATGTTTCTCCGATTCTAGAATTGTAGAAAATAAATATAGGTGAACAGTTGTGGAAAAAACTTTTTATACAATATGTAAAATATTTAGAATAGAATGACTATGCTATCGAAATATGTTAGAATCTTATAAGGGAAAAATTTTTAGGGGCATGATTTGTGAATATCAGTTGAATTCGGTAGGTAGATAAATTCTTTTAGATTCTTTATCAGGAAAAGTAATTTAAAATTTCTTATAAAATCACTTTTTTTTTACAGAAAAAAATATTGAAGAAAACTTTTTAATTGAAATAAAAATATTATTATGAAAATATTTAATGAAAATATTTAAACCATCTTGTGTGTATAAGAATAAAGGTAATTTCCTGATTCTGTCAAAATGTAACAGTTGTTTGAAAAATAAAATATCCCATAAGATTTGCATATTATCAGAACTAGACGTAATAACTTGCTTTCAGTCTTAATCTCTCATTTTCACAGAGTATAAATAATATCATATGTAATAACATTTATAATCTGTCAAACTGTAAATTAACCGCAAATAATAAGTAAATCTATCCCACATCGTTAGTTAGTTGATAGATTTTTTCTTTTATCGGTGTAGAAAGCCAATAATTCATTAATGCATTAGTGGTTCTTACTTCATATATGCGGATTTTAGATAATAAGTGAACTGCTTCTAACTCGTCAATTTTGTGCGGAGAAATTCTTTCCAGGCAATTTCACGATATATTATTCATTTAGAAGGAAGAGATTTGATCAAGTAAAATGTCGAATCTGTCAGAACGAACGTTTATCGGTATTTTCGGGATATATAATTTGTTATAACTTGATTTTCTTCTATATTTATAACAAGGACATATTGGATTCGATGAAAGTTTTGACATCCTGTTATTAATAGCTTTACACGTTTTGAGATCGTATAAACACTATATATCAATATATTTTTAAAATGATTTGATTGGCAGCGAGTTGCACATATTTTCTGGGCGCAGTAACTGAAAAATTAATACAAGATAATGCACGGAGTCTTATGTATTGTTGAATTTTAATACAAATTACTAGTGATTATATTTCTGAGCATATCGTTTAACAGCAGGAGCTGTTATGCGGTATATTTTACAATTTTTATCCTAGCTAATATTTCGGTTTCTGCGTATTTAGTTTCATAAAATAGAATATATAGCAATTTTGTAATAAAAAAATAATGTGATTCAGTTTTCGTGCATTTTGTTCAACGGGTAAGCGCTGCTATCAGCGCCCGGTTAACTTCATGCAAAGGCCGGGCACACATACTTTCTTGGGCCCTCGTCACCTCCTTCTCCTCTCCTCGCACTTAAACAATATTTTCTGTTACGATATTTATGCATTAAAAGCAGAATTTCTTGAGTCAAGTATACAAGAAAGGGATTTTACAGTCCCCTGCTACTCAGGGCCTGGGGCACGTGCCCCGCATGTCCTTGAGATAACCAGACCCTGGCCTCTATGAAGTACTTCTTACGATTTACTCGATAATTATACACAACTTATCCCCATGGTAGTTATATATCGACGATAATTGTAATGAGACTGGACCATATTGACATGTAAGGTCCTTGGAACTTGGAAAATTCTGTACTGCCCCTACCTACCTGGCAAAGCCAAGCCTACGGTTTCTTTGACATCCACAAGGGCGTACCGTACTGTGAATGGTAAATAACCCGTACGCTCCATAGTGGTCTACAGCACTATGCAGCGTCATAGCAGTGGGTGCTGTGACGCTACACACTGACCACAGCACTGTAGTCACAGTGATCACAATGCTGTGGTCATTGTGGTCACTGCATAGTGACTGCAGTGACACTGCAACACTGTTGCTGCTTAGTGACACTGTCACTGCACACAAATTACTGCATAGTGATTAACTTCATGACAAATTACTTAATTTTGATTGCCAAAGATTATCACAGCTAAAAGAATGGAAATTATGCACAGGAATAGAAAGACGAAAAGGGAGTTGGAAAAAGAGGGACAATTTTACTTCAGAGTTAGCACGGGGGGAGGTTCCCATGCGTTAATAGCCCGATAATCTGATAATGAGCACATCGAGCACTTGACGGTGCATAACCGTTTAAAGAGGACCAGAAATTGCCCTACTATTAGCATGTAAGATGCTTGGTATGCTGCTGATACAATTTTAAGTCCATATTACTCAACAGCTGATGCTGCTGTTCCGAAATTATTTTTGATAGTTATATCTCAACAGCTTTGTTAATTAAAATTTATATTTTCAGCTTTCATTTTAGTTGTACAATGAAGGGGTCCTACAGTGGCTGAAGGTTCTGCTCTCTAACTGGTAGACAGGAGTTCCCAGGTTTAATCCCAAATGACACTCATCGGCCTCATCGTTCGGAGTTTCCCGGTGAATGCGGTGAAACTCGTGTAAATGTGGTCTAAGAATCCGTAAAAAGACCCTCCACGGCAGACATCCAACCGAGGTCTTGATCTTTCGAGTAGAGAATTGGCCTAAAATAATTTGACCAACACTAAAACTCAACAGAGAAAGTTAATAAGCTAAAAGATTTAAAATGAAAAGTAGATCTGTATGTTAGATTTTATTCGAATGAAATGGGTTAAAATACTCATAATACTGCAAAGATTGAACCTTTTATATAAATTAAATTAAAATAACAGAAGAAATGTTGTATGATATATAGTCTACTAGTTTTTTCTTCATTAAATACTCTTTTAAATCACGTACAAACGAAATAAAATGTGTAATAGTATGTAGACAGAAATATAGATTATACTTAAACAAATATTAATTTTAAAGTACGAACTAAGCGAACGCAGGAAAAAAAGAAAAAATCTATAATAATACGAAATGTTCATACGACAATCTATACATATAATAAAATAAGATGTTTGTGTGTGTGTCACTGTGTATGGTTTCCAGAGCTTTTTAAGAAAACGGCTGATGGCTGAGCTACAAAAATTTGCATGGTGGTTCGTAATGACCTCTCCTGATGCACATCGAAGCCCGATTTTCGAATTTTGTTTTAGTTTTCTTTTAATTAATTAAAATGTTAAAATAAAAACCTTCTAATTACTGATAAATTGGCCATTTAATTTTAATCCTTAATTTAATTGTTGCCAAAAAAAATATCATTATTTTTTGGACAGAAAAAAAAAAAAAAAAAAAAAAAAAACGTGAACAATAAAAATTACATTTATTTAAAATATTTAATTTTATTCCTTAATTTAATTGTTGCCAAAAAAATTATCATTATTTTTTTCGACAGAAATAAAAAAAAAAAAAAAAAAAAAACGTGAACAATAAAAATTACATTTATTTAAAATGAGGAAAGTAAATTAAAAAAATTAGAAATATCAGTCGTATCGTTACAAATAAGATACCAAATGAAAGATGCAATTTTTGTGAATCCAACGGATCGATCGGACAATCGAGCTTATCGATCGGACAATTAGATTTTTTAAAATTAACTAATGTATGTATTTATTAAATATGGCAGAAATAGCGCTCATAGCATATTGTTACAAGGTATTAAGTCTTATTTTTACAAGGGATTAAATCTAAAATGGTGACAAAAATTCAAAAGTCGCCAAAGAGAGCTATATTAAGGCGGTACTATGATCATGCTTACAAACCATGAATTATATATAACCACAAAAAATTAATTGTCTCATGCAACAGACGTAGCCGGTCATAGCATATTATAATATTTAGCGTGAAATTGTTATCATTTTTATGGTTGATCGGGGATAAACAAAATAAACATAGGAAATAACGTAAAAGCAAATATTATGTGCACCACGTATAGTGTTGTTCATATGTAACTGGGATTCAAATGTAAAGGGGATACTTCATTTTTTTTCGATACTATCTATTTCGAAACTGTTATCTAATAAGGACTTAATGGAAGCCTATTGGTAAACCATTGTCTCAGGTAATAGGGACAAGCGCCCGAGTTTTAGCGGATGACCAAATCGCTACCGAAGGCAGCAGGGATCCGAAGCGAGCTTTTGAGCAATTTTAGTATTTTATTTTATTTTTATAAAGCTATTTAAAAAAGAGTTTCCTTTAAATTTAGTGACCAGCGAAGCGGGCAAAGCCTGCTAGTTATATAATAAAATAACATGATCAAATTTGTCACAGAATGCATAATATGTACAGTCGAGGAAAAAAAAAAAAAAAAAAAAAAAAAAAAAAACGCAGCACTTGATGTAACTCCGTTGCTAATCAATGCACAAAAATGTAATAGGTATCATTCAATGGGGAATTGTGAGTAGTTTCAGAAAATGAAGTTTAAGTTTGAGTTGGGGGTCGTCTACATATTAAAACGCGTACCAACTTTGATTTTTTCAACGGTAATGCCCCATTTTTATTTTATATTTGAGTTCCTGGGATCGCGACAACGCGAAAAAGTATATTGGTTGTATATTTTACTTATTTTTTCACAGAGTTATAAGCATTCAAAGTTTGAAGGTGCTAATGTTAAATTTATATTTCAAACTTTTAATTATATCTTCACAAAAAATAACTTAAACGATATATATATATATATATATATATTTTTTTTTTACGAGATACAGTGAAGAAACCCAAACATAATCCATCATTACTTTTAATTTTGAAAAATATTTTTAATTCTAAAAAGTATTAATAAATTCATATGGATCCTAATGCTGAAAAATATGGGTGTGCAAATTTGCAGCTCATTCCGGTTATTAGTTTTCGAAACATAAATAAATCTCTCTTTTGGAGTGGTTTATGGGGCCGTCTCTTATAAAGTTTTGAATGAGATAACGAAGCAAATCTTCAAAAATAACAGAGAAAATTGAACAAAATATTTTTATATTTTATTTACGGGTCAAATTATATAACAACAACGTGAAACGCAAATAAATGAAACAAAAATGATGATTTTTAGACATTAGTATTAGCATCAAGCCATAGCCTCCTTAACTAGATGCCTGTCGCGTAGCTCGGAAACTAGGCAACAGCTGAAGCGGTAGACAGAGCCACCTGGTACAGATTGCGCTACTTTTTTATTCAACAGCTACCAAAAATATTTTAAAGTGGAATATGAAAAACAAAAAAGGCGAATAGAATCGAAGAAACGTCGATTGCATATATCACGTATCCCTTCTTTAAATTATTGGTGTCAGTTGAATAAATAAGTCCCATAATCTGTACTAGGTGGCGCTGTCTACCGCTTCAACTGTTGCCTAGTTTCCGAGCTACGCGACAGGCATCTAGTTAAGGAGGCTATGATCAAGCATTCCTGTTTTCTAAAGTCCCGCCTTTTATTGTTCTTCAAAACAAAACAATACAGAAAAGAAAAGTAAATGTGACTTTGCGTATTCGTGTTAAATCTCTTATTTTACGTTGACAAAAATATACACAAGTGGTATTTACTTCATCGATTACTGGTGATAAATTTTGAATCCTTTAAACGAACACTAGAAGAAAAAAATTAACTAAATAGGCGGGGTTTACTGTTTGAAATAGAAAAATAGTTTGAATGTAAAAATTGTCAATCAGAAAAAACGAATGGAACAGGAATACAAGACAGACTTGTAAAATCGTTTCTTAACTGCTGTCATAGTTAAAGTTTTGTTCTTTTACTTCTTATATTGCTTTATTTATTTATTTATTTTATTCTTTTGTTTTGTAGGGGGGGGGGGATTATTATTTTAAGGATACTTCAGTCTTTAAATTTTTTAAATGTATTTTAACTTTATATTTAAAAAAAAATATGTACTTTAACTTTTATAAATACATTTTAACACTTTTACGACCGTAGGATTTTGTCTTTTTGACAGTAAGGGCCGCCTACGGGCGTAATTCTCTTAAAATAAAATATTTTAGAATAAACTTTCTGTATTCACAATTACATTACAAATGGATATACAACATATTTATATTCTTTCTATTCAATATATTTTTATCCACAGTATATTTTATTACAAAAAATATAAACACTGGGTACATACTTAAGAAATAAGTAACACACAAATTACGAAAGAAACGTCCACTGACAGAGTTACAGGTTTTCAAATGACGTGAATCTACGTCAGCAGTCGCGAAAGCGTTAATTAAGAAATTATATTTTCATAGAAATTATAAAACAAATCGTACAGTTCCAAAGAGTTCAACTGACCCAAAACTGGTAAGTGCGATTAAAGTTGTTTAATATTTACTTCGTGAAACCTTACAATAATTTATCCGAAATAATTTAGTTTATGCGTTGTTCTATATATATATATATATATATATATATATATATAGCTATATTATTTCAGCTCGTATATTATGTCACACGTACGAAAGAAAATTTTAGCTTTACTGGTGATCAGTATATCCATGTTACACACTTTTTACTTGAAAAATATTGCGCCTTTTTAAAGAATATTGTCTGACCAATCGTAAGTTTAATGTATTAACCCAGACAGCACATCGCCTCCCCAGGATATCTTCAAGATGTCTTCTGGATGAAAAGACATCCCAGAAACGTCCTTAAGATGTACTGTGGATAAGTTAAGCCTAACTGTGCTGTTAGGGAAATATACCTAAAATTGTCTAAAAAGTACTGAAGTATATACATATCCAAAAGACTGAACTCTAGATAATTAAGGTAATACAAAGACTCTTTTTTTCTTGAAATATTTCCGGTGTGAAACTGTAAAATTTTGTCTAATTTTCGTAGGATCTTAATTTTATTTTTCTACATTTACAGATAACCCCTAATACATTTTTGATTATAACTCTATGATAAGGTATACAAATAGTATACTTTTTCGCACTGCCAGACTCTCAGAAAATCAAGTATGAAGTCAAAATTGGGTATTGCTATTGAAAAAAAAAAAAAAAAAAAAAAAAAAAACCAAATTTGGCGCTTATTTCAATATGTAGATAACCCCTAATTCAAAATTCGACAACATTTTCAGAAAGTGCGTTTAATTTCCTGTTGAATGGTGCTTATTAAATTTTTCTGCGTCAATTAATAACGAAATAACATCAAGTGCTGCGTTTTTTTTCCCCCCGACTGAACATAGATGGCCCTTGTGTGCATATGCATATGTCTTAAGTTTGTTATAAGCGTAGCTAAAAACCAGATATTAGCAGGAAGCCCGAATTCGATATTCTAAATCTGCATAATATAGGGATATTATTTGAAACCTCTTTTTGGTATCGGACAAATAGTTCGTGTGTTAAGGGACATACAAAATAATTCTAATATTATACACTAGGTCTGTGTTCGAAATTTTTCGTTGACGCATTTTAACATCTTTGAAAAGTTTTAATATCTTTAACTGTTTTATGACTGCATCTATAATATTCAAACCAGTAAAGTGGTTGGGGGTAAGGGGCATTATAACCCCTTTCATACAAAAAGGTTTGTTCAATAAAACTGCTTCTAAAACTATTTTGAACTATTTTTAAAGTTTACTCGAAATGTTAAAATAAAGCACCCTGTATCATGCTCTCTAAACTGTAATAATATATCTATAGTAATGTATGGTAGCATGAAGAAGTTCAAGTGCCATACCAGATTGTTTGTAACATCTTCATCAGTTTTAACTATATCGTTTTCCTTTACGCAAGTCTAAGACTGCCGTTATTTCAAACTGAATAAATAGATAAATACATATTCAAAGACTTTTTTTCAGCTTACTTTCTCTGTCATAAACCTTCTGCCGAATCCGGGTTAAAAACGGAAAAAGGGGAAAATAAATTAGAATATCCGTCCTATCATTACAAATTTGATACCAAATGAAAGGGGCGATTTTTCTGAATACAGGGGTGTAAAAAGTTTTTCGACACGACAATTAGATTTTTTAAAAATAAATAAAGTATGAAATTTAGGTAGCAACAACTTTTGTGTAACACATAAAATAAATTAGAAATATCAGCCTTATCGTTACAAATTCAGTACCAAATGAAAGGATCAATTTTTCTGAATCCAGGGATGCAAACAGTTTTTAGAGACGACAATTAGATTTTTTAAAATTAACTAAAATATGAAATTTAGGTGGCAACAAAAAGTAACATTTTCATTGGGAATTTCTAACACACGGAACCAATAGACAATTTAAGATTTATTTTTCTTTTTATTTAGCTTACATTCTCTGTCATAAACTTTCTGTCGAAACCGGGTTAAAAATAATTAGAAATATCAGTCCTATTGTTACAAATTCAGTACCAAATGAAAGGGGCGATTTTTCTGAATCCAGGGGTGCAAACAGTTTTTCGACACGATCATTAGAATTTTAAAAATTAACTAAAGTATGAAATTTAAATGGCAATAATTCGTTTTAATTTGTTTCAGTCATTTTAAAGAGTACAATGCTTTGTCTAATATACGGGTATTTTAAACTAATTATCATGCATCAGGAGTTTTCCAGCACTTGGTAAAATTTAGTAAAGCGTTTCTATAAGTTGCATTCAATAAAAAAGTTTGTTTTCTCTTAATTTTGGGTAGTTTTATATATTTTTTATAAAATGAATACGCATCACATAATGTCCTTTTAAATCATACACAGTAAAATAAACATTTAAGATCAGTTGAAATACACTTTCAGAAATTTGAAGTATAGCCTAATGTATTCAAATTCTTTTCGGTGTCTCTGTAAACAAATGTTGAATGCTTTTCTTATAACTCTATATGATAATGATTTATAATATCGAGTTTGGACTTTCTATTAATATTTTTATTGAGTTTTGTTCTTGAGATACACACACCACAGACCTACTGCTAAAAGCCTGATTTCTGGATTCAGGGGACTTCAAAACGTATAGATAAATCAAAATATCAGTTTAGAAAATTTGACTCAAAAACAATACTTTCTCTACCATATATGGGTAAAGTATAATAATGATAAGTCGATTTCAGGGAGTTTATATAGAGAAAATGGTATATTAGCTAAAAGCACGAAAACTTTACATACATACAGTCGGTAACAAAAGTATCCGAACACTAGCAAAAATTCCTATATAAAAAAAGTAGAGTTAATACTGTTTTGTTAATACTGTGTGTGTGTGTGGGGGGGGGGGGGATTACCGTTCCTTTACCACTCTGCTTGAATGCTATACTGTAACTACTCTTATAAAATGTTTAATGTTATTATCAAATTAGAAACATTTTTTGACATTATTCAAATAATTTTTATCTGGACCACTATTTATAATGTATTCGACTATTTTTGGTTAGTCCTGTATATTGACTCTAAATTGTATACGCATCACTCAATATATGCAAATTTAGAACAGGAAGAAAATCATAAAACACAACTTGAAATGTATTTCAATTTTCAAGTAATTTCAATATGTAGCCCTAATATAACCGAATTCTTTTGTGTAACTTTGTAAACGTGTGGTGAATGCATTTCTTATTACAATGTATAGAAAGCACGTTTCAGTGCGTAAATATATATATATATATATAGGTTAATTTCCTTATATTTCTTGCAGTTTGAAGATGCTAAAATGTACTGACGAGAAACTCTAGATGATGTAATGTATGAAGTAGTGATGTATAATGTAGCAAGTTATATCATCATGTCATAACAAATTTTGAGCAAGAATTCTTGCTAATATCTGTTTTTGAGTTTTATTGATAATAGACTCACAGACTCAGAGACACTCTCAAATATAGATATACATATATATCAACCGCTAAAAATCTGATTTTCAGATTCACAGGACCTCAAAGCGTGTAAATTTAGCAAAAACTCAGTTTCGAAAATTTGAACTAAAACAATACTTCATTATTCTATACAATGTATAGTTAAGAGAAAGTGAAAAGGGCGCCATAACAGAGACAACTATTGCATGATAGAGATCAAAATTTGATATATTTAGTCTTTATAATAAATACGTGATGAAATTTGGTGCAATTTCAGAGTAGGTATCCAGATACAGTTATCATAATGACTAATGAAATATGTCATAGCTACGCAACTTGTTAAACAGAGTACACCAGAATCTAATTAGTATTTACATCAGGGTTTGCACGTGAGTTTTAAGAAATTCTCTGCATTAGTTATTAGGCGGACCTCAAAATTTGTGTCACACACTGACAAAGATCTACTCTTAATAAAATGATAAGTCAGTCAAGTACAGGACAATTTAAATTGTAAATTCCTGAGTGAGTGAAATTCGAAAATTTTCTCGAATTTAAGTTTCCTTTTATATATGTAAAAGGACGCAAAATTTTAAATAATAACAACTTTTTTCACTTATCATTCAAAAGCGTCACAGATAATATCTGATAACAAATTTCAATTTTGAAGTGCCTACAAAAGGTCAAGTATTTAACTTTTAACTTATTTATTTTTTTATACTTGAAATGACACGCATAAAAAAATAAAAATAAATATGGTTTAAGATAAAGGCATCTAAATAGATGGCCTATGTTGCAAGATAATCCTTATTTATGCTGTAAGATAAGTGCATTTATTCATCTACGTCTACTCATCGATAATTTAAAATAAGAAATCTCTTGTGTTTGAAATAAGGATATTATTTTTAACATTTTTTGTGACAAATTAAATTTAACGTAACTTTTCTGCTGCTGAATAAAATAACAAACTGGTATGGCACTCAAAATATTTTGTCTTTATCCTGTATTTCTAATGATAATGATCATTACTATTTAAAAGTTATAGGTATAGGTATACGTAAATACAAGAGGCACCGTATTTGAACAATTAAAAAATTCTCTAAAAGGGGTTGTAAATCGCTTTAGAAACAGTTTTATTTTGCATATATTGCCGTATGAGGGGGGAGGGGGCTTCCGCAATACATAAATCCTTTTTGAATATTATAGTTACATTCATTAAACATTTAAGGTTATTATTAATTTTCAAAAAAAAAGAAAAAAAAATCTGCCACAGAAAGAATTTTATGTAGTACGTCAGGACTATTTTTTATATTACGAATTACATATAAAGGCATGTGATAACTGTACACTCTCGTATAAACACCCCTGTTCGCATACCTTTATTGGAAAAGGTAACGTCTATTGTCGTACGGGCTCTCATCATATAGTGTTTTGGATTAGTTTGTAAATTAAGGCTTTCCTTAACAACAGTTACTTTATTACATTAAATTAAATTAAATCTCAAGTCGATTGTATCTTTTTCTTCTTCTTCTTCTTCTTTTTTTTTTTTTTATGTTTATATTATTAAGATAATATTAATATATATCTTTTTTCGGCTCGAAATAAAAAATATACCAAATAAATTGAATTTTATTATTAATATTATTATTTTATTTAACTGTAAGAATATGTGAAAAATAGTTTACTGCATAATCTTGGATTCGATTGACTACAAAAAGCTTCAATTAATGAAAATGGGGTCAGAAGTAATATTCATGACTCATATAAGATAAATGGCTAAATCAAAAAATTTGATTGTGATTTTAATCTAATATTTCAGCAGTTTAAATTTTTTCTCAGAAATATGAGAGTTTTGTTTAAATTAATTATTTTACTATTTGTATATTCTAATAGTTAACAGATAATTTTGAAATTTGTAAGTTTTTGAAATTTGGACATATTATTATAAGATAAGTAGAGAAATATAATAATAAAATTGGATGTCGGCGGACATCCTGACATATTCAAAGGGAAACAAAGCAACTGATGACAAAGCAAACTGTCTTCGGCTGCAATCAATAATCCTGTCTTACTAAAATATTTCTCAATTTTCAATGAATTTTCACTTATCCCTGCTTTAAAATGTATTAGACTAATTTTAGATAGCCAAGTGTTGTATACACAATAGTGTACGTAAATTTAACACGATATGAAAAACGCATATGAAACGCAATTTGAAACACACACTACCTAATTTTAAACTAAAACCCTGCTGTCTCGAATTTATATTGTGTGACTTGTAAACAAAGGGGAACTAATTTAAGGGGAACAAAGGGGAACTACTACTAAGGGGCATACTTTTCATGTCACATTTTAAAAGAAACTTGCTTTTGTGCATAGAAAAAATACACGTTAATTTGATTATGTTTAGTCCGGTCTAAAGGTGTTAAAATGTTCCAACGACAATTTCGCTCACAGACGTAACGTATTTGAATTATTTCGTATGTCCCGGTAGACAAACCTTTTATCCGATTGATACCAATAAAAATTTTCAAGTATTACCCCCCATACGATACAAATTTAGAATACCGAAATCGGACTTCGTGCTAATATTTGTTTTTGTGTTTAACTGATAAGAAATACTCACTGACACACACATCAAAGCAGACACCAAGACAAATGGCTAAAAACAAGATTTACAGATGCAGGAAATTTCAAAACAATCACGCATAATAAAAACTCAGTTTTGGAAATTTGTTTCAAATACAATATTTTCTGTAGTACGCAGATAAAAGGGATAAAAGAGGAGAGACATTTGATCAATTGTAAATAATCATTTTCTGATCTGTTTGACCAATTTGTATATATATATATATATATATATGTATATATATAAGCTGATTGAAAATGTATCGATTGAATCTGTAAATTATTCTGTGCCCGTACAGTATTGGCTAAATTACTAGTTTTTTTTTTTTTTCATTTTGACATTGTTTCCATTTTCTGAAAAAATACTGAACGAAATGACCACTTTAGACTTCCAAAGAACGTTTACAAACTCATATTTTCCACGATCGATTTAGTCACGAGTGAAATTAGGAGACCAGCCCCAAATTGAAGAAAACACAAATATTTTAGATTTCCCTGTATCATAAAATGATACAAATGACTTATATGTGCAATATTTGCTTGCTTTTTTGTGGAAATAGCACATTTTTTTCCCTTTTTAAAATTAATAATTGTTATTATTATTATTATTATTATTATTTATTTTTTTCCCTTATAACAAGGATGAATTTTAACAAAATTTTACAAAGCTTTTAGAAATTTTGATAAAACATTAGATAATCATTATTCTGAAACATTAAATTCACACGTAATTTTCGCTGAGATATGAGTATTTGTAGTAAATATATTTCTACTGAGCGTGTGCGAAAGTTTTTTTTTTCTTTTACATAGGTTGAAAGTTAGATATATTAAGCAATTTGTGTTAAAAGTTTATTCAATCAGAGAAAGGGTAAGCAAATTATCGGCAAAAAGAATGAACAAGATTTTTTATATCTTTCTCGGTTGAAATATCATAAGGGGTTTTTTACATGCCACCCATTTAATTTGGAGATTTAATTATTTCATCCATTCTGCAAAAATTCTTTTTTATGAAACCCCTTTATGAACTCACAAATCTTAGCAAATAAATAAAATTATGTTAGAGATAGAAGTCCATAAGAGTTTTTTCACAAAAAATAAGCCTTGATGCGGGAGTGAAATAATTGGATTTTGAAATTAAATCTGTGGCATGTGAAAAAACCCCTTGTGAAATTTGAATTCTGAAAAGTATCAGAAATCTCGTTCTTTCTTTTGTATATTCTTTGCATTCTTCTTACTTATAATTTGCATAATTTTTATTCTATTCAAATGAACTTTTGACATAAGCTGCCCAATATACCTAACATTCAATCTATGTAAAAAAAAATCTATAAATACTTATATTCAGTTAAAAAATTATTCGTGTACATTTTACGTTTTAGAATAATGATTCTTTAATGTTTTGTCAAGTTTCCTGAAAGTTTTGTAAAATTTTACTGAAATTCAATTTTGTTATAAGAAAAAAAAAAAAAAAAAAAAAAATAACTGTCTAAATAATTGTGCAATTCCCTCAGCTTACAAATATACAACATAGTATGCGAAATTATGTGTTAAAATTACAAGATTTTATGATACTAGGTAATCAAAATATTTGTGGTTTGTGCTTTAACTACACTCAGGACTAAACCAATAGTGAAAAATATGATTTTGTAAATGTTCTTTACATGCCTAAAATTCAAGGTCATTACGTTTAGTATTTCTTTAGAAAATAGAAAAAATGTCAAAAGAAAAAAAAAAAAAAAAAAAAGAAAGAAAAAGAAAGAAGAAAAAGAAAGAAAAGAAAAGAAGGAGAAGAAAAAAAATCCAAACATTTGGCCAACGCTGCATCATTTGTTGTTTATACACAATCTAAAAAAAATTGAATATATTAATATTGATTTAAATATACGTATTTTGCTAATGTAACATATTTTCTTTTTTTTTTAAGATTCAATAGCATTTCGAAAATTCTAGTTAAAATAATTATATTACACTATACATATATTTTTTGCTTAAGTATCTAATTGCTTTCTAATTAATTACATCAGCATTTAGAATTTTTTAGAAAACACTTCTAAACGTAGATTTTTTTATCCGCTTCAAAGTGCCATTCTTCAGGAGATCGCGTGTTGACCACGCGTAACTTTACTTTTACATTATTTGAGATTTCTGCTTCACACTTAACTGCATCACCATCTGGAATCTGACCTCACCATAACACACTTTAGGCATGTTTTTAAGGGCGCCGCATCTCCCCAAATAATGTAAACATAATGGACCCGAATAACGGCGCCACACGAAAGGTCCCTGTCCTACCCCATTATTCCGTTCAGAAATCTGGCCATAGAACTCGACCCCGGATAAGGCGCCGGATAAAAATGGATTACGGATTGAGATCCGCTGGAGCGAGCTGACCGGATTGAGATCGTGTTCTCCTTCGTTCTGGTGAGGTGAATGCCCAACACACCTGCGGTATTAGTACTGTGGTTTGGTACAAAGGGTTAATAGGTATTATCTGGCAAATTCCAGCAGTTTATGGTGTGTATTTTAAAGCTTTTTAAGTGAAGAAAGTGTTCGAAAGCGAATTCAAATTGGATTTTTAAAGATTCGGAAATTTCTTTTGAATACAAGTTGAGCCAGAAATACTGAAGCAATAGTGTGATTTAGAGTATAAAAGGAAAGAAAGTCAATGTATTTTGCCTTTTCTCTTTTTCGTTCATATATTTTTAGAAAAATCTAGATGGGATCGGGCGACTTTTTAAAAGGTTTTTGGAAACAGGCAAAAATTCCCTTCCTTCTTCTCATATACAACCACCTGAGTGAAAGGGGGAAGAATAATACGTTGTATATTTATGTGTAATTTTTAATTTTTAAATATTTATTTTAAAAAGGACAAACATATTTACCAATTTTTAATTTTAATAACATATTATTATTATTTTGAACTAACCGCTTGAAAACATTTTTATCAATTTTTGCATATTGCATATTTATCTAATGTGACACAAATAATAGTTAATAAATCAACAGATAAATATGGCTTTTGATTTGAGTGAACATCAAATAAATGGATTGCTAATAACTTTAAATATAATAATATTTTCTAGAAATGCTTTTAGGTAGGACATAGAAATAATGCTGATATTTTCCTCGTTTAGAAATTAATAAATTATATCTATCTCGATGTCTTCTGACTGCATATTAATCTATTTCGGCTAAAATTGTCTTTTTACGGTAGCTTGGCTGTAGAGCATCGAACTCATAATTAAAGGATTGTGGGTTCGATACCCGAACCGGACAAAAACCGTCGTGTGCATTAACGGTGTCTGGTGCCCGTGTAATCTGTTGTGGCCGCATTACCCTCAATGTGGCCTCATAACCTCTACACTTCCGCTGGCAGTTTAATCATAAATAAAAAAATATTTTGGCATATATGAATTCATAAATAGTTAGTAAAGGCACTTGCAAAACAAAAATATTCTTAGAAGGAAACTTTCATGAAAATGAGAAAATTACTCTTTATAAAGCACAATTTTCACAAGTTCATTTTCAGTATACAAGAATAAAAGTCTAGCAGCTTCAGTGAGGCCTATACAGCAAAACTGAATGCTCTGGCAAGAGAAAAACAATTGTTTTTACTTAGAAAGTAATCAGGAGTAAATCTTTCAGCCAGCATCTCCACCCCCAGCCCCAACTGAAAATTTCTATCATATTAAACATGTTCTCAATATGCCATACTCAAATGAAAAGTTTAAAGCCAAAGAAAGTGTAATTAATCACTTCGGTTTCCCAAATAAAAAAAGTGTTTAAAATTCAAGACTCCTGTCGAGAGAGAAAATAAGAATAAAAAGCATATCTGTTTTGTGATTTGTTTTTCTAACTTCTAAATGCTGAGTATACCGCTGTCTTGAAATTATCCATTTGCTCACTTCATCTGAATCAGAGATGTTTTCACTAGTGCAGCCCTTACATTTCCTAAAAACTCTTCGTGTTATCCATAGATAAAACATACAGTTAGTAGATCTACCAGTCGGCCTACATAGGAAAGAATATTCAACTGGATCTGCATTGCAAAGATCTTGTTTTAAAATTGGGGTGATTTGCATATTACCTTTTGTGAAATATATAATATACAAGGAAAAATTTAAAGATTAGAAAAACCAACAGGAGATTTACAAACCAATGCGCATTGCTGCAAAAGGAAATGTAAAGCTTAAATACATGAATAATTTAACAAATAAAATGAAATAAATTAACAAATAAAATGAAATAACCCCCCCAAAAAACACAGAAGTCTTCATCAGGGAGGCCCTTCCGTGCAGGGGTTAAAGAGAAGTTTCTGAAAGCATAGTAGCAATTAGTTAATAACTATCCATAGCCCCCAACTTCTCACCAAACAGAAAACCACCTTTAACAGAATAAAAATCTAACAGATCTGAAACAGAACAAATCGAAAGTGGAAAACACTGAAACATTCGATGAAAAGTTATGACGAAACAGTTAATTTGCAAGGATTTTAAGAGCTATTTTTAAATCACAATCATAGTCATAATCCTTATCATAATCACGTTTTATTATAATTATCTTTAATTGTATATCATTTTATATCATACACATATTCGTTTTAAAAAATTCTTATATACAAGGAAAAGATATAGTATATCTATATATTAGATACAATTTACAAATACATTTTAAAATTTTCTAAATTGTGCAATATATAATAAACAAATGCATTATTGTATAGTCTATATAAGTATCTAACATACTATGCACCTATGAACGATTGTCACATGCCTCTTTAATTTTTAATTAGTGTTTTTTATACGTTCCTATCTTTTACCAAGCATGCCGCTATCTATGTTATTTACTACCATTTATCAATAATCATTTGGCTAAAAAATTAAAAAAAATAAAAAGCACCGCTTTTGTTGAAAATTTAAAAATGTAAAGTATATATACTTGAAATCAAATGTGTTAATTATGATTATTAATCTACACGCTAAACGAATGCAATCGATTATTAGTTTCAGATACCAGCTACACAAATTTAAATGTGTCATTACTGAAACTTCAATTCAAAAAATAGCATCATCAATGAAACCTATAATTGCTTTTAATTATATTTTCGAATTTCAAACTCATTTAGTATGCCGGAGCTATAATTCTTTTTTGTGAAAAAAAAAAAGTTGCTAATTAATACTGTCTTCATTCTTCAGCTGGCAGATTCTCACCTTAACCTAGGCATTGAAATTTCATTAATATACCTATTTTTTATAAAGCTGACAATAATTAGATACAGCTATATAATTTAAGTATTCTGAAAGTCTAATTTAAAGTTCGAAATACATCATTACCTTTTAGTTTTTTTCTTTTTTCTTAGAAGAGAGAGAGAGAGAAACGCCGTTCCTTTGTTATTTTTAGTTTTTAACATTTCTTTTCGAAGGAAAATAATGGTTAATGACCGATAAAGTTCACCTTTAACTAGAATATTTACAAGGGGAAAAAAAAATAAGAAAAAGAGAAACCTCTTGTGAATCTCCAAAGCATAGCTAATTAAGATTTTGTTCTTCACGTATACATATTTTGCTTAAGGGTGTCTTTCTCTCCCTCTGTTTTACGAAGTCTTTATTACCAACTTCAAATAGAATATTAAGTAAACAAAGACGTATCTCTATGCGTAAGCCTAATTATGGAGAAAAGACCAATCCTGAAACCCTGTAATTACAAGACGAAACTCCCTCCTTTTTTTAATGATTATCCAATCCAAATGATCAATTAATTGGGATAAAGACGTTCGTCTTGCCGCGTAGCTCGTGGACCACCGAGTGAAGTGGAGTCGTCAATCTGCTGCTGTTCAATTACTGTCATTGGAGGGATATTCTAAAGTATTTCAATGTTGCTATTCAAATGCACAAGCCTTGAGGACGATATTTTTTTGACGGAGTGAGATTGATATATAAATGTCTAAAGCTTAATCACATTGAATTTTATGTAAATCAAATTCATAAAATGAACGACTGAGGAAACGCCGATGTTACTTGCTAGTAATTACATCATTGTCGGTCGATCTAAGCGATTTCTGAAATGAATGGATTGAGACTGAAGTTATTATAACTTTATTAGAAATATGGGCGGGTTCTTGAAATCAATTTTTCTTTAATAGTGTGAGATTATGTTAAAATGAAGATAATCAATAGCCAAAATATGTAATTCCGTCAAAAATTTCAGTTTTTTCTTTTTTCTTTCGAAAGACTTATTTTGAGGGAATAATATTGTAACACAGCATATTAAAAGATCTATCCAAGCATATTACAAAAGCCTTAAAATTTTTTCTTTTAATAAAATTAAACATAATTTACATGTCTCATTAATATATTAAAACCAATGTGACATTTACAATGAGATAATGAATACAAAAATTTAAAACTTTAAAAATACATTTTAATTAAAAACATTAAAACGCAAGACAGACGTTTCGACTAGAACACTAGCCCTCCTCAGTGTCAAACATACAAGCACAAACAACATTTACAAAAATTCATAATACATCATAGCAAGATTAAATATTCAGGAGGAATAGCTTTAGCCTCGTTCAAGGCAGAATGTTGCATTTTAGTAAAAGCGCCCTCTAGAAAAATACTGGATTCATAGATATTTACATTAGAAGCTAAAATTTTAAAGTTTTCAAAATCAGGAATATGATCACTATTGAGAGGATTACGAGTTTCTGTTTTATATGAGCTCCTGTTTTATATATCTCCTGTTTTATATGAGCGTTTATGTTCCTTTAATCTAATTTCACCTGTTCTGCCAGTTTCACCGATACATGTAGAATCACAATTTTTACAAGGAATACTATAGATTATACCTAGACGTTTAAGAGGGGGAACAGCGGGTTTAAAGTTTGAGAGAAAGTTACTATTACGGAGTTGAGGTTTAAAGCTAGTAGAGATATTAACTTTTCTAAGTAATTTAGAGACATTTTCAGAAATACGTTTATAATAAGGGATAGTAGTACGATAAGTGGAATTTTTAACTTTAGGATAAACTGATTCATATGAAAAATAGAACTCTTCTTTATCTTCTTTATTCTTCTTTTTTCTTTTCATTGAAATTTAATGTCTCTTTGTTTTTTCTAAATACAGGTTGCATCAGTGGTCGAATGCTGTGCTCTCGAAGCTGGTAGACGGGAAGTGCATAGATTGAACCAAGGTCAGTTTCAATGCCGGTTTGAACGTGTTCTGTTGGAGTTTTTTTGGTTTTCTCCGAAAATTGCGTTAATACGGGCTACGATTCCTTAGAAAGACCCTTCCCACAGAAGACATCCCATTCAAACCTAGGTTCGTAGTGCAAAGAATTAGTCGTAATCCCTACACTACATTACTAACGTACCTAATATAAGTTTACAGGAAACAGTAACGTATTATGTAGAGAATAAATCTGTCTATTTTGAAAATCAACCACGAATAATTAAAAAAAAAAAAAAAAAAAAAATACAATACAAGTATATGGTGGCAATGAAATATTTCCTTATTGACTATATCAAGCCTTGAGATACAAATTTGCTTTTCCACTAATATAAAAAGTACTGTCTGCAAAAGTATTGTCTGCAAATTGTAACGCACCACATAGTGCACTTAATTTAATACAGTAAGAAAGACACATAAAATGAAACTTGAAATCTATTTCGAATATAACTTATAATAAATTCGAATTCTTTCGTGGCCCTGTAAGCAAATGATGAATGCTTTTAGTATTATATTCTATATGAAACATGCTTTTATGCTGATAAGAAATATGTGTTTATTTTATTTTACTCAGTACACTACAAAAATGTAAAAATGTACGAAATAGAAATTTCGCCTATAAACGTAATATAGAATAATTTTGAAGGACCCTGTATACTCTATTTTTCCGATTTTAATAAAAAGTTTAAAGTAACATTCTTATATGATACACATTTTGAATACTGAATGTGGATTTCTTGCTAATATTTGTGTTTGAGCCATGTTGACAATAGAAACTTAGCGTTACATACGGACCAAATGTTATAAACGGGATTTACGACTTGATTTAGGAATACAGTGGCTTCAAAACGTATAAATATATCAAAAATTCACTTATCTGGAAATATTCTACCATAAATGGGTAAGAGAAAGTAATTTGTCATTCTCTGTAAGCTGAATACCAAACATTAACATTTAAAAATCACCAATTTCCTCACAAGAAAAATGGTCGAGCGAAGAAAGTCCGCCAATAGAATAAATTATTTTACCGGGTTATGAAAAATGATCAAGTGGATTAATGGTAAGAAGTAATTAAAATAAAATATCAATTATCGCCCATGACATATTAAATCAGAGTTAAAGTGTGATGTTCATAACATAGGAATAAGTCTTTGCTTTAATTAATCAGCTATATGAAATATTAAAAAACAATAAGTGAAAAAAGGAATAACAAAAAAAAAAAAAAAAGTGAAAATGTTAAAAAAAAAATAATCTTTTGAAAGACAGCTGAATAAATAAGACAATCGTACTAAAAAGTAATGTTTTCATGTCAGAAAATTATACAAAAATTAAAATAATAACGTTTAAATTTCATCTTACAATTTCGTTTTCAGTGGCAATTACATTATCACTTCATTATTTATTAATATCTTTATCTTTATTTTTACTTCCTTATACAAAGTATAAGAAGTATAGCAATCCCGATTTGCGAAATGGATTTTGCATTTCACATTGCTCGAAAACGAATGATCGCTGAATGTTGTCAATTTATACGTGTGACTGTCATGATGTCTAGTTGTACACCTGCAAGTGTCGTCTTAACTCGAATTCTCGTTTTAGAGATATAAGGGACTTTACACGATTTTTCGTGACGTCTGTATGTATGTGTGTCTGTGTGTGTGTATGAGTATGTCGCATAACTCAAAAACGGTTGGACGTAGAAAGTTGCGAATTGGTGCATAGGTTTGTTATAACATCTAGTTGTGCACCTCCCTTTTTGGACTTTGTATGATTTTCCGTTTTGGAGATATTTAGGAAAATTAGGTTCATAATGGCCAAAATGTATCAAAAAACGGTAGTAACTCAAAAACGGTTTGGACAAATCTTGCAATTTAACTGACTTCCTGACTAGCTAGACATTTGAAACTTTCAGAATTGTTCAGAACACGGTGAAAATGCATTTTTTTAATACTTTTAGCCAATTTTTTCGGGTCCCTGCTGCCTTCGTCAGCGTTACCAGTACAAATCTTGCATAGGTTTTTAACTAACTTTCAGAAAAGCTCAGAACACGGTGATAATTTATTATTTTTAATATTTTTAGCCAACTGTTTCGGGTCCAATGACAATGTTTTTTTAACAATATGTATATTTCTAAAAGTGTATAAGGAAGTCATGTGGTGCCCACGTCAGATTTTTTTACTTTCTCTTACCCATATTATATGGTTAAAAAAAATATTATTTTTAAGTTAAATGTTTGAAAGCGTGTTTTTGCTATAATTATAGATTTTTAAGAACTTTGTATCTAGAGGTAGTTTCTGAAAATTGATTTGTCTGTGGGTCTGCAAGTCTGTTAAACGCATGAATCGAAAAATTGAAAGCAGGAAGGCATTGTTGTTTGGCTCGGTATTGTTGTTTGAAACTTTTATTTAAATAGGACAAATAATTTGTATACAAGGGCATACAGAAGAATGATGAATTGTAATGTACTATGTGTATGTGCGAAATTTTTTGTTGGGACATTTTTATATATGCGACAAAGGTAAAGAGCATAACTCAAAAATGTAGTATTTATGAAAAATCCATCTAAAGATAAAACAGTGATTTTGTGAATGCTTAAAAATTGTACTATAAATAAAGAATTGAAGTTCACGTGGATTTATTCGCTAAATGGCTGTAATTTGTAATGATTGTCAGATCAACCACCTGTATTCGAAATGCGATTATGAAATGTCCAGCGCAAAAGCGTTATTTGGAACAAAAAATAACATCTGTAAAATGTCTCTACAAATAATTTAACGCATCTGCAATCCAAAACGTTCTTATAAAGATTATAACACTAATAATATCAATGTGCAATTGCACCTGCAAGCGTTTAATAGTTTCAGAAATTTTGCCCCGCTAAAGTAAATTTAAAATTCATTGCATGCTATTAAATTAATCTAGTGGGGCACTCACATAACCTTTTCTTACCCTACATTATTATAAACATATTATTAGATTTAAAGGTGTCACTTATGAGGTACTATAACTAAATATATCTGGTGTATTTTAAAGAAAGTCGAAAACAGTTTTAGAAACTCTTTAATTTAACAAAAATTTCTATGGGAGGAGATCTACCCCTTTATTCAATATTGTAGCTACAGTAAAAAAAGTTTAAAGTTTTCATGAAATTTTAAAATACAGTAACCGCCACTTATTAAATTCACTGGTTAATAAAATCAGCCGCTTAATCTGATCAAATTGCCAGGACCGGAATCAAATCAATACAAACTACATTTAAAGCTGCCGTTTAATAAAATCAGCTCGGAGGTTAATAAACTCAAAAATATCTGCTTAGCAGAAAAAAATATCACTTATGCACCCTAAAAAAATTTTATTTACAATTTTTTTTTAATAGAAAAAGAAATTAAAGCACAACAAACTCTCCGTTATCGCTCATTGTCGCTCAAGATTTTACACTCGCACCACAGTTACAAATTTTATTTGAAATTATATATATATATATTTAATTTCTAATTATTAAAAGGCAATTTCTAATTCTTATTTTGAAATTACTATAACTCATGAGGCTTACACGGAAAGATTTTAAATTTGTAAGAATAGCGCATGAACTTTTGGTAAAGTAATGATGATTTTCCTCAAAGGAAAGTGTATGGGAACATTGGAATGCATTTAATTTACTTATATTGAAGGAACAACTAATTAATTATCTATCAAAAATTAATTAATATTGTTTACTAATTCCATTATTTGTTACCTTTTGAAGTCTTTTTCTAAATTCAGGGAAGTAATACCTTTTCCTTAAGCGCAGGAATATTCGCCGGATATAAAGATCAGCCGCTTAATAAAATCACTTTAGCTGAGAACGAATGTGATTTTAATAAGCAGCAGACACTGTATATTTCAAATTATTCAAAGAAGTGCTGCCCAATAACGCTCTGAAACATGTTGGCTTAATTTTGAGTAGCCGTTTAAAAATTATGTACGTACCAATGCACTTAAGCTTAACACAGCACAGAAACAAACAAACAAACAAAAAAAAAAAATGCTTCAAACACATTTCTAGCTAGTTTCAAACATAGCACTAATATATCGGAATATTTCTATGTGGCCCTGTAAACAAAGTTTAAATATTTTTCATAACATATTTTATCTTTTATCCGAAACATGCTTTTCTGCATAAAAAAAATACATGTTGATTTCACTTTGTTTAGTTCAGTCAGAATGTGTTGGACTGTACCTACCAGATATTTTGCCCATACACGTAATATCTATTTACATAACGGCTAAGAGATTTCATTGGACTCTGTTTGTATGTGTGTGAACGCAAATTGAAAATTTTCATACTTTAGTTAATTTTAAAAAATCTAATAGTCCGATCGATAAGCTGTTTAATCCGACAGATTCAGAAAACCCGTCCCTTTTATTTGGTACCTTATTTGTAACGAAATTTTGATTAGATTTTTTAAAATTAATTAAAATATGAAAATAATAACCTGTTAATAATTACAAAATTGGACATTTAAATTTTTTATTGAAAAAAAAAAATGTAAGTTTTTATTTTATTTTATTTATTTATTTATTTTTTCAGCATAAAATGAAATATGCTTTCAC
This sequence comes from Salticus scenicus, assembly GCA_963930645.1. Lineage (NCBI taxonomy): Eukaryota > Metazoa > Arthropoda > Arachnida > Araneae > Salticidae > Salticus > Salticus scenicus. Next base: position 351,863,216 of record OZ005648.1, on the reverse strand, counting down.
GGGAAAAATAAAAAAAATATAAAATATTAAATTTGCTCATGCATATTAAAAAATAAAAATATGAAAATAGAGTTAATATATATATATACCTCAATTTTAGATTTTTTCCCCTTTTGTTTAAATGGTTGAAAAACAGAAAAGAAAGAACAGGTAAGGAAAAAGAAAAGAAAAGAAAAAAGTAGAAAAAAGTAATCGCATAAAGTATGTATTTTTGTCTAAAATGGCGATAAAATTTCAAAAGTCGCCAAGAGGAGCTACATTAAGGCTTTACTACAATCAGGTTTACATATTTCATTATTTCATTTTCTATATACCAATTACCATTAACTAACTCAGCTACTAATATACACATTGTAATATTATTTTTGGCGCGAAATTGCTGTCATTTTATGGTTGATCGAATAAATCAAATAAATATAGAAAATAACGTGAAAGAAAATATTATGTACACCAGGTATAGTGTTGTTCATATGTAAGTGGGATTCAAATATAAAATTGCTACTTCAATTTTTTCGATACTGTCCATTTCGAAAGTGTCATCTGATAAGCACCCAAATGGAAGTCCACTGGTAAGCTATTGTCACTGACAATAGACACAGGCATCCGAGAGTCTGCGAATGAATGGGTCACTGCCGAAGGCAGCGGGGAACCAAAGCGGGCTTTAGAACAATTTCATGATTTATTTATTTATTTTATTTATTTATTTTTTATAAAGCGATATAGAAAAAAGTTTCCTTTAAATACACTGACTAGCGAAGCGGGCATAGCCTTCGTTGATTCACTACCTTCATTGATTTCATAAATTAAAAAATTATTTCATTAACAAAGTTTGATCTACTGGCACACAATCAGCATCTGGCCGAGTTTTGAACATTTCGAGTTTGATTTTAATACTTTTCCCGCATCCAGAATTCGGTTCATTCCCGAACCGGGGCTTTTCTAGTATAGAAATATTTTTGTATCCCTTGTACATGCATACACACACACCCTTTGCCCGATTTCAATAAACAGTTTCAGATACCATTCCCACATGATAAATATATAGATTACAGAATTTTGATTTCCTTCTAATATTTGTTTTTTGAGATATGTTGATAACAGACAAACGGACTGAAATACACACACACACAGATCAACCGCTGAAAATTCGATTTTAGAATTCAGAAAAGCTTAAAACGTGTAATCGTAGCAAGATCTCAATTTGATAATTTGACTCCGAAACAATAGTTTCTCTATCTTTTGGATAAGATAAATTAAAAATAAGTATTTTTATTCACTATTTGATCCATTCTTTGTTGCCTCAGATACCCCCAAAAAATTAACAATCATGCATATAGATCAATTTATGAGGCAACCACATGATATATATTCTCGATGAAAGCTAACATGATACAACGCACGGAACCAGTAAAATAAATGATCTAAAATGGAATTTTTTGCCACTCATGTTAAGGGATAAGACCTCCTCGTTTAATTATAGGGCGAACGGAAAATTACAGCTATATCTGAGATACAATGTAGCAATGACACACCTCTTATAAATAGTTCCATAAAAATTAAGCGCGATCATTTTGACATGATGGGTAGTAATGTTAATGTTCAGAGAAAGCCTAGAATTTGATGACTCTATTTTGATTTAATCTGTGATTTTTGATCTAATGGCGTGCCCTTTCTCATGAATATGATATTTTATGATTAATTAGTACTATTATGGAAAGATATGGATGTGTGCTAAAGTGATAGATAAAGCCTGTTTGTTTAATAATTTTTACCGCTGAAATCCTATTTCTTGCGATTTTGATTCGTTCCTAATTTTAGAGACCATATGGAGTAATTTTTCTTTTAATTCCCCCCCCCTTGGTATCAAGTTAAAACAAAAAAATTATAATCAAATTGAAAAAGAAATATTTTGGTGTAACACTCACACGTCTTTCTCTTATTCTGGATTTCAATAATATAGTAAAGACAGATTACAGGTGTAAGATAATATATACTGTATGTAAACATACTTAAAAAAAAACAATAGTTTAAGAAACAGTTTTATTCGGAATTTATTTCTATATATATACATTTGTCACTAGTAACTGATAACCTTGTATTAATTCCTTTTAACTCATAAATACTTGCACCAAATTTCATACAAAATAATTGCATAACATATCGAAATTATTTTGTGTAACCCTGTAAACTAATTACCAATTCTATGCCCACATTTTTTAACAGAAAAACATGCTTTAAAACATTCTAAAAACATTTCATTATATTTAATGACCCCACTAAAAATAATCTCAAGATTTTCTAAAAAAAAAATCTGCACAATATCTTAAGTTATGTAGCCAACTTCTCAAGAAAGTTTACAAAATGTCTTCATAATATCTTCAAAATTTCTGCAGGTATTTTTTGGAAAAAGATAAATCTTCAAAATGTTTAAAAATATTTGAAGTATGTTTTCAGAAAATGCTATTCTCTTAAGAATATCTTTGGATTATTTTTACTGTGTGTGGGGGCTAACCATGTTAAAATATACTTTTACGAAATACCATGTATAGAAACTTAATGACACAAAATTCTTTTGGGTGGCTCTGTAAATAAATTAATCTATACATACCTTTATTTTTAGAGAAAACATTATTTTAAGCACCTTTATGATGAATATTAATTCCATTTTGTCAAACGCAGAGCATAAACGCGTTAAAATGCACTTCAATAAAAATTTGCCCATAGGCTCTAATGTCACGAAATTTTTTTGTATGTTTCTGCAAACGAATCACAAACATTGAATACACCAGTGAAAATTATTCAACCTATACTACGTCTTTCATGAATAATTGTTCAACATATGACATAATTTGGATGATTACGTGACATTGTCGGAACACTTTCTTAAGACCCTGTACCTTAATTAAGAAGCCTAAGCGCACATATTTTCTGCAATAAAACATGAATTTAAGTATATATTTGTAATGTATGCTAATTTAACATCGTTGGATGCAGAGTAACGGTGTTAAAACGTGTTAAATGTGTTTAAGCGAAATTCACCCCATACGACAAGAAGAGAACTTTTTCGTGTCCCTGTAAATAATCTACAATCCATATAGACATAAAAAATTATATCGCATTTTCATACAAAGTCTGAACGTATGCAAAAATTTTCAAATCAATCGGCGGATTTTTGTGGCCGCTAAGCTATTGCGGTACATACAAGTTCTGTCTATAGGCCTTAATGATAAGAAAAATTTTGGAGTGTCCCTGTACACGAACTACAAATGGAATACACACACAAAATTATACAGCAAATTCTATGTAGCTCGTGAATATGTGTACCAAACTGCAAGTCAATAGCGTGAACTTTGATGCCACTATCGAGCGACAGACAAACAGACAGACACACAGACGGAACACAAAATCTTTTTGAGTCTCAACATGGACCTACACTAACGTTTCGGCAACTATATTCTATTGCATTTTACAAAGAGTAATTTCATTAGTATGATGAAAATGTCCTTCCAAAAAAATTCATATTTTATAAGTGTATTTTTGTATTATTTAAGAATTCATAAATGCCTAAATATTTTTATATAAATGTCATAAAATATTGATTATAAACGTTAAGTAAAAAATTATCGCATTCATTCTTAGTGAAAAATGAAATAAACAAACAGATATACTTTTCTATTACTAGGAATATTACTACCAGAGGTTAAAAATAATAATAACTTGTGGATCTGCAGATCAGGAGCCCCAACGTCCTATTAGCAACACGCATTATTCAACATAGATAATTTTTATTTATTCCTTATTATATTATATATATTTATATATATATTTATTCGACTGACTTCCTACATAAACCGAAGAGTTTCTGACTTCCGACCACTAAACACCCCGCTGTGACTCTCTTTCTATAACTATCTGTATTGTATGTACATATATGTATTCCTAATAACTGATGGTATTGTATTAATTCCCTGTAATTCAAAAATACTTGTACCAAATTTCATGCAAAATGGTTACATAACATATCGGAATTATTTTGTGTAACCCTGTAAATTAATTACCAATTCTATGCCCAAACTTTTCCGCAGAGAAACATGCTTTTAAAATTTCAATAAGATTTCATTATATTCAATGGGATGTAACCATGTTAAAATACACTTTTAAGAAATGCGGTCTATAGACCGCAATACTACGGAATTATTTTATGTATCTCGGAAAGCAGCAAAGTTATTATATACACTAAAAAAAGAATATACCTATTTAATTGCAAATTATTAATACTTCAACGTAATTTGACACCATTTGGATGATTGAAGAATGTCATCCGAATACTTTTGTATTGTCCGTAAATAAATCATTTAATCTATACATATGTCTCTTTATTTGAAATAAACATACCATTATACATATTTATAATGTTTGTTAATTCCATTATGTTGAATGCAGTATAAAGGCATTAAAATGGGCTTAAGTAAAATTTTTGGTGATAATGTCATGAAATTATTTTGTGTGTCTCTGTAAATGAACCATAAACTTTGCATACATCAGTTAAAACTATTTATCCCAGTCTACGTTTTTCATAAATAATTGTTTGAAATTGAACATTATTTGGATGATTACGTGATATTGTCGGAACACTTTTGTTAAGTCCTGTATATTAATTAGGGAGCCTAAGAGCGCATATTTTCTGTAAAAAACATTAGTTTAAGTATCTCAGTAATGTACGCTAATTTCATTTTGTTGAATGCAGAGTAATGATGTTAAAGTTCGTTTAAATGAAATTCACCTCATAGGCCGTAATGATAAGAAAAACTTTGGCATGTCCCTGTACACAGTCCATATACAATATAGACATAAATATTTATACAGCTATTTCTACACAAAGTCTGAACGTGTGTACTAATTTGCAAGTTAGTCGGAGGATTTCTGCTGCCGTTATTGCGGTACATAGAAATTCTCACCATAGGCCGTGATGATAAGATAAACTTTGGTGTGACCTTGTACACGAACTAAAAATGGAGTACACCACGCAAAGCTATACAGCTAATTCCGTGTGGGTCATGAAGATGTGTACCAAATTGCTAGTCAATAGCGTGATTTTGCCGCGGTTATCGTGCGACAGACAAACAAACAGACACACAGAAGTAACCCATAATCTTTTTGAGCCTCCACAAGGAGACCTCCACTGACGTTTCGACAATGATAGAGATAAGTAAAATGTTCCCCATATTCTAATAACGTGATATTTAAAATTTGAACATTGTACCATAAAAAAGTCTCAGAGATAATGTTAGAGAAAAAGTTGGCTGAAAATACACTTTTCAAAATCAGGATATACGCAAATTGCGAGAGGAAATATTGTTATGTAAATAAATAAACACATTTACATTTTAATTTGTTATTAATCCGTCAAATAATCCGGTTAAAATATATGTCTAGAGCTTTTTCAGGTATAATAAATAGGATATGGTGTTCTTTTATTCTCGAAAAAAAAAATTTTGAATGGAGTTCGTAAAAAAATTACAAAATTGAAATTATCAAAAATGAATCTCTTGAAATCTTGATCGAATTTGCAAAATTATGCACCTGCTTTTAAACGTCTTAGGATTTTCTCATGTCTGTTTAAGATAAATTCCGTTTAAGGGATTAAGACGGAGGTCAAGAATTTTAGGACACCCTATGTATATATTGTTAAAAACTGGATGTTTGATTTATCACATAATCTGGACTATAATAGGCAGAACTATAATATTGTTAAATGATTTGGCAATTTTAATGCTGTAAATAGTCATAAAGCCATAGTTATGGCGAAATATTTCATCATGATAGAGTTAGAATTGTAAATCCTGTATTTGTCGTCCTATCAATTTTTATAGACTTATTATTAATTCATTTTGTCAATATATATATATATATATATATATATATATATATATATATATTTGGTCGATGTGTTTATATGGAAGGAAAAAAATTGGAATGTTTATTTTTTTATTATTTTTATTTTATCATAAATAGAATTTTTGAACAATGCACTCATTATTGCAATTCAACAATTGTACGAACACCTGCAACAATTGCGTATAAATAATGTGAACAATGCACGAAATTTTATTTCTTTCAACAATCAAATGCTTAACTTTTTAGCATTACCCTTCAGTCTAATTATAGACCTTATCTGAGATGGCGTATCCATTCTTAGAAGTGCTTTTTGTGATTTACTTTTTTAAAAAGTTTCTCATATGGCTTTTTTTTAAATTTTTCGAGTATACTGATATTGATGCTCGCAAAATTTATATATGCCTAGTCTTCTATGCTGGATTGTTGGAGTTTGATGATATTCCAGGTCAGAAAACTATTCATCCATCTTTTTCTAAATCAAATTTTTCGGCCAATGTTTCATTTAAAAGTATTGATATTTTTGACAAAATGAAAATCAACTCAATCCAATAATTGAAGAACCAAATTACATTTCCGAAATCATTAATAAAAAATATACTAATAAAAATTGGGTTTTAGAAAGAAAGAAAGAAATGTATATTTCAGCTTTAAATAGGGGCCGTCCTTTCAAGCATCCCAAAATAAAAAGACTGCCAAAAGTTAGAAGTCTGCCCACTATTTTTGAATCACTGTCTGAGACTGATAATGACGAACCGTTTGAAATGAAAGGGAAATCAGTTCTTTCTCAGACAGTGGACGCAACCAGTAAAAATAACCATGTTTCTGTTTCATTGCCTGGGACTGATACTGACGAACCTTTGTTTCAAATCGAAGGGGACTCAGTTCTTTCTCAGGCAATGGGAACACTAAATGAAAATGAACAAGCGTATATTTTAGAACGATTTGGTATGAAAAGGAATAAGGAATTCCGAAAATTAAGGAAGTTTTTTAAAACATGGTGTTGCTGTTGTTGCATTCCTAGTGTAAAGGATTAAAATCATATGGGATGTTTGATTGCAGTACGCATGGGGCCTGGAATATCAAAACTCCTCTGGCAGTAGGCAAGGGGACCTGCCTTATCAAAACTCCCCGTGAGAAACGATGTATGGCGACCTCCTCGTGGTGTTTCTCGGGTTACGCTAACAGCCATGCGTTTAATGTAACATATAAGCTTTTTTGTGTGCGTGCATCTGAGTGTGAAGATGCGCATGAGCATTATTATTTTTATTATTATTATTATTATTATTTATTATTTATTAATTTATTTTTTGAGATAGTGCATGCAATTTTTAGGTTTAAATTTAAAGAAATTAATATAGCAGTTATCAAGCAGAAACGGTCGTTTTGCCAAGCCGCGCTCAATAAACAAAACAAACAAACAACTACTAACACAAGATCAGAACACATCAATGATAAAATCGCCAAGACCATTAGATGCTTATTATACAGAAACAAACAAATCACCAAAGTCTTTTTCCGTAAAGTTCTAAAAATAGGAAGAATCAAACATCGCAGAATTATGAAACAAAAAGTAAAAATTTTTGTATCAGAGAGAACTTTAATTTGAGATAAAATTAATTTGAGATTTTCTAAGTTCAATATCAAGAAAATGATTGCATTTTCAAATTATCCTAAAATTAGATGTTTTGACAACTTTTTGAACTTAATTTTTCTTCATCAAGAAATTTTTTTAGAACATGCTGGAGAGTTCATAAATGTGCAGAATTCTTTGAAAACTGATTTTTCAGATAGACTTTTGCTAATCACTTCTATAAAATTTAACTTAAAAAATCAAAGTTTTCTATCTTAATTACCGAAAAACTGCTAAATATCGCCAAAATAAACATAAATCGCCAAATATGTAATTGCTTAATCTCAATTCAACAGGAAAGTAGTAATTAAAATTGAGCTAATTTTTACACCGAAGAACCTTTGCTTTCATATATTGTACAATTTTAAATTTTACATTATCGAAAACAGAAAAGAATAAACTTTCTAATAATACTTATTTCAAATCTGTAGCTTGACTTGTTTGATTTTTGGTGATTTTTTTAATATTTTTCAAACTATGACATAATTTTCATTTAATTTTACCTTAAAATAAAAATGCCAGTAGGGGAGAGTGGGATACAATGAACCAATTTTGAAAATTTTAGGTGTTTACTCGCAAAGTAATAATTTCTCGTTGTCGAAAATATGTGTGCATATTACCTATATAATGGGCCTTATGTGGCACTAAATCAAAACCAATAATTATGTTTACTTAATATAAATTTTTTATATAAATTTTTTAATATAAATTTAATATAAATTTTTTAATAACAACTGACAAAATGGACCATTGTACCCCGACCGCGGGGTACAATGGTCCATGACATGTACTATGGACCACAGGTGAAATTTAAAAAGCATACTAATGTAGTATGTTTTTAATAGTATAAAATCTAGAATATATTACATTTGTTTATTTATGTCTTCGATTCATACAAATAATGTAAATTAATGAACATTAAAATTAGAAAATGATACGCCAAATTTTTGTGTCACTGAAAATTTGCTGTTTTCTTGTGAAGTTGTGGGGTCTGGAAAACTCATCATTACAATAGCTTGAAAATTTACAAGAGATAGAGCAACACTCTCAGGAAAAAATGAAGAGATCTTGATTAAGTTTTCGTTGCATGAATCTCGCAAAAACAGATTCTTTATCTTTTATTTCTGTGACTAATCCAACAAAATGTAAAACTGTCTTTTTCGTCAAATTTATTTGTATTATTATTTTTTAATTGCGTTGTTATAGCTGTATGATATTTGTAAAAATATAAGAATTCAAAAGTAACTGAATGGTTATTAAAAATAAATAAGAAGCCTCAAAGTAAATTCTTTCTTATTCATCTTTGAAGACATAATAGATCTAATTAAGGTTAACACTGAAATTTTTATACATAATTTACAGCTAACTCTTCAAAAATGCAGATTTCGTAAATCAGTTTATTATGACAGAGAACTGAGATGAATGGACCATTGCCCGTCGTACCCAGTTTCTTAGTGGTCCATTGTACTCCGTCTGGACCTCTGACAGCAAATGTTTAAAAAATATATCAAATTCTCTTTAAAAACATTTTAATGAGATTAAATATAAGAATAGATTACCTTAGCTCTTTATTGTGCTAAATAGCCTGTTCTAGATCATAATTTCTGAAAGACGAAAAGAAAAAATATTGAACTAAAAATATTTACTTTTGCCTACCGTAAACATAACTTTACGAATAAAATGGCTAAATTCTTAGTTAGGCATGAAGTTGCTGGCTAAGTTTCATCATTGCAGTGATGCTATCTATGTACAAAAATACGAGCTATAAAAATAAATAAATAAAAAAGTTATAGGGAGCGGTCCATTGTACCCCGTTGTCCGTGTTACCCCCTCTCCCCTACACGATATATTAAATTTTAATATCCTTCAATCTGGTATTGATAATAATGATGCATAAAGAATTTTACTTCCTTCTATAAAAGGAAAGTATTGAATTCATGAAAATTTTCGAACTCCAGTTTTCGACGGATTTACACGTTTTTAGAAAAACCTGTCTGTCTTTCTGTGTGTCTATATTTATCATAAATTTTGTGAAAGCTGTATTTTACGAACCAACGAGAGAAATTAAACCATACTTGGTATTTAGTAGACCTTGACGTAAACTGATGCTGATTAAATCTGGGGATCAATCGCTTCACAGGTTGCGCTGTCACTCCATTTTTTCTGAATTTTCAATGTGGCAGTATAGAAGAAAATTTCAAATACGCCTAATTAGAGCTATTTTAACACGCTTTTATTAGCTTCACCTGTATGTATGTATGTATGTTTGTAACCACTCTGGGAGCAAACAAATAATCTATATTGTAAAAAAAAAAAAACACTTTTCGTACGTGAACGCCGTGGCTGCAAGGTAAAGAACCGCGCTACGAACCTAAAGGTCTAGCGTTCGATCCCAGTCAGGGGAGATTTTTTAAAAATGGTTTTTGTTTAATTCTAAATTATTTTAATGAAAGATTTAAATGTATGTAAATATTATGGTGTGTCACTCGCACGCTTTTATCTTACCCTGCATTTTAATACTAAGATAGGTATTTTGTGCTTTTTAGTTCACATTACTATGAAAGCGTGTTCTTTAATTTTTTAAAACTATAATATTATTTTACGTATAATTGTAAAAATAATATGAATATTTGATAATAGTTGTAGTAAGCTAGGAAAATAAGTGTGTGCAAGAATAAGAGCATCGCTCTCCACTCTGTGGGCAGTACTTCCGGAAGTTCTAAATTTTCATTATGGATATCTTTCGAAAAACATCGTCAATACCTTTGAAACGAATGATTGAACTTTGATAATTTTAAACAATTTTATGGATATTTTTAATTTTCAATGAAAATGAAAACTTAGAAATTACTTCTGTATATAGTGTTATAATTCTTTCTAATTTAGGTAAACAATCGTCTGCATTCATCCATGAAACTAATTTTAATAAATAATAATAATAATAATAATAAAAATGTATTGCATGAATTTATATAAAAAGAAAGTGTTATAGGTGACCACAGCATACTACTTTTCTTTCTTTTGCAAAAAATCTAGATCGAAAATTTATTTATTTTCAAAAACGGAGAAATAAGCAAAAATGTAGGGTTGAAACAAACTTAAAATCTAAAAATGACTTTCATCGTACTGATCCATTTATAAAAAATATTGTATACATACTGAGAGAGATTATGCATGATTGAACTTCTGTATTCAATACAAGAAAGTATTGGATTAATAAAAGTTTTCTACTTTCGGTTTTTAATGGATTTACACGCTTTAAGATCTCCAGAAAACAATTTGACTATTTTCAGAAAATTTCTGTTTGTGTGTGTGTGTGTGTGTGTTCTATGTGTGTGACAAAAATGCTGTTCCAATTATATCTTAGGAACTACTGATCAAGATTATATATAAATTTATATCCAATTGCACCTTGATGGGTAATAGTGTTTATCAGCATTTTGTGTCAATAGCTTAACATGGCGCTGCTATACAGCGATTTCCGTATTTTCCGAGAAGGCTATATCTGAGGAACTAATGCATAGAATTGCATATGAATTAACATATAGATTTACCTTGTTATAAGTTAGCGCCTATCAACTTTTGTGCTAATCTCTCAACAGGTGACGCAGCTATACAGTTATTTCCGCAATTTAATGTTATATTCAGGTTCTGTTGCGTAGAATAGAACAAAATTTGATATACGAAAAGACCATTATGAGACACTATGCGGATTCAATTTGGATGTCTATCAGCCGATAGGTGGTTCTGATATATTAAAAAAAAATTTAGAATAGAAAGAATGTCATCTGCACTGTAAAAATTTACTTCCGTTGGCCATTTTGTGTAACAATACCTCACTGAGATGATAATAGACTGCATTCATAATGAAATAAATAATAAATAATAATGAAATAATAAATAATAATATAAATTGTACTGCGTTCATTTGTATAGGAAAATGTAGAAGAAAGTTTTGTGTTGGACACAACATACTAGTCTGTATAAAACTCATGGAAAATGTCTGGCAACAAGAGCTTATGGAAAGCTTCTTGCAAGGAATAAATGTGCCTTTCATCAATATCGCATGAAAGCCGAATTGAAATCCGGAACATATGATGTATTTACGATATATTTATATTTAGGGTGTATTATATAATATCTAAAAAGTATCAGGTTAATTCAAATAATTATAAAGAGTGTTTTAAAACTAGTATGTTGTAACCACAACAAGACTTTCTGCTATATTTTCCCATGCAAATTCACTAAGTGCAAATAATTTATTAAAACTGTTATTTATTAAATATTTTTTAACAAGATAAATGCAAATGATATCACGTATCATGTTTCGTACAGTTTTACGCTACAGAAGTTGAGATATAGCGATCCCAGAATTGAGGAAATTATCGAGGAATCCGATAAGCATCCAAATTGAATCAGCATAATGTCTCTTTAATAGCCTTCTCTCATACCAAGTTTTGTTTGAAAATACGCAAAAGAACCTGAGATATAGACTCCCCATAACGTGCGAAAAACGCTGAACAGCAGCGCCACCTGTTGCGCGGTTGATACCAAAAGATGACAGATACTAAATTATGTGAAGGTGCTACTATATATAAATTTATATGTAATTCTGCACAGTAGTTCTTGAGATATAGCTTTCCTTAAACTGCGGAAATCGCTGTATATCAATGCTTATCGGCCGATAAGCATTCAAATTGAATCAACATAATGTCTCATCATGGCCTTCTCAAACATTAAGGTTTGTTTGACTATATGCAATAGAACCGGAGATATAGCCTTCCTTTAAATTGCGGAAATCGGTGTATAGCAACGCCACCTGTTCATCAGTCGAAACCAACAGTTGATAGACACTAATTTATGTGAAGGTACATCTACATATAAATTTATATGCAATTCTGAGCAGTAGTTCTGAAGATACAGTTGCTACAAAATTTTTGTCACACACACACATACATACATCATCGTAAAAATAGTGAATACGGACTCAGGGGACGTATAGAAACACCAAAATCTCGAACTCAGATTTTTGACATGATTACAATACTTTCCTCACTATAGTGTTCGGAAAGTAAAAAAATAAAAATAAAAAATAAAAAAATAAAATAAAATAAATCTGGAGTGACTCCACTCGACTTTCCGAACATTGAGTAATTAACAGCTTTGTAGTTAAAGTAAAGAAAGAGGAGTTGTTAAACAAACAAAAGAGAGAGAAAACCATAATAGAGTGTTTGAGTATTTTTCTCCATATATTACACGATGTTTTATTTAACGCTACTGAACTTTGAGCCCATAGATAATAATGATAAAGAATTTTTCGTTGTGTCCTGTAAAAACCTATAAATGCTAGATTTACCAAAATGCTTATAGTTAGTGCAACAGTGATTTATAATATTCATATAAATTTTCAGCTCAATTGAATAAGACGTTTAGATGCTATCGCACTTTTGAAAATTTGGTCCCATAGGCCATAATGAAAAAGAATTTTTATTTGTGTCCCTGTAAAAAAAACTGGATGTGCTAAATTCACCAAAATCTATACAGTTGGTGACTGTGACCTATAACATGTGTACAAATATTTTGCTCAGATTAATAAGGCAATTAGACGCTATCACACTTTTAAAAATTTGGCCCCATAGGCCATAATGCTAAAGAATTTTTCTTTGTGCCCCTGTAAAAAAACTGTAAGTGCTAAATTCCTCAAAATCTATATAGTTCGTGCAACTGTGACCTATAACATGTGTACAATTTTTTTTCTCAGATTAATGAAGCGTTTAGACGCTATCGCACTTTTAAAAATTTGGCCCCATAGGCCATAATGATAAAGAATTTTTCCTGGTGTCCCTGTAAAAAAACTATAAGTGCTAGATTCACCAAAATCAATAGAGTTCGTACTATGGTGACTTACAATATACGCAGCAACTTTCAGCTTATTCGAACAAAGCGTTTAGACGCTAGCGTGTTCACTCACAGACATACACACACATACACACACACATACATACACACACATACATACATCATCGTAAAAATAGTGAAAACGGACATAGGGGACCTGGAAACGTATAGAAACATCAAAATCTCAAATTCGAATTTTTGACATGATTACAATACTTTCCTCACTGTAGTGTTCGGAAAGCAAAAGTCGAGAAATTAGTTATAAGATTTATGAGTTTCAAATTTTAATGATAAATAAAAAAGAAATAAATTTCAAAAATTTTGCCCGGATTTGCTAGTTTATGATATTTGGCTCAGTGAAATTTCTGAGATTTATATTTAAATATTGTATAATACCACTGCGCATTAAAGCAGTAATTCCACATATAAAGGTGGAATTACCCATTGCTGAATACATATTTTTATTAAGTAATTGCTTAGCTCTAACAAATAAGCAGTTTTATTTCATATATTAAAATATAACTTGTTTATTTCATATAATAAATCATAAAAGAATACAAAGTAAGGTTTATCATATTACGATTATAAAGAAAGTTTTATGTAGGTTTTTATTAAGAACTTCATATAGTGTAATAAAGCGAATTACTAAGTCACAAATGTACATAGGTATCATTTCATCCCGTTGGTATTATGCAAATATGACAGTTTTATTAGTTTTGAGGTTATTAAAAATAAAAAGGTATAAGTCAATTTTTCTGCAGTGTTTTTTTTTTCCCCTTAGTGTACATTAAGTTAAGAAGAAAAAAATCTGGAGTGACTCCACTCGACTTTCCGAACATTGAGTAACTAACAGTTTTGTAGATAAAATAAGGAAAGAGGAGTTGCTAAACAAACAAAAAAAAGAAAACCATAACAGAGTGTTTGAGTATTTTTCTCCATATATCACACGAGGTTTTATTTAACGCTACTGAACTTTGAGCCCTTAGATCGTAAGGATAAAGAATTTTTCGTTGTGTCCCTGTAAAAATCTATAAATGCTAGATTCAACAAAATGCTTATAGTTAGTGCAACAGTGATTTATAATATTCATACAAATTTTCAGCTCAATTGAATAAGGCGTTTAGATGCTATCGCTGGTCACATAGGCCATAAAGATAAAAAAATTTTCTTTGTCTCCCTGTAAAAAAACTGTAAGTGCTAGATTCACCATAATCTATACAGATTGAGTATCTGTGACCTATAATATGTGTATAAAGTTTTTGCTCAATTGAATAAGGCGTTTAGATGCTATCGCACTTTTAAAAATTTGGCAAAGAATTTTTCTTTGTGTCCCTGTAAAAAAACTATAAGTGCTAGATTCTCCAAAATCTATACAGATTGAGTATCTGTGACCTATAATATGTGTATAAAGTTTTTGCTCAATTGAATAAGGCGTTTAGATGCTATCGCACTTTTAAGATTTTAGTCCCTTGACCATAATGATAAAGAATTTTTCTTTGTGTCCCTGTAAAAAAACTATAAGTGCTAGATTCACCAAAATCTATAGGGTTCGTACTATGATGACTTACAATATACGTACCAACTTTCAGCTTATTCGAACAAAGCGTTTAGACGCTAGCGTGTTCACTCACAGACATACACACATACATACACACATACATACACACACACATACATATATCATCGTAAAAATAGTGAAAACGGACTCGTTGGACCTCGAAACGTATAGAAACATCAAAATCTCGAATTCGGATTTTTGACATGATTACAATACTTTCCTCACTATAGTGTTCGGAAAGTAAAAAGTTATTTCGGTGAAATTACAGAGGAAGTTTGAGCAAAAGAGTTGTTTCCTTTTTTCTTGTTGTTGTTGGGGTTTTCATTGAGACCTATACCTGCAGCTTTTTTCTTGTGACTAACAAAAAAAAAAAAAAAAAAAAAAAAAAATTAAAAAAAATTAAAAAAAAGTAAATAAATAAATAAAATAAAATAAATAAATACATACATAAATAAAATAAACAAATAAATAAAAAACACACTTTGTCCCAGAATGTATAAAAAAAAAAACTTAAAAATTTGCTACTTGTTCCTGCTTCTGATAAGATAGGATTCTGAAAATTATTCCATTATTGCGTTGCCATCGGCAGTAGAAGTGTGAGAAAACTCTGTCCGGCAGAATTGCATAAGAAATGAATTGCAATGTTTGACTCAGGTGACCAAGACTTTGTCTCTGGAATCTGCCATGGTGCGATATAGTGCCATGAAAATACTTGCGTATTGTATTTGACTGCGAAATTGTATGTAAATTTTCATAAAAATTACACTGCTCGGCATGAAAATTGCATCTGACACCATTTCAGTATATTCTTATGTAAATTGACCTACTGAATCCGAATATGACGCCCATTTTGCCCTATCGCCCACCGTTTTTTTAGGAATGTGCCCCTATTTTTAACATTTTTCGGTTGTTTTATGGCTATAAATTTGATTTTTAGGAGGGGGAAGATTATTTTAACCGTTAAATATCTTCTGAGGGGCTACAGATTTGGAAAATTCTAAAACATAGACATTTGCGACAAGGTAATATTTTTTTTTATTTTTATTTTTTTTTTTTTTGGGGGGGGGGGATTTGCCACTGAAATTATGCATTACCCAGCTTATATTTTTTAATCGGTTATTAATGTTATTTTTTTAAACTTTATAGTTTTTGTTTTTAGATGTTAAATTAATTATTTTTCATTCTTCAAATCAAATTCATAGTCATTAAATTATCAAACAGGGAAAGAAATTGAGGGAGGGGATGGTGTATCTAGAAAACGGTGGGTGACTGGGCAAAATGGGAGTCATACTCGGATTCAGGAGGTCATTTTACATAAGGATCAGCAAGAATGGTATCAGATCTAAAAAAAAAAAAACATTTTTATTTATTTATTTATTTATTTATTTATTTTTTTTTTTAATCAGAACTACAATGTTAAGTAATTTTTGATCAGTTTCAAGAAAATAAATGTTCAACAACGCCATACAAAATAATTTGTATTTTTAAGGGTTGTCCAAATGCATTTCAAGTGGTTGTATGTTTTTTTTTAATTATGCTAAATTTACGTACATTTAGTAATGTGTATACAATTTACAGAAAATGCATTACAGGATATTAAGTGAATACATTCCTTTATATTCTATACAGTTGATAAAAGTGCCATGTTAAAAAAAAATTCTTAGTAAAGATAATCACATTTACTTTCTCTCATTTATATTTATATGGTAGAAAAAACATTATTTTTAAGTCAAATTTAAGAAATTGAGATTTTAATATATATATATATGTTTTAAGATTCTCTGAATCAGGATTATAGCGGGTGGTTCGCGTATGCGTTTGTTTGTCTCTTTGTGTGAGTCTGTAATAAATCAAAAACAAATATGTGTAGAATATTCCATCTCGGTTTTTTAAATCCATCATATGTTCTACTTGAAACTTCTTATTGAAATCGGAGAAAGGGTTCATGTACAGGGACATACGAAAATATTCAAATACGTTACGTCTGTGAGCGAAATTTTTGGTAGGTGCGATCTAACCCACTAAAAATAATGAAACTGTTTCTTTAGAAGTTCAAAAGCCAGTTTTGCATAAAATATGGTTTGGAAAGTCTTTATCCTTCGTTTGTAGGGTCTTCCAAAGTAATTCCGAAATATTAGTGTTATGTTTTGTAATGTCTCGAAGCGCATTTACAGTTGTGCTATTTAGTTATTTATTTATTATTATTTTAGCTGATGCACTTATTGTTTTTTGATGCGTATATAAATTGCAGATAATACACATGCTACTCAAAATTAATCTAGTAAGTTTAAGAAAGGGGTGTGGGCGGAATTTTATAACAATTTTTAAGGTTCTTTTTAATGTAAAGTAAATTTTTAAATTTAGGCGGATATATTTCACAAAGAAATATCAAACTGTTTGTATAACTGAGTGGGTAAGAGAAGGTTGTGTGAGTGTCAAACACATTACTTTTCATTTATTTACTAACTTTAATTATGATTATGCAATTTACAATGAACATTTAAAAAAATAAATTAGACAGTCTTTTATATTACGAGGTTTTTTGTGTACGTTATAAAACAAACTTCTAACTTTGACTTTTGGGTCAAATTTTTTAAGTTGAATTAAAATTAAGTTGAACTAAAATACCCAGTTCAGGTTTTTAGCGGTTGGTCTGTGTGTGCGTTTGTCTGATTTAAAAATTGATATTAGCACAATCAAAAACAGATTTTAGCTGGAAGTTCAAACTCAGTAGTCCAAATTTCTTTTAGATGGAGATTGTTACATAAAACTTTTTAAAAAGATCGGACAAATACATTGCATATAGGAACATACAGAAACGTTCAAATTTATTATACCTATGGGTAAGATTTCTAGTCGGTACAGTTTAACATCTATTGACTGCATCGAATAAAATGAAAACGGCATATATTTTTTATATGCACAGAAACGTTTTTCACATTGAATATGATATAGAAAGTATTTATTTTTCGTTTACGGAGCTTCACAAAATAATTTTGATATATTAGGGTCATGGCTGGAAATAGATGGAAGTACGTTTCCATTTGCTCCATGCATTTCTTTTCTGTTCTAAATTGCTTTACGCTATTTGTTCGATTATAATTTATAGATACCATAAAGGGTTACTCAAAATTATTCGAATAAATTTCAAACAGTTGTGTAAGTGAGAATAATCCAAATAATTTAAAATACAATTTAAAATTTATGATAAATTTAAATATTTTATTAATATAGCTACAGTATTCAGACTGGAGGTTAAGAGAAGGCTGAAGCTGAGATAGCTTCTTTCTTTCATTACAGAAATTTATGTCAACTAAGACTGACTTTGAAGTTATTTGAATTTATTTTGTTTAAAAAACTTTGGAAATGTTTAAATAAATTATCTTCTCTTAAACTTTGAACTGTAATAATAGTAAAAGAATAATAGTAAGTGTAAGAGAAAGTAGTGAGAGTGCCACACCAGATTATTTTTTTCTAAATAATGTGATTATATGCATAAATAAATGTTTATTTTAAATGTGACTTCATGTACCTGCACCGTTAAAAAATGTGAATAATCTATAACTGCACGCAATTATGCATTCCAGATTTTCTTTTCTTCTTGTTAAAAAAAAAAAAAGGTCACTATGGCATAAACTACTGCAATCTCTACACGCACTGTAATAAGAAGATATATGTATATGTCCGTTACTTTGTTACCAAACGGCTGATTGCAGAGCTACAAAAATTTGCATAATTAGATTATTGGCCAAATCTATAAACAATAATTGAAATGATTAAATTAAGTATTAAAAAAAAAAAAAAAAAAAAAAAAAAAAAAAACGCTTTTGAAGAATATTTAGGGAAGTAGTAAAAGAGATAAATTCCTATGGACAAAATAATGACTTTTCTGGGGACGTTCTATTTTTCAAAAATTATAAATAATTTTAGCATGATTTTTGTTATAAATTGATACCAAAAGCTAATGAAGGGATTATGTACTATATACAATGTGTAAAATATATTTTAAAGAAGTAAGAAAAGTTTTAATGTCTGGAATAGTTTCTGACCGATAAGAAGGTAAGTATATCCTAACGAACAATGATCATCAATTCACGTTTTTGTTTGAAAAGAAAAAGAAAGAAAGGAAGGAAGAAAAATCTGTACTAATTACTATTTACATTTAAAACTAAAGCCATCTGTTCTATAGCCATCGTAGAATATAATTAGAAGTACACCAAAACAAACACGACTTCTTAAGCATAAATCTAACAATTAAACACTTTCTCGTGCGGTTTGCCGATCCTTTTAACTACAACCACAACACCAGAAAACAAAAGCCGGTTTTGTCTGTCAGACTGCTTTTTCCCACTTTGGAGCAAGCAAGCGTGTCTACTCCCCCTGTGGTCCAAGGGGCCCTATCGACCCTCATCTGAAAGAGATCTGTGTTTAGGGGGCATTTTTCCAACAGCAACATCCCATTAAATTTAATGGTGCAAAACGCCATCTCGTGAGTTTGTGGCTATAAGCATTCATTTGGTAAAAAACTGTGGTTGGTCTGACAAGTGCAATATTTCATGCCACATTTCCCAGCTCAGTCACACAGTAATGCAGGATGTGTCAGAATCGGAATGAGTCGTTCAAAGCTAATCCATTTTGGATAATGCTATAGAATTAGCTTTTAATTACAGTTTTTAGTGTTTGAATTTGCACTTTGCTCAGTCTTTATACAGTACGTGTTTTGCGTTTTATTCAGATGATATGCGTCGCGGCACAAGGCATAAATCTTAAAACTTCTGCTCCTCAAATATTTAGTAAGTGAAACTGGATAAATCCACCCATAATCTTTGTTATAATTGCCTTCTGGAAAAGATATTGGATTCGTGAAAAGCTTTCTTTTTTTTTTTTTTTTTTTTTTTTTTTTATTATTATTAATGAATTCATATATTTTGGTAATATCTTTAACCCCATTCGACTATTTTTAGAAAATGTCTACCTATGTCCAAGTCAAAACTTATTTCATTTATCTATTGATTTATTTTTACTTTTATTTATTTATTTATTTATTTTTGAGGTGAGGGAGTTTCATAATAATAATTAATACAAAAAATTCACAATTGTCTGCAAAATTATATATTTATTGAACCGTAATATAAACTGCTGCTGATGATATGTTGATGTATACTACCAAAGAAATAAAGCGGAGTCTAATTAAGCTCTAAAAACAGATAAAGTCCTCCGTTGCTATTTTACGGAATCGCATCAGATTTGATATGTAAGGTTCCTATTCAAAGACACTTTGCAGTTTCAATTTCGATGTATATCACAGGCATATTTCATGATATGTTTCATGATTATATATCCATTTCTAGAGCAATGCTTCATACATTAGACGGCTAACAAAGAAATGTGATTCTAAATGTATTTATCGTTCGGATCACTCCACAAAACTCTGTACTGTTCTATGTACAGTACAGCCATATATCCTAAAACTAGCAGTGAGGATGCGTCCGAAATGCTAAAGGGATGCCAGCTTGATCGACAGTTTGGAATTTGGAAAACATCCAGTAATTTCGCGCTCTGTGTTATTGCTCATTTTCTCTGAGTCAGATGACGGTCACCCCTATTTTAGCATTGGACTTGTTGAGTTAGCACTTGCGCAGATGCTTCCATGGTTTCATGAAATGTGGTCGAAGAATACTTTATTTCTCCATGATACTATAATGAGAGAAACATTGCTATTCGTAATAATTTTTGATGTGTGTTTTTAATTTTTTTGCATGATTGGGGTTTGAGAAATCTAAAAATGACAAAATCAATGTGTTGGCAGTTTTTAGGTTAGCCAGTTAGTTATATAATTAGTTAATTTATTAAACTCTATGGGCATTATCTCAAAAATAAATGATCGAGAAAAATCAAATTAGTTTTAAAATATTTTTTTATGATTTTGTCCAAAAATCTGTAAAATTTTAGCATTATGCTTGAAAAACTTATTCGAACTTTAGGATTTTCTTAACATGGTAGAATAGAGCAATATTTCGCATAAACGTCCATTATAAGGATTACTTTTTCATCAGAAAGAAATCAGACTAGTTTTAATTTTTATTTCATTCTACATTCAGTTAGATATATCATTTTTGATATTAGGAAAAATATTATTGAATATCAATATTCTATTTTAAAAACTTAAATTTATTTGAACTTAAGAAAGAATGAAGTTTTTTGAGATAATTCAATGAAAAATAAATAAATAAATAAAATAAAATAAAATAAATAAATAAATAAATGAAAGGATGTACCTAAAATCATGTTTAAAAATTTTTACATACATTAAGTAAACTAGTATGTTGTGGGCACCACAAGACTTTCTTCTGTATTTTTCTATACATATTCAATCAGTAACAATATTTAAAAAAAAATTACGATTTTTTTTCTAAGTTTTTTTTTTGTTAAAATTAATACATATTCAATCAGCAACAATATTTAAAAAAAAAAAAAAAAAAAAAAAAAAATACGATTTTTTTTTTTTGTTGTTGTTAAAAGTAAAAAAAATCGATAACTTTGTTTTAAATTATCACAGATTTATAGTTCAACCATTCATTTTAAAGGTATTGATGAGATCTTTCGAAAGATACCCATCTTCAAAATTTACCCCCCCCCTCAGGGGGGGGGGAAGCGATGCCCCCACATGCACAGAAATTTTTTCCTAGTTAACTACTACTATTATCAATAACTCATATTAATTTTACAATCACAAGTTAAAAATAACTCTCATTATGTACATTTATACGAAATTTTGTCCTATACCGCCATGTTAAAAATTTAGAAAACAACGATTTTTTTTGTTTTTTTTCGTTAAAAGTAAAAAAAAAATCGATAACTTTGTTTTAAATTACCACAGATTTATGGTTCGACCATTCGTTTTAAAGGTATTGACGAGACCTTTCGAAAGATACCCCTCTTGAAACTTTGCAACCCGGAGGGTACTTCCCCCCCAGTGGGGGGGGGAAACGATGCCCCCCCATGCACAAAATTTTTTCCCTAGTTAACTACTACTATTATCAATAATTCATATTAATTTTACAATCACAAGTTTAAAATCACTCTTATTATGCACATTTATACGAAATTTTGTCCTATACTGCCATGTTAAAAGTTTACATAAAATGCAATCACAGCGCCACCTGCTGGGCGATTGATCCCCAAATCTAATCAGCACAATGCCCCGCTAGGGTCCAACTATATACCAAGTTTTGTTGAATTTCATTTATTGGTTCGTGAGATAAGGTGAAAACAAGAAACCACAGACACACACACACACACACACACACACACACACACACAGACAGACATTTTAAAAAAACTATCAATTCGTGTTCAGGACATCCCAAAACGTTTAGATCCGTGAAAAAACGGAGGTCGAAAATTTTCGCGAATCCAATACTTTCTCTATATTACATATAGAAGAAAGTAAAAAAGTGTTGTAATCTTTAAAAAAAAAAAAAAAAAAAAAAAACTAGTGTGCACACGACATTCTCTTACCCTGAAATATAATACTATAGATACAGATTGGAGATTAAAGTGTAAGATAGCGAGTACTGTTATATATATATATATACTTTAAAAAAGTTTTGTAATCTTAAAAAAAAAAAAAAAAAAAAAAAAAAAAAAAAATTAGTGTGACACACACACGACATTCTCTTACCCTGAAATTTAATATTATAGATACAAATTGGAGATTAAAGAGTGCGCACACGACATTCTCTTACCCTGAAATATAATACTATAGATACAGATTGGAGATTAAAGTGTAAGATAGCGAGTACTGTTATATATATATATACTTTAAAAAAGTTTTGTAATCTTAAAAAAAAAAAAAAAAAAAAAAAAAATTAGTGTGACACACACACGACATTCTCTTACCCTGAAATTTAATATTATAGATACAAATTGGAGATTAAAGGGTAAGATAGCGAGTACTGATATATATACATATATATATAAAAACAATTCAACTTAGGAATCGGATCAGCTTTATTTGACAAGTAGTTCGGTTCAATCCCCCGTTTGATTACTGTACATACATTTTTACATAATTCAAATTTGCTATTAAATTTATAAATTCATTTAAAATTATTCAGATATAACTTTCACACACACACCATTCCTTGAAATTTATCAATCTTGATCAAACTTTTCAAGTAACAAACTTATTACAGCATTTGAATTGCCTGCAATTATTTGTTTTTATATTAATTTGATAAGAGACAGAGATAAAGATCAAACGTTAAAAACTAGACTTTGGTATTCAGGAAATCTCAAAACGTGTAAATATACGAAAAACAATCAATGAATATCAAGCGTAAAAAATATTTTAAATACCGGATGGGTATGAGGAATAAATTCCAGTTCCTGAGCAGTTTTCCTGAACATTGTAAAATGTTACAGTAAAAGCACTTCCACTAATTATATTTAATAAAAAAGAATGTTTTCGCTTAGTTATTGGAAGACCAGTATATATTCTAAAAATTATGTGCATATCACATGGTGCACATAAATATAATCTTATATTAATAATACACAGCACAACCTGAAATACACTTCTGTCAATTTTCAAGTATTATCCCGCTACATTCTATTACTTTTGTGTCGCCCTGTAAACGAATAGTGGATTATTTTCTTTCCATATTCTACTCGAAACCTGCTTTTATGCATACCTGATTTTATGCAAAAGTATATATTCATTTAATTTGGTTCAGTGCAGTCTATAGATGTTAAATTCTACTTACCTGTAATAGACAATTTGCACGTTTTCTGATTTTATTCTTAT
Organism: Salticus scenicus; assembly: GCA_963930645.1. NCBI lineage: Eukaryota > Metazoa > Arthropoda > Arachnida > Araneae > Salticidae > Salticus > Salticus scenicus. Next base: position 351,839,423 of record OZ005648.1, on the reverse strand, counting down.
ATAATAGAAAATGAAAAGTTAAGAAAATAAATACATACATTTTCTTTATCTGAAATCTAATGACTGATTTATAACAATTTTAACACTGCACTATTTACTCTATCGAAAAAACGCAGTATAATATATAATGACGTCACTCTTTATGACAACAAACGGAAGTAATCATTGTTTACATTCGATTTCGTGCGTTTCTTTGCTCTTGAATCAGTGAAATAGGTTTTGTATGTTATAATAATGACGGATATTAAAAAATCGTACTATAAATATCGTATTATACCATTTTGCATGAATACAACGGCTAATGCTTCTCAAAAGTTATTCTTTAGCGTTCCACAGCATCCTATTAAACGAAAACATTGGACAACAGCCATGAAAAGAAAACAATTGAAAATAATGATAATGGAAAATGGGGATAATGATATTAAAGGATTATAAGATGAAAAAGAAATGTTCAGAAATCACATAAACAATTGATAATTACGAAAGTTAAAATAAATTGCTGCTTACTAACCAGGATAACAAAAAGTAAACATTGACGCATCATAAAGTGTGACGTCAGGAAGCGTTTTGAAGCCACGTGATTTTTGGTTAATTTTAAAATTAATTTTTAAATTAATGAGAACTTTTTTTGCCATTTTAATAAACTTTTTGAAATTTATGGGCCTAAAACTACCAGAAAAATTGAATTTTGTTCAAATCCCCCATGTGTGCAAATTCCTCATTTTCCCCATAGACGGAATATATTTGAATTCTCTTGGGTGCCCCTGTACATGAACCGTTTGCTTGATCTCGACAAAAAGTTTAGAGTAGCATGTCTATATGATATAGAATTAGGATACCGATTTTGAACTTACTGCTTTTATTTGTTTTTGAGATATGCTGATAATAAACACACAAACTAACCATTAAAAAAAGGGTTTTTTGGATTCAGGGAACCCAAAAACGTGTAAATATAACAAAAAATCAGTTTCGAAAATTTGACCCTGAAACAGTAATATTTTTTCTATCATATATATGGGTAAGAGAAAGTACAAAGGCAACAATGCGTATTTGGCGTTTTTTGTATGTTTTCAGATTTTCTGAACTCCTTTTAGCTATACAATTTACAGTGATGTGTGTAATTATATGTATACGTGCGTATGGGCATGCGGGTGAGTGAACACAATAACATCTAAACACTTTATTCTATTGAGCTCAAACTTACTGGTACTCAAAACTTACTCAAACTTAAATTTGGGTCGTTCATTCTAAAAGTGAATTATCTCCTTGTAAATGGATTTTAAAATAACGAGCTTTTTGCAAATTCATACGTAGTAAATAAATCAAGATTCAGTAAATATTTAGTCGATTTTTAGTATTTAATACAAATCAGAGTTACAAGAATTTGTAAACTATAAGAAGAATAATTTGAAGTAATTTAGAAACTTCATACTTATACAAGTATTTAGAAGTTTTAGTTTTCTGAAAAAAAAAAAAAAAAAAAAAAACCAAACAAGTAATGCTATTTCTGGAATTTTAAAGCAATTATTGGAGTTTCTTCTCATTTATAATGAAAGATGTGACTAAATGTGATACAATTAAGCAAAAATATACACATTTAAAAAATATGGAGTTACACCACTTTTACAATGAACCATCCATTTTTAAATCATTATTGAAATAATAGTAAAAATCTTCATATGTGTTGGTCAGAACTCTTTTACAGGATCACAAAGAAAAAATTTTAATCATTGCGACCCATGGACTGAAATCACCTGAAGTGTGCTGGCGTTTTAATACGTTCAATTAGGTGAAATTGAATAGGCGTGTTATAGGCCATCGTCTATATGTATATACTACATCTATATAGTATAAGAACTATATAGATTTTAATGAACGTTGGACTTATATTTTGTTTAAAAGGATTGTTATATATGGTAACTATGAATCCGAACTACTTAAAGCTAATTTTAATCAGTTCAAAAAAATGTCATATATTTTGCTCTGCAATTGTTTGATCTTTATGGGAAATGATGGGTCTATTATTTATATTTGTTTTAAATTGAAGCATGAAAGAATTTACTCATATTACGTCCTATGGAAATATTTATTTAAATTTTTATTAATTATTTAAAAGAGAACGAAACTAATATATTTATCAGAGTTTTGTTGCAGAATGATCGTTACTAGAAATTGAGTGCTTACCATTATAGATTTGATACAGGAACGTACAAAAATTCAGATACATTTCAGTCCATTGTGTTGGCATGCGAACTTCTTGATAAACATTTAAACACCCTGACTTTTGTTTATTTTATTGTTTATTTAGTAAATTATCCACTAATACGAATTTGTTCCTGGTATCTATTAAATGTTTGGAAAGTCGAGCTGGATCATACCAGATTTTTAAAAATGAATGTCATCGGTGTAAGATTTTAGGCTAATTAATTACACTAGGGTCCAAGACATAGTTTGAGTACCCTATGTGGGGTTATTTTTAAGGTGTACTAGCATATATTTATGCGAGTTTCGGCGAAAACCAAGGAAAAATTCGATGAGCTCGATCTGGGATCGAATCTGGCATTTTCCGTTTAACAGATCTGAGAGCAGAACTTCTCAGCCGCTGGTGGTGCTAACGAGTGAATTCGAAACGTTTTTCAGCTTTTTAAAAATATTTTACTTTTAAAATGTATTATTTTAAGAATAGGCGTGATAAAAGTTGAAAGATTGTTTTATTAGTGTTTTCACATAACAAAGATATTACAACATTAAGAATTCGACTGCAATTATTTTATAATGTTGTGTTCTGTCAGATAATGGTTATCTTACCACTCATACACTTTCGTACCACTCCTTACATTGAATGGTACGAAACAGCAACTTTATGAATATGAAGCCTCAAACCTTGTCTGACAGAAAATTGTGCGCATTTTTTCCGACTTGAAGGATTTAACTATGGTTAGTATTTCAAAGTTAAATTTTCCCTGTAACTATTTCTGCTATATCGAACAGCGTTCCGGGTATGCAAAATTTACTCAATTGAATACTTTTTTTACATAAATCTTTTTTTTTATTATTTTATTCTATATTCAGAAAAAAATTACTCTATTAAACAAAAAAAAAAAAAAAAAAAAAAAAAAAAAAAAAAATCGAATTTATCTTTGTATGAATTTACACGTTTTGGATTTTATAAAGAGGATTTCGCTATATTTGAGAAAATGTCTATTCGTGTATAACACATTTTCTAGATTTTTCTTGTGGTTTTCTCCGAAACTCGAACAAATACAGACGAGAACTCTTTATAATGACCCCCTTGGAGGGCATTCTACCAGGCACAAGACCTTCGAGTATTCAGTCAGCACCTACACCATCTATCTAGGTATTCGAACTGAAAATTTTATGTACGGAATTTCGCGAAGCTTGTTTAGTAAGATCTTGTCATGAAATGGTGCTAATTAAATTTTAAAATAAATTGCCTAGCATCGGGAGCTTATTTATACCCCAATTTTCAGGATTTGTATGAAGCTTGATATGCAAGATGCTTATTACGTGTAAAAATATCCTGATTTAGTTTTGGCGCATATCATTGAACAGGTGACACTGATAGGCCCTATTATCCCGATTGCTGATAGATATATTTTAGTCTCTATTTTATGGAACTATATATAACATCATACGTGAGGATATACTTATGATGAAATATTTATTACAGATGATTATTATAAAGTAATATGCTAGGTGATTTTGATTTTTAAAAGTAATAGTGAACATAAATAGCGTTATTTTGATGAATATTACAGCTGTTTCTCATATTCTATTGGCTAGAAAATTGTATAGGTTTTATTCTGTTTTATCCTGGTAAAATCGTATACTTACACTAGGAACAATTCTAGGAACAATTCTAGGAACAATTCTAGTTCAACAAAATTTATATTTAAAATACGCAATACTAAAATCAGTATAATTATGTCATAGAAAAATATTAGATAAGAATTTTGTGATGGCTGTAGTATAACAGTTTGATAATATTATTAAGTATTAGTTCTCGGTTACAGATTTTAGTGTTTTGATTTGGATAATGTTCAATGATTTCTCAAAATATTTAACCCTTAAATTCATATAGTGATGCATATTTGCATCATGTAAAAAAAATGGGTTTTAGTAATTTCTGGTGAAGTTTCCATTAACTAATCAATATGTAAGTTATAAATTAGCATATTACATAAAAAAAAAGAAATATCGTATTTTATTTTCGTTGAATTTTCTGTGCTATAAAATTAACTTAGATTTGAATACAATCTTTTGGAAGAAATAAAAATCATGCATTTAAGGGTTAAATATATTTTATTTCGATGAAAAAGAGGTAAAATTAAATCTTAACCTGAAAGTGTGATTAATTGCATGTAAAATTGAAATAGGCACTGAAATTACTTTTAAAACATAATAAAAAAGATCTTCAGTCTCCATAGATGTCTTTGCAAATATGCAAAATTAACCTTAATTAATGCAATGAGATTTTATCAGAAAACTCTCACTGTAAATCGCTCTATTTCAGAAATAAAAAACAAAGTGCAAGTACGCTCTTTTGTTCCACTTTAATGAAAGATAATTATTTTAATTATTTTAATTATTCAAAATTCTTATATAACATAACTAGACATAAAATTTTAAGAAAGTTTATTAGTATATTTAATGTTGAAGACCTAATGTTTAAGTTATTTCATAATTGTCCAGCAAGCTTTCGGGGGAAGTACATCTTATTTATTCACTGATTAACTTCACTATGTACCTTAATTACCATGTGATATATTTGCGACACAAAACCTTTTTATTTGAAGGGTTATATTCCAATCTATCATGTTCATACCAGAAAATAACTACCTAGATTCTGTAACATGTCCCATACATATCAGTAATATCTGTTGTACACATCACTAACTTGTTTCGGATCATGCATGCATAGGCTGTTTGGAAAAACCCTCAGAGTGTGCATTCTTTTCCCTACACGACATAATACTGCATTTTAATTGGTAAAACGATGTTAAGCATGTTAAAAAATGAAAGATCACAAACCATTTAATTGTGGTCTACATTTAACCCTTGCCACCCTATAAATCACAATCTTTTCTTTAATCATTATAATTCTACCTTATAAAACCGAAACAACACACCTTATTAAATTTCCTGATCACATTTTGGTAATTGATCTATTACTGTATCAATTACTCGGCAACGAACATGAGAAGGAAAAGAAATAAAAAAAAAGGGAAAAAAAAATGTCCAGGGAGGGTAAGCTCGAGTGGGAGGGTCTGCCTTTGGGTGAGGGGCGGTCTCAAGACTTGTATTGGAAAAAAACACGTGTTAAAGAGATCTCGTGTGAGTCACACGACTCAGAAAGTTGTAGCAGGACGGAATTCACCGGTGATTGAGACGTACATTTTTTGATTTTCTTTTTTGGACTTAATCCATGGCAGCAGATTCATCAACTTCTGCCCAAAGAAGAAGGGTAAATTTATGTTTGATGATTTCCTTTTTAAAATCTTTTACAAATTTTGGGAAACTGTTTAGTTTGTGTTTAATATTTAATATTTATTAGTTGCATAATTTTTTTTAAAATTAATATTAACTTTAAAGTAATTTCCTTATATTATTTGAACAAATATTATAATAACATTTAGAAATTGAGCAGAACCTTCCAAATAATTTTCTTGCAAAATACTGCTGTTTTCAGTATCAAAGAAATATTGTATTAAAAAAGGACATGAAAATGCAAAATTTTAAAATAGGTTATTATTTCTTTTTCGTTTGTTCTTTTTTTGTTTTTAAGATAAAGAATTAAATGCAAAATAATTTTTTTTTATTTTTTATTCATGTTGAATGCAGTATGCATGAATCAAAACATTAAACTGTTTAATGTGCATTTAAAAATTTCATACAGTGATATGCATTCATATGCATTAACCAATGTGTTACATACAATGATATGCATCGAAAAGAATATTTGCTGCCACTGATATGCATTGAACAAAACATTGATTACAATATCAGGGAATTATCATATAAAAAATAAAGGCAGCATAATGTGCAACAATTATACTATTATTTTTTTTACTCCTTTATTATTATTCTTTTTTATAGCATATAAAAGAAACTGAATTATAATAAATTACTAAAAATGTATAAACTTAAAGCAAAAAAAAAAAAAAAAAAAAACATCCGATGACTTAGATTATTAGCTACATTTTGTTTTCATCTAATTACTCTATGCTATCAGAATATTTTATTACGTTATGTCATACATGCATATGTCACTTGGCGAAAACTTAAAAAAATATTTAGGAGAAGTCAACAAAATCGTTGTTTTATTTTTATTGGAATAAATTATAAAAACTGTAAACTTGCGGGGTGCTTGTATGTGAATGTGATTGCATCATGAGAAATCAATTATTTTTTGAATGCATTCCATAAAACTATGATGTTGAAAAAGCACTCATAATAAACAAATTAAGGTTTGCAAATTATTTTGTGCACAGCGTAAAAATTAATAAGTGGGCAAATAAAAATTTATTCGCTTTTTAAGAAATTCTTTTTAACAAAGTTGAAAAGTGTTTATGGCTCCAGTTTGTCTAATTGTCTATGCTCTAACAAATCTAAATAATCTCAGACTGATATATATTATTCAAGTTCCCTATAGAACATGTTCGCTATTGAAAATCCTATAAATATCACAAATGGTTTATTACACAGACACCAAAAGAAGGCGAATATATTCATAGGTATAGTAATAAAGTATAGATTGATCATCGCGGGGGAAAATGTGATTCCTTTTCACGGGAGAAAAGAAGGTCATCTGAGGGGATTGTCAAAGCGCTCGTATGAGAATCATTGTAATACATGCTGATGTTTTAGCAAATAAAATTTATGAATAACACATGTACTAAAGGTGAATGAAAAACTTTAGATGCAGTATCAAATTCCCCCCCCCCCTTTTTTTTTTTAAATAAATAACGAAATTTAAAGAATTTAGTTATAGCTACTATTTCTGTTTGGTAAAACTTTAATTGCATCTACTTTATTTTCAACACTTACCAACAAAGTTGAAAAGCGTTTATGATTTCGTTTGTCTGTCTGTTTATCAGTGTATTCCGGTAAATATTCATGGTATCCCTTCAAACTAATATATGTTATTGGATATGCCTTATTGAAAATGGAGCAAATACCACTACTAATTTGTAGATAAGGGCACCCAAAAAAATTCAAATAAACTCGTTCTGTGAGAGGTAGTTACATGAAGAATATTTTAATAATTTCGCACTGCAGAAAACATAATAAATTAAAATTTATTATTCATATGCACAAAAATATGTTTTCTATGGAATATGGTATGATTAGCATATACTGATATTTAAAGGGCCACACAAAGATATTGAGACACATTAAGGGATATAATTGCAATTACTAGAAAAGCATTTTTACTTGCGTTAAGTGTTTTTATCACTTTCCAATGCTGTTTGAAAATGATTATAACTTTGTTTACTCTGTATGTCCTTCCTTCCGTCTGTATGTCTATCTAAGCTCGAACTCCCGTAAATATTTATGGAATTTTTTGAAACTACTGTTCACCATGGAATGTTTCCTGTTGCAAATTGTGTATAAGCCCCCATTGATTTTTGTACAAAATAATTCTAATGTTTTGCGTTCAATGTGAAATAATAACATAGAGCATATTTTACTACTTTTATACCGCACAAAGCATAATGAAATCGACATTTATTATTCATATGAGAAAAAAAAAAAAAAAAAAAAAAAAAAAAAAAAAACATGCTTTCTACAGAATATAGTATGATTAGCAATAACGTTTACCGAGCCACACAAAAATATCGAGAGTACATTAAGAGTTATAACTGAAAATTGCTAAGATTGAACTTTTACTTGTGTTAAATGTTTTTAACAATTTTTAACATTTTTTAACATTGTTTAAGTATGATGACTTCGGCTAATCTGTCTGCCTGTCTATCCTTCGATTTGTGTGTAACTACTTGGATAACATGTTATTGCAAAACCTTCTTTTAAATTTCAAGAAAAATTAGAGCGCGAACAAGTAGAAAAATTGACTAAAGGATGTCAAATTCGCACTTAAACACATACGAGAACTATTAAAAATACCTTTGACAAATTCAATACCTTTGACTACTAAAGTACGCAAATAAAATTTTTTTAAAGCTTTCGCATGCGTACTTAAAAACTATTTAGTAAAAATACTTATATTTCGTGTAAAGTATTTAGCATTTTTGTATTTTGATTGCAGTATTCTGTGTCCAGTGTAGTATGTCAAGTTTCCAAAAAATGGCTCTCCACGGGGTCTACTATCCTACATGTTTTAATTAAAAAAATGGAAAAATTTTTTGCAATTTTTTTTTAAACCGTTTTATTTCCATGAATATACGTGGTAGCCTCAAGAATTTATACAGATAATCAGAAAAATTCTCTTAATCACATGCTTCAGTCAAAATGCATTGCAAGCATTAGTATTTACAGGGTAATCGAACACATTTTGATTTTTGTTTAATTTTTTACTGATCCTCTTTTCCTCTTTGGGACAAAATTTTTATGATATATATGAGGTATGGAATGTTCTTTACACTCACAAAGTTTCAAAACAATTCCCCAAGAATTTTTCTTGATATTTCACAAAACGTCTAAATTCGAAAGTGTCTAAATACTTATTAGTAGTGTATATATATGTAATTTATTAAATTTAATAAGTATTTTTTTAGTAATGCTTATTGGTAAGACTGAATAGCACTTGACGATGAATCAACATATTAAATTTAATACAAAGAAAAGTAGTATGTTGTGGCCACCACAAGACTTTCTTCTATATTTTCCTATACAAATTCACCGAGTAACAATATAAAAAAAAAAAAAAAAAAAAAAAAAAAAAGATTTTTTTTTTCGTTATAAGAAAAAAAAAATCGATAACTTTGTTTTAAATTATCACATATTTATAGTTCAAGCATTCGTTTTAAAGATATTGACGAGACCTTTCAAAAGATACCCATCTTGAAAATTTAACCCCCCCCCCTTCCGGGAGTACTTTCCCCCAGGGGAAAGCCCCCACATGCACAATTCTTTTCCTTAATTAACTACTACTATTATCATTAATTCATATTAATTTTACAATCACAGGTTAAGAATAACTCTCATTATGTACATTTATACGAAATTTTGTCCTATAATGCCATGTTAAAAATTAGAAAAAATACGATCACAGCGCCACTTGTTGAGCGATTGATCCATAAATCTAATCAGCACCAGTTTATGTCAGGGGCCAACTAAAAACCAAGTTTGGTTAAATTTCGTTAAAAAAAAAATTACGATTTTTTTTTCTAAATTTTCTTTCGTTAAAAGTAAAAAAAAATCGATAACTTTGTTTTAAATTATCACAGATTTATAGTTCAACCATTCGTTTTAAAGAAATTGATGAGGCCTTTCGAAAGATACCCATCTTGAAAATTTTCTCCCCTCGAGGGGGGGACTTCCCCCCCAGGTGGTGGTGGGGGGGGGGGGAGGAGGCTCCTACACATACAAAATTTTTTTCCGAGTTGACTATCTCTATAATAAATAATTCTTGCAAATTTCATAATGATTACTAAAAAATAATTCTCTTTATGCACATTTATACAAAATTTTGTCCTATATCACCATGTTAAAAATTTAGAAAAAGCGGGATGGCAACGGAACCTGTAAGACAATTTTTACCAAAAGTTGATAGGCACTAATTTATGTCAATGTGCAACTACATACCGATTTGTATGAAATTCTGTGCAGTAGTTCCTAAGATACAGTTGCCACAAAATTTTGTCACACACACAAACATGCAGACAGACAGACAGACATTTTCCAAAAATGGTCAAATCGTGTTCTACAGCTCTCAAAACGTGTAAATCCATCAAACACCCGAGGTCGAAAATTTTTACGAATCCAATACTTTCTTCTATTGAATATAGAAGAAAGTAAATATGTGTTTGATTTTTAGATATCAAAGTTTTAAAGTCAAAGGTTTTTTTACTTTCTTCTATATGTAATATAGAGAAAGTATTGGATTCGCGAAAATTTTCGACCTCCGTTTTTTGATGGATTTACATGTTTTGGGATGTCTAGATTACGAATTAATAGTTTTTAGAAAATGTCTGTCTGTCTGTATCATTTTTTTTGTGGACGCTGTATCTCACGAACCAATGAATGAAATTTAACCAAACTTGGTATTTAGTTGCACCCTGACATAAACTGGTGCTGATTAGATTTTGGGATCAATCGCTCAACAGGTGGCGTTGTGATCGCATTTTATGCAAATTTTTAACATGGCAGCATAGGACAAAATTCCGTATAAATGGGCATAAAGAGAGTTATTTTACACTTGTGATTGTAAAATTAATATGAATTATTGATAATAGTAGTAGTTAACTAGGAAAAAAATGTTGTGCATGTGGGGGATCGGTTCCCCCCCCCCCCCCCTGGGGTAAATTTTCACAATGGGTATCTTTCGAAAGATCAGGTTGATAATAGTAGTAGTTAACGAGGAAAAAATTTTTGTGCATGTGGGGGCATCGGTTCCCACCCGGGAAGTACCCACCCGGGGGGGCAAAGTTTCAAGATGGGTATCTTTCGAAAGGTCTCGTCAATACCTTTAAAACGAATGGTTGAACCATAAATCTGTGATAACTTAAACCAAAGTTATCGATTTTTTTTTACTTTTAACAAAACAAAACAAAAAAATCGCATTTTTTTTTTTTTTTTTTTTTTTTTTTTTTTTAACGAAATTTAACCAAACTTGGTATTTAGTTGGTCCCCGACATTAACTGGTGCTGATTATGTTTGGGGATCAATAGCTCAACAGGTGGCGCTGTGATAGCATTTTATTTAAATTTTTAACATGGCAGCATAGGACAAAAATTCGTATAAATGTGCATAATAAGAGTTGTTTTAAACTTGTGATTGTAAAATTAATATGAATTATTGATAATAGTAGTATGTAACTAGGAAAAAAAAATGTCTGCATGGGGGGGGGGGGTATCGCTGCTCCCCCTGGGGGGGAAGTACCCCCTCGGGGGGATAAATTTTCAAGATGGGTATCTTTCGAAAGGTCTCGTCAATACCTTTAAAACGAATGGTTGAACTATAAATCTGTGATAATTTAAAACAAAGTTATTGATTTTTTTTTACTTTTAACAAAACAAAAAAAAAAAAAAAAAAAAAAAAAAACTAAGAAAAAAAATCGTACTTTTTTTTTTAAAGATTGTTACTGATTGAATATGTATAGGTAAATATAGAAGAAAGTCTTGTGGTGGCCACAAGACTTTCTTCTGGTGGCTAGTTTTTTTTTCCCTTGAAAATGTAAAGGAGAAGAAATTTGTAGTTGTGTCAAAAATAATAGTATTTTTTAAGAAAAAATAAAGAGGAATTTAAAAGCTTTTAAATACCAATATATTTAGATTGCTGTATTTTTACTTTCCGATCATACAAACGTAAGGAAAGTACTGTAATGATGAGAAAAAACTCACTTTTAGATTTCGGTGTATCTACACGTTTTTATGTACTCTGAGCTCATTACTGCTATTTTTATAACGATGTGTGAGTGAGTGTGTGTGAGTAAACACGATAGCGTGTAAACGGTTTGTTCGAATGGAGTGAAAATTGGTACATACGTTATAGGTCACAGTTGCATAAACTGTATGTATTTTTGCATGTATAGTTTTTTCCCACGATCGCAACAAAAAATTCCCTATCATTATGGCCTATATGCTCAAAATAATTAATGTGTGGTAGCGTGTAAACACCTCTTTCAAATTAGCTGAAAACTTATATACATGTACATGTACAGCGTCGCACAAACTATATAGATTTTGATGAATCTAGCACTTATAGACATTTACAGGGACGCAACAAAAAAATCTTTATCGTTATGACCTATGATCTCAAATTATTTAAAGTGCAATATCGTTAAATTAAGCAATGTATTTTTTATCTTGGGAAAATACTTGAACACCGTATTAAAATTTTCTCTTTTGTTTATCTAACGGTTTCTCTGATTTAAATTTATTTAAACAACTAGCAATTACTTAATGTTCAGAAAGCTGAGTGGCGTCACTACAGATTCTTTTAATTGTTGCTAAGAGATGAAAATAATGTGACATGTCTCTCACACGACTTTCTCCTTCCCTGAAATTTAATACTATAAATACAGATTGGAGATTAAGGGGTAAGATAACTAGTACTATTATGCAAACCTATGTTAAAACAATTCAAATTAGGCTTCGGAACAGCTTTATTTGACAAATAATTCTATGTGAGGGGGACTACCGCCCCCCTTAACCCTCTGTTTCACTACTGTACCGACATTTATATAGAATTCAAATCTGTTATTAAATTCAAAAGTTCATTTAAAATTATTCAGTCAACTTTCACACGCAACATTCCTTGAAACTTACCAATCTTGATCAAACTTTTCTAGTAACAAACGTATTAACTTCAAAATATAACATTTGGATCGCTTGAAATTATTTGTTTTTTATTTACTCTAACAGACACACACAAAGATCAAACGTTAAAACTTTGACTTCGGTATTCAGGAAGACTGAAAACGTGTAAATATACAAAAAACCAAGCGATGAATATTTATTTAAAAAAATACATTATTTACCATATGTCTGTTAGGAATTAATTTCAATTTCTGAGGAACTTTCCTGGACATTGTAAAATATCATAGTAAGCACTTCCACTAACATTAAAAAGAATGTTATGGCCTAAATATTGGCAGCCCTGTATATCATCTGAAAGTTATCTGCACATCACATGGTGTACATACATGTAATCATATATTAATAACACATGACACTACCTGAAGTACACTTCCGTCAATTTTCAAGTATTGTCGCATTATAATCTAGTGTTATTGTGTAGTCCTGTAAACAAACAGTGAATTATTTTCATACCATACTCTACATGAAACATGTTTTTACGCATAGAAAAATATATATTCGTTTCATTTGGTTTAGTGCAGTCTACAGATGTTAAACTCTACTTACCTGCAATTTCCCCCATAGACGTAATGTATTTGATCTTGGGTGCTACTGTAGACGAACCAGTTGCTTGATTTCAACTAAAGCATTAGTGTAGCACCCCTATATGATACACATTTAGAACATCAAGTTTGAACTTTCTGATATAATTTATTTTTGAGATATGCAGTTAACAGGTATACACATATACACACACACACACACACACACACACACACACACAGACCAACCGCTAAAAACATAATTTTAGGATTCAGGTAACCTGAAAACGTGTAATATAACAAAAAACTCGATTTCGAAAATTTGACCCAAAAACAAGGCTTTCTTTACCTTATGGGTAAGAGAAAGTAAAAAAATGTTTTCAAACTAAAGTCTTTAATTGCGAGAATAAGGATTTTATATCAATATTTGATGAAGAATTTTTATTATATTTACTCAAAATGTTTGTGATTGTACACGAAATTACACTCATGTTTCTAACGAAAGAAAAATAAAACTCTGCATAGAATAGATGAAGAATTAATGCATGGTTTAATATCATATTGTGTATTTGAAATTTAAACTCCTTTTTTGTTAGAATAGCACATAATCTAATACTGTAATTTGGACAGAGAATATTGTCTTTGGGTTACTTTAAATTTGTTTTCAGACATTTCATGCAGTCAACTGTTCTAAATTTTAGCATTCCTCGTAATGCATTATCTGCATCATAATGCAGTATATTTTATACAGGAACACTCAAAGAAATTCGTTTAATTTTTTATACTATTATTCAATAAAATACGTCTCAGTGTATTTGTAATTTTGAAAAATTGAACTAATATTTTTCATAGTTATACAATAAACAACCTTATGCACATTTACTGCTATTGGAAAATTAGATTATGAACATTTCTTAGTATTGAAAGAGTGGACTGCATACTAGGTAACATAGATGTCGACTTTGATGATCACTTAGAAAAAGATTGAAGATTTCACAGAGAGCGTGTGTGGGCAAATTGAGGGTGGTGAGGCGCTTTAGAAGTTTTACGTGGTTCATGCTTTTTACTTCTTGTTAATATAATGAATTGCATGGACTTTTCCTCCATACAAGCCAAAATCTTCAAAAATAAAAAATCGTTTAGATTGGGACAAAATGAATAAATATTTAAAAAAAAAAAAAATATATATATATATATATTTCGAACTTTATTGAAATTAGTTTTACATCATGTTAATTCTATTACATTTTTGGCCCACCATTGTCAATGAAGTTTTTTTTATTTTTTTATTTTTTTATTTTTTTATTTCTTAATGTTTTGGAAAATTATCTAACAAGGAGACGGCAAGGGTGTGGGGTCCTCAAATCGAACGGAGGTTCCGCGTGTAATTAGCACTCAGTGAGTCTATTCATATACTCAAACCCTAGAGCGCACTACTTAGCCATCGCCGAGAAAAAATTCCTGAAGTTTGAAAAAAAAAAATTAATTTGTATTAAAATTTAATGAATCTTTATAAACAATTTCTTTTCATCTTTTATACATTGTTAAATCGCGAATTTAATGATTTCTAACTTTTTAACGATTAGAACTTAGAACTATAGATAGAATAAATACAAAAGCCACAGTACTTTTAAACATTACCATTTATTTTTTATAAAATAACATATTATTAAATACAATGAATATTTATGATTATACGTTTATAGCATTAGCAATTCTTTCAATCATTCATATTTACGAATACACAAACCTGGATGATATTTATCATAAAAACAAGAAAAACACAAATTTTGTCTACAACTTGCACAACAAATAAATGCAGCTTTTTTATAGGAGCACGGTGTTTTGAGAATTTCTCCTAAAAAGCAAACTTCGTTCACATTCATAAATATTTCTCGATGTTCAGATAATTTTGACGCATACCAGGCATATGTTTAATGTTTAAAAAGTTAGAAATCATTAAGTTCGCGATTTAACAATGTACAAAAGTTGAAAAGAAATTGTTTATAACGATTTATTAAATTTTAATACAAATTAATTTTTTTTTTTTTTTTCAAACTTCAGGAATTTTTTTCTCGGCGATATCTAAGTAGTGCGCTCTAGGGTTTGAGTATATGAATACACTCATTGAGTGCTAACTACACGCGGAACCTCCGTTCGATTTGAGGACCCCACACCCTTGCCGTGTCCTTGTAAATAATTTCTGTTAATTTATTTGCACTTTTCCCTCATACACGTGATTGCTCACTATAAACCTAATATATTAAAAGTATTCTTAAAAAAAAAAAAAAAGCAAAGATATCTCACCGATGATTAACTCTTTCTAAGAAATATGAATTTGGTTTAAATATTTCGCATGTAATAATATTTTAGAAAAGAAAAAATACACCAAAACTGAACCAACATAAAGTTTCATAATATTCTTCTCTCATGCCACGTTTGTTGCATTTATACATTATAGAAATCAAAATATTGCCTTATTGAGTAATGATATGTTACATATGAGAAATGTGTCTTACAATAGTGAACTGCAGCATAACACAGCTACATGTAGCTGATATGCACCCAAATTCAATCTACATAGTTTTTCATCATGGAGTTAATTCATACCAAGTTTTGTGTATTTATGCTCTACAAACGCTGGGGTATGGCCTTCACGTAAATAGAAGAAAATTGAGTATACATGCGCCACCTTTTAAGCAGTACATCCAAAAATGTAATCAGCTGCAATTTAAGTCAAGCTATTTGAGAAATATATGTATAATTTAATGCTTAATGTAAAATATATATTTGGATCATGAGTTCTACAGAAAAATTTCCATTAGTTTGTACGAAAAAAAAAAGAAAAAAAGAAAGAAATAGTAATAGTAATAATAAAAAGTTAAACAAAAGAATGCATCATGAACAGATAATGAAACATTTTCCAAAATTGTAAGGGTCACTGTTGAATTCGAATAATTTTGAACGTACTTGTACAAATAGTTATATAAATGTATTTCATAGACCTTTCATATGCAAATGCATTTATACGAAAGCATTTTTAAGGTTGTTCTTATAACCGTAATGATGCTTTATATTTTTCTATGAAGACAAAGATTTATTATTATTATTATTATTATTATTATTATTATTGTTGTTCAAATAATTTCAAACCGAGCCTCGTAGGCTCACCCAAAAATATCCCGATACACCCCGCGACAAAAAGATAGGTACAAAGGGTTTTTTCTTTGATTTTTCATAAAATGACATTAGCTAAATTGTGCTTATCATTTATTAATATCATAAAATAACACTATTCCCGGACTAATTTTTGTTTTAAGACTGATTTAGAAAAGTTTTAAGACAAAATTTTTTCTAATTTAAGACTACACTCCGCGACAAAAAGATAGGAACAAAGGGTTTTTTTTTAAATTTTTCATAAAATAACATTATCTAAATTGTGCTGATCATTTATTATCATAAAAAAATATTATCATATCAAAAACATATTAAATATTTGAATCATATTCAAAAAAAAAGAAAAAAAAAACCTTTGTTCCTATCTTTTTGTCTCGGTGTGTAGTCTTAAATTAGAAAAATTTTCTTAAAATTTTTCTAAATTAGTCTTAAAACAAAAATTAGTCCGGGAATAGTGTAGTTTTATGATAATAATAATGGATAAGCACAATTTAGATAATGTTATTTTATGAAGAAAAAAAAAATCCTTTGTACCTATCTTTTTGTCGCGGAGTGTGTGCATTAGTTAATATAAATGAAATTACTTGATGTACAATTTTAAATATTATGTTTTCATAAAATTCTTCAATTAAGTTAAAAAGTGTCTATAACTTTGGTTCGTGTACTTATTTGTTTGTTTGACCGCGCTTTCATTTTTATAATTATTTTTAAAATGCTTTAAAAACAAATTTATTCAGAGTAGTACTTACATATTCTGCAAAATGTTTCGTGAAAATAAGAAGTATCTCCCTTTTTCCAGGCTACAAAGCCTTTGATTGAAAAGCGAAGAAGAGCTCGAATCAATTCCAGTCTGGCTCAGTTAAGAGAAATTGTAGCAAAGCCTCACAAGACACAAGAGGTAATTGAGAAATTTTGTTAATTTTTCAATTTTCAAGAAAAGAATAACAACCATAGATTTTTATTGTTATAGATTATCTATCCTTCTATCTATGTATTGATGTATATATAATGAAATTTTTTCATCATGATAATCTCCATTATACTGAATCAATTCCAATGAAAGTTAGACGATGAAATTACTCACAAGGAAACATTCAAAAGGTGTCATCTTCAAAAAGTATTGAAAAAAATATATGTGATTCTACTCTTCATAAAACACCAGAAAATGAAAAAAATATCGGCTGAAATGAATTACAGCAACGACAAAAATTAACAAAATTAAGCATATTTGGCGATTTCACACTGCTAGGCGATTGATTTTGAGTACTTGGCGGAAAAGCAAAACACGGTTCTGTTCGTACACGGCAATCTCGTTGTTAGCAAACGTATCGCCTAACAGAGCTAAATCGCCAAATATGCTTAATTTTGTTAATTTTTTGTGGCCGCTGTAATTAATTTCAGCCGATATTTTTTTCATTTTCTGGTGTTTTATGAAGAGTAGAATCACATATATTATTTTCAATACTTTTTGAAGATGACACCTTTTGAATGTTTCCTTGTCAGATAAATCTTCGATGAGTTCTTTGGCAACCATCCACTATTTTGCTTCGAAGTAGTGATTGTTACTTGAAAATTTCAAACATACATAATAAACAAGTAAATAAATAAATAAAAAACTGAAATTTATTTCTGTTTTCCATGTAATAGATATAAAATTCTGAATAAAACATACTTTGATTTATTACGAAGGGACTGCCTTTTAATCCATTCTTTTATATCAAAGCATGCGATAACTGTGTTCAATTCCTTACTAAAATTGGTCATAAAAAATAAATAAATAAATAAATAAAAAATTTATACAGGTTTAGTATAAGACCCTTTTGGCGATTTTTAAATTTTTTGTTCCCATTTTGCCGATGAATAATAATGGATGAATTCATGAATTAATGGATGAATGGATGAATTACAAAATTCATTTTGGCGATGAATTAAAGTTGCGTAAGTACAGATCTTCGCGAAAAACATCCGAGCTACCTCGGTGCCAAATTTAAAATTTAGCCAGGGGGTTACGATACTAAAGATGTTCTATTTCTTTTACACGATGCTTCTCATTTTCATTTTATATATTTATTTAACTTGATACGAAAGAAAGGAAAAACATATTTTTATTGGTCTAAATACACAAAAAGCGTAATAAATAAAACAAAATAAAATAAAACAAATACTTGATTCTTTGTCTTCCTTAGCAACTTACCATATTCCTTTCTTAAAATTTCTTTTGCTGGTTTTATTTCAATTTTAATTTAATATTTTTTAACTTGTTGCTAAAGGGGAAAAAAAATCCTGTCACATTCAAGGTGAAACATAGCAAATGATGACGATACGAAATGTTTGATTAAAAGCAATAGTCCTGTCGTACTAGAAAAAGAAAGAGTTTTTTTTAAACCAATTTGCTTAAAAGTCAATGTATAACACAGTCAATGTATATCATCAAGGTCTCAACCAGCTTTATTAATTAATACGATCTACTATCTTGTTTAAAATTGGCGACTACTTAAAAAGAACACGGAAGTAATACTACTCTTCCAGCTCAGCCAGAATAATTTGTGTTTTATTACTTAAGCATTTTTACTTATAGTAGTAAAAGGAACCAAAAAACTGTGTTAAAAAGTAATAAATAAAACGCTTTAAAATCAAAAACCATACATTGCAAAAAACTCAAACAGTATAATTTCGGGTCTAAATAAAAGCATGGCCCTTCATTAGGCGAGAAAAAATTGACACGAGTGCAGTATCAAATATATATTTTCAACAACACGGCACTTGCAACTAAGCATTGGTTTTGGGGTCGCCAAATGTATGATCCTTTGTGAAAGGACACACAATGGGCAGTCACCACTACCCCTAACAGAGACAACACATTCATGCCTGGGAAGCACGCCTTGCTTGGGACCAGGCTCAACGGTGTAGGAGTCAGGAACGCTAACCACTTTTAGAGTTTTTTTTTTTTTTTTTTTTTTTCCTAATGGCGGAATGAAAAGATAAAACAATGGAATTGAGATAACAATCATTTAACTGAGGAACAGAAATGGGATAATTATTAGAATTATTGTGAATTTTTTATTTTTTTTATCCATGCAATAATTCTATTTAACAATTTCACTTGATGATATAATTTATCTTTCTTTCTTGAAGAATAGTGTGATGGATATTTTATTGACTTTAGATAATATTTATGTCTGTGCTTTCACTTTCATAAATGCACATTTTCCCCATAAAAACACTTTTTAGCAGTAACCGTTACATCATAAAAATCAAACTATCAGTAATTTTCAATTTGATTAAAAAGTCTAGAAAATACATAACACAAGTGGCAATGAAATATCAAGCAATTTTTTTGTAATGATATCCGAATATTTTGCCTCATGCTGTTATTGAAACATTGATGTCAATTACATAATTTTTAATAGGAAACATCTTTCACTGCATCTAAAAAAAAAAACGTATCTTGATTTCGTATATTTAGCATCGTAATACAAAGATATTGAAATGTCCTTATAAGCAATTCTTCTCTTAGAACGTAATGTATTTGATTTATTTTGTGAGTCCTCGTACGCAAACCACAGGCAGCTAGACAACATATCTGCCACAATATTTTAGTGTATCGTTACACAAACACTAACATTCTTAGGCAACTATGGTACGTGAAGTTTTCAGTGCAAAGTTATACATATATATATATATATTAACAGTGTAAGATTTAGATATATCATATTTTTTTTTTTTTTTTTTTTTCATTGTGTGTGCAAACTTGAAAAAAACCTGAACAGTTCATGTCACTTTTATGGTATTCTGAAAAGTATTTTTTGGAATTAAACGCAAGTATGCAGCTGAACGGAAGTCACAAACACTATCAAATCTTGTGTCATGGAAGGTGTTAGAAATATGCTATTGTCGATGATAGATTGATTTTATCATGAACTGAAA
The DNA here is from genome assembly GCA_963930645.1 of Salticus scenicus. Classification (NCBI taxonomy): domain Eukaryota; kingdom Metazoa; phylum Arthropoda; class Arachnida; order Araneae; family Salticidae; genus Salticus; species Salticus scenicus. Next base: position 351,819,277 of record OZ005648.1, on the reverse strand, counting down.
GCAAAATATTTTTATTTCTCGCTCTCTTTTAAAACCTCTGTAATTCTTTAACAACTAACATTTAAAGTTTCATTCAAGCCAGTTAAGAAAACTAAAATGTGAGAACTGTGTAATAAAGTAGCATAAAATATATAAACTATAAAAGAAAAGAAAAAAAATGGTATATTGTATATGGATTATAAATTAATTCGCAAAGTTACGGAAATAGTATTGCTTTAATTACTTTAGGTATATGGAAACTATACATTATGGATTTTTTTATTACATTAAGTGCACACAGATTATACAAAACTTTACTTAAGCGTATCATTTATTGTCGTCAGGCAAACAAAACCCAAGTTATTCTAAGGGAAATTTTGTAAAAAAAAATAATATGCATTATCTAATTCATCTTTTTCAATTCCGTTTTGACATTCAGAAAGTATAAAAAATTATACTTTCCGTATAAAAAATTATTTTTATTGTTTTCAATATTTCATTTTGTAAGTATAAAGTGCCAAAAATGCACTTAATTCTTTCAACAGTGAAAAAAATTATCATAAACTCTAATTTTAAAAAAAGTATATATTAGTACAAAAAAAAAAAAAAAAAAAAAAAAAATGTGTACAATACCAAATTGAGAACTTATATGGAGGTTTTACAGTACTTTTGTGTAGCATAACTTAAATTTAATGAGATACACTTACTAGTATTTATATTAATGACAGCTTGGTATTAAAAACATTTTTTTATTTTGAACTTTAATTGGTTAATACACATTTTATTCCAACTATTTTTCTTTTAAATGATTTTTATTATTGATAATTTTACTGCAATAAAGCTCATTTTATTGGAACATGTTATTACAACATGAACAAACTAGTATGTTGTGACCCCAAAATAACTTTCTTCTATATTTTCTTATACAAATTCACTCAGTAAAAATTATTTATTAAAATTATTATTTAAAAAAATTATCTTCCATGATAATGTAGACGATTTCCATATTAGAGAAGTAGTATAACACTAAATTACCCCAAAAATGTCAGTTTTATTGTCAACATTAAATTAAAAAAAAAAAAAAAAAATTGTTAAAAATGAAAAGAAAAAATCTATAACTGTATTTTAAATTATCGCAGATCGATGGTTCAATCATTCGTTTTAAAAATATTTTCGAGCTCTTTTGAAAGATACCCATCATGAAAATTTACTCCCCTCGAGGGGGACTTTCCCCCCAGGTGGGGAGGCGAGGCTCCTACACATACAAAAAAATTTTCTCAGTTGACTTTCTCTATTATAAATAGTTCTTGTAAATGCAATAATGATTATTAAGAAATAATTCTCTTTATGCACATTTATACAAAATTTTGTCCTATACCACCATGTTAAAAATTTAGAAAAAGCGGGGTGGAAACGCAACCTGTAAGACAATTTTTATCAAAAGTTGATAGGCACTAATTTATGTCAAGGTGCAACTTCACATGAGCAAAAGTTATAATTTAAGTGGTAATCTTTAAAATTTTTAGATACAAATTTAAAATAATTTCACATAAAAATTGTGTGTTTCAATTTGCAGCACATCATATTAGAGGCGCTAGTCGCTAGTGTATTGTATGGTGTGCTTGAGGGCAATGTATAAATTAGTAATAAATATGTTGTGGCCATCACAAAGCTTTCTACTGCAGTTGCTTACACAAACTCACACAAAACAGTAAAATCGAGGGGAGAAAGGTAATATATATATACATAAAATAATAATAATAATAATAAACATGAAAAAAGAAAACACTCGTCATAACTTTGTTAAAAATTATCACAGATACATGATTAAACCATTCGTTTAAGAAGCATCAACGCATTCTTTTGAAAGATAATCGTATTGAAAATATACACTGATGGACAAAATTAAAACAACAAGTTTTCTCGTTCTCTTCTTTTGCACATAATTTTTAAACAAATAAATATATGAACATAAAATTTGGATGGCCTGCTCGCTATCATATTATTAACCGAATTTTTATGTAACTTTAGCATAATAATAATTTTTAAGCTAATAAATATTCATTTTTCTCTTAAAAAGTAAGCTTTGGAAAAAATGAAAAATTTCAATAATTTTAGGAAAGAACACTTAATGATAAGTGGTGTTAAGGATGCACATTAGAGATAGGTAAAGACGCACAGGCCTTGAAATGTTAAACTAAATCTCGATTTTTCTTCCTGTATTAACTTTCCTTTTACTTTTATAACGGACTTTTAAAAAAAATATAATTAATAATTTGTAAACTACGAGCATCACCAGAATAATAAAAATGTCGATAAATAGATTTCTAATGAACATCTTATTCAATTTTCCTGTTTGTATGTATATTTTTTAAAAAGCTATTCACATGCGAAAAAAAGAAGAAAAAATAAGAAACGGAAAAGTGAATACAGGTAGAAAGATTTTGGTTGTAATCTAACATATGGATGCGTGTGCATCTTCACCTATCTGTAAGGCATCCTTTACACCACTTTTTCATTAAGTGTTCTTTCCTAAAATTATTGAAATTTATCATTTTTTCCTAAGCTTACTTTTGAGAGAAAAATGAATATTTGTTAGCTTAAAAATTATTCTTATGCTAAACTTACATAACGGTTAAGAATATGATAAGGAACACGTCATCCAAGTTTTATGTTCATACGTTTATGCGTTTAAAAATTATGTGCAAAAGAAGAAAACAGGTTGTTGCTTCAATTTTGTCCACCAGTATATACTCCAAAAGAGGGGGGTTGCCCGGAGGGGGAGGGAGTAAGGCTTCGACATCTACAAAAATTTTTTTTTTATCTTGTTTGAATATTACTATTATTAATACATTTTTACAATTTTATAATGATCGTTAAAAAAAATCCTATAGTTGTGTGTACTTTTTCGAAATTTCGCCCTACATTGTCATATTAAAAATTATGAAAAAACAGTTACTACACGCCATGTGTTGAGCTATTCGCACCAAAAGTTAATAAGCACCAGTTTATGTCAAAGTGCAACTACATATTAATTTATATGAAATTCTATGCAATAATTCTTGATTTAGAGCTCCCACATTTTTTTTTCACACATAGAAAGACAGAGGAAAAAAAAAACATTTCTCTAAACATAGGTAGTCATATCATGTTCTGGACCTCTCAAAATGAGTAAATGCATCGAAAATTAGAAGTCGAAAAATATTATGAAATCGATATTTTCATCTGTTGAATATTGAAGATCAAAAACATAGAAATATTCCCATATACTGATGTCAATGATTATGCAATATTTCTTTTTGTAACCTTATATAATATATATACACTAGCAGGCTTTGCCCGCTTCGCTGGTCATTATATTGAAATGAAGTCTCAAAATACCATATCATTAATAATAATAATAATAATAAATCATTGAAATCGGTCAAAATCTAAGTTAAAGTTCTCGATACTTTCGATTGCAGTTTTCCCACTCGCCACACTTCACAAAATCCACACTCGCCACACTTCACAATGTTGCATACATATGCCTAACCCACATATTACAAAATCGGAATTCTAAAATAATTTGAAGCAAAGTTATGTTTAGAAACGTGTTTTTTACCCCCTCCCCCCCCCGGCCCGCTCTTAAAGGAAAGGAGGTGGAGAGTTTGCAAAATACCTTTATATTATGAGTTAAATACATATAACTGACCCACGCATCGAAAATCTCCTCCATCATAAGATAATTTACTGCAGAGTTACACATGAATACATGTTCCCCCCCCCCCCTAAGTGGGCGTAGGGTGGAGTATCACAAAATCACTTTGTAGTGAGTGTTGAATACGCATATGCAGTCCACTCATCAAACTTTGCCATTCTAAGATAATTTGGAACAGAGTTACGCATGGAAACATGTTTTTAACCCCCCAACCCTCAAAGGGGTGATAGCACGGAATTCCAAATAAGCTCTTTGTAGTTTGTTCGTGTTGAGTACGCATAACCAATCAACCTATCAAACAATGGCTTTCCTGAGATAATTTGGAGCAGATTTACTCTTTAAAACGTGTTTTTGCCCCCCCCCTCCCTCACACACCGCCCTTAAATTGGGGAAAAGGAAAATTTCACAAAATCCCCTTATAATGCGTGTTGGGAACGCATAACCAGTCCACACATAAAAAATCGCTATTCTGAGATAATTTGGAGCAGAGTTACTCTTAAAAGCGTTTTTTGCCCCCTTCCACGCCTTTGAAGGAGGGGAGGGGGAATTTTTGTAAGACCCCCTTTATAAAGCGTGTTGGGAATGCATAAACAATTCACATGTAAAAATTAATCTGACTGAGATAATTTGAAGCAAAGTTATGCATGGAAACATGCTTTTTGCTCCCCTCCACCCCCAAGGAGGGATAGGACGGAATTTTACAAAATCTCTTTGTAGTATGTGTCTTGAGTACGCATAACCAATTGACATATCAAAAAATTGCTATCCTGAGATAATTTGGAGCACAGTTACACTTATAAGCGTGTTTTGCCCCACCCCACCCCCCACCCTTAAAGTGGGGGGAGGGTGAAATTTTATAAAATGCCTTTACTGTGCGCGTTGCGAAAGCATAATCAACCCACATATACAAATTAATCTTGCTGAGATAATTTGAAGCAAAGTTGGAAACGGGTTTATATTACCCCCCCCCCCCAACCAACCAACCAAAAGAGGAAAAGGAGGGGGTGGCTTTCACAAAACCCCATTACAATGGGTGTTGGACACACGTAAGTAAGCCACTCACTAAAATTTGTAAACTCAGCTCCTATAGATTCCCCCGGATGAATTTAGCGCTAAAAGGGGGCCTCGAATTTGTCCCCTCGTAACTCCTCCCCAAAATCGAAAATCGCAAAAAACGAAACATGAGGTTTTGGAAATATCTTCAAGAAGACGATTGGCGATTTTCTATATCTTTGTGCTGTTATTCGTACAGTTTTACTCGAAAACCCGTAATTTGCTAAATTTGGCTCCGAAAAATCGTTTTTAACCCCCCCCCCCCTTAAAAATCCAAAGCTCAAATCGCAGAAAATGTTTTTTTTGCACTCAAGTCTAGTCTCTCTCTCTGCAATTTCTTCACCGTGAAGCAATTTGGAGCCGAATTATGCTTATAAGGGGTTTTTTGCCTTCTGCCGCCTAGGGGGGAGCGGGAGATATTTCGCAAAATCCCGCCTTAATAGGCGTCAGTGTCTTAAAACCAACGTGCTCACCAAAATTTGCGAGTCTATCTCCCATAGAATCGCCACGGCTGTGTTGAGCCAGTTAATCAGTGATCTTACTCTTTTATTCCACACCCCACCCCCAAAGGGGTAAAGGAGGGGGGACTTTCACAAAATCCCGTTACAATGGGTGTTGGACACACGTACATAAGCCACACACTGAAATTTGTCACCTCAGCTCCGATAGATTTCCACGGACGAATTTATCGCTAAAAGGGGGGGGGGTCAAATTTGTCCCCTCGTAACTCCCCCCCAAAATCGAAAATCAGAAAAATTCAAAAATGAGTTTTTGCGAATACCTTCAAGAAGACGTTTAGCATTTTTTTTATATATCTTTGAGCTATTACTGGTAGAATTTTACTCGAAAATCCATACATTGCTAAATTTCCTCCTGAAAATTCTTTTTACCCCCTCTCCCCACTAAAAAATCCAAAATTACAAAATCGCAGAAAAAGTTTTTTTGTACTTAAGTCTAGTTTCCCCATCTGCAATTTTTTCACCGTGAAGTAATTTGGAGCCGAGTTATGCTTATAAAGCTGTTTTTGCCTCCTGCGCCTCCGAAAATCATTTTCACACCTTTCACCCCTTTCCTCCCTTAAAAATATGAAATTCCAAAATCGCAGAAAATGATTTTTTTGTATTCAAGTCTAGTCTCCACATCTGCGATTTCTTCCCCGTGAAGTAATTTGGAGCCGAGTTATGCTTATAAAGGTGTTTTTGCCTTCTGCACCTCCGAAAATCATTTTCACCCCCATCCCCCCTTAAAAATCCAAAATTCCAAAATCGCAGAAAATGATTTTTTCGTATTCAAGTCTAGTTTCCACATCTGCAATTTCTTCATTGTGAAGTAATTTGGAGCCGAGTTATACTTGCAAATGTGTGTTTGCCTTATGTGCCTCCGAAAATCTCATTTTTACCCCCTACCCCCGTTAAAAATCCAAAATTCCACATTCGCAGAAAACTGTTTTTTTGTATTCAAGTGTAGTCTCCCCATCTGCAATTTCTTCACCGTGAAATAATTTGGAGCCGAGTTATGCTAATAAAGGTGGTTTTTGCCTTCTGCCCCCCCGGGGGGGAACGGGGGTATTTCGAAAAATCCCGTCTTAGTGAACATCAGGGTCCTAAAATTAACCTGCTCATCAAAAATTGTGACTCTATTTCCCATAGGATCGCTTCAGCCGCGTTGAGTCAGTGAATCAGTGAGTTTACTCTTTTATATATATAGATAATTTGTTGACATTTATAACAAAATAAAACATTTGATATTTTAAAATTATACTTAAGCAAAATTTTTAACAGGATATTTTGCTATTATTAACATATAGTATACATTACTTATACAATGTAAAAAATTCTTTGCTATATTACACAACAATATTAAGGTAGCCTACTTGCCACAACTATGCAGAGAAATGTTACCAGCTGTAACTGTGTGACTTTACACGTTAAGCTATGGCTACACAGGTACGGCTAGTAATATTTCTCTTGATGGTTGTGTTATTTATGCACATGGTAAGCTGCCTCAATATTGTTGTATAATATTACACTGCATTTTTTACAGTGTACGATGAGGATTTGATGTATATTTAAATGAATATTTTATTTTCAGACTCGTTCCAACAGATTAGAAAAAGCAGATATTTTAGAAATGACGGTAGATTACGTCAAAAGGCTTCATGAGAAGAGCACGGTTATAGGTAATAAATAGTTTAGATGCATTTTGATTTATATGAAATGTGATGATCTGTTGTAATATCATATCTTTCTGAAAATGAAAACCACATATATTTTTTTTAAAACATATTTCGATCTATTTTATGTATTATTAACAGTTACATTTTTACTCTCAGTCGTACAAATATTGTATTTTCTATTTTTAATGAGTATGATTTCGCTTGTAAAATTTATTTTGTTTTATATGTGTTACAAATGTAAGCATGTACTTCTTGTTAATAAACATAGTTTTTGTTCATTAACCTATACCTACTGCATTATGGTACAGACAAAAAATTCATTTGAGATATATTTTTTGGTTACTTAAGAATATTTTTTAAAGATATATATGCAATAAAAATTATGTGTATCACCTCATCCTAGTAATTAATGAGGATTTAGTGAGGTGGCGCGTTAGTGTAACATTGGTACATAAAGGTCGAAAAAAGTATTAGGACCTTAAAAATATGTAAAGATATATTTACTTTTGTTCCTTAAATTTTTTCTAAGATTGATGGTGGATTCTTAAGGTAATACAGGAATTAATTATCGCACATGTAAAAATATAAAAAAAGAAGAAAAAAAAAAAATCAGCGAGATCACACTATGAAATATTTTCTGGAACAAAAATGACTACAGTGCTATGTCTTGACATTAAAGTGAGGTAATACGTTCTATTCTTATAAATACCTTGAAAAGTTTGCAATAAATTCGATTTTATAAGCTTTAGAAACTAATAGCACCGTGTAATACGAAAGTCAGTACAATTTTTAAAAACCTACAGTCATGGCCAAAAGTATTTGTACACTTTACGCATTTCTCTTTTATTATATCATTTATTTGATAAAAAACAAAAGTATTCAACAACAATTGAAATAAATGTCAATAGCTGTCACTTATTAACAGTTTACAGTCATTTAATACTTTGTATGTCGACCCTTGGCTCGTAGGACGGCCTTAATCCGGGAGGGCATAGATTTTGCAAGTTTTTCGCAATACTGCTGAGTTATCTCTTGTACCCAAACCTTCTTGATAATTTCAGCCAGATTCTTCTCTGAGGTCGGATTTGCCTGGCTAACCTTTTGTTTCATTACTGTCCACATGTTTTCAATCGGGTTGAGGTCAGGACTAGATCCAGGCCATGGCCCTAGGTCTTCGATGCCCTTGTCGGCTACACTAAGGCCCATAATTTTATAGCAAATATGTATGCCTTAGAGAATATAAACAGTTTAGGACCAGTAGTAAAATCAGAATTTATTTTTTCCAGTTGTAAAAAAAATATTTAGGAAAAAAATAAGTGTACAAATACTTTTGGCCATGACTGTAATAGTTATTAAACTATTTAAAATAAAACGATGCGGTTTGTACAGAAGTGTTCAGAAACACGGGGGATTTTTGTTTTTAATGAAAGTATATACTGCACATTAGTTACATTTTTGACCAAAAGGTGGCGCTAGTGTTTCATGTAGAACAAAATCTTATCATGCGTTAAATAAGAATATGAGTTAATTGTGCATTACCTTGGCGTTAAGGATGTTATTTTGATGTTGCTTTAAGAAACGTATGGTGACACATTTAAAACAGTTTCTGTCCCAAGTAAACGACAGGAAGCGTTATTAAAAAATAAAGTCATTCATTACTTGCAAAAGAGGCAAGTACTCCATTGAATAACGTTTATGCAGGATGGAGCACCTTCGTATGTAGCTACTCCTGTCACGACATTTCTGAGGTCGATATTTGGAGACAAACATGTTGTTAATAAGTACAAAACTTTGAATAAACACCATAAAATGCAATAAAATCCCAACAATTGTTTCAGGTCATGAAAACACACGCCCGTTCGTCAGGTGAACAAAGTAGGCACGAGTGCTGCAATCAAAGCTTAGTCGAAGCTTTCCAACTGAATTCCCCCAAAGTCTCAAGATCTTATGCATTGTGACTTCTGGTTATGAGGCTATTTGTAGCCACATGTCCATAGAGATCGGTCTACGTCTTTGTCCCAGTTTAACTATACGCCACCATGTGTCAGGTATGCTCTCTGACATGCTTGTTGACGCGCAAGGTGTCTTCAATCGTCTGACGGCTGTAATTATCAGTGATGGGAATCACATTAAATATTGTAGGTACTGAAACACTTTTATTCATCTAAATGAACTGTATCATAATTTTATAAGATCATTAATTTAACTCCAGTACCACCTTTTGGTCAAAAAATGTAACTATACAGTATATATATATATTTTTTTTTCATAAAAAACAAAAATCCCCCATGTTTCTGAGCATTTATGTGTAAATCGCGTCGTTTTATTGTAAATATAATAATTATAAAGTTTAAAAAAGTCTACTGACTTTTGAATCACCTGGTACTTTAAAGTACCATCAGTAGATAAAGGGTTAAATGCTCTGTCACTTTAATTAAATAAAATCCCTTTTTCCCCCACAGGAAGATAATTTTAATATGCGAGAGGTTTTCATGCGACGCAAACCTCACGAATGTTAAGGGATTACTGTATATCTGCATTCCATATGGATTTCTTTTTCTTATCACTTTCGATAAACATGATTTCAGAAAATTTTCAAGATATATTTTTTTTTTACAATTTTCATAGATTTATTTTTATTTATTTTTTTCTTTTCATTTTAGATGACTCTGAGAAAGAAGTTGCTACTACCACAGATTTCGAACAGTCTTTCAAGGACGGATACAAATTATGCATGTCAGAAGTTCAAAAATTTTTCTTCAAAAATCACCCTAAACAAGCCTCCAAAGACGTTTTAGGTCGCTCTTTGCAGAATTATTTGTTGCAAGTTTATCGAGAAAGTTTGAGAAAGGAAAAGAAATTGCAACAAAGTGGGACTTACAATGAATTCAATGCGTCTTCTCTAAATCACGAATCTTACAAACTTAATAGCGATTTAAGAAGTAGCAAAAATACGACGAAAGATAATTACGATTTTCATTCTGAAAATTCTAATTTGGGGTACAGTAACTCATTTCCTTCAACAGACGATGATGAGATGACAGAAACCTACTCAAAAGCTGAATTTAAAAATAATAGTGATGTAATCGAATCTTATTTATTAAATAATGATATGTTACAGATGAGAAATGTGTCTTACAATAGCAATCAGGCTGTCGATACTGCTGCTCATGTGTGGAGGCCGTGGTGAAATGCACAATGGATTTGTCTGACACATATGTAATTCTTATTTCTCTTGTATTTTTATGCTTACTTCACTTGTCTACAAAGTTTGCGCTTGTTTAAAGTGACAGAAGAATTTTAAAACATACAAAACTGTACAACAATTAAATATATACAATAAAATAAAATCTCTACAAAAAATCTTTATAATTAATGGTTAAGGTTCACACCATCATCACAATATAGCGGAATTTGTAGCTAAGTCATCAACAAATGTTATCAAAATCACATATACATAGAAGTCAAACTTATTGCCTAAAATAATTTTGTAAACTTATTTTTCCTTCTTTCGAATTTTCATTTCTTTACTGTTTTCATGCCTGACTTTTTTTTTTTTCTCTGAGGAAGATATGTGGTTAATTATTTAGACCTGAAAAAAATTGTTCTTTTTTTTTTTTTTTACAATTTATTAATATTGCTTATAGTCTTCATATTTTAACACCAGTTTCTCGATGGATTTTGCTGCAATAATTAATGTATTTAAAATAATTATTGTAATTAATTTTTGAACATTTGCAAGAATTAATTGTAATAAAACAAATATTTAGTCAGCTTGTTTAGAATATTTTGAATATGTATAAGATAATTTTAGTTTATGCTCTCTTTGTAAAAGAAAACTATTCAATTTTGCATGCTTTGATTTCCTATCATGCCCTTGATAACGTTAGGAATCAAACATGCTTTCATATATTTCCAATTATCTTGATTTATTTCAATTTTAATTACATTCTTAGTAGCTTTGGATTGATCGTATCAATTGCTTAATCTGGAAATTTTCTTAAATTTAAATATTTGAAATACTTGAATATCTGTTTATTATTATTATTATTATTATATATATATATATATATATATTGTTTTGGAATAAAAGTGTTGATATATTGAATGAAGTTATACATAAAATGTTTGCATTTGTATGCGTTTAAAATCGTCAATAATTTTATATTATAGTAGCACTAAATAATAAGCTAGGTGGTTTTTTTGAAACACTTAAATTTTTCAGTACTGGAGTGAACCCTACACTATCTCCCTATCATCCAAATTTTGTCCTGATGAGGAAAAGAGGACCAGTAAACAAAAGTCAAAATGTTTTGGATAACTCTGTAAAGAGTAATGCTTCAAATGCGTTTTGATTGTAGCATGTGAATATTTGAATCGTTCTACTTATCTGTATAAATTTTTATGAGGCTACCACATATATTCATGGAAATATAACATTTTTTTTTTTTTTTTTTAATTGCAAAAAAAATAAAAATAAAAATAAATAAATAAATAAATAAATAAATAAATAAATAAATAAATAAAAATAAAAACCACATTTTTAATTATAACACGTAGGTTTTAGATCCAGTGCAAACTTGACATACTATATTAGACACAGCATATTGCAATCAGAATACAAAAATGTTAAATAATTTAGGCTATTAAATTATATAAATTAATTTTTTTAAAGCTTGCGCATGCGTAGTTAAAAATTATTTAGTAAAAGTGCTCATATTTCTGAAAATATTTAATATTTTAGAATTCTGATTGTAGTATACTGTGTCTAATATAGTATATGCCAAATTTTCTAAATGTGGCTTTGCACTGGATCTAAAATTCTACGTGTTATAATTAAAAAAGTGGATTTTTTTTTCAATTTTTAAAAGAAACAGTTGTATCTACATGAATATATATGGTAGCCTCATAAAAATTTATACCTATAAGTAGAACGATCCTCATAATCGCATGTTAAAGCTAAAACGCATTTCAAAAATTACTTTTCATAGGGTGATCCAAAACATTTTGACTTTTGTTTATTTTTTAACTGGGCCTTTTTTCTTTTTCGGACAAAACTTCGCTGATAACATGTTCTTTATATATTTCCAAGATCAAGTTTTAATTAAAAATTGTTGCACACTAATGAATAATAACGATATTAAGTTAAGACGAAGAGAAAATAGCACTAAGTTATTTAAAAACCAAAACAAAAATACTAGTATGCTGTGGCCACCACAAGACTTTCTTCTATATTTTCCTATACAAATTCACTAAGGGCAAATAGTTTATTAAAGTTATCTAACCATGATGAATGCAAATGATTTTTATCTTAGAGAAAACTAATACTAAAAATCCAAAGAAAGACAGTTTTATTGTCTATAAATAACGTCTTAAAAAATGCATTTTTATAATGGTTATCTCACATATCAAGTTTCGTACAGTTATATGCCATACAAGTTGAGATATAGACTTCCCGTTATCGAGAAAATTTCCAGTAAAGCAGTACCATCTATTGACCTATAAGCATCCAACTTGAATCAGCATAATGTCTCATAATGGTCTTCTCACATATGAAGTTTTGTTTGATTATATGCAATAGAACCTGAGATATAGCCTTTCCTTAAACTGCAGAAATCGCTGTGTAGCAGCATCCCCTGCTGAGCGTTTTTATAATGGTTACCTCACATATCAAGTTTCGTACAGTTATATGCCCTACAAGTTGAGATATAGCCTTCCTGATAACGAGGAAATTTCCAGTATAGCCGCACAATCTAATTAGCCTATAAGCATCCAACTTGAATCAGTATAATGCCTAATAATGGCCTTCTAACATATCAAGTTTTGTTTGATTATATGCAATAGAACTTGAGATGTAGCCTTTCCTTAAACTGCAGAAATCGTTGTGTAGCAGCGCCACCTGTTGAGCGGTTGACACCAAAAGTTTATAGGTACTAATTTATGTCAAGGTGCATCTACATATAAAATTATATGCAATTCTGTGCAGTAGTTCGTAAGATATGGTGCTGATAAGCATTCAAATTGAATCATCATAATGCATCATAATGACCTTCTTATATATCAAGTTTTGTTTGATTATAGAACCTGAGATATAGAGTCTCCTTAAATTAATGAAATCACTGCATAGCAGCACCACCTGTTGCGCGGTCAACACCAAAAATTGGTAGGCACTAATTTAGGTCAAGATGTATCTACATATAAATTTATATACAATTCTGAGCAGTAGTTCCGGAGATACAGTTGCCACAAAATTTTTGTCACACGCACACAGAGACAGACATTTTTTAAAAATGTTATAATCGTGTTCTAGACCTCTCAAAACGTGCAAATCTGTCGAACACTGAAAGTCGAAAATTTTTACGAATCCAATACTTTCTTCTATTGAATATAGAAGAAAGTAATAATGCTTTTATTTGCAATGTAACTTTAGACTTTACAAATAATATAATACGAATGCACATGGTAAGATAATTCGTGAAATAGAATGTTAATGTCTATTGTCTTTTAAAGATCTATTATGCATATCATTTCCATTGTTTATTTTGTATATTACCATGAAGTGTTTTAGTTAAATTGTGTAAAAATGTTTGTAAATAAAATTGTATTTTTTACCTATTTTCAGTATATATTTTTTCTTTTTCTGAAATGCAGTTTGATGAACTACGAATAGAAAAATTACGATATTTATGATAAAAAATATGACATCACAGTTACATAATTTCTGATTATTGTAGAGTAACTCAACTAAACGGATGTGATATTTGAGGGAATCACACACATATTTTTTACTTACCTTAAAATGCACGTATAAATAATTATATAGAAATGTCGATGTTAGAATACTTTTACTCTTTTCCGCACCTGATATTATGTTAAACATTTAAAATAACTAAATTTTGTATGATTCACAATTCATGTTGATGCTCAGCTTTATATATGTATTTTAAATAAGTAAATAAATATATATATGTGTGTATATATTGGAATGTTATAGGATTCAGTTCAAATAAAGAAGAAAAAATAAAGTTCAGATGTTCAAAATCTTGCTTTCACTTCCGAGAAAAACTTCAATTTTTCTCATTTGTGTCACTTTATGATTCAAGAGGCAATATGTCAAATTTTACAACAATATTAATATGATAAGTTGGGATAAAATATTTTTGTTAATTTCTTACATGGCATTATATTGTCCTCTTATTTTCAAGTAATCAAATTTAATATAATAGTTTATTACTCCAGAGCCTCCTTAAGTAGATGCCCAGCGAGTCGCTCGAAAACTTGGCAACAGTACAAGAAGAACATAGCCAGTAGATGGCGCTTGATACCGAGTCGTAAAGTTCTGTTTATTTCCCGCGATTCAATTGAGTTTCAATTGAGTTCTTCATGGTTTACGTTTTATTAATTTAACAAATGTGGGAGTTTTTTTTTTTTTTTTTTTTTTTTTTTAAATATAATATGGTGTATTGCGTCGTTCCATTTTGTAAATCGGAGTCGCCGTGAAGTTTTCACGGTTTCATATTTCAAGACAAGGTATGTAAACTGCATAAGTAATTAATGCAAAATTACCAACCCTCCGGATTTTTTAATATCAATAATATTTTTCACAAAAAACATTATTTTTATTTATTATCGTAAATTCTGTGATTAAGACGAAGATAAATTTAAAAGAAATTATGATATAAAAATTCGAAGGGTTGACACCTCTGTTAGTAAGTTAGATTTAACAAATAAAATAGTTATGCTTATTACAAAATGAAATGAAATTTTTATTTATTGATGTAGGAATACAGAAAAATAACTTGTTCTTAGTTACTTTGAAGTAACTCTATATTGTAGTATTTTATAGTTTTATTCATAAATTACATTAGTAACTTATGAATAAATCTATAAAATACTCCAATATAGGAACAAGATTGATTTATATTTTTTTAATACCACTGTTTTTTAAAGACTTGTGTAAATGCGTATAAAAATTTGATTATTTCAGTTAAATCGATACAAAAGTGTTGGGAATATTGAAAAGAAAAAATAGAACATTTTTATTTCTACTTTTGTTCTTTTTAAAAATATTAAGTTTTAAGATTCATAACATTACTTTTATTAACTTTTACCACACAAATGGAATATGGAATTAAAAATTCATGTAAAAATTAAATATCATGATTACTGATTTGAAAAATTATCAGGTACAACAGAAAGATGACTTGATTTTTTGAAATAGAAATTCTCCACATCCATACACTCACATACACACACACACACATATACTGGCGAATTGCCAAAAACTACTTTTTTTGGACTCATGAGACCTTAAAAATATAAATCAGGGGAAAACTCGATATCGAATTTTTGGACCGAACACAATACTTTCATTACCTACGGTAGTAGGGTAATGGAAGTAAAAATATTTCAAGGATGTTATTAATTTATCCTTAAATTTGCCAATCTTTATCAATTTTTTCAAATTGAAACCTAATACGAGTTTTAAAATACAATTGTGAATTTTCTGCATTTGTTTGTTTTTAAGTTATTCTGATAATAAATATGCATATAAATCAATCACTAAAAACAGAAAAAAAAATGCTTTTTGTATTCAGAGAACCCCAAAACGTGACTTTATTAAAAAACCTGAGTTGAAAATAGAACTTCAAAAAAATACTTTGTTTACATTATAGGTTCGAAAAATTAATTTTCCTTCTTCAACAGTATTCGTCGACATAAAAAAAAGTGTAGCAAAGCACTTTCGTCAATTACATTCTACAGAAAAGAACGTTTAGCTTAATTTTGAATAGCCCTGTATGTTTTCAATAAACTATGTGCACATCAGATTGTGCATTTAAATTTAATCTTATATGAAAAACACCTAACACAAAATGAAATACACTTTCAGCATTTTCCAAGTATATCCGAGATAGACAAACCGACGCGCACAGACCAACCGCTAAAAACATTATTTTTCGTTTCAGGAGACCTCAAAACATGTAAACATAACACAACTTTATTTCGAAACTGTCTATCAGTTTCGAAAGCATACACTCTCGGAACTGGTAAAGCTAATAAAATCTTGAAAAAAAAAAAAAAAAAAAAAAAACTTCGTGCGAGAGAAAACTTATACTCAAGAAATCCTTAATTTTAAAAATTTAAATCTTAATGGTTATTTATTTTTTGTGACGGACTAGACAACAGATTGTTTTCTTCTCCAATTTTTATTACTGAATGTTAACTTATCTCATTAATGTGCTGGTCTATTTTTCTTATAAATAATATAAAATTCTCGATTTAAGAAAAATAATTCACACCTAATAAGGTAAAAATGTAACGTAAAGGACATGACCAAGAAAAAGAAAAAAAAGACATGATTTTAATAATTTATCATTATAAATTATTCATTCTAAACTGAAACTCATTTAAAGTTCAGAGATTTTAATTTATATAAACAAAACTTTCATCTGATATCTAAATAAAAAAAAAAAAAAATTGAAATTTTTATTGAATAAATATATAAAAAATAATTTAATCGCGTGATAGACATGCCATGTTTTTGCTTATTTAATTTTAAATTTCGTTTTTTAATTAATAATATATTTTAATAAAATGGTGTTATTTATTAGATTCAATTAGTTGAAAAGCTAAAATAGGTCTTGTCCACTTCCAAAGAAAATTAAACCCTATACTTTTTTAAATATAAATATTTGAATATTTTTTTGAAAATATTTACGATAAAGCACTTTCACATCATTTTTTCAAATTGAAAGAAAAAAAAAATACAATTTTGGACTTTAAATTGAAATTAATAGCTAGATTTTTATATGAAAAATATAACTTATCTATGAAAGAGAAGAAAATTGTTGCTCTGCGTAGGTGCTGTCACCTAGCGTTAGTTTTGTTTTTTAAATGTTGCCTAATTTAACATTGGGATTCGCTGCGCGTGGAAGGCATCTACTTAAGGAGGCTCTGATTACTCATATATGATCAAATAAGTTACTTTTAACCTTCAGTATAAAAACTTTGTATAATCTATTAACAGAAAAAAAAAAGAAAGACAATTTGCTTTAAATACTTGAGAACGTTTTCAGGGTTCCTAAAGCACAAAATCTTTCTTTAAAATGAATTGCAATTTAAGACATTTTGACAGATATCTAAAAATATTCTTAACGGCCCTCTTCACTTACCGTCGCCGGAAGCCCGAGCCAATGTTATTCAATGGGGAAATTTTCTTTACAAATAACTTATTAACTAATTCATATTTTTAAATTCTGCTTCCACATTCACAAAATTCCCAACTGTTAAATTGACGGACCTTTTTAAAAAATGTATTTTTTTAATTTTTAATATTTTATTCGTATTTAAAATTCGTATTTTGCAGCTTCAAAATAAAATATAAAAAAATAAAAAAATAATTTTTTAGAAAAGGTGCGTCAATTTTACAGCTGGGAATTTTCAGAATGTGAAAACCGAATTTAAAAATATGTATTAGTTAATAAGTTATTTGTAAAGAAAAATTTCCCATAGAAAAACATTAGATTCGGCTTCCAGCGGCGGTGAGTGAAGAGGGCCCTTAAGGAATCATTCTGAAACTTTGGCCATGAAAAGACCATGTTATGCTTTTAGCAAAGCTTTTGTCCCGAAGACAAAAAGGGGAATGTTCGGATCACCCTGTAAACAGAAATACTTGAAATGCCTTCTAGCTGTAGTATGGGATTATGAGGCTTCTTCTTCTTATCTATATTCATATATATGTGACTAGCTTATATATTCATGGAAATATAGAGGTTTTTTAAAAAATTGAAAAAAAGAAAAGTCAGTTTTTACTTTCTCTTACCCATAAGGTAGAGAAAGTATTGTTTTTGGCTCAAATTTTCGAACGCGAGATTTTGTTATATTTACACGTTTTGAGGTCCCTTGAATACGAAAATCATGTTTTTAGCAAATGGTCTGTGTGTGTGTGTGTGTGTGTGTGTGTGTGTCTGTGTGTGTGTGTGTGTGTGTGTGTCTCTGTGTGTGTGTGTGTCTGTGTGTGTGTCTGTCTGTTATCAGCATATCTCAAAAACAAATTATGGCAGAAAGTTCAAACTTGGTATTCCAAATGTGTATCATATAGGGATGCTACAGTAAGCTTTTCGTTAAGATCAAGCAAATGGTTCGTGTACAGGGACAATCAAGAGAATTCTAATACATTACGTCTATGGGGGAAATTGCAGGAAAATAGAGTTTAACGTCTATAGACTGAACAGGGGAGCAGCCCACGCTCACCGCTCGAAGAGCGGTGTTGAGCGCTTCCAGAACCGAGGTTCACGTGGGCTGTCCCGAGAAGAACCCCTACAGACCTGCCTGACGTTTATTTAAAAAGCAAGAGGGTTTTACATAGGCATCGCCAGGCATGAAGCCTTACCGCGACAAGGGGCGATGGAATACAACATAGAAAGAGTACATGGTCATCGCTTGGCTGAAAGCCACCTCGCGACATTGGGCGATGATAATTTTAGATGGATTGTGCCAGGTCCTTTAGGCCTCTCGCGACAGACGGCACTAGATGAGTTTTCACAACTCTTGATGTGTACTAGAGAGTTCAAGTTTGACTAGAATAGTCCAGATGATACAATTGGATGACAACATGGGTGACAGTATTGCAGAACAACTGTGCAGAAAACTGATTTTGCAGGGTAATTTGGGTAACAGAGGAGAGAATGAGAGAGTTAGGATTGTTGATAATTTAAACTATAGAGTTTATTTAGTTTTTAAGAGAGGTTTTAGTAAGAGGCTTCCTTGCAAACAGATTTTTGTTTTGGTGAAGGGTATTTTGAAAAAGGGTGGGAGGATAAGTAGCTTCATTTGGGAAGAAGATTAGCTGCCAGTGGGAATAGTTATTAATCAGTCAAATTGGTTATGTCCATTAAGAGGGAGTAAATATTGTTTAGTATTTTAATTAACAGTTTTCTGGTTAAGATATTTTCAAGCCAATTATTTGGTCTTGGAGAGGGATTTCTGAAATGGAACTGTTGAGTTAGGGGGCAAGAGAAATAATAATGTTCGGGAGTTCCCTCCTCACCGCAGGGACACCGGGGAGAGCGTCGGCGATGAAACTTGAAGAGGTAGGATTGAAAGGGGCCATGGCCTGTTAAGAAAGCCGTTATGGGAGGAGTTAGAGTCCATGAATTTGTTGAAACCTGTGGGATTAGGGAGAAGGTATATCTACCCTTCTCGGAATTTCGCCACAGGTCTTGCCATTTTAAAATGAAGATTTGTTTCAGTTTTAATTTTACGTAGGAGGGAGGGGCAGGAGGAGATGGTTCTTTTACTGAGAATTCTGTGGCTTCTTTGGCCAGGGAATCAGCAAGTTCATTACCGACTACTCCCCTGTGGGCAGAAACGTGTGCCAGGGTACAGTTAAGGTTAGGGTTCATTAGAATTTCTTTTATTTCCAGGACTTGTGGGTGTCTGTTCCGATGGCGAGCAATGGCGAGCAGGCTCGAAAGACTATCACTATAAACACTTAGTTGTTGTTGTTGATTATGATTTACGACCGCCCAGTCTAGGGCTTTTTTAATTGCGTAGAGTTCTGCTTGGAATACTGAGTTGTAGTCCTCGAGCCTACCCGCCTACCGATAGGCTTCGCTGTCGCCTTCAAGAACACAGAAAGCTGAGGCAACTCCAGCCTCGGTCTTAGAGCCATCCGTGTAGATCGCCACCGGGACAGAAGGTGAGAAGCTATTTTTTGAACAGTTTGTTATTAGAGGAGGTACATCCAAACCTGGGTGAATTGCCCAACTGCAGGTCAGGGGCTGGATGGGAGTTTGGGGAAAGACTATGTTAGTGAGCTCTTGGTCGTTTAGTTGTAGGATTTTAGTTTTAGTATAGGTTTGGGCGACCTGCAAGTAGGCATGGGGAATCCCAGTGATAACGGTGAGGGCATCAGTGGAGATGGTTTTTTACCCTCTTGCAATTTGCAGGAGGAAAGGGCGTTGAGCGGAGTCAAGCGAAGCTCTGGCGTCAGATCTTAAGTGACCTCCCCAGATGCCTGCCCCATAAGTTATTATTTTTTCAATTATTGTTTGATACCATATTTTAAGGAGAGAGGTGGAGATACCCCACCTCTTTCCTACCATCTTAGTTGAGTTGTGGTAATGACTTAGTGCTTTGAGTTTAAGGTCCTTTACATGGGGCAGCCAGTTGAGGTGTCTGTCGAAGGTTATTCCCAGAAGCTTCATGTGATCAACATGCTGGACACTGATACCATCAATCCGCATCTTGGGATTTCTCTTTTTTAGGGATCTGGGGAAAGCCAAAGATCTAATGAAATATAAACATTTTTGCTAATTTTTTTAAATGGGCATAGTAAGAGTTAAAAAAAAATTATTTACATAATTTACTAGCCAAATGCATTAAGGATGGAAAAATATCTAGGAAAAACACAAGTAAATTTAATGAAAATTTACCCACCTCCTCCACCACCTCTTCCTCTATCCCTTTCTTTTCATAAAAGAGAACGAAAAATCATGCAATTTGCATAGATTATGATCAGTTGCCACTTTCCAATTGTAAGCACTCGTTGTATCACTTAATATTCAATATACTTTATTTACTTGATTACACAACGAACAGACAAGAGGGAAATTCAGACAGATAAACTAACTGTAGCCCTTAAAGTAGCAGAATACTTTGTGTGGCCTTGTAATTATTAATGCTAATCCTTGCTAATCTATAAAAAATATTCCTTGTCCACATGAATGATACATGCCAATTTCATTATGATTTGTACAAAATAAAAGTATTAAAATGTATTTTATAGAAATAATTCTCATAAAACACAATGCTTACGTATATTTTTGGGTATCCCTGTACATAAACCAGTGATTGTATTTACCCCATTTTAAATCGAAAATAACTCATAATGAACTTGAATAATGTATATCAGTTTCAAGAAATTCCGTAATTATTTACGGAAGTTTGAAAGCGGGCAGACAGGTGGACAGAAAAACAGATATATAGACAGATATATAATTTAGATAAAAACAGATAAATAAATAGATAATGTAAAAACAAATAGATAATATAAAAACAGATGTATAATTTATATCATAATCCCTCTTAAACATCGTTAGAAATTATTGAAAACGATTAATTCAAACGAAAATGCAATTCCGTTGATTTCCAATTATAGTCATTAATGTAAACTGAATATTTTTTTGTGGTCCTGTAAAACACTACACTCTATAGAAAGAATTTCCTTCATATGTATTGTTAATGTCAATTTCATTATGACTAGCACGAAATAAAAGTCTTAAAATATGATTAATAGAATTACCTCTCGTAGGGCGCAATGCTTTGAAATTCTTTCGGGCGTCCCTGTAGACAAATTACAGAGAGTAATTACCAAATTGTCACTAGGGTATATCCCACAGTGAACTCCAACAACATATATTAGTTGGGCAGACGGACAGATATGATAGACAAATCAAAGTCATAAACACTTTTCAACTTTGTTGGAAAGTGTTAAAAGAAAGGCAAAATTAAGGAATTTCATCCAATTTTTTATTTTACTTCATTCAGTGGTAATCTATATTGCAGATTAATTCTTTATAAAAATTGCTAAAACACCTAATCTCTTTCTTTTTCTTGCGTATTTATTTTCTTTTTCTTTTTATTTATATATTCATTTATTTGAGAAAAACTGAAATTCAGTTCGTTTTATAGACAATAACTTTTGAATTTTCACGCTATTTGATTAGTGTTATTTCATATGTAGCTGAATGCATTTGGCTAATTAATTAAATGAATGAAATTTTGTTAACACTTGTACATGCGCAGTTAACAATTATTTTATACAAATGCTTGTATTTCATGAGACATTTAATATTTTTATATTCTGATAGAATTATATATTGTGTTTAATGTAATATGTCAAATTTTCCAAAAATAGCTTTGCATTGCGACCAATACCAGCATGTCATAAGAATAAAAACGACCATTTTATTTATTGTATTTGTTAAAACACCTGCATTTTTATGAAATATGCGCTAGTCTCATGCACATGTGTGTGTGTGTGTATGAATATAGATAATTAAAAAAAACCTCTCTTAATTACATGTTACTGCTGAAATACATCTCAAGTGTTACTTTTTACAAGATGATCTCAAACATTTCGTTTTTCTTCTTCAACTTTTAGAGGTCCCCTTGTTGCTTTCGGGGCAAAACGTTTGCTGAAATACATAAGACACAATATATTCTTTACTCTACTGAAGTTTGAATATATTTCACAAAGTACTTTTTGAGATATTTGACAAAACGTCTATAATGGAAAGTGTATGCGGTCATTTGTGGAAAGATAGTGCACAGGTGTTGGACAAAATATTGGAAACACTCATTTTTTTTACGTTTTGTCGAAAATCTCAAAAAAATACTTAATGTGTTGTTCTCGAATTTCGGAAATAAGGAAAAAGTGTCTCATTCCTCATATTTTCTAGCAAAGATTTCGTCATGATGGCCTTTAGGGGGTGAACAACAAATCCAATAAAATAAAAAATATTTGTTATTACCCTGTATCTGGAAGTGTAGTGTATACATTCATCTACAAATTTTATATGTGGTTATAAATGTTATATTTTATACGTGTGTAGAATTTTGCGAGGCTAAATCGAATATTTAAAAAGTTATTAATATTTTATTAAAAAATGCAAAAATTTTTCGCAAAGTTTTACTTTGGTTTTACTACAGGTTTTTTCAAATTTCATGAAACTTTCAAAAAACATTACAATATATGCCTTAATCATTATACTATAGTTTAAAACAAATACATTTAACATTCAAAGAGATATGCACAGTTGTAGTAAATAATTCATTACTGCGCATGCGCGGACTCTGGCAAAATAACTTTGATATAGTTTAATACTCAACAGTATAAAGCAGCTTATAAAAAAATCCAGTTTAATATCATGAATATTCATAGAGATATTGGTGATTGAATGAGCTGTTTTTCAGTGGTTTTCTAAAAAGGTTTTTACAACAAGGGGTCATTCACAAATGAAAGTTTGCGTAATATATATATATATATACTATGTTGCACAATGAAACTTAATACAATATTTGTGATTAATTTTTCTTTTTTTTCCATAGGTATGTACTCCATACCTATATATATATATATATATATATATATAAATATATATAATAATAATTTTTTGAAAAGAAAAATGAAATGTTTTTATGATACAAATTTTCATTTGTGAATGACCTCTTATCGTAAAAACCTTCTTAGAAAACAGCTGAAAATTAGCTCATTCAGTCACCGATATCTCAATGAATTTTCATAATACTAAACTGGATCTTTTTTATAAAGTCCTCTATACTGTTGAGTAATTAAACTACATCAAAGTTATTTTGCTACAGTACATGTTCAGTAAAAAAATTATTTACTACAATTGTCCATATCTCTTTCAATATTAAATCTATTTATTTTAAACAATATATAAGGATTCAGGCATATGTTGTCATGTTTTCTGAAAGTTTCGAAAAAAATGAGATTTCGAAAAAAAAAAAAAAAAAAAAAACCTGTAGAGTTATAAAGTATAAACTTGTGAAAATGTTTTGCATTTCTAGATAAATATTTATAACTCTTTAAATATTAGAGTTAGCCCCACAAAACTCTACACACGTATAAAATATAACATTTATAATCATATATAAAATTTTTAGATGAATGGACGCACTTCCAGATATAGAATAATTACAAATATTTTTCATTTTATTGGATTTGTTGTTCGCCCCCTATAGGCTTCGTGACAAAATCTTTGCTGAAAAATATGAGGAAAGACATTTTTTCTTATTTCCAAAATTCGAGAACAACATATTAAGTATTTTTTGAGATATTTGGCAAAACGTAAAAAAATGAAAGTGTTTCCATTATTTTGTCCAACACCTGTACATCTACGGTAACTGTACTAGTAATGTACAGTTTAGGGACATTTTATGGCTATTTTTGTACATGTTCTTAATTTTAGAGACTTCAAATACAACCAGAGTCCGCTATTTTATTCAACGTTTTCTGTGCATGATGTACTACGAAAAATGTTAGTTGAACCACTTTTATATTTAACATTTTTTTTTTTTTTTCTGGAGAACTTAAAATGCTCCAGTAATGGATACTTTTTTGTTTCAATAGTATATACTTTGATTTTTTATAATTAATGCGTGATCAATAATTTCTATCTTCTTTGAACTTATTGTTTAACATTTCTTCTGTTACTGAAGTAATACACCTTATCTATTTGTAAAATACTTTAATAGTACTTTACAATTTTCATAAATTTAAAATTATCGTTTACCAGCACTTACCAGTTTATACTATAAAAGCAAACCCGTGCAAAATGTTCGCATTTTATTTATTGTTAGTTACTTTTGAAGTTTGAAGCTCATAAATATTATACCAATTTCTCCACCTAATTAAAATTTAACTTACCAGAAGCCAAATTATTATTAGAACCAAATTAATACTTTGCAATATTGAAATCAAAATTATTCAAAGAAAGGTTTCAAAATAAAATTCAAGGCTGAATACCCAGTTTTCATTCTACCGCAGGCAGTACAGTATTATTATAGGACCCCCATGACTCCTTTTAAATTTTTGTCGCCTTGTTGGCGATGACTTCTTATTTAAGAATTTTAGTATAATTTTTTGTTTAAAAAAATTTAATTTCTATTTTGATTATACTTTCAACCATTTTTTTAAAGTCAATTTATGACAATAATTCACATTCTGTATATATCTTTAAAGTATTGCTATGTTTAAAATGATGCTTGGAAAGGTACTGAAGAAGCAACTTTTAAAATAAATTTTTCCATAAAATAATCTCATCAGACAAATGTCGTCATTTTTTCTTATTAGATCATTGAGCTTAGTTTGCGTGCTTAAATATTGCCCATTTATAAATATTTTTTCCCCTGCACCTTTTATTAATTAGATCATTATCGTATCGTTTCGAAAAAATATTATCGTAACTGGACCACGTTAGAGAAATATTATATAGATTGAATTTTGATTCTTTGGGATGCTTTTTTTTTTTTTTTAAATACATACAACATTTTAAATACGCTTTGCAACAATGATTTTTATCAACGCCTGTGATTATCAAATATTTGTTATCTGAAGTGTATTTTTTTAAAACAAAAGTAACTTGTTTTTTGAATTTTACCATGCAGAAAAATCACATTTTATCATTATGCAGAAAAAAAAAAATTAATTATAACAATGTTTATATGATGTTAGAAATAGTTTTATAAACGTTGAGGGATAGACACTTTCAATCTTGTTTGTAATGAAATTTCAAGCAAAATTATGAGATAATTTGATATTATATTACCTGTAAAATTTTTCTCAGTATTAAAATTCAAATAAATCATGACAAATTTACAAAGTTTAACCAGTTAAATTGTCAAGACGTACATACACGTCATGCCTTAACTGTGCCTCAGTGAATGTCATGCTGAGACGCCACCACGCAATTAAATATTTTCAACACGTACAGTTTGTACGGGCGTAAAACTGAAGTAAACAAGAGTGAATAATTTTCAAGTGTATTTAGGTTCTTAATTTAAACACTTAAATGTTGAAAATGAATGGAATACGATACTGAAAAAAAAAAAAAAAAATCTTGCATATTTTTCATAATCATTCTTTATTTAAACTTGTAGTACGAGTTTAAAATTTTTTTGAAATACTATTATATGTCGTACACCACACGGTAGACTAGTTTGTTTCATGATAGCATAATGAAGTCATTATCTTATAATTAACTTCGCTAATGAAGCTATAATAGGTGGAATAACATGTCGTTTTAAGAACAATTTTGTTCGTTGCGTATTCCGTAATTAAAAATCACATGAAATACAGATGAGACACACCCAGAATATGAATACTCATAGATATGAATAGAACTGATGAAAACGAAACTATACAATTCTACTTAAGAAGCTTTAGTTCATTTGGGGGTATTTTCCCTGATATAATATGCAGTATTTTCAATTATTTTGATAAGAGGAATCTCATACGTCTCATTATTGTTAAATCAAATGCTACTCGCAGATGTTTTAAACAATAGTAAACGGTAATACGACATACGCGTAGATAATCAATAAGATAATCATTACTCAATATCAATTTTTCGAATTCATTGCAAGCATACTTGCAGCCCTCTGGCACACGCATAAAAACATCATTATTCGTTCTTCTCTAAATCAAAACTACCATACCTTTATTTTCGAGGACCACACGCGTTCACGAGGGAGTCGTCAACGTACGCGGCCTCCCAGATTCTAAGGCTTTGCGAGGCATAAAATATGTCAGCAAGCTATCATCTGTGGTCAATGGTTTTAAATTCAATTAAGCTCCTAAAGCAATTTATAAAGGGGAAAAACTCGAAGAACAAAGGACGAAGCTGGATGATATATAACCATGCAAGAGAAAAAGAATTTGAGTACGAAAGTTATTTGTTAAGACAGCATTTGCATAGCCGTCAGTTTGCATCACACGACAATCAATTTATAAACAGTTAAGGTGTGTTGAGTGTTTATTGAGGTTCCATTTAAATGTTATAAGGGGATACTTTACAGTAAATTGAAAACGCAAGGGGGGAAAATATAAAGATTAAAAAATAATAACAATAAAAATGTAAAAGTGTTAGTGTGAGAAAGCTTTTATGTATTTATTTATTATTAAACATCGACCAAAAAAGGGGGATATTATAAATTTGAAGACTTTTTTTTATAAGTATCCGAATACCTTAACGTAAATTTTCAAAAGTCTCCAAGTGGGTCTTATACTAAAGCTATTCACATTGTAAACAAAATCAAGAAATGATTACTCTTTTTTGTTAATAGAATAATATGCACAACAAATATATATATCCAAATTCAGTAACTTTTATTTTAAACTTAAAGGCATATTTATAATAGAATTTGCAGCAATAGGAAAAAATTAATAACATCTATATATTAATAGGCAAGCATGCAATTTATGGTACACTTTTGACATATTAATTATGGGAGTAGAAGGTTGAAAATGGTATTATTCGAAAGCTATGTTTAGCCAGATGTGCGGAATAATAATAATAAAAAATTCTTACGATGTCAAGAAGATATTTAAAAATACTTTTATTTTTTATGAATTTTATTTCCATTACCCTACTATCGCAGGTAATGGAAGTATTGTATTCTATCCAAAAATTCGATATCGAGATTTCACCTGATTTACACGTTTCAAGGTCTCCTGAGTTCAAAAAAGGAGTTATTGGCAATTGGTCAGTGTGTGTGTGTGTGTGTATGTGTGTGTGTGTATGTATGTGCGGAATTTTCTAGCTTTCATATCACCGAAACTAATAAAGATAGAACTACGATACTTCAGAATTGACAGGTCTGGTGTAGAGATGAATTTTCCAAATTTTGGTGAAAACTGGAAAACAGGATAAAGGACTTCGGAAACCGGAAGTGGGACCGTAAAGCCATATCTCACAAACGGCTCTAACAATTTTCTTCAAATTTGCTATATAAACACTCAACAAGATGCCCTTTCGAATGATATAGTTGGTTAGATCAGGAAAATTGGTAGGCGCCCTGTATAATTAGCTCAATTTCAGGCCTCGCGAGTGTGTTCCTTTAAAAATGGCTATACAGATTTTTTCAAACTCGTCGTATTAACTAGCTTCTAAATATCCTTTTGTATGCAATTATTGTTTTCCGGTAAATAATTAAGTTTTGGTAAAAGTTGGTATCTCAAAAACGGCTCTAACGATTTTTTGAAAATTGTTACATAAATCCATTATAGATATCCTTTCTCATGTATTACGTGGTTATTACAGAAAAATTAACAGCCATCCTGCTTACGTAGGTTAAATTTAGATCTCGGAAATTGGTGTTTCAAAAAATAACTTTACCATTTTTTCAATTCCTACTATTAGTTCACACTCTCCCTATATACACTCTATAACACACACACACACACAAAAGAAAAAAAAAGAAACGACACACCAAGAAGTGGAGACACAAAATTGGTAGATGGGGTGGAATGGGTGGTCCGAATGGGACAAAAATTGGTGGATGTGATGTACATGTGGAGAAAAACAATTGATTTACAGTTTCAGAAAATTTGAACGATTTAATTAAGAGAAAAGGCCTCACAAAGTAAATAAGTCAATAACACCTTGGTCCACTTTTGGCTCTTATGTACGCAGTTATTCGGCTTGGTATTAATTGATAGAGTTGGCAGATGTGCTCCTGTGAAGTATTGAGCCAAATTCTGTCCAATTGTTGCGTTAGATTGGTAAAATCCCGAGCTGGTTGCAGGACCCTTTTTATGATGCTCCAAACGTCCTCAGTGGTAGAGAGATCCGGCGACTGAGCTCAACCCCACTGAGCCGCCTATTAAGGGTTTTGAAGTCACTGAAGTACCAGTTGCACGTAGGATCGACGATAATGATGAACTGGTGCTTGATTCCATCAAAACCTGTATGTATGTCAATTTGTGTCCAGTTTGCATTACTCCTTCTCGGTGCGTCACTTTTTTTATTATAGAGTATTATCTTGTACAAAGATTGCAATCATTTTTTAACTAACTTCCCAACTAGCTAGGCATTTGAAACTTTCAGGATAACTCAGAACACGGTGACAATACATTTTTTTTAAATACTTTTAGTCAACTGTTTCAAGACCCTACTGCCTTTGGCAGCGTTTATATGATTCAACAGAAAATTTATTTAACTAACTTCCCAACTAGCCAGACATTTGAAACTTTAAGAATAGTTCAGAACACAGTGAAAATGCATTTTTTAAATAATTTTAACCAACTGTTTCGGGTTCCGGATGCCTTCGGCGGCGTTACTAGTACAAAGGTTGTAATCGATTTTTAACTAACTTCCCGACTAGCTAGGCATTTGAAACTTTCAGGATTGCTCAGAGCACGGTGACAATACATTTTTTTAATACTTTTAGTCAATTGTTTCAGGTCCCTACTGCCTTCGGCAGTGTTTATATGATTCGACAGTAAATTTATTTAACAAACTTCCCGACTAGCTAAACATTTGAAACTTTCAGAATAGTTCAGAATACGGTGAAATGCATTTTTAAAATACTTTTAACCAACTGTTTCGAGTCCCTGTTGCCTTCGACAGCGTTACCAGTCAAAGCTTGCAATTGATTTTTAACTAACTTCCCGGCTAACTAGCTAGCCATTTGAAACTTTTATAATAGCCCAAAACATGATAACAATGGTTTTTTTTAAAAATACATTTAGCCACTTGTTCCGGGTTCCCGCTGCCTTCGGTAGCGTTTATATGATTCGACAGAAAATTTAAAAACATGGTATATAAAAAGTTCTTTTTATCTTGTAATTATTCTTATTATATCACTGAACTGAGTCCACGAGCTTAAATATTGTCCATTTATAAATTTTAATTTACTTTTTATTTCATTTTGCACGTGCGCTTTTATTTCTATATATAAACTAAAATAAAATTTTTCTTTGTTGACCTAAGTAGGAATTGACTTAATTTTTTTTTGTTACATTACTTGTTTTTCTTATTTTTTAACTTGCCATGTGACCATTGTTTTATGTGTCTTTACACGTGGCACGTGCATTAAGTTTCTTTTACTGGAAAAATTTAGGTTTTTACTTCGCTGGGTCAATTTTATGACTTCTGATTATATTATATTATCTCAATAAATAAATAAATAAATAATGCATATAATACGTGTAATAGGGGATAAAGGAAGTCGTGTGGTTGTTTCACACCAGAATTCTTTTTTTTTTTTTTTTTTTAACTTTATAACACGTATTATTTTGTATTAAAAATTCCAAAAGTAAAAGTTCTTAAATCTAGCATTTTTTTAAAACTCAAATAAAACCATTGACACAATAATTTGTACAGATAATAGATGTAGCAACACTATACTCTCGACTACAGATTTTTCATTCTAAGAGACAACAGCCATTACAATGGTAGAAATTTGAGTGAAAGAGTGGTAACTAGAAAGTTTATACTATTGAACATATATGGAAATGAAAATAATCTGGTGTGAAACCACCACACGACTTCCATTACTTACTATTACATGTATTATATGCATTTTTTGGAGATAATATGAACAGAAGACATAAAATTAACCTAACAAAGTAGACACCTAAAAATGTTCTGGCAAGAGAAAGCTTATATACATGTAAATATATATAAAATAGATTTATATAACGAATTTAAAAATAATAAGAAGAAAAACATCGGTGTAGCCATTTTTCGAAACAGTAATTTTCGACATCTAAAACTGATCTACTTAATCAGGATGACTGTTAATTTTCCTTTAATAACCACGAAATGCATAAGAAAGGATATCTAAAATGGATTTATGTAACAATTTTCAGGAAAATCATTAAAGCCGTTTTTGAGATACCGAATTTTGCCAAAACTTGGCATACTCATTTATTGACCGGAAAACAATAATTACATACAAAATGATATTTAAAAGGCAGTTAATATGGCAAGTTTGAAAAAAAATCCGAACAGCCGTTTTTAAAGGAACGCACTTGCGAGGCCTGAAATTGAGCTATTTATACAAGACACCAGTCAATTTTCCAGAACTAACCAACTATATCATTCGAAAGGACATCTAATAGAGTGTTTATATAGCAATTTAGAAGAAAATTGTTAGAGGCGTTTTTGAGATACAGACTTACGGTACCAATTCCGGTTTCCAATGTCCCACTTCTGTTTTTCCAATTTTCACCGAAATTTGGAAAATTCATCTGTATACCAGACCTGTCTCAATTCTGAAGTTTCGTATTTCTATATTTATTAATTTCGGAGATATGACAGTCAGAAGATTTCCCACATACATACACACGCACACACTGACCAATTGACAAAAACTACTTTTATGGACTCAGGAGACCTCAAAACATGTAAATGAGGTGAAAACTCGATATCGAATTTGCAGACCAAATACAATACTTCCATTACCTGCGGTAGTCGGGTAATGGAAGTAAGAAGGATTTAATTTATGAACGTTCTATTTTTTCTCTAATTTATTTAAGATAAAAATTTCTTTTTTTCCCCATTTCTTTCTTTCTTTCTTTACTTTTTGTGATCTACGTAAGCTCTAATTTGAAGACATATTTTTAAACTAAAACGTAATATATTTAACTAAATTTGACTATTTATAAAAAAAAAATAATAATAAAAAAAAAAAAAAAAAAAAAAAAAAAAAAAATGGATTTATTACTACTTGTGCTACATATATAAGAATAAAGTATAAGATTTGGAAAAACTTTTAATTTCAGTTTTTCGATGAATTTACACATTTTGAGATTTCTTTGCATTTCAATTAACTAAAATTGACTACTTATTTTTAAAAAGCAGATTTATAACTAGTTTCTGCATGCATAAAAAGCAAATGGAAGATTCGGAAAAAATTTCAATTTCTGTTTTTCAATTTACTTATTTTGAGATTTCTTTCCATTTCAATTATATGAAATTAATCACTTATTTTTTAAAAAGTGGATTTATTATTCTGCATATATAGGAAGAAAGTGCAAGATTTAGAAAAACTTTTCATTTCCGGTTTTTGATTAATTTACACGTTTTGAGATTTCCTTGCATTTCAATTAACTGAAATTGACTACTTATTTTTTAAAAAGTGGATTCATTAGTAGCTTCTGCATGTATAATAAGATTGCAGAAGACGCAGAAAAGATTTCGATTTCCGGTTTTCGATGAATTTTCACGTTTTGAGATTTCCTTGCATTTCAGTTAACTGAAACTGACTACTTATTTTTAAAAGAGTGGATATATTACTAGCTTTTGCGTGTACACTGTTAAAAATGATTTCTTAAAAAAGAGCTAAATTGTCTCAAAATAGATCCCAAACAATATATACTTAAATTCGAAAACCCATGTACTCATTTCTGAGTATACTGGCATGCTCAAAAATGGGGTTGACTTATAAGAATCCCAATATCCCCATGTTTGGCATGTCAATATACTAAAAAATGAGTACATGGGTTTTCAAATTTAAGTAAGATATTGTTTCGTAGCTACTATGAGACAATTTACCTCATTTTTAAGAAATCATTTTTAGCAGTGTATAAGAAGCAAGTAGAAGATACGGAAAAAAATTTCGATTTCCGGTTTTCGATTAATTTATACGTTTTGAGATTTCCTTGCATTTAATTAACTGAAATTGACTATTTACTTAAAAAAAGATTTATTATTTTATCCTCTGCATGTATAAAAAGAAAGTATAAGATTGAGAAAAATTTTAGATCTTCAGTTTTCGATAAAGTTACATGTTTTGAGATTTCCTGAACTCAGTTCGACCATTTTTAGAAAATATCTCTCTAATTGTGTTCAGACACTGTACTTTATGAACCAATGGACTTAATTTAACAGAACTTGATATCTGGTTGGACATTGGTTTGAATTGGTGCCGATTAGCTATTGGGCTATATCACCGAACAGGGGGCGCTTTCACGTTGCTATTTCCTCTCATTTCAGGAAAGGCTCAGCACCTACAGTGTACCAAACTTAGAGAAATTTATTAAGTAAAGCTCTGCTGATTCACTTTGGCTGCATATCGACAAACAATTGGCTCTGCTCTGTTGCAATTTAACTCCGTTTACGAGAAGGCAAATACTTTGCTTTGCTTTTCGAAAAAGTTGTCGCGTTTTGACCCCTGGGCGATACTAGTCTATATAATTGTATGAAAACTAAAAGTACAATATCGACTTTAAAAAATTTAATCAGCAAATTACGATAAGGTATCGAAGTGAGAAGTGTATCCTAGTTGGTGAGGCATTTCAGTCTGAGACTATGACGGATAATGATAGAGTTCGTTGCTTTTAGCATGAGTATAATTTGCTCTAGAGTAGAAATTTTTGACAATAAATATGGAACGGGGAACTAAGTAAATTCAACCTATGTCCACTATTTATGTTTTAAATTCCACGATCATTTATGAGCCACTAATTGAACAAAAAAGGCTGAACAAACAACGACATACTTTCAACGTTGCGATCAATCATTTCGAATATTTTCTGTAATACTTCGGCTCTAATTGAAGAAAATCATTTTTACTTAAACATTTCTCATAAAAATCTAGACATGAAGCCCATCAATTATTCTAAACGCGGACACAAGCACATAAAATGTTTTTAAGACATATTCGTTTACGACTTAAACGATTAAGAGAAACATCATTTAGAAATGATAATATCTCGAAATAAGCAATTATAGCTGGCGTTGCTGCAATAAATGGTAAATAGCTGCCAATCATCGTAGTAAATTTACTATGTTGTAAATCGATTGTTGAATTCTTTTTCTTTGAAATTCCATTATCAAGTCAAATTAAGGGGGCGGGGGGGGTCTTTTTTGGTGTCCCCTGGATATACAATGAAATGATTTAAAATAAATTTTTGCTTTTAATTAATATTGCATCCCGTTCAGAAAAAAATGTGAAATGATATATGCAGTAAATAAGTATACATTTGATTATCTAATATAAAGAGTAATATTAGTTAATATTGTTGAACTATCTAAAGGAATCTTTTAACAAAACTGAAAATTTTAATAAAATAGATTATGATGAGAATTTCTGAGTATTGTTAATTTTACAATGCAAAGCACCAAACATCTTAAGCTGAAGATTATGTGATTTATAAACAAACATCATTAAATGGACAATCACGTAATAATTGTTATGGGTCCAAGTAATTAACCACGATCCCTAATCAGGTAAAGAAAAAAAAAAAAAAAAAAAAAAAAAAAAAAATCCCTTTTCGGCAAGCTTAAAGGCAAAGGTAGATTCCTTTACGTTAATGTTACATTTGTAAAGAAATTTTACATATGCATTAATACCTAGCCAATGGCTTTGTTCCAATACATTGCATTATTTACGTAGCTATTCTGTTTTCAAGAAATTTAATTTTCAACTACAAAAGGGTTTTATTCATTCTACTTAAAATTTTAGGCTAAATTTATTGGTTTGTAAATGTTTCAATTTTTTTAAATTCAAGCTCATAATCATTCAACAAATAAAAGCCTTAAAGATATACAATCCCAGCAATGGTGAATCCCAGAGGGGGCTATTGGGCTATACCCCCCTCCCCACCCAAGCTTAATCAAAATTATATTTTTTATTTAAAATCCATATAACTGCTGTTCAATATCTTTCTTTAAAAAGAAAAAGTAATAGAAATGTGAAAATGCACTTGTGATCTTACTAGTTCTGGCAAGTTTGGCGTTGTTATGGTCAAGTCAAATACAGATAAGTGGTAGCGGTATTTGGATAGTTATTTCATTGTAATTTTTATTGAATTATTGAAAGTTTTGTATTGTGTTTTTGTGATTCTTATTGTCAGATGAGTAAAAATTGTAAAGTGAAACTGTTTTGGTTCACATAAGCTGGAACATTAACATTAGTTAACATTTGGCACCGCTGAATTTCAATGTTAATTGTTATAAATTTAGTAAATTGTATGATTTGGCGAGATTTTGGCGACAAAACTTGCGACTTAGCAATGAAATTTGTGATTTGGCGGTAAAAGTTGATAGTTGACGACGAAATTTTTGACTTGGCGACAAAATTTGGCGAGCTTGGAGATGGAGAAAGGCAGCTTTGGCGTCATTATATTTTCTTTCCACGCGAAAATCGCATATCTCTTCACAAACCAATATCTTGTTTCGATAAGATAAAAAGTCAAAGGAAGCTGTAACGTATTACTCTCAATCGTAAATTTTAAATTCTTGCCTAAACTGACATTCTAAACTATTCACCACAAACGATATTTGTATTAAGATTCAAGTATTATTTTAATTTTATATTTTTAAATGATTAATTAAAGCGTTTAACAAGGTTTTTAATTAACACACTTTTATTAACTTGATATGATGCAACTATTAATGTATGTAACGGAATTTTGCAATTCAATTTTCGGCAACTTCTTGTCGTCCAAAGGACCTGAAATTTTGCACACGACTTCATAATCAATGACAATACTAGATACAAGTGTTTCCAGGTACTTTTCCCATCAGGGGCAGGTTCCAAGGGCAAACAAAAAATCTATACTTATACAAAACTATCGTATGTGAAACAGGATTTGGATGTATTTGTATAATGTCGAGTGGCAACAATTAATTTTTTTTTTTTTTTTAATAAAGATTTAAAAGTATGTAATAGTTTTCTAAAACCTTTATTAGTTCATTTTTCAATAAAAGAGTGTTCTTTCTTTTTTTTTTTTTTTAAATGGTATAATTTTATTTATCAAAATAAGGGAATTCGAGTAATGAAATACTTTTATTTAAATTTAAATTTTCAGGAA
Organism: Salticus scenicus; assembly: GCA_963930645.1. NCBI lineage: Eukaryota > Metazoa > Arthropoda > Arachnida > Araneae > Salticidae > Salticus > Salticus scenicus. The sequence continues at coordinate 351,784,018 of OZ005648.1, read as the reverse complement.
AATAAACTTCAACGGAAAATTCATTAAAATCGTCCCTAGTTCATTTGTTAAAGGGATACCTAAATGTCCCCAAATTTATTACCTTTTCTACCATGCCAGTTTAATTCGTTTAGCATCGATTTACAAGATTTTTTTTTAACAATGACATTTATCTTTTACGTTATAGCATCTATGTCATAAAGCTAAGTCTAAATCTGCTTAGTCCTAAGCACGGCCTTACTAGATCACTCCTCGGCGCCAACGCGCCAACATCATAAGCGGCCATAACAAAACTGCAAAGATCAATGCATGCCGCGGAATCAAGTAGATGGCGCTCGCTGCCAACCCTGAAAATCAATTTGTGTTATCGATTCCAATTGTAAACAAACGTGAAAATAAGCACTGTATCTTGTAAAATGGTGTACTATTGTGTACCTTGCTATTCATGAAGAAGGGGTAGGGATCTGTATCCTTTTATTTTTTTTCCTTTAAAATAATCTTAAATGATTGTTTTCTTTTCTTTCTTTCTAGTCCTTATTTCACTTCTTTCATGCAAAACAAAAATTTGAAGAAGAGTATATTTTATTTAAGAGAAAACGACTAATATCATTTATTATTTTTCAATGAATTGGTTTAAAATTATTGCCACAATTATTTTTATGATTCATATATTTTTTGCGTATCGGAAGACTGCATTTTAAATTTAATTAAATCAATTTAAATGCTCTGCAAACGGAAAAAACATATGCAGCTTCATATACAAAACTAAGTTAGTTCTGCCATGGCGGTGCTGTGCGCCAACCTTGACTTCCAATGCATTTGATTCCGGAAAAATCGTCGATTGTTATGGCCGCTTTCACGACGTTGGCGCGTTGGCACCGAGGAGTGATCTAGTAGGGCCGTGCCCTAAGATATGTTGATTTTATTTACTTATTTTTTTATTAACTTTTATTTTATTTGTTTAAAATCACGGATAAAATTTTATTTCATTTTTCTCAGTACATTGTTGTAATTGTGACGTCATATTTTCTGTTAAATTAAACTTTTTTTTTTTTTTTTTCCTTATCAGATTATTATATTGTTTAAAAACATGATTAAAATTTTATTATATTTTCAGTGATCTTTTTTATTATTATTTGCACGTGACATAAGCATCAGATTATAAATTTTTGCAATGAAAGCTACAGAAAATGTCGGCTTCATCACAAGAAAAATCACTTTTTTACTTGTAACTTTTAAGCAATTGAAGTTATCGAAAAAGTTTAAATACAAAAGTTGTTCTTTAGGGTAAGGCGGTAATTCACCTGATTTGAAGTATTTTCCTATTTTCAATATTAAAGAAATTATGGGCAAATGAAAATTTCCACCCCCACCATTTCCACCCCCTTTGAGCAGGATACCCCATCTACGAACTCGACCGAGATTTTTACTGTCCTGACAACATATCCCGAGTTGGTTAAATTTAAATAAAAATTACTCCAGTTATCGTGTTCACAACTTAACATGGGAAAAAGCGTTATACATATATATATATATATATATATATATACCTATATATATATATATATATATATAAACTTTTGAACGGAGGGTGGTTTTGGGTTCTAGGGGTCATGATCGGTGAAGATATGAAGAAATTTTCCAGAAGTCGTGTCATGAGAACCATTGCAATAGGTAGATCTCCTATAAGGAATCTACCTAAAAGAGTGAAAGAAAAATTAGACTTCAGTGCAGTGTCAAAACAGCAAACCATAACGATTGTTGCCAGGTATGAGATTTTTTTTTAAATTCTTTGTTTAGAAAGTTTCTATCAATGAATGTTGATTCGTGTTTCTAGTATCTTCGAAAGATTCAAAGACAATCTCAAAGAAATTCTCAAAACGTCTTACACTGGTTTGTTATACTGTTAGAGCTATGTATGCCGACAGTAGCCAATTATATAACAGTATCATTCCAGATTGATTCCTAGGTATCAATCATACAAATGGTAAATCGATGTTTTAATTAAGATATTTTTATTAACAAGTTAAATTAACTAAAGTAACTAATAAAACTAATAAATAGTTACTAACTAATAAATAGTTAAAGTAACTAATTAATATACTATTATAGTCGTCGGATAATATGATAATAACCATTGGTTTATTAATTAATGTAAATTTCTTAATATCTTTATGCCATGCGTCAGATGATCTAAGATTACACATATGATAAATGAATGATTCCTATAAATGGTTTTCGTAGGTCATTATTTATTAACATGTTGTAAATCAACAGAAACTGTACATTATGCTACTTTCGATTTCCTAGCAAAAAAAATTCATCCGCCTCTTAAAACAATTAAAGGTCTTTGTTATACTATTTAAACAACTTTTCTAAAAATTAATATTAAGATAATGAAAAAACTAGTATGCTGTGGCCACCACAAGACTTTCTTCTATATTTTCCTATACAAATTCACGCAGTAACAATAAAAAAAAAAAAAAAAAAAATACGATTTCTTTTCAAAGTTTTCTTTCGTTAAAAAAAAAAAAAAAAAAAAAAAAATCGATAATTTTGTTTTAAATTATCACATATTTATAGTTCAACCATTCGTTTTAAAGATATTGACGAGACCTTTCGAAAGATACCCATCTTGAAAATTTATCCCCCCCTCCCCCCGGGGGGTACTTTCCCCTGGGGGGGAAGCGATGACCGAGATTTTTTTCCTAATTAACTACTACTATTATCAATAATTCATATTAATTTCACAATCACAGGTTAAGAATAACTCCCATTATGTACATTTATACGGAATTTTGTCCCATACTGCCATGTTAAAAATTTAGAAAAAATACGATCACAGCACCACCTGTTGAGTGATTGATCCCCAAATCTAATCAACCCCAGTTTATGTCAGGGGCCAACTAAATACCAAGTCTGGTTAAATTTCGTTAAAAAAAAAAAAAAAAAAAAAATACGATTTTTTTTCTAAGTTAATTTTTGTTAAAAGTAAGAAAAATCGATAACTTTGTTTTAAATTATCACAGATTTATAGTTCAACCATTCGTTTTAAAGGTATTGACGAGACTTTTCGAAAGATACCCATCTTGAAAATTTACTCCCCTCGAGGGGGGACTTCCCCCCCAGGGGCGTTCACGAGGCTCCTACGCATACAAAATTTTTTCCCCAGTTGACTACCTCTATTATAAATAATTCTTGTAAATTTCATAATGATTACTAAAAAATAATTCTCTTTATGCACATTTATACAAAATTTTGTCCTATATCACCATGTTAAAAATTTAGAAAAAGCGGGATGGCAACGCAACCTGTAAGACAATTTTTACCAAAAGTTGATAGGCACTAATTTATGTCAAGGTGCAACTACATACTAATTTGTATGAAATTCTGTGCAGTAGTTCCTGAGATACAGTTGCCACAAAATTTTGTCACACACACACACACAGACTGACAGACAGACAGACAGACAGACAGACAGACAGACATTTTCTAAAAAGGGTCAAATCGTGTTCTACAGCTCTCAAAACGTGTAAATCCATCAAAAACCCGAGGTCGAAAATTTTTACGAATCCAATACTTTCTCTATATTACATATAGAAGAAAGTAATAAAGAGTTTCCAGAGAAATCAAAAATAAAAATTAATGAAATAGATTAGAGACTATCAGATTTTTAATATGTCATATTAAAATTTTCTCAGGATCATATAACAAGTGTTATAAGTGATCACAAATCCCTTTTAAACAAGAGATTAATATCTAAATCGGTGTATTCGTTTAAAAGCTACGTTCTCACCAAATATGTATTAGTTACATTGAGAACCACTTGATATTTTTAAAATATAGAAGTTTGTTAGATTTTAATTTGTGTGGCGTTTCAATTCGTATAAAATAAATAAACAAATACGTATAAAGCTAGCTTTATAAAACTGTGATCTTGATTTTAATTAAAATTTTCATTTAAAGGAATGCAAGTTCACAAATTATAAAATCTTAGCTCATGTTTGTTATTCAGTTATTCGAAAATAATATTTCAATTAAATAGTATTTTTTAAAAATAAAATCTATAATTTTCAACCGAATTTTAAATTTTTTGGACTGTGAACTAATAAACATTATTTACAGCCAATTTGCATTTCTTGTCTTAATTGATTGAAAATTCACTATATATATATTACGCTAATGTATGCGGTACCAAAATCGACGGTATTTCTACACTACGAATGGTATCAAATGAATATAAATAAATGAAAAGTAGATTCTGTAAGTCAAAGACAACAGTTTTCACACCCCTAAAATTTGCACCAATGTTCGCCACCCTCACAAAAGACATGTTAAAATAAGCGTTTAATAACGTCTTTAATTAAGTTAACCAGTTACCAAATGAGGTTTGTTCAAATCTATTGAAAAATTCTATTAGTATCGGAATTTAAAATCGGCGTTATTTGTTTATCAATTCTTACTTACCTTATTAGTCACTCTTTCATATTTAATTAAACTAGTGTCGCCCAGTGGTCGAAACTCGCCCACTTTTGTGCAGAGCAAAGCAAAGTAATTGCATTAAACGTTCATTGAACATAAACGCTCATATAAAACAGGTGATTTAAGATCGAAACTCGTAATCCATTCCCTCAATAGTGATTATATTCCTGATTTTGACAACTTTAAAATTCTAGCTTCTAATGTAAATATCTATGAATACCGTATTTTTCTAGAGGGCGCTTTTACTAAAATGCAGTATTCTGCTTTGAACGAGGCTAAAGCTATTCCTCCTGAATATATAATCTTGTTATGATGTGTTATGAATTTTTTGCAAATGTTGTGCTTGTATGTTTGACACTGAGGAGGGCTAGTGTTCTAGCCGAAACGTCTGTCGTGTATTTTATAGTTTTAAATTAAAATGTATTTTTAAAGTTTTAAAAATTTTTGTATTCGTTATTTCATTTTTAATGTTACATTGGTTTTAATATATTAATGAGACGTATAAATTATGTTTAATTTTATTATATTTAATTGCCTTATCCGACACGGAATTAAATTACAACACAGATGCGCCAATTGTTTGTCGATATGCACTCAAACTGAATCAGCAGAGTTTTACTTAATATATTTATTTAAGTTTGATACACTGTAGATGTTGGGCCTTTCCTGAAATGAGGGGAAATCGCAACGGGGAAGCGCCCCCTGTTGGGTGTTATAGCCCAATCGGCACCACTTCAAACCAAGGTTCAACCAAACATCAAGTTCGGTTAAATCAAATCCATTGGTTCATAAAGTACAGTGTTCTAACTCAAAAAGTCAGATATTTTTCAAAAATGGTCGAATTAATTTCAGGAAATCTCAAAATGTGTAATTTCATCGAAAATTAAAAATCTAAAATTTTCTGAATCTTATACTTTCTTCTTATGTATGCAGAGGATAAAATAATAAATCCACTTTTTTAAAAATAAGTAGTTAATTTCTGTTAATAAAAATCGAAAGAAATCTCAATACGTGTAAATTCAACGAAAACCAGAAATCGAAAATTGTTCCGTATCTTCTACTTGCTTCTTATATATGCAGAAGCTAATAATAAATCAATTTTTAAAAAAATAAGTAGTCAGTTTCAGTTAATTAAAATGCAAGGAAATCTCAAAACGCGGAAATTCATCGAAAACCGAAATCGAAATTTTTTCTGCGACTTCTACTTTCATATTTTACATGCAGAAGCCAACAATAAATCCACTTTTTAAAAAATAAGTGTCAATTTCAGTTAACTGAAATGCAAGGAAATCTCAAAACGTGTAAATTAATCAAATGAAAAATTTTCTAAATCTTGCACTTTCTTCTTATGTATGCAGAGGATTGAATAATAAATCCACTTTTTAAAAAATGAGTCGTTAATTTCAGTTCATTGAAATTGAAAGAAATTTAAAAACGTGTAAATTTATCGAAAAACAGAGATCGAAATTTTTTCCGTAGCTTCTACTTGCTTCTTATACATGCAGAATCTAGTTATAAATCCACATTTTTAAAAATAAGTAACAAATTTCAGTTAATTGAAGTGCAAGAAAATCTCAAAATATGTGTAAATTTATCGAAAACTGGAAATCGAAAATTTTCCTGTATCTACTTTATATATATATATATATATATATATATATACATGCAGAAGCTAGAAATAAATCTACTTTTTAAAAATAAGTAGTCAATTTTAGCTAATTGAAATGCAAGGAAATCTCAAAATGTGTAAATTCTTCGAAACCCGGAAATTAAAAGTTTTTCCAAATCTTATACTTTCTTCTTATATATGTAGCAGATGTAGTAATAAATCCATTTTTTAAATAATAAGTAGTTGATTTCAGTTAATCAAAATGCATTATGTTTTAGTTTAAAAATATGTCTTAAATTAGAGCTTACGTAGATCGCAAAAAAAAAAAAGGGAAAAAAGAAATTTTATCTTAAATGAATTAGAGAAGAAATAGAACTTTCATAAATTACATCATTTTATAAATTTCTGTATATGTTCAATCCGCGATTGTAATGATCGATAGATGGCGCTTTCTCAGCACTGCAGTTGTTTGTAAACATTATAGACACGTGTGTTCCATTAGTGTTCTTTGTTATTCTACTTAATATTCGTACTATAATTTCTCCGCCATTACATCATGGAAAATTGATTGCTTTTGGAAAAAATACTTCAGTTTACTCAAAGTTCGATCGGAAGTAGATTTTTAACTGAAGTTGAACAAATATTAGTTTCAAATCATCTGATTAATTCTTTACTTCCATTAGCCGAAGCAACTGAAATTTTAAATTTGTCATTTGGAAATAAATGGAAGCTCAATTCTGGATTTCTTGATCCTATGGAGTTAGATTGTAGCACACAACAGTATGTGTTATCTTTTTTACCGTATTTATTCATTTTTATTCAATAAATATATGTGAAACTAAATATCGGCAAGCAATGGCGGACGTATGGAATTCGAAATAAACCACGTTTATTGTAATTTCACCTTAGTCCACCAGAGGGCGAGCATTTCATTACAATCGCGGATATCCCTCAATGGCTGTTGTAGCAGAATGAAATATCTGTAGTCAAGAGTATAATGTTGCTACATCTACACAATTTATTGTGTCTATGGTTTTATTTGAGTTTTAAGAAATTGCCAGATTTAACAACTTTCTACTTTAGGAATTTTTTATTACAAAAGAATCAATGCCTATTTCATAGCTTTTCAAATAATAACATACGGGATTTACTATTTTAATTACAATATAAATTACTTCACTCGCGTGAAGATGTAATTATTTAACCAAAATTCAATGTCATGTTTATTTTGCTAGTGCCTATTTTGCTTATTATCAGTCTTATGACAGGACTTACAGTTTTCTTCTTCATAAGTGCTCTATTTTTTATTTACAAATTATTTATTGATTCGAATTGAAATGAATTAAATTAATACTTCTTTATTTCGGTGAATAGCAAGTACTTTATTTTTAAAGAGAGATAACTGTTAAATTTTTAATAACTCTTTAATTGTTATTTTACGTGAAGATGTAAATTATATTTATGTGGTTTAAACAGAGGGAGAGAAGTTCTTTTTAAGGAGTAAGTTTTAAATGTTAATTAAAATTAATTGTTAATTAAAATCAAATATTCTAACACCAAAAATAGTTCCTTTAAAAATTAAAAAACTAATGCATTAACATAAAATTGTATATGTATATGTTTATGTGAAAGTGCAATTTAGGTTGCTGTTTGACTTTCAAAAATCAAGTTTTTCGAACATCACCAATTTGGTGCTATTCTGTCAAAGGAATTTTTATTTGCTGATAATGCTGCAAAGAATGATAGAGTGCATCCGCAGAATTAATAAATGCGGCCATATTTATAAACCAATCACGCCACTCACGGGGTATCGCCACAGATTAAGGGATGAGAATTCTGTGGCTATATCTTTCTCACAGGTGAACAACGATAAATAAGCATTTAAAAATCACTCATTTTAGTTTTCGTTTATTGATTTGCTTCATTTTCACTTTTTTTTGTGTGTGTGTGTTTGCATAGTAAATTTTCACAATTTTTCTTATTTTTTTTTCTGCGTTTATTTATTTATTTATTAATTTTTTGGCCTTTATACGAGGTTTCGATTTGAATAATTGTATTCATAACTACATTGCTTCATGAGTGCCGTAAATTTTTATTTCTGCATATAAAAGTTTAAATTTGAATAAAAATATCCTTAATCTGAACAGCTTTAGGCACAGCTTTATTATAGTACCCCTTTCGGCGAAATTTTAAATTTGATACCGAAGTGTTAGTTTGGATGCTTCTCTCTAATGACTTCATTTACGCAATTGCTATAACCATTTCAATACATCACCAAAATGGCAAAAAATAATGAAATTCGCCAAGAGCATCCCATACTAAAGCTGTGCTTAACTTTGATATAGTATACCTTGGCGAAATAGGAAATTTGGTGCCGAAATAGGTTAGATGTTTCTCATCGAATTCTTTACTTACGCAACTACAATATCCATTTTAATTTATCACCAGAAATTTAAAAGTCGCCGAGGGGCTCCTATACTAAAGTTGTACCTCATTATCATTCTATGAATAATAAAACAGGATTTGCAAAAAATGCAGCCCGATCACACTGCGAGAAATGATTGATTGCCTGTGCGGAATTATGGGAGCTACAAATAATAGAAGAGTTTTAATATAGAACACATTTGGCGACTTTTGAAATTTCGCCGCCAAAATACCTCTGTTGTTTCACGCGAAGGACATTTCTTGCACTACAACAATCTTGCCGGCTGTTGAAAATATAAATTATAAAACCTTGGAAAAAATTATTGAAATAAAAACAATAAACAAGTAAATCATTTATTTTCAATGTGTCTGATTTAGAAATCTGCACGGACCGTAAGTTTTAGGACCGGCCTGGTCTATAATAAAAATAAAAACATCGACCCAGGCCCAGCATGGATTTTAATTTAGGCCTGGTCCAGACCGACGTAAAAATAAAATTAAAGCATTTGGAGGTACAACTATAGTATTTCCACTCAGCTAGATTTGGCGATTTATCGTTGGCGCCGATTTGAACGATAACGATGTCGTTCTGGATTGTTTGCGATATAATAATGGCAGCTTACATGCTATTTATTTTGGATTTATGGTTTTATGATTTATGATTTATAATTTAGCTTACGATTTTATCATTTATGCTATATGATTTATGATTTTTAGATTTATGATTTAGCCATAATCGCCAACGAAAATTCGCCAAATCTAGCTGAGGGGAAATACTATAGCTGTTCCCAAATATGGGTATTATACGTGTGAGAGACCGTGCATGTGCTTCTACGTAGTCGAGTAGGTGTGTATGCGTGTTTAAGGACAACTATATCGCATATGATTAGTAGTCATCGTATAATGCAACCACGTTTCCCGCGCCTAGCACTGAGGATGATACTAAATGCTTGGATGTACAAGTTGCAGACTACTGTTCCACAGCTGGATTTGGCGATTTTTCTTTAGCGCCGTTTTGAACGATAACGATATCGTTCTGAATTCTTTGCAATATAATATGGTAACCTACTTTCTGTTTATTTTTTATGCCCATAGCAACCAGCATTGCAATTAATTAGATAACTTTAATTATTCATTATTCTGTTCTGTTTCAGCTGGTGAAGCACAGAGTTGTATTTTTACTTTTTATTATTAATTTATTTTGTTTAGATAGGCCTATTTTTGGAAGAGAAGGTGAATGTAGTAGGATTTTAATGTGAATTAGTTAAAAAAAATAGTATGATTTGTGAAAAGTGTGGTTTTCATGTACACGAAGCATGTAGTAATGATCGGTAAAATACGGAATTTCATGCATTTTTCCTTTCGTGTTACGTAAAGTAGCTTATTTTTTTTTTTACGTATATTCTAAAAATCATTAAAAGAAATGATAAACGGAGTTCTAATTTATATAACCGTATTTTACCGGGAAATGTAAAATATTTAAATTGTATAAATGTTCGATAACCATATATATATGTTACCGTTAAAACGTGAAATTCGTTAATCTGCAGATTTCCTAGCTAATCTGCAGATTAACTAAAATGACCCGTTAAAGTGCGGAATAAAGAGTTTTTCGCATTTTAACTAGGTAATCTGCAGATTAACGGTTTCAGTATCGTTAAAGTTCAAATGTTTGTTTCGAGCCTTAGTTTTTTTTTGTTTTTTTTTTTTACATTCACTATGACGTCAAACAGCCATGTGATACAGATACGCGAATGAGCTTCAAACATAACTAAAACTTTTACCCCTTCCCTTCCGCACTTCCGCTACGGTATGATGATTTGATGATAAACCGACAAACGGCAAACGCAAAATGTGGAGGATGGAAGCCATGATTAGGTTTATTATTATGACTAACACAAAATTTAAAGTAAAAAGTAAGTTATAATTGTTTTAATTTTGATTTTATTTCTATCTTTTATAATTCTGTCAATATAAGTTTGATAAGGGTCTGCATTTTATTAATGAAATGTAATCTTAAATAAAAGCTGTCTCTCGTGAAACTCCATTTTGAATTATGAATATTAGATTTACATTACAGTAATTATTTCCTTCCGAACTAAAACTATTAAACCATAACTTTTTAAAACTGATTTATTTTAAAATTGATTTAAATTACTATTACTTAGATATAGATATTAAAAGATATATTAATTATTAACTTTGAAAAATATTAAGGCATTTAATAAATACTTAATATGAAATTTTTGTACATTTTTTAGCATTTCATTATTATTATTTTTTTTTTTTTCTTGCAGTTTCAAGTTTCCTGTACATATTTTATATATCATGATTATATTTTTATTTATTTATTTATTTTTATTTATTTTTATTTTTTATTTTTTTTAATTTTGTTCACTTTTTCAGATAATTTCGTTGTACTTTATCACATAAAAAGTGTTAATAAAGGTTTTTTTTTTTTTTTTTTTTTTTTTTGTAAAATCAATATATTTGTTAAACTTGTGCAGATATATGTATGCTGCAAAATATAGTTTAATAAAGCATTGGAAACTGTCATTTTAATTTTCATGCATTCTAAAAAATGTTAAAGCAGTTTTAATTATTTGAAGTACTTCTTAAATAATGCTTCTGATTTGTCTAATTTAATATTTCTAGTAATATTTTATATAATTTAATACTTCTAGTATTTAAATCGTAATAGCAATATAAGTTGTTAATAAAACTTTTTTTTTTTTTTTTTAATTGTTAAATATTTTTATTTTGAAAAGAAATCTTTACTGTATTACAATTCTAACATTCATTTATAAAATAGAATTTATTGAAAGCTATTAAAGCTATTATATTTCATATTAAAAATGCATAACATCTTCGAACTTATATTGAAAGAATAAAAAAGATGAAATAAATAAAAAATAAAACAAATATAACTTTAAAAGATATAAAAATTAAAACATATACAGATTAAAATAAGTAAAGAAATAAATAAAAAAGAAAAGAAAACTATTTTTTATCCGAATGAAGAAACAAATACAACACAGCGTGCTGTAAAATTACAACACCAGATATCTTTTTTTCATTTTAACTAGTGCCTAGTAGGTAATGTGCAGATTATCTAGGTAATTCGCAGATTACCTAGGTAATTTGAGAAATAAAACAATTTTCCTCACTTTAACGGATCACCCTAGTTAATGTGCAGATTACCTAGCTAATCTGCAGATTAACTGATTTCTGCACTTTAGCGGTAACATATGTTTATATATATATATATATGTGGGAAGTTCCTTGCATAGCCAACAGATGGCGCTGCCTCTGATGTTTATCTTTGAATGAGATGACGGACGGGAGTTAAGAGAGATCTGGCTGCAGTGGAAAGCGGTTGAGACCGTCAGCGCGAAGGCTGATGTCGTCATTTAGTCCTAATTTGAGCACAGAATGCTCTTAATAAGTGTGTAGAGCCATGGAGGGCTCATTACTTCAATTTTACTATTTGATAGCACGCGTAGGTGTTTTTGTGAATACAAGCACGAGTAGGTGCTTAAATGTTATTTCGTTACGGTTATACTGATGAAGAGAGTGTGTGCTAAGTCTCGAAACCAGCAGTTGGTTAATAATAGAAAGTCTGCTATTATCATTTTTTTCATTGTGTATCCTGTATTGTATGTGTGTTTCGTTATAAATGTTTAGTCTTCTAAATCGCAACTCATCATTACCCCACCCCTAGACACCCAGTCAAGATTCTACAAGTGGGGACTCTGCCGCGATATTACCACCAACAAGTTATAAAAGGTAACTGTTATTGTTATATATTTATCATTGTGTTTGATAATACATAATAATGATTAATAAATTGAGAAAAGGGTTTGAGTTACTATTTTGAATTAGAAATTAATGGTGAAATACTTTTGAGAACACTTTTGGTTTCACTGTGTGATGAAATTAAATAAATACATTACTCGAGAAGAATGAATAGAAATAAGAATTATGATTGAAAAAATATTCTGAGTAATCTTTTATAATTTTGCTTATTACTGTTTGCAATAATATTTTAACAATATTATAACAATATTATTTTAAAACGAAAGTGATAACAATTATTAAATAGATAACAATAATGATAATGGTGATATTATATGAAATATGTGTAATAATTAAGAAATATATAAGATGATCTAAATATTCTGTTGTATAATACAAATTGTTCTTCATGTGGTTATTTAAAAATCATGATAATTTTGATTTGAGAACAAAAACCATAGAATCATTTTTTGAGAAAATTGTTCTCATATTATTTTGTTTCTATTTAAGTATGATATTAATTTGGTAAAAGTATTGAAATATTTTTTGGTATAAATAATTATTTAGAGTTATAATGGCCCAAAACGTGTTACAAGGCATTAGAAAAGCCGATTTAAGAACAATTGCTGAAGAATTAGGCCTAACTGTTCCGGCGGAAGCTAAGGTGGTTGAAATCAAAACTTTAATTGAGAGTTCTGATATTTATAAAAATGATTTAGAATTTGTTAAAGGTGTTATTAAAATGTTAGTAGAAGAACAAAAGTTGAAATCTGTAGAAGAACAAACCAAAATTGAGATAGAAAGAATTAAATTATCCCAGTTAGAAAAAGAAATAGAGTTACAGAATTTAAAGTTACAGGCTGCAGCAAATAATTCTAGTAATAATGTTGAACAATCAAATTCAGAAACTACTTCACAATCATTAGAAAATTTAATTAGAAGTATTCGAACTTTAACCATTTCAGTACCTGAGAAACCGGAAGCTTTGCACTTATTTTTTCAATCCCTTGAAAAAGCATTCGTTTCTAAAAATGTACCGTCTAAATTTAAATCGGAAATATTGATTAATTTATTGGGAGATAAATGTAATCAGGTTCTTGCGTACGTAACCACCGAAGAAATTAACGATTATGAAAAAGTTAAGGAATTAATTTTAAGACAATTTCAACCAACGCCGCGTGAATGTTTAAGTAATTTTAAAAATGCGTTGCGTAATCCCTCAGAATCTCATGTCCAATTCGCTTCTCGACTAAGCGCTTCTTTCGATTACTATTGTAGATTGAGAGGGGTTAACGACGTTAAGCAATTGTGTGATCTTATAGTTTCTGATAAATTATATGAAACGTTGGATTCTAGAACTAAGGAACATATTAGTGTTCGAGAAGGTCAAAATTGGTTTAAACCCAACGAATTAGGTCGGGAGTGTGATTTATTCTACTCTTCTAGAGGGAAATCGTTAATTGAAACTAATAATAATACGCGAAACGAAAGTTCAGAGAATAAGCGGTTTCTAAAAAAATCTCCTTTTAGAAAGACACATTATAATAATAAAGATCCCATAATACGTAATTCGGTATCTAATCAAACTCACGAAAAGCATGAAAGAATGTGTTACATTTGTGGTGCAAAAGGGAAAACATTTCATTTCGCTAGAGTGTGTCCTAAACGTATTTCAGAGAAAAAAGAATTCCGTGAAAATCTTCCTACGAATTCAGTAGTTCAATCCGAAACAAGTCCGATTAACCTAATTGTTAATGAGCTCGAATATGTTGATATTTTAGTGGATGATATCCCACTTAAAGCGTTGAAAGATTCAGGTTCTTCGATTCAAATTGTAAATAAAAATAGCATTCCACATACTAAAAATGTTATTTCTTCAACCACTCTAGTTAGCTGCTTTAATGAAAAGAAAGATGCAAATCTGACTGAATTTAAAATATCTTTTCCTAATCATGATTCAATAAATGTAATCGGGGCTTTTTGCAACAATTTGTCATGTGACGTAATTCTTCCTCGTAATATCTTTCATATTTTGAAACAACAAAATAAAGAGGAAGCAGATGTTTCGAGTTCCAGCGTAGGGGGGGAAGATAGTTTTCTGAGTTCGGGGGAAAGCAATTTCGATGAAGCAAATGAGTGTTCTTTTCCTGTACTCGATCGAAAGGAAAATGAAATAGATTCTTTTTTTTCAAATATGTGCAATTTTTCAGAAGAAGAAAAATTCGATGTCAGTTATATTTTAGATAAGTCGTTAAAAGAGAGATTAAGCGAATTAATAAAAAGTTATAAGCCAGTTAAAACAAAAAGTACTGATTTAAAAATGTCCATTATTTTATCTGATGATACACCAGTGTGCTTACGCTCTCGCAGATTATCATTTGTAGAGAAATCAGAGGTGGATAGACAAATTGACCAGTGGCTAAAAGATGGTATAATTAGAGAAAGTACTTCAAATTATGCTTCGCCAATAGTGGTGTGTAGGAAAAAAGATGGAGGAATAAGGTTATGCTGTGATTATCGTGCTTTAAATAAGAAAATAATTAAAGATAAATACCCGTTGCCAAATATTGAAGATTTATTTGATAGATTAGGGGAGGGTAAAGTTTTTTCAACACTAGATTTAAAGAATGCGTTTTTACAAGTTGATGTAGAGGAAAAAAGTAGGAAATATACAGCTTTTGTAACCGATAATGCCCAGTATGAGTTTCTAAAAGTTCCCTTTGGATTATGTAATAGTCCCTTAGTATTTCAAAGATATGTAAATTATGTGTTTAAAGACCTATTAAAAGATGGTACCGTAATTATTTATTTAGATGATATAATTATTCCATCTAAAGATGAGAATGAAGGGTTAGATAAATTAAAACGTGTGTTAGAAACGGCATCAAAATTTGGTCTAGAGTTAAATTTAAAGAAATGTCAGTTTTTGAAACGAAAGATCGATTTCTTAGGTCACATAATTGAGAATGGCACGATTAAACCCTCAGTAGAAAAAACTCTTGCAGTCCAAAATTTCCCAGAACCCCGTAATGCTAGGGAAGTGCAGAGTTTCTTAGGTTTAACGGGTTACTTTAGAAAATTTATTCGTTCATATGCCAACATAGCAAGACCACTCAGTGACTTATTACGTGCTTCCACTCCATTTAAATTTGAGCAAGAGCAGAAATTGGCTTTTCAAAAGCTGAAAGACATTTTATCTAATGCACCTGTCTTACACCTTTTTAAGCAAGGCTATAAGTTAGAAGTTCATACAGATGCATCTAAATTAGGATTCGGTGCAATCCTATTACAACCAGATGACGATGGACAGTACTATCCAATCCATTATATGAGTAAAAAGACCTCTGTACAAGAAGAAAAATACTGTAGTTATGAGTTAGAAGTATTAGCGATAGTAGAAGCCCTTAAAAAATTTAGGAACTATTTGTTAGGTAGTAAATTTAAAATTTATACTGACTGTCAAGCGTTCACTAAAACTTTAGATAAACGTGAATTGACACCTAAGGTAGCCAGGTGGTCTTTCCTGCTACAGGAATTCGACTACGAAGTAGAACACCGTCCTGGTAAACAAATGCAGCATGTTGACGCTCTTAGCAGACACCCTGTAATGGCTGTAAATACTGATGCCCTTACTCATCGTATTGCTACTGCTCAAGAAAATGATGAGTTTATCAATACTATGAAATCTCTTTTACAACAAAACCAAAATGACGAATATGTGTTAAAAAATAATGTTTTATATAAAGTGTTAAATGATAGGGATGTACTAATTGTCCCAGAGATCATGCAACTTGAGGTCGTAAAGAAATGTCATGCCTTAGGACATTTTTCGGCTAATAAAACTGAAGAGTTAGTAAAAAGAGACTACTATTTTTCTAATATGAAAAAGTGCGTAGATAACGTTGTAAAAAGTTGTGTAGAATGTATTCTCGTAAATAAGAAACAGGGAAAAGGAGAAGGTTTTTTGAACCCTATCCCTAAAGGAGATATATCATTATCCACGTATCACATCGATTTTGTGGGTCCATTACCAACCACTAACAAAAACTACAATCACATTTTTACAGTCATCGATGGATTTAGTGAATTTTCGTGGCTATACCCGGTAAAATCAACTTCTTCAGCAGACGCCTTGCAAAAATTAAAACAGCAAGCTGCTATTTTTGGTAACCCCGCAAGAATAATATCTGATCGTGGACCTGCGTTCATATCTAAGGAATTTGCAGATTACTGTAAATCAGAGGGAATCGAACATGACACCATCACAACCGGAATCCCAAGAGGGAATGGTCATTACTATTAATTCCACCACATCGAGAAGTACCAAAAGAACTCCTTTTGAACTACTCACTGGAGTAACAATGAGAAAGAAAGAAGATAAGAGAATACTAGAACTTCTCGAAGAGGAAAGGATAAATTCCATGCTTGATAATCTTAACACCATTCGTGAAGAAGCAAGAAAAAACATTCTTAAGATTCAAGAAGAAAATCGCCGATGTTACAACAAGAAGAGAAAGAAAGCCCATGTATATAAAATTAATGATCTAGTTGCCATCCAGCGAACTCAATTTGGAACCGGCATGAAACTAAGACCAAAATTCTTAGGTCCTTATAAAGTTGTGCGAGTAAAGTCCAAAGACAGATATGAAGTCGAGAAGATAGGTGATCACGAAGGACCTATACATACTAGTACTTCTGCAGACCATATGAAATTATGGTCCACAGACTAAACTAAAATCAAATTGGACTGATAAACTTTAAAGAAAACGTTAACTGTGAATTTTTATGTACATAATTTTTTTTAATGTCTTTCTCTTTTTTGTTTTTTTTTTCTTTTAATTGTATTTTGCAGATATCCTTTAGTATCCCAGGCTGGTTTACGGTGAGGTCACCGCACATCAGAATGGCCGAGCGTTGTGGGAAGTTCCTTGCATAGCCAACAGATGGCGCTGCCTCTGATGTTTATCTTTGAATGAGATGACGGACGGGAGTTAGGAGAGATCTGGCTGCAGTGGAAAGCGGTTGAGACCGTCAGCGCGAAGGCTGATGTCGTCATTTAGTCCTAATTTGAGCACAGAATGCTCTTAATAAGTGTGTAGAGCCATGGAGGGCTCATTACTTCAATTTTACTATTTGATAGCACGCGTAGGTGTTTTTGTGAATACAAGCACGAATAGGTGCTTAAATGTTATTTCGTTACGGTTATACTGATGAAGAGAGCTTGTATTGTGTGCTAAGTCTCGAAACCAGCAGTTGGTTAATAATAGAAAGTCTGCTATTATCATTTTTTTCATTGTGTATCCTGTATTGTATGTGTGTTTCGTAATAAATGTTTAGTCTTCTAAATCGCAACTCATCATTACCCCACCCCTAGACACCCAGTCAAGATTCTACATATATATATATATATATATATATATTATATATATACAGTAAGTGACAAAAAAAAAAAAAAAAGCCGCACTTGGATATTTTCCTTTTTCCTTTTTGCAACCGCCAATTTTGTCATTTAAAAAGCAAATTTTCGAACAGATTTTATTACGTCGAATTCCACGTACACTTTAGGATTGAGCCCAGAGTTAAAAACTAGTATGTTGTGGCCACCACAAGACTTTCTTCTATATTTTCCTATACAAACTCATTCAGTAACAAAAAAAAAAAAAAAAAAAAAAAAAAAAAAAAACGATTTTTTTTTTTCAAAGATTTTTTTTTTTTTTTTTAAGATACCCATCTTGAAAATTCCCCCCCCCCCCCCGGGGTACTTGCCCCCACATGCACAATTTTTTTTTCTAATTAACAACTGCTATTATCAATAATTCATATTAATTTTACAATCACAGGTTAAGAATAACTCTCATTATGTACATTTATACGAAATTTTGTCCTATACTGCCATGTTAAAAATTTAGAAAAAACACGATCACAGCGCCACCGGTTGAGCGTTTAATTCCCAAACCTAATCAGCACCAGGGGCCAACTAAATATCAAGTTTGGTTAAATTTCCTGAAAAAAAAAAAAAAAAAAAAAAAAAAAAAAAACGATTTTTTTTCTAAGTTTTTTTTCGTTAAAAGTAAAAAAAATATTAATAACTTTGTTTTAAATTATCACAGATTTGTAGTTTAACCATTCGTTTTAAAGGTATTGACGAGACCTTTCGAAAGATACCCATCTTGAAAATTTACTCCCTCGAGGGGGGATTTCACCCCCAGGGGGGTGGCGAGACTCCTACATAAACAAAAATTTTCGCAGTTGACTATCTCTATTATAAATATTTCTTGTAAATTTCATAATGATTACTAAAAACTAATTCTCTTTATGCACATTTATACAAAATGTGCAACGCAACCTGTAAAACAATTTTTACCAAAAGTTGCTAGGCACTAATTTATGTCAAGGTGCAACTACATACCAATTTGTATGAAATTCTGTGCAGTAGTTCCTGAGATACAGTTGCCACAAAATTTTGTCACACACACACACACACACAGACAGACATTTTCTAAAAATGGCCAAATCGTGTTCTACAGCTCTCAAAACGTGTAAATACATCAAAAACCCGAGGTCGAAAGTTTTTACGAATCCAATACTTTCTTCTATTGAATATAGAAGAAAGTAATAAAATGCACTTGTCAGGAAAATTATAATTTTAGAAAGTATTTCAAAAATGGCAAGTTTAAGGCATTTAACGATGCCACAAAAAGTATTAATTTTAGAATGAAAGTCAAAAAAATATTTTAATACGTGAGATGGTAAATTAATTAAATGTTAATGAAGTATTCCTGAGATGATTTTTAGGAAGATATAAAATTTTTTGGCTATTTAAACTGAAAATGTGTCTTTAGGCGGCCATGTTGCCCATCCAAGCGAGATGATGGCAAGTTAAGAAACAAAAGTTTAAAAAAATCGATTTGTACATGCTCATAACTTAGAAAAGATTATAAAAAAGTGCATAGCAAAATATTTTCTTCATAAACAGTGCGGAAACAATTAAACAAAGTATGTTAAAAACCAGAAGATCTGCAAAAAAAAAAAAAAATAAGGCCATTACTTAGGAAAAGAATTAAAAAAAAAACAGGACTTCAGTTGACCAAAAATTAAAAAAATATATCAGTTAATTATTAGGCCGAACTGGTTTTCTCTGATGAGTCAAGTTTATTTTATTTCGGGCTGATAAAAAAAACTAGTAAGATGATAAAAATGTGACCGAATTATTGAAAATTGCATTCATAAAACAGTGACTCATTCTCCGTACATTATGGTACGGAGCTGCATAAATTTTTAATGAGTCGTGCAAATTTTTATGCTCAAGGGATCAATTAACTCGAAATAAAACTCGGCCATTATAAGAACAACACCTGACCGACTATTTTGAAGGTATCTCAGACTTTCCCGCAAACAGAATTTCAAGATGATATTGCACCATACTAAAGGGCGTCTGTGGTGCGTTTATTCGATTCAAATTGTTAAAACTGCCTATCCTATCCCATGAGCACCAATAATTCTGTAAGCAATCATATCTTTTTTAACTTTAAGTTAAATCCCACAAAAAATATCATAGAATTTCTTTTTCAACAGACTTGGAAATAGTCTTAATCTCAATCCGATCGAAAATGTTTAGTCTATAAAAAAGCGTAGGAAAGGGGCGAAGATTAAAAAATTGCAGCCTACAACTCTGCAAGGACCAGAAAAAATTATTTATGATATTTGGCACAGAGAAATTTCTGATATTTATATTAAAACACTGCATAATACTATGCCATTGCGCATTAAAGCAGTAATTCCATATAAAGATGGAATAACTCAATGCAGAATACATATTGTTGCGTAGTTGGGGGTTCGTGAGATGTCCGAGAATGAAAGGCCAAACTTACAAAAAATTCAGTAATTTATTCACAGAAAGTTCCAGAAAAATACAGGTCAATAAACCAAGTATCAACTTCAATTCAAGCAGTAAACACAGCTTAAACAGCAGCTGTCAATAGCAAATCCACAGTACAAACTGTATAGCAATAACACTTGAAGCAAGTCTCTTTCAAAGAGGCTCAAACAATGCAAGCATTAGAGAAGCTGGCTGAGAACTGAACTGAACTCTCCTTGGCGAAGAAAGCAGGCTTATATACCCCTGTAGAAAAGTGTGGAACGTTCCAGAATTCTCCATATCTCATCAGCCAATGGGATTAGAGCTTCCATATTTGGTATAACCCTTATAAGGATTTTCTCGCCAAGGTCACCAAAAAAATCGCCAAGGTGGGAAAAAGTCGCCAAATTTGGCGCCAAATTCACTACATGTGTTATTGGGGCTTTTAATGCGTTTTTAAGGGAAAATAAGGCTATTTCAACGCTAAAACGACTAGAAATGCACAAAATTATCACTTTATCAACTTACTAAGCCTCTTTGAAAGAATTTATACAAAAATAAACACAATTATTTACAATTTTGTAACACTGCCCCCCTCCCAAGGACTGCACGTCCCGGGCAGTGCAACCCTTGGTCAAGAGGCGAAACTAACCAAATTTAAACAATCTAAAATACAAAAACTAAGTTGCATATAACGACAAAATACAAACAAAAATGAAGTGAGAAATATTTACAAAATTCACAAATATGTACAAGTATTTATATACAAATATTTACATTACGCATGCGCAAAATTTACCAGTATTTACATTTTAAATTTTAATATTACCGTTAATTGTGGTACTTGGCTAGCCTGTTATAGTGCACCACCTTCGGTTTTGACGAAGGTGTTTTAGTGATCCGCACCACTACATCATTCAGCCTTTTTAAGACTGTGTACGGTCCGTGCCAGTTGCACTGCAACTTGGGAGAGAGTCCTTTGCGTCGAACAGGATTCCACAACCAGACCTTGTCTCTTTCCTGGAACTAATGTTGTGTAGCCTTCAGATAGTACCTCGTCTTCATTTTCTCTGTTGCCATGTGAATCCGCTCCCGAGCAAAGTTGTGTACGTCCTCAAACCGTGCCTGGAGATCTTGGATGTACTCCTCGGGCGATGAAGGCGCATCGGGTGGACAACCAAACAGGAGATCAAAAGGGAGACGAAGTTCACGCCCAAACAGCATTTGGGCTGGAGTATATCCGGTGGTTTCATGGACAGCACTGCGATAAGCCAGCAGGAACAATGTCAACTTCAAGTCCCAATCTTGCTGGTTCCTTGATACTAAAAGAGAGAGGTTATTCAGGATGGTACGATTGAACCTCTCTACCATGCCATCCGACTGGGGATGTAAGGGTGTTGTCCGGGTTTTGTCTATGCCTAGTAGTTGACACAGTCCTTTGAAAACATCAGAGGTAAAGTTCCTACCTTGGTCGGTATGAAGTTGTAGGGGCGTGCCGTACCTTGACACCCATTGCTGCACTAGGACCTCGGCGACTGTGCATGCCTCTTGATTTGGAATGGGATATGCCTCAGGCCACTTGGTGAAATAGTCCATCACGTCGAGGATGTATTTATTTCCACTGGAGGTCCGTGGCAAAGGACCCAAGATGTCGAGTGCAATCCGTTCAAATGGTGCTCCCACGTTATACCGCTTCAGTCTTCCTCGACTTCGTTTCTGCGGGCCTTTACGTGCCGCACAAGCATCACAGGATTTACACCATTTCTCTACATCCTCCCTTGCCTTGCACCAGTAGAAGCGTTCCCGAATTTTCTGCAGAGTCTTCATTACCCCAAAATGGCCTCCGGTAGAGCTACTATGCAGTTGTTCTAAAACAGCTGGAATTTTTGATCTTGGTATTACAATTTGCCATCTGAAGCTTTTCCCATCATCAGATTCCCACTTTCTGTATAATACGCCGTTTCTGATATGAAGAGAGTCCCAAAGTGCCCAATAACTTTTCGTAATGGGACTAAATCTGGAAATGTCCTGCCAGAGAGGTCTGTTGCTGGTCGTCTCCTTCAGTTGTAATATTGGCCTTATGTCAGGATCTTCCAACTGGGCTTGTCTAAGTTCTTCGTCACTCCATGGATCGGGATCTTCTTCTGATGGTGTTGAGACAGTAACTTGGCAGGCAACCGGATTTATCGGTAGGTATTTCTGTTCGGCTCTAGAGCAGTACTTGCAGCTTTCCGAGCAGGGCTTACGTGACAAGGCATCTGCATTACCATGTAGAGTCCCTTTACGATGACGTATCTCGAAGTCATATTCCTGGAAACGTTGTATCCACCTGGCAATCTGTCCTTTCGGGTTCTTGAACTGGAGCAACCACGTTAAAGAGGCATGGTCAGTCCGGAGCAGGAATCTTCTGCCATAGAGGTAATGATGGAAATGTTCTATGGCTTTTACGATGGCGAGTAGCTCTTTCCTGATGGTACAGTAATTTCGCTCTGGTTTAGACAGGCATTTACTCCAATAGGCAATGACATGTTCTTGACCATCAATTTCCTACGACAGAACAGCACCGACACTCTCATGGCTGGCATCTGTATCAAGTATGAACTGTCTGTCCGGCTGTGGATACGTCAAGATAGGCGATGATGTTAAGGCCTCTTTAAGTTGCTTGAACGAATTTTCACATTCATCTGTCCACAGGAACTTCTGTTTGACTTCCGTCAGCTTGTGGAGCGGTCTGGCAATATTGGAGAAATTCTTGACAAACTTCCTGTAGTAAGTGCATAACCCCAGGAAACTTCGTAGTTGGTGTACATTTTCAGGGCGACTCCAGTTCTCGACTGCAGAGATCTTCTCAGGATCAGTTCTCACACCTTCGGCAGAGATGATATGGCCGAGGTAGCTCACTTCACGACGGAACAAGTTACGCTTGCCTTGAGGTTAGCCATTCTGAGTTTCTCTAGCACCTTTCGTATGTTTCGTAGATGGTCTTCAAAGGTGCGCCCCACAATGATAATATCATCCAAATACACCAGACAGGCTTCATAGGAAAGTCCTTTTAGCACTGTCTCCATCAGGCGTTCGAAGGTGGCAGGTGCATTACATAATCCAAATGGCATAACTTT
Source organism: Salticus scenicus (assembly GCA_963930645.1). Lineage (NCBI taxonomy): Eukaryota > Metazoa > Arthropoda > Arachnida > Araneae > Salticidae > Salticus > Salticus scenicus. The sequence continues at coordinate 351,760,752 of OZ005648.1, read as the reverse complement.
AAATTGCCTCAGTCCTTGTCCCGTGGTGAATGCAGTCTTCTCACGATCATCAGGATCTAATTCTACTTGCCACTAACCGCTCTTCAGATCTAAAGTCGAGAACCATTCATTGCCAGCAAGTGTGTGTAATGTGTCGTCAATTCTGGGAAGAGGGTAACTGTCTTTCTTCGTGATATCATTCAAACGACGATAATTCACGCAAAATCTTATTGAACCATCTTTTTTTCGCACCAGTACTATGGGAGATGCCCAAGGACTCGTTGATGGCTCGATGACGTCATTGTGTTGCATCTCATTTAGAAGTTCAGTGACCTCTTCCTGTTTAGCAAATGGAAGTCTTCTTGGATGTTGTTTGATTGGAGGATGATTTCCTGTATCAATTCTGTGCTGGGTGATGTTCGCTCTCCCGACGTCTTCAGGTGTTCGAGAAAAAATATCTTTAAATTCTTGGAGTAACTTCTCCGCAGCACTCCTCTGTTCACTTCCTAATTCTGCATTCTTGAGTAGCTCCGTTATTAATTGCTCAGAAGACTTGGATTCGGTTGATTGCGTGGGGCGGTTTATGCATGTTACAGGAGTGCAGGCTGCTAACACCTCATCCTTCTTCACTGTTCGGACCTTATCACTGATGTTTGCGACTCTCACAGGAATAGTACTCTTTTAGAGATCAACTAGAGATGAAGTTACCAGAACTCCTCTTGGGCTATTGTCTGTATTCGGGTATTCAATCAGTCCATAGCGGAAGTATTGCTCTGTGGGAGGTGTTCCTGAAACTATTGTCTCTGTGTGTGGAGAGATGGAAATTTCAGACTTGGCTGTTATCTGGCAAATTTGCTGAATGTCCTGATTTTCAGTATTGAACACAGCTATGTCTTCCGAACTCGAATGCAGTTCATTATTCTTGAAGTCCAATTTGAAGTTAAATTTTCTTAGGAAATCAATTCCAATGATTAAAGGAATTCTTATATCAGCCACATATGCCATATGATGGTAACTGGCATTCCCAAAAGTGATAGTCAAGTTAATTTTTCCATATATTTTGATTTCGTCTCCGGTCACAGTCTGGAGTTTAACACAGGGCGGCGTCCAGATGATCTTCTCTTTTAGTTCTTGAGCCAAATCCGCTCTAATGATGATCACGTTGGCTCCCGTGTCCAGAATCATCCGACAGGCGGTGTTGTTAACTTGGCCATAGACGTAAAGTCCATTATCGCCGCCACTCATCGATGAAACATGAAATACGGTAAATTGGGGCTCTTTAATTTCAGGCAACCTCCGCCCCGCGAGATGGCCTCCTCTTAGTTTCCCTGCAGTGATGGTGAAGCCGGGTGATTTCCTATAGTTGGTCGTACAGGGCAGTTCCTCTTTACATGACCATCCCCTCCACAACCCCAGCACTTTATCTGCCGATCCTTTATTTCCTTATTATTCTCCAGGCTGCGCAATCTCTTTAAGATCTCTGCGATACTTCTCTTCATTTCATTTTCATAAGCAGGCGTATCATTTAATGAGACTGCTCTTATCGTATGGCTGTCTTTGCGGGAGGCTTGTTGGGCTGCCTCTATCCTAAGTGCATAGCCTAAAGCTGATTCTACGTCTCTGACGTTGGAGAGTCTCAGCGCCTTTTGAATTTCTGGATCCCGAACAGCATCGATAAAGTACTGAAGGGCTAAAAGTCGTTTCGAGTGTCAGCATGACAGTCTGAGAATGCTAGGTGTGACAATCTCTGAATATCCGCTGCCAGCTCTTGCAAACTTTCGCCCGTTTTCTGGTAACGGGATTTTAGTTGGAGGCGACTATAGTCCTTAGAACACTTCTCTCCGAACCGTAGCTCCAGTGCTCTAGTCAGGGCCTCGAAGTCGTTCCTTTCTTCTTTAGAAACATTTCGCAGTATCTCGGCTGCATCTCCCCGTAATGCTGCTGCTAAGTGGACTGACTTGGCGGTAGAGTCCCAGCCGTTAGCTTCAGCTACGATGGAAAACTGCGTCTTATATACATGCCAGGAGGAACTGCCGTCGTAGGTGGATAGCTTAATAAATTCCTGATTCTGGATTATTCTCTCTTTCTTTTCAGTTTCCTGAGGCATGGATTCTAACTTTTCTTCGAGACTCCGAATCTTGCTCTGCAGTTCATTCCCTATTACTTCTCCGTTCCACTCTTCTTTCATTTTTCTCTCAAGATCTTCCTCCATTCTCTTAAACTTGCTTTCTATCTTCGAAACCTTTCCTTTCAGCTCTTGATCAAAGTTTTCTTTAAATTTCTCCTCAAAATTCGCTTCTATCTTCATAAATCTCTCTTCAAAATTCTTTTCCACTTTCAAAACTTTCTCTTCAAAACTTTCTTCTATCTTTATAACTTTCTCTTCTATTCCATCCATTCTATTTTCCATCACCGTTAATTTACCCTCTATTGATTCTTTCGCTGTTAAAAGCTCTCTTTTCATCTCATCTTGATTAGATTTAATTTCTTCCTGAACTGCTTTCATTTCCTTCATTTCTTCAGTCAAACCGTCTTTCAATTCCCTTTGCGATGTTTCCATTTTCTCTATCAATCCGGTTTCCATCTTTTCCTGTCCTGCTTTCATTTCATTCATCTCTTGACTCAGGGTATCTTTCATCTCTCTCTGCGATGTTTCCATTTTCTCCTGTCCTGTTTCCATTTTCTCTATCAATCCATATCTTAACTCATTCATCTGAGCAGTGAGACCTTCTAGAATTTTTTTCATTTCTTGCTCCATAGCTCTTGTTATCACCATTCACAGACAACCCCACTCCTGACACCAAAAATGTTGCGTAGTTGGGGGTTCGTGAGTTGTCCGAGAATGAAAGGCCAAACTTACAAAAGATTCAGTAATTTATTCACAGAAAGTTCCAGAAAAATACAGGTCAATAAACCAAGTATCAACTTCAATTCAAGCAGTAAACACAGCTTAAACAACAGCTGTCAATAGCAAATCCACAGTACAAACTGTATAGCAATAACACTTGAAGCAAGTCTCTTTCAAAGAGGCTCAAACAATGCAAGCATTAGCGAAGCTGGCTGAGAACTGAACTGAACTCTCCTTGGCGAAGAAAGCAGGCTTATATACCCCTGTAGAAAAGTGTGGAACGTTCCAGAATTCTCCATATCTCATCAGCCAATGGGATTAGAGCTTCCATATTTGGTATAACCCTTATAAGGATTTTCTCACCAAGGTCGCCAAAAAAAATCGCCAAGGTGGGAAAAAGTCGCCAAATTTGGCGCCAAATTCACTACCTGCCTTATTGGGGCTTTTAATGCGTTTTTAAGGGAAAATAAGGCTATTTCAACGCTAAAACGACTAGAAATGCACAAAATTATCACTTTATCAACTTACTAAGCCTCTTTGAAAGAATTTATACAAAAATAAACACAATTATTTACAATTTTGTAACAATATTTTTAATAAAAAATTTCTTAGATCTAACAAATAGTTTTATTTCATGTATAATATAACTTTTTACTTCCTTATACAAAGTATAAGGAAGTATAGTAATTCCTATTTGCGAAATGAATTTTACATTTCACATAACTCCAAAACGAATGATCGCTGAATGTTGCCAATTTATACGTGTGACTGTCATGATGTCTAGTTGTACACCTGCAAGTGTCGCCTTAACACGAGCTCTCGTTTTACAGATATAAGGGAATTTACACGATTTTTCGTGACGTCTGTATGTATGTGTGTCTGTGTGTGTGTGTATGTCGCATAACTCAAAAACGGTTCGACGTAGAAAGTTACGAATTGGTACATAGGTTTGTTATAACATCTAGTTGTGCACCTCCCTTTTTGGATTTTGTATGATTTTCCGTTTTGGAGATATTTAGGAAAATTAGGTTCATAATGGCCAAAATGTATCAAAAAACGGTAATAACTCAAAAACGGTTTGGACAAATCTTGCAATTTAACTGACTTCCCGACTAGCTAGACATTTAAAACTTTCAAAAAAGTTCAGAACACGTTGACAATGCATTTTTAAAAATATTTTTAGGCAACTGTTTCTAATACCTGCTGCCTTCAGCAGCGTTTATGTGATTCAACAGAAAATTTATTTAACTAACTTCTCGACTAGCTAGAGATTTGAAACTTTCAGACTAGATCAGAACACGGTGAAAATGCATTTTTTTAATACTTTTAGCCAACTGTTTAAGGTCCCTGCTGTCTTCGGCAGCGTTACCAGTACAAATCTTTCAATCGATTTTTAACTAACTTTCCGACTAGCTAGACATTTGAAACTTCCGGAGAAACTCAGAACACGGTGACAATGCATTTTTTAAATATTTTTAGCTAATTGTTTCAGGTCACTGCTGCCTTCGAGAGCGTTTATATGGTTCAACAGAAAATTTATTTAACTAACTTCCCGACTAGCTAGACATTTGAAACTTTCAGAATAGTTCAGAACACGATGAAAATGCATTATTTTTAAATACTTTTAGCAAATTTTTTCGGGTCCCTGCTGCCTTCGTCAGCGTTACCAGTACAAATCTTGCATCAGTTTTTAACTAACTTTCAGAAAAGCTCAGAACACGGTAATAATTCATTTTTTAAATATTTTTAGCCAACTGTTTCGTGTCCAATGTCAATGTTTTTAGTGCTAGAGGCCTATTTCAGTCGGTACAGTTGTCGAATTTTTATAATACACTCTTAATTAGTGCTAGAGGCCTATTTCAGTCGGTTTATTGAATGGGGATTTATTGAATGAAGTCCCCCCAAGGCACAACTTTGACATGAGTCCCCCCCCAGGCACAACTTTGACATGAGTCCCCCCCAAGGTACAACTTTGACATGAGTCCCCCCAAGACCCAGCGTTGTCGAATTTTTATACGTCACTCTTAATTAGTGCTAGAGGCCTATTTCAGTCGGTTTATTGAATGGGGATTTATTGAATGAAGTCCCCCCAAGGCACAACTTTGACATGAGTCCCCCCCCAGGCACAACTTTGACATGAGTCCCCCCCAAGGTACAACTTTGACATGAGTCCCCCCAAGGCCCAGCGTTGTCGAATTTTTATACGTCACTCTTAATAGTGCTAAGGGCCTATTTCAGTCGGTTTATTGAATGGGGATTTATTGAATGAAGACCCCCAAGGCCCAACTTTGAGATGAGTCCCCCCCCAGGCCCAACTTTGACATGAGTCCCCCCCCAAGGTACCCCTATTTCAGTCGGTACAGCGTTGTCGAATTTTTATAATACACTCTTAATAGTGCTAAGGGCCTATTTCAGTCGGTTTATTGAATGGGGATTTATTGAATGAAGTCCCCCAAGGCACAACTTTGACATGAGTCCCCCCCAGGCCCAACTTTGACATGAGTCCCCCCCCCAAGGTACAACTTTGACATGAGTCCCCCCAAGGCCCAACTTTGACATGAGTCCCCCCCCAGGCCCAACTTTGACATGAGTACCCCCAAGGCCCAACTTTGACATGAGTCCCCCCAAGGTACAACTTTGACATGAGTCCCCCCCTCAAGGCACACCTTTGACATGAGTCCCCCCCAAGGCACACCTCTCCCTCATTGGGAAAAAGAGAAAAAACGTTGTTTTGCGGCTATAAGACAGTTTGGACTTCCAACGTTATTTGTTACAGTATCTGCAGCTGAAACACATTGGTTTGATTTAATGAAAACTTTATCATGGAATTTAGATCGTCACGAATTAACTAAAGAAGAATTTGTCGATATTAACAAGTTTAGCAGTAGGCCTCTGGCACTAAATTAAAATCTGTCAATGTCAGATTTTCATGTTTTAAACAATGAAATAATGTCGTGTCTGTATAATTTTTTTTTTTTTTTAACATTATGTATTATTCTAAAAGTGTATAAGGAAGTCATGTGGTGCCCACATCAGATTTTTTATGTCATATAATCAAGCAGAAACGGTCATTTTGCCAAGCCAAGCTAAGAGAAAAGCAAAACAAACAAACTACCACTAACACAAAGCAGAACGCGCCAATAATAAAATCGACAGAAATAACCCAAGATCGTTAAATGCTTATTATACAGAAACCAACTTTTCCATGTTAAATCGGCAAATTTTTTTTCCGTAAAGTTTTAAATATTGGACGAACCAAATATTGCAGTAAAATGAAACAAAAAGTAAAATATTCGTATCAACGAGATCTTTAATTTGAGATAAAAACGAACTTTCTAAGTTAATAAGTAAAAAAATGGGAGCATTTTCAATTTAGCGTAAAATTAGATGTCTTGACAACTTTTTGAAAAAATTTCTTCTTTAAGAAATTTTTTAAAAACAAGCTAGAGAATTCATAAATGTGCAGAATTCTTTGAAAACTGGTTTTTCAGATAGACAATTACTTAATCTAGGAACTTTTATAAAATTTAGCTTTTAAAAATGAAAATTTCTTATCTTAATTGCTGAAAAACTGTTAAATATCGCCAAAGAGACATAAATCGCCAAATATGAAATTGCTTCATCTCAGTTTACCCGAAAAATATTAATTTCAAATTGAGCTGCTTTTTCTTTTTATAAGTTATTTTTTTAACCAAAGAATCTTTGCTTTTATTATTTTGTATAATTTTAAATTTTATATCTCTGAAAACAGAAATGAATATATTTTTGAATAACATTTGTTTCAAATCTATAGCTTGAATTGCTGATTTTTTAATATTTTTCATACCTTAGAATAAGAAAGTCAGTACACGATATAGTATCCAATTTTAATATCCTTCAATTCAATCTGGCAATGATAATTATGATGCATAAAGATTTCTACTTCCTTCTATATAGTATACTAGCAGGCTTTGCCCGCTTCGCTTGTCATTTTATTGAAATGAATTTCGACTTTCGGTTTTTAATGGATTTACACGTTGTAAGAGCTCCTGAAAACAATTTGACTATTTTTAGAAAATTTCTATTTGCGTGTGTGTGTTCTATGTGTGTGGCGAAAGTTTTGTTCCAACTAGATATCAGGAGCTACTGCTCAGAATTACATATAAATTTATATGCAATTGAACCTTGATGTATAATAGCGTTTATCAATATTTGGTGTCAATTGCTCAACATGGTGCTGCTATACAGTGATTGCCGCAATTTCAGAGAAGGCTATATCTGAGTAACTAATACATGGAATTGCATAAATTTACAAATAAATTTACATTGTTACAAATTATAGTGCTTATCAACTTTTGTACCAATATCTCAACATGTGGCGCTGCTATACAGCGATTTTCGCAATTTAAGGAAAGGTTCTGTTGCATATAATGAAACAAAACTTAATATGTGAAAAGGCCATTATGAGACATTATGCTGATTCAATCTCGATGCCTATCGGCCGATAAGTGGAGCTCATATACTACATTTTTTTTTTTTTTTTTTTTAGAACTGAAAGGATGCCATCTGCATGGTGAAAATTTACTTCCGTTGGACATTTTGTGCAACAATACCTCTCTGAGTTGATAATATTCAGCATTCATAATGAAAAAAATAATAAATAATTTGTGCTGCGTTAATATGTATAGGAAAATGTAGAAGAAAGTTTTGTGATGGACACGACATACTAGTCTGCATAGAAAACCCATGAATAATGTCTAGCAACCAGAATTATGGAAAGTTTAACGCAAAGAAAACTTTGTAATACAGTTTAACGCAAGGAACAACATCGCACGAAAGCTGAATTGAAATCCAGGACATATCTGATGTAAAGTATCAGGTTAATTCCAGTAAATATAAAAACTATTTAAAAAATTTAAATGATATCTACAAAAAAGACACTTAAAATGTACAAAAAAGCCAAGCTCAAAGAAAGAGAATTCATTAAAGTTTCATAGCGTCATCATAGCGTGTTTCTGAAAAATATTATTATTTTTATTTATGTATGATGGGCTTGGCGGCCATCTTTCAACGTTAGTTTGAATTCTATAAATCTCATCAATTATAGGATGAGTTGGTTGATTGGTTGGTTAATTGAGTTTTATATCGCACTAGTGCTGCGCAATGAGAAATAATTATAGGATGGGAGGATGGGAGTGCGCCAAACTTAACACTGTTAAAACTTAAATTGATTCAACTTGTGTGCTTAACAGGGCTTTTGCGATGTTTTTGATGCATTTTTTTTTTTTTTTAATCTGAATATTTCAACCCCTGTTGAATGGAATAACCATATTATTTTTACGAGATATTTATTCCAAGAAGCTAAATTCAAATTGGGTTAATATAACGGGGGGTGGAAGCTTCTATGCTCCCCCCCCCTCTCTTTCATGTTTTTACGTTAATTTAAATTTTTATATTCTTTATTTCCGGCATTTATAGGATGGAAGTGCACTTAATACTAAATAATTATAAGAAATCATGTTATCGAAATATTTCCGTCTCTGCTGAGTGGAAATATAAATTTTATATGAGATATATTTTAAGAAACTTCTTTCAAATTGTGTGAATGTTTATTCATTACTTGAAAGATGGCCGCCAAGCCCGCATCATACATAAATAAAAATAATAATATTTTTCAGAAACACGCTATGATGTATTTAGTACAGGAAAGAAGGATTTATATCAACATATAATATCATAAGGCACTTGATTCACATGTGAAAATTTAGTTAAAAGGGAATATTAAATAAGTATTTGAATGTAAGCTTGGGAATTTGATATCACACCCTTTTTAGACACAACTTTAATGAATTCTCTTTCTTTGAGCTTGGCTTTTTTGTACATTTTAAGTGTCTTTTTTGTAGATAAATCATAATACAGCACAAAGTATATGTTTATTATATTACGTTTAAAAAGAATGTTTTATGTAGATTTTAAAATAAATAATTATAAGATAAAAAAATTTTTATAAACCATGTTTTTTTAATTTTCTGTTGAATCATATAAAAGCTACTGAAGGCAGCCGGAACCCCAGCAATTGGATAAAAGTATTAAAAAAATTCCTTGCTATCGTCTTTTTTTGAGCTATTATAAAAGTTTCAAATGGCTATCTAGCCGGAAAGTTAGTTAAAAGTTGATTGCAAGCTTTGTACTGGAAACGCTGCCGAAGGCAGCAGGGTCCCGAAGCAATTGGATAAAAATATTTTTAAAAAGCACTTTCACCGTATTCTAAACTGTTCCGAAAGTTTCAAATGTCTAGCTACTCGGGAAGTTAGTTAAATGAATTTTCTGTTGAATCATATGAACGCTGCTGAAGGCAGTAGGGACCTGAAACAGTTGACTAAAAGTATTAAAAAAATATATTGCCACCGTGTTCTGAGCTATCCTGAAAGTTTCAAATATCTAGCTAGTCGGGAAGTTAGTGAAAAATCGATTGCAAGCTTTGTACTGGTAACGCTGCCGAAGGCAGCTGGAACCCGAAACAGTTGGCTAAAGGTATTAAGAAAATGCATTTTCACCGTGTTCTGAACTATTCTGAAAGTTTCAAATGTCTATCTAGTCGGGAAGTTGGTTAAATAAATTTTCTGTCGAATCATATAAGCGCTGCCGTAGGCAGCGGGACTTGAAAAATTTGACTAAAATTATTAGAAAAATGTATTGTCACCGTGTTGTGAGCTGTCCTGAAAATTTCAAATGTCTAGCTAGCCGGAAAGTTAGTGAAAAATCGATTGCAAGCTTTGTACTGATAACGCTGCCGAGGGCAGCGGGAACCCGAAACAGTTGGCTAAAGGTTTTAAGAAAATGCATTTTCACCGTGTTCTGAACTATTCTGAAACTTTTAAATGTCTAGCTAGTCGGGAAGTTAGTTAAATAAATTTTCTGTCGAATTATATAAGCGCTGCCGAAGGCAGCGGGACCTGAAATAGTTGACTAAAATTATTAGAAAAATGTATTGTCACCGTGTTGTGAGCTGTCCTAAAAGTTTCAAATGTCTAGCTAGTCGGAAAGTTAGTGAAAAATCGATTGCAAGCTTTGTACTGATAACGCTGCCGAAGGCAGCAGGAACCCGAAACAGTTGGCTAAAGGTTTTAAGAAAATGCATTTTCACCGTGTTCTGAACTATTCTGAAAGTTTCAAATGTCTAGCTAGTCGGGAAGTTGGTTAAATAAATTTTATGTCGAATCATATAAGCGCTGCCGAAGGCAGCGGGACTTGAAATAGCTGACTAAAATTATTAGAAAAATGTATTGTCACCGTGTTGTGAGCTGTCCTGAAAATTTCAAATGTCTAGCTAGTCGGAAAGTTAGTGAAAAATCGATTGGAAGCTTTGTACTGATAACGCTGCCGAAGGCAGCGGAAACCCGAAACAGTTGGCTAAAGGTTTTAAGAAAATGCATTTTCACCCTGTTCTGAACTATTCTGAAAGTTTCAAATGTCTAGCTATCCGGGAAGTTAGTTAAATAAATTTTCTGTCGAATCATATAAGCGCTGCCAAAGGCAGCGGGACTTGAAATAGTTGACTAAAATTATTAGAAAAATGTATTGTCACCGTGTTGTGAGCTGTCCTGAAAATTTCAAATGTCTAGCTAGCCGGAAAGTTAGTGAAAAATCGATTGCAAGCTTTGTACTGATAACGCTGCCGAGGGCAGCGGGAACCCGAAACAGTTGGCTAAAGGTTTTAAGAAAATGCATTTTCACCGTGTTCTGAACTATTCTGAAACTTTTAAATGTCTAGCTAGTCGGGAAGTTAGTTAAATAAATTTTCTGTCGAATTATATAAGCGCTGCCGAAGGCAGCGGGACCTGAAATAGTTGACTAAAATTATTAGAAAAATGTATTGTCACCGTGTTGTGAGCTGTCCTAAAAGTTTCAAATGTCTAGCTAGTCGGAAAGTTAGTGAAAAATCGATTGCAAGCTTTGTACTGATAACTCTGCCGAAGGCAGCAGGAACCCGAAACAGTTGGCTAAAGGTTTTAAGAAAATGCATTTTCACCGTGTTCTGAACTATTCTGAAAGTTTCAAATGTCTAGCTAGTCGGGAAGTTGGTTAAATAAATTTTATGTCGAATCATATAAGCGATGCCTAAGGCAGCGGGACTTGAAATAGCTGACTAAAATTATTAGAAAAATGTATTGTCACCGTGTTGTGAGCTGTCCTGAAAATTTCAAATGTCTAGCTAGTCGGAAAGTTAGTGAAAAATCGATTGCAAGCTTTGTACTGATAACGCTGCCGAAGGCAGCGGAAACCCGAAACAGTTGGCTAAAGGTTTTAAGAAAATGCATTTTCACCCTGTTCTGAACTATTCTGAAAGTTTCAAATGTCTAGCTATCCGGGAAGTTAGTTAAATAAATTTTCTGTCGAATCATATAAGCGCTGCCAAAGGCAGCGGGACTTGAAATAGTTGACTAAAATTATTAGAAAAATGTATTGTCACCGTGTTGTGAGCTGTCCTGAAAATTTCAAGTATCTAGCTAGTCGGGAAGTTAGTTAAAAATCGATTGCAAGATTTGTCCCTGACAAACACACAAACAAACCCACAAACAAACCCACAAACAAACACACAAGAATCGAAGTTAATAATAATAAAAAAAAAAAAAAAAAAAACATGGTAAAATTACTTCGTAGAGTGTAATAAAGTGAATTATGAAATAAAAAATCTGGCGTGTAACAGCCACACGACTTCCATTACCCAATACTACACACATTATAAACATTTTATATACATTTTTGATTTAAATAAGTAAAAAAATTGCTCTATCCGTCAAATAAGTTATTTAAAATAATAATTAGAGGAACGCCCTTGGGAGACCTGAAATTGAGCTATTTATACAGGACGCCTATCAATTTTCCTGAACTAACCAACTATATCATTCGAAAGGACATCTAATAGAGTGTTTATATAGCAAATTTGAAGAAAATCGCTAGAACCGTTTTTGAGCTACGGACTTACGGTCCCACTTCCGGTTTCCGATGTCCCACTTCCGGTTAAACTCAATTATTGACAGGAAAACAATAATTACATACAAAAGCATATTTAAAAGTGAGTTAAAATGGCGAGTTTGAAAAAAATCCGTACAACCGTTTTTAAAGGAACGCCTTTGCGAGGCCTGAAATTGAGCTATTTATACAGGACGCTATCAATTTTCCTGAACTAACCAACTATATCATTCGAAAGGACACCTAATAGAGTGTTTATATAACAAGTTTGAAGAAAATTGTTAGAGCCGTTTTTGAAATACGGACTTACTTCCGGTTTCCGATGTCCCACTTCCGGTTTTTCAATTTTCACCAAAATTTGGAAATTTCATCTGTACACCAGACGTATTTCAATTCTAAAGTTTCGTAGCTCTATCTTTATTAGTTTCTGAGCTATAATAGCCAGAAGATTCTCCACATACATACACACACACACATACATACACACTGACCAATTGCCAAAAACTACTTTTTTGGACTCAGGGGACCTTAAAACGTGTAAATCAGGTGAAAACCCGATATCGAATTTTCAGACCGAATACAATACTTCCATTACCTACGGTTGTAGGGTAATGGAAGTAAAAATGATTATAGGTATCATTTCATCTGTTTGATATTATGCAAACATGACAGTTTTATTTGTTTCAACCGTTAGTTTTGAAGTTATTATAAATAAAAAGGGTATAAGTCAATTTTTCTGTAGTGTGGCTTTTTTTGTGTGTCGCTTAGTGTATATATATTTATAGGTTATTGCTATATGTTTGGTACGTCGATCATCATGAAAGCGATTTATAAAAATAATTTTATTTACACGCAATATAAGAAGTAAACTATTTTCAGAAGAATACATTTACAACTGCAGGTATGATGCATAACTGACAGATACAAGGGAAAAAAGTAATTAGAACAATAATAAAATTTCTAAAGTTAATTTCACAAGTTGAAGAGTTTATATTCTCTGAAAAGAGATAATATGGCACCACATATTTATGCATATTGATCGTCCTTAAAGTTATTTATTAAGATGTTTTATCACGCCTATTGAGGTAAGTTAATTTTAAATGTTTGTTTTATTAATATCAAAAATAGGCTTAATTAATTTTCATTACAAATGACGTTATTTTGAAAAACGCGTTTTGCTTTTGTTTATGCTTGGAACCCATGGCAACCACTTCCGAAAATAGCATTTCGCCATAATCACCAAAGAAAAAACGTCAAATCCAGTTGTGGACCAACTTGCAACTATAGTTATTTCTTGGAGAGGTGCCAAATTGACCGACAAGCTGGGATTTGGTAAACATCCAGTCATTCGGCGTTCATTTATTGCTTATTTTCTCTTAACTACAAGTGTTATCGCCACTATTTTGACACCGGACTCGTTGAGTCAGCACATGCGCAGATATTCTTATGGTCGCAATAAAAGTAATTGAAGAATACTTTATTCTAGGTTGCGGGTGACAATGATTTTATCTCACAGGGAAACATTCAAAAGGTGTTGTCTTCAAAAAATATTGAAAAAATATATATGTGATTCTTCTCTTCATAAAACACCAGAAAGTGAAAAATTATCGGCTGAAATTAATTACAGTGACCACAAAAAATTATCAAAATTAAGCATTTTTGACGATTTTACAGTGTTAGGCGATTGGTTTGGAGTACTTGGCGGAGAAGCAAAATATGGTTCCGTTTGAACACGGCAATCTCGGTGATAGCGAACTTATCGCCTAACAGTGCTATTTCGCCAAAAAGGCTTAATTTTGATAATGTTTTGTGGTCGCTGTAATTCATTTCAACCGATAATTTTTTCGCTTTCTGGTGTTTTATAAAGAGTAGAATCACATGTATTTTTTTTTTTTTTTTTTTTTGAAGACGACACCTTTTGAGTGTTTCCTTGTCAGTTCAAAAAGATAAAGTATTGGATAAAATATACTCTCAGACCGGCATGATACGAAATTTAAAAGAAAATGTTAGGTAAGGGTTTTGGCTCACTCCACTTAAGTGATTTCAGTAAAGGTTTGGTCCACTTCATCCAATTGTTTACATATCCCATTACCATTAACCTTTTTTACCACTATTTCAACATAAATTTATAAATAAGAACGCTTAATTTTTAGTAGCTTCCGAAAAAATTCAGAAATAATATCGTTATATTTTTTTTATTTTCCATCTTACAAACTTTTTACATTGCATACCAAATCATAAACATTTACCTTTGAAAAATAGTACGTTGTGGCCACTCCAAAACTTTCTTTTGTATATTCTATATAAATTACTGTAGTGAAAATTCTTAGTACAACCGAACTATTGTCTTCAGTTATACATTTTCGGTCGTCAAAACTTCCTGTGTTTGAATTTGAATGTTTCAGGTCTTTCACTATAAAAAACTACGATGTTCAACTGATCGCTACGGAAATTGGTACACTTATTAATCAGGGCAAAATATAACTATCACTACGCCATATTTTTTGCTTCAATCGGATAATTTATCTAAAAGCTAGGAGTGGATCGAGAGAGAACGTTTACTGATCTACGCTTCCGTCGTGGCAGAATTTATCGATTCATATGTTAAATGTAAAATTCTTCAGAAGTTATATTTTTTAGGCAAAATCATAAAATTATAAAACTTATATTATTTTTAGGAATCAAATTTTAAAGGCTTAAATTATATAAAATTGCACGCTATATAAATAGAATTAACCTATTATTTCTTACTGTATTTATTACAAGTAAAAAATAAATAAATAAAAAAAATTGACAATCTAGTTTAACCCATTTAAATCTAATTTTTTTCTTTTACTTTTTATTATAAACAATAAGAGGGCGCAAATTATAAACAATTTACTCGCTTATTTTCCTCACACTTTAAAAAGGTACCAACTGCCCTCGGACATGCAAACGCCTCCTGCTACGTGAAACCCCCGTTATGAATTTAGATCCTTCCACTAAAAGTAATGAAAAAAAAAAACGAAAGATGTGATGGTGAATCATGTAAAACTTGTGTTGTACCACGCACATATGTACGCTTCGCGCAAATGAAAAAAAAAAAAAAAAGTATTTATTAATACGTAGAATCCGCGTTTGTAATGATCGATAGATGGCGCTTTTTCAGCTCTTGTTGTTAGTAAATATTACAGCCACGTGTATCTATTTTTGTTCTTTTTGTTATTCTACTTAATATTCGTACTATAATTTCTCCGCCATTACATCATGGAAAATTGATTGCTTTTGGAAAAAAAATATTTCAGTTTATTCAAAGTTCGATCGGAAGTAGATTTTTAACTGAAGTTGAACAAATATTAGTTTCAAATCATCTGATTAATTCTTTACTTCCATTAGCCGAAGCAACTGAAATTTTAAATTTGTCATTTGGAAATAAATGGAAGCTTAATTCTGGATTTCTTGGTCCTTTGGAGTTACACTGGAGCACACAACAGTATAGGCCGTGGGCCATATAGGTTGATATCGTTCAAGTCCGTTTCAATCATCGAGGGGCAATTTCAAATTAATGTTAAAATTAAAAGAATATTCTATTATCTACGAATTCGCAATGTTCTGGTCTGAAGATGTGCACATTATTTTATAATTAATTAAATTAATTCTACAAATTTGACATTTCTGCGGTCCTGCTATTCTACTTACACTTAGAGATAGTCAAATTCTCTACTTATTCAGTTGCTTATTCTCCAATCAAAACAGTAATTTCATTTTCGCTTTTATTTTTAGACCAATGGCAGCTGCTGTTGCGGCGCGCGCTAGCATTTGATATGTTTTGCTTACGTTTATTTATGTTTACATTATCTTGAGTATTGTTGACATTTTCATCCAATTACCAATTCTATTATTGCTTTCTTTTCGTGTATTTTTAAGTAATCGTTACATTTCATATAATGTAAGGAAAAAATGACATATTGTTTATATATCGGGAATGAGGTAAATTCAAAAATGTAGTATTTTTCTCAAATAAGATGTAAAGTTTTTCTCGCCATCATTATCTTGCGTATTATAAACATTTTGATCAAATTATTTTATTACTCTTTTTTTTTTCCTTTACTTTTTAAGTAGAATTATTACAGGTAATATAATATCAGAAGAAATTACTAATTGTTTGTACATCGGAGATGAGATACATTCAAAGGTGACGTGTTTTTCTCAAATAAGCTGGGCTGAAGTGAGATTATTTGCTGATCAGTGGAAAGTTTTAAATATTCGTGAATGAAAAATGTCTACCGATTTGCTTCTTCTTCAAATTAATAAACTGTCCAAACTGTCTTTAGACAACAACATTAGGTTACCACAGAAAGCGTTATCACAGTAAGTTTTACTCTGACATGTAGCTAAATTATTACCGAAGCGTCAGTGGAGGCCTCCATATCCCTTTCCGATCGAAAGCGTACATTTGTACGGGTTAGACATCTACAACATCCACTCACATTTTTGCATCTGGAACAGTCGTATGTTATAAAATCAGGAAGAAAAAACGATCGAGCTAATTAGCAGAAAGTGTAAAGTACAATTTTCAATCAACAAATGTTGGTTATAGTCCATATTATTCTTTCAGTCCATATTATTCTTGCAAAAAAAAGAAGAATGTAATGATTTAAAATAAATATGTTTCCGGTCTTAAAGGTATATGGAAAATCAAAAAAATTTTGGTTTCTGTTTGTGTGTCTGTTTCTTGCGTGTGTACAGGGAAACACCAAAGTTTTTTTTTTTTTTTTTTTTTTTTTTTTTTTTATCATTACGGCCTATGGACAGAATTTGTACCGCGATAGCGGCCGCAAAAATCCCCGATTGATTTGCAAATTTGTATAAATGTTCAGACTCTGTATAAAAATAGTTGTGTAATTTTTTTTATGTTTAGATTATTCATGGATCGTGTAGAGGGATACACCAAAGATTTTCTTATCATTATGGCCTATGGGGTGAATTTCGTTTAAGCGAATTTAATCTTCGTTAATCTGTATTCAACGAAATTAAATTAGCGTACATTATTGAGATGCTTAAATTTATGATTTCTGTAGAAAATATGTGTACTTAGGCTTCATAATTAATGTACAGGACCTTACAAAAGTATTCCGACAATGTCATGTAATCATCCAAATTTTGTTACATTTCGAGCAATTATTTTTGAAAGACATAGAATAAGTTTAAATGTTTTTACTGCTGTTCTTTTACAGAAAAACGCAAAATAATTTCATAACATTAGGATCTATAAGCAAATTTTTACCTAAACGCATTTTAACGTGTTTATACTGCATTTAGTGGAATTAACGTATATTATAAACATATTTAAAAGAATGTTTTCTCGCTCAAAAAAAAAAAAAAAGTTACGTATAAGCTAAATTTATTTACAGGATCACACAAAAGAATTCCGATGATATTCTGTAATCATTCAAATGATGTCAAATTAGGTTGAAATATTAGTGAGTTATAATTAATTAGGTGTATCATTTTTAGTGCTGTATATAATAACGGTAACTCGTTTTGAGGAACACGCAAAAGAATATTGTACCATTATGGTCTATAGATGGTATGTATTAAAAATATATTTTAACATGGTTACACTAAATATAATGAAATGTTATTAGAATGTTTCAAAGCCTGTTTTTTCTATGAAACATTTTTGCGATAGAATTGATAATTAGTTTAGAGAGTTATACAAAATAATTCCGATATGTTATGTAGTCTTTTTACAGGAAATTTGGTACGTTTTTATTATTTACAAGGCATTAATAGAAAGCTGTTTCTAGGAAAATATATAAATATACATATGTAGAGAGATAGATATAGACAGAGATATACAGCGGAAAGTTGAAGGGGAGTGGTAACCCCCGCCAGAAATGTATCTGTTTATGTAGCGAGTCGTCATATATATGCATACATTACATATGTATAATAAAGAGAGAGAGATGCATGTTAGGATTCACTCGAAGAGACAGAAAACGAAACATTTGTATTAGATTAGGGAGCAAACAATTTTACTGACGTTATTTCTAGAATTAAGTTAAAATGGAGCTGGACTGGGTACTTCCAGAAGAAATGATGATAGATTGACCACCACTCCTATTTGGAATACCGAGATAAAACAAAAGACCGAGAAAGAGACCAGTGTGTTGTTGAAGAGATAAAATTGTGAAGTTTGGAAGAGAGAATGGAGAAGAATTGCAGAAAACATGGCAGATTGGAATCACCTAGAAGGGGCCTTTATCCTGCAGTGGACTGATAAAGGTTGAAATTGATGATGATAATGATAGATATAAATATGAAATTAATAAAGACTATCAGTGATCTAATGAGTAATGAGTGATGAAAATAGGACGTTGAGGCTCCTGATCTGCAGATCCACTAAATATTAATATTTTCCCCTCTTTTAGTACTTTTTCTCAGGAGTATGATTTTAGCACTTGTGTGCTAAATTTTAAAATTTATTCAACGAATCACAGTCTTATCAGAAATATATTACACACTGCTTTAAAGCAGCATCCTAAATGTAAACTCAATTCCTTCAAATTGAAATCAGTTTTCCAAATTTATGTGCAAAGTTTACTTCCAGAACATTTGATATTTTCATTACCTATGTTAAAAAGAATATATAAGCAACATTTTCAGGATGCCCCCGAAAAGTTGAAACGAACTTGTTTTTAAATGACATTTTTAGCTTATGGCCCACGGTCTAGTATGTGTTATCTTTTTTACCGGATTTATTCATTTTTATTCAATAAATGTATGTGAAACTAAACATTGGCTAGCAATGGCGGCTTGATGGAATTCGAATTGAAGCATGTTTATTGTAATTTCCCCTTAGCCCACCAGAGGGCGAGCATTTTATTACAATCGCGGATTGTCTAGTTTATATGATTCATCAGAAAATTTAAAAACATGGTATATAAAAAGTTCTTTTTATGTTATAATTATTTTTCTTTCTTCAGGACCAGTTGACTGAACAACAAAACTTCGTTCGTAAGCAGGCGAAGATCATAGAATAATAATAGAGGAAGAAGGAGCACGCCCATACTCCTAATGCTTACAAACCCCTTCTAGTGAATTGCCAGTGAAAGCTACTTATGCTTCTTATTACCTTGTTGAAGTAGGGCACCCATCCTCAGCGCTATTATCGCTATTTGTTGTGGGGGCTGCCGGGCTGCCTCGCTGACTGATTGACAAAGAGACGCGACGATTCACAAATCTCGCCAACAAGTCGCCAACCAATCAGATTGAAGCGTAGCTACAACCCTATACCCGACATTCCTGGATTTTACAAACCGAAACCAAAACATATACGCTCCTTCTTCCTTTATTATTATTCTATGGCGAAGATCGAAGTATATTTCGTGCCAAAGAAAATAGTCAAAATTCCATTCTCCATGGTAACGCATCTGTTATAAAATTATACTGAAATTAAAATAAAGAATATAAATAAAAAATTAGAATTATTTTAAATGAAATTTTTTTACAAAACAATAGTTTAAATAAAAGAAGTGTATATGAAATCACTCTAAATTATGTAAGATCGCAAAAATATTTTGCTGATATGTTATCAAAAACTCTTAGAAATCTTTAATAACTAATATTTAAAAATATTTAGACAAATGGCAACAATTAATTTTCAGATATATAAATTTTGTATTTTTTTTCTACAAAGCTTTTCAAGCTTACCTTGAAAAAATATTTTTTTAGATGTTTTGCTATCATCATAAACGGCGAATTTGCAAGACAAATATCTATGCCTACTTTTTATTATAAAAGGTAATGAAATTTGGATTAAACTTTTTGAATGTATATAATAGTTTAAACTACAACATTAACAGCTTCTGAATTTTGCAAGATATAAACTTTTTTTGAAACATATTAACAAAATGGCATTTCGAGACATGAGTTTAAATGAAATATTCGTTAGAATTGTATTATTCATTGTATATGTTAGGATTTTTCGGTACTTTCGCATTAACCCCGGGCATGAGTTTAAGTTAGACTAACAAAGATTGTCATAAGGTTAACACAGGCTGCATAGAATAAACATAGGTTACCATAAGTCGAACACTGAACTGATTCTAAAAAGTTCAATTTCAAGCAACATTTTAATCTAGTCATATATTAAAAATACAAACAAAATATAAAATAACGCCATAAATTAAAGGAAAAATGTAATACTAAATGTGTAATGGAAATAAATGCCCTATATATTCTTTCTTTTTTCTTTTTGTTGGGTCTAGTCAAGAATGAGTGACTGTCGCCAAATAGGCGATTAGCTCGCCATATGTGGGGATCTTTTACTCGCCAAATCGCATGCGAAGAAAACAACACGAAGTCCTGTTGGCATAATTGAAATTTGAAATTGCGCCGACGCTGTCGCTCATTCTTGACTAGACCCTTTCATTATTATTATTATTGCAGTATTTTATAATTTATTTATATGTTTAACGTGTAGTTCAGCTTAAAATGGTTGTCGTGGAAGTTAGGTCCTGCAAAATACGCCTGAGCAACATCGACACCAAATTTCAAAAGTCGCCCTTAAGAATGTTATGCTAAAGCTCTTTCGAATACTAAAGTCTAGGTTGTCAGAATTGGCGATTAATCTCGAATACGCCCTTGTATTAAAACGTGCAACAAGTCTTCCGAATATAATTAAATAGCGTAGATCATGACTAATACTATTTTAAGTAACTAAATTAGTGCATGAAAAAATCGTTTTTTGTATTAACTGTTCAACTTTATTAAGCACATGCCCTGAGTAATCAATATTATGAAATGGAGCGAATGGCAAAGTTACAAGTTTTAAAAATACATATTTCTATAATACGATATAATAGGATACATTAAAAAAAAATCTCGATTATTCCTTCTGTTATATTACCCCAACACCCCCTCCTTTTTTTTTTTTTTTTTTTTTTTTTTTAGCAATGTGCAGTCTGTTTATACTTCGAATGCGCGGCTCGATATGAAAGCAGAGATTTGATGTCTGTCATCCTTGGCGTTCTTTTGTATTTGGAGAGCAAAAATGTAACACGAAAATATGCATGCCAGATGTATATTTTCGTAATATATATTGTACGAAATATTGTTTCATATTAACGAGACATTATACATACACTCTTAATTCACATTATTAAAATAACCATGATTTTTGAAAGGAATTAAATATGTTTACCAGAAAATTTGACGATATTTTTCTTTCACTTTTCCGCCGAAAACGACGCGTATCAAATATGCTCCTATTTGAAGTATGGCTTGTGAGGAAGTGAAGTCCTTGTAGAAAAACATCCAGAATAGTTCGACGACAAATTTTCAAAAGTAGAAAAGGAAGTCTTATACTAAAGCTGTTCCGAAGTGCCATTTTAAGAGCCTTTTTAGGGAAAAACTGGCTTCATTTTCAGTTTCAGCACAGCAAAAAAAGAGATATATATATATATATATATATATGTATATTTGAGCACCTGGGGACTCGTGAGTTGTCAGAAAATGAAAGTAGAATCTTGCAGAGGCTTGGAACTTTATTTACAGAAAATTCAAGAAGATTACAGGTCTATAAACCAAGTATCAACTTCACTTTAACCAGTAAAAAAATCTCAAATAACAACTGACAACAACAAATTCATGGAGCATCTATATCAGAGCATTAACACACAACAAGGCTGTAATCAAAGAGACTAATCAGGAGAGCACTTTACCGTAAGACGGTTGGTGAGAGACTGACTGGTTGGCCGCATTGGGCCTGCTCTTATACCCTTCTTTTAAACCCAGAATCTTCTGATAACTCGTAGAATATTCAAGTTAGAGCATCAATATTTGGTATATTGATAATAAAAATTTTCTCGCCCAGGTCACCAAGGAACGAAAAATTCGCCAAATTTCTCGCCAAATCAATTACCGGCAATAGTGAGGCTTTTTAACTGGTTTTTAATCTATTTATACGAAAACAAACTAGAAATGCTGAAAATTAAAATTTTATCACCTGACTAAGCCTCTTTGAATGAATTTACATAAACATAACTAGAAATTCTTAACAAACTCGTAACACTGCTCCCCTCCCAAGGACTGTACGTGCCGGGTACTACAACCCTTTGTCACGAAGCGAAATTAAACAAACTATACAATCTAAGAGACAAAAACTAAGTTGCGTATAACAGTAAAATAATAACACAGATTTCAGCAAAATAAGTGAGAAATATTTACAAAATTTACAAATAAATACAAATATTTACTTTACACATATACAAATTTAACACATATTTACATTTCAAACTTGAACATTACCGTTAACTGTAGTACGTGGCTAACCGATCATAATGAACCACTTTCGATTTTGAAGAAGGTTTTTTAACAGTTCTTTCCACGACGTCATTCAGTCTTTTTAGGACTGTGTTGGGACAGTCCGAGTTACACTGTAGATTGGAAGAGAGTCCTTTGCGTCGAAAAGGGTTTCACAACCAAACTTTGTCTCCTTCCTTGAATTTATGTTGTGTAGTCTATAGATTATACCTGGTCTTTATTTTCACCGTTGCCATGTGAATCCGCTCCCAAGCAAAGTTGAGTACGTTTTCAAATCGTGCCTGGAAATCTTGGATATACTCCTCGGGTAATGAAGGCGCATCTGGTGGACAACTAAACAGGAGATCACATGGGAGACGAAGTTCGCGTCCAAACAGCATCTGAGCTGGATCATAGCCGGTGGTTTCATGAACAGCACTTCGATAAGCCAGCAGGAACAACGGTAACTTCAAGTCCCAATCTTGCTGGTTCCTTGATACTACATATAGAAGAGAGAGGTTATTCAGGATGTTGCAGTTAAACCTCTCCACCATGTCGTCCGACTGGAAATGTAGTGGTGTTGTCTGCGTTTTGTTTATACCGAGTAGGTGACATAGTCTTTTGAATACGGCAGAGGTACCTTAATTGGTACCAGTTCGTACTTTGATCGGTATGAAGCTGTAGGAGTGTGCCATACCTTGACAACCATTGATGCACTAAAACCTCTGCGACTGTGCATGCCTCTAAATCGGGAATGGGATAGGCTTCAGGTCACTTGGTGAAATAGTCCATCCCGACGAAGATGTACTGATTTCCTCTGGAGGTGCGTGACAAAGGACCCAAGATGTCGATTGCGATCCACTCAAATGGGGCTCCCACGTTATACCGTTGCAATCTTCCTCGGCTTCGTTTCTTCGGGCCTTCACGTACCGCACAAGCTTCACAGGATTTGCACCATTGCCTTGCACCAGTAGAATCGTTATCGAACTCTCTGGAGTGTTTTCGTCATTCCAAAATGGCCTTCGGAAGAGCTACTGTGCAGCTGCTCTAGAGCGTCCGGAATCTTCTATCTAGGTAGTAAAATCTGTCATCTCAGACTCCTTCCATAGTCAAATTCCCATTTTCTGTACAGTATGCCGTTTTCAATATGAAGAGAGTCCCAGTGTGCCGAATAACTTTTCGCAATGGGGCTAAATGTGGAAATATCCTTCCAGTTAGGTCTGTTGCTGGTCATCTCCTTCAACTGTAATATTGGCTTTATGTCAGAAACTTCCAACTGAGCTTGTCTAACTTCCTCATCACTCCACGGATCTTGTTTCGATGACGTTGAGACTGTAACTTGGCGAGCAACTGGCTTTATAAGCAGGTAATTATCTTGGGCCTTAGAGCAGTACTTGCGATTTTTAGAGCGAGGCTCCTGCAGCAAGGCATCTGGATTTCTTATAGAGCTCCTTCCCGATGACGTATTTCAAAGGACTTCTGGGTAGTCCCTTGATTGTTTTAACAGGCAGTTTCGTTTGATATGCCCATCTCTTCCACAGCCCCGTCGTCGGATTCTTCGCTTATTTCTTACTCTCAAGACTGCGTAATATCCTTTTAAGATCTGCCAGAATTTTCTTGATCTCTTTAAAGTCATCTTGAGAGTCATCCAAATTGACTGCTGTACTGCTCTGGCGGTCTTTACGGGAGGCTTGTTGGGCTGCCTCAATCTTCAGAGCATACACTAAAGCTAATTTTTGTAACAGAGATAGTCAACTGGGAAAAAATTTTTGTGTATGTAGGAGCCTCGCCTCCCTCCCCCCGGGGGGTAAGTCCCCCCTCGAGGGGAGTAAATTTTCATAATGGGTATTTTTCAAAAAAGCTCGCCAATACCTTTAAAACGAATGGTTGAACCATCGATCTGCGATAATTTAAAATAAAGTTATCGATTTTTTTTACATTTTTAACGATTTTTTTTTTAATGAAAAATTGGGAATAAATTCAACTTTTTTTTTTTTATATTTAGTGTTATACTACTTCTCTAATATGGAAATCGTCTGCATTATCGTAAAAGATAATTTGTTTAAATAATAATTTTAATAAATTATTTTTTAAAAACAGAATTATTTTTTTAATAATGGAATTAAATTCTATATAAATGTAGGTGCATTAATGAAACGGGCGGTTGAGGGGGGCGGTAGCCCCCCTCACACAGAACTAATTATCATATAAAACTTTTCCGAAGCCTAATCTCAATTGTTTAACGTAGCTTTACGTAACAGTACTCGTTATCTTACCTCTTAATCTCCAACCTGTATTTATAGTATTAAATTTCAGGGTAAGAGAAAGTCGTTTGAGTGACACACCAGATTATTTAATTCCGCTTCAAGGTTTTGAACTTTATTATAACCCTCCTAACATTGAATTAAAATAAAATAAAATATTATTAAACTCAAATTGCAATCCGCGATTGTAAGGAAATGCTCGCCCTCTGGTGGGCTAAGGTGAAATTATCATACCACTGATAGCTTTCACGTTGAAACAATGATAGAACAACAAGAAAGAACAATAATAAATACACGTGGTTATTATATTTACTAACAACTGCAGTTGAGAAAGAGCCATCTATCGATCATTACAAACGCGGATAGCTCGTGGAATAAAGACCAGTTTGCCTTTTCATAATACGCAAGCGAAGTGATGACGTCACTGGCCGTCCGTGGATGCAAGAAAAAGATTTCCTACGTTAATCGCCGATTGGATTTTTTGTATAAAATTATTTAAGATCGAGGAAAATTATTTCCCGATTTTAATCCCCATATTTGTGCATAGATATGTATTAGTTATCTTGTGCATGCGTTAGATTGAGTTGTTTATGCTGTAAAATTGATAAAATTTGAATTTTAAATTTGAAAACTCTAGAAAAAAAAAAAAAAAACTTCCATATTCGATCGTAAACATAAACATTTCATTTCAAAGGATCATATTTACAGAATAAATATCCAACTAATATACTAATTAAAAGGAAAATGATAAATATTCTATCATAATTTGAAGTCAAATTTGTTTTCAAATGTCTAAGTAAAGTGTCTGATATAAGATACTCATATGTTGCAGCGGAATAGATTTTATATCTGTCATCCTTTGCAGGAAAAAAAAAAAAAATTAAGTCAAATTATCTGGTGAACATATTTAATTCCTTTCAAAAAATCATGGTTATTTTAACAACTTATATTAAGAGAGTAATGAATAATAGGAAACAATATTTCGTACAATACATATTGCGAAAATATACATCTGGCATATATATTTTCGAATTACATTTTTGATCGCCAAATACAAAAAACGCCAAGGATGACAGGGTTTTGAATTTTAAAATTAAAATTTTGTCAATTTGACAGCAAAATAACTCAATCTAACACATGCATACGATAACTAATACATATTTATACCCAAATATGGGGATTAAAATCGGGAAATATTTTTCCTCGATTTTTAATAATTTTTTTACAAAATATCCAATGGGCAATTAACATAGGAAATCTTTTTCTTGCATTCACGGACGGTCAGTGACGTCACACTTTGCTTGCGTATTATATTTAAACGTTCCATAGAAATTGTCAAAGACCATATTACGGTTAATAGAAATAGTAAAACTAATATTCCTATGTTCATTGGCCCACCAGCGGCCGAGCGGTTCTGCGCTCAAAGCTGGTAGATGGGAGGTGCCGGGTTCGGTCCCAGGTCGCGCTCATCGAACTAGCCGTTCGGAGTTTTCCGTGGTTTCCTCCGAAACTCGCGTAAATACGGGCTGGGACCCCTTAGAAAGACCCCCACGGAGGGCATTCCCCTTCTAGGCCTAGGACACATCAGGAGTCAATCGGCCTTAAATCCTACAACCAACCAACCAACCTATGTTCAGAGCAACTTTCTTCATTCAAAATTGACCAGGAAAAAATATATTTCAGCAATATGAAATTATTTGAATATGAAATTACCATCAGATATATAAAACTCTGTCCGTTTGGAGAGCTAAATGAGGGGATGCACATATTATCGTTAACAATACATAAACTCTTAGATAATAGAAAAGATTCTAAAATTCTGCCACGAGCATTAGTAATCGAATCAAACCATGAAAGAGAACGAGAGTTAGAATCTATTGCCAGCAATAAATGTTTACCATTATATAAGTCAGTAAAAAAATCAATTTTTAAAATATCATTATTTATATATCTGCGAAAGTCCACATATATGCTTACAGTATAAACGTGAAAACTTTTAAAAACTAATTCTACAAGAACCAAATCTTCATTTGAATGCTGGCTAATAAGTATAACATCAATATCTTTATTAACTACTAGCAGGCTTTGCCTGCTTCGCTGGTCACTATATTTAAATGAATTAAAAAAAGAAGCAATATTCTTTATACTGTTCTACAAATTAAAACTAAAAAGAAAATATATTGAAATTGCTTAAAAACTTAGCTTTAGGCCCTCGCTGCCTTCTGCAGGGACTTCCTCACCGCAACGTCTTGGTACTGGATAATTTGATTTAATTTAATTTTTAGAGATGACAATAATACAGGATAAACTGCATTAATCATTTTCTTTTTGATAATAAACAGAACGGAAAACTCATAATATTTTACATGGAGATATTTTGTATAGTTAGACCAATTAAAAAAAAACGCTTTTCCTTTTTTTTTTCCCCACTCGCATGACAAAAATATTTAAAATAAAATTGAGAAAAATTGTGCAAAAACAATGAAACAGCTTGGTCTTCTTGACGGAATTCGAAATTTGGCGCTGAAGTAGCTCGGACGTTCCTCGCCAAAATGTTTACTTACACATTTGCGACACCCATATCAACTCATCACCGAATTGACAACAAAAATATAAATAATTATAAGATAATAAATCTTTTTATATGCAATGTTTTTAAATTTTCTGTTGAACCTTATAGAACTTTATCAATGTGTAGAAAATTTTTAAGTGATAATGACGTCAACTTTTATAAGATACTTAATTTAATTTTTTACAATTTTTTAATGTTCGCGTTTAATTAAATGTATTTTTTTTTCTGTCGAAAGAAAATGAACTTGTATTTATTTATTTATTTTTTTGGCAACAATTATATTATAGCTAATATTTATTTTCATATTTTAATTAATTAAAAGAAAACTTTGCAACTTAATATCTTTAAATCTAATAACTTGATGTATATAGTGTCCTCACAAAAAATGAACAGTTTTTAGAGCTCTTTTAAAAAAAGTATAACATCTATGCAGTATCTTTTAAAAAAATTCATCAGTTTTTGCTAAAAATATGGCCGACTTTCATCACCAAAATAGTTAAATCTAGACCAATCAAAAATAGGAGTGGTCCACCCGGATGTTTTCCGCCGGCAAACATTTTGCTTTATTTATATAGAAAATAATAGCAGCATGTTTTATGTTTTGTCCCAATTCAAAAACTCTTACAGATTTAGGAAAACCTGCTACTCTATTGTTAATGCAGTAACAGTAAAGTTCTTGAATAAAAGCCACATCAATAGCACTTTCCTGGATAATAGCAGATGAATTAACTGTAGCTTTACGAGACTTCTGAAGGTTGATTTTGTAAACTCTGAAGATTAAAAGAATTAGCTTTAATTACCATAATCAATATTTTGTTTCTTAAGTTTTTTTTTTTTTTTGTTTCTTTTGTTTCTTATCTTTGTTATATTAAGTTTAGTGCTGCCATCTGTAAAAATATTTCAAAGTTGAAATTTTAGGATTTTGCTACACAGCTTTAAATTTTACGTAACTAAACTGTCCTGCTTTGAATTTTTTTTTACTTTAATTCTTTTCTTCCCCTTCTAATAAAGAAATCAAAATAATCAAACTTATGATTTAAAGTATTTCCTAAATTGTGTTTAGTATTTCTCTTTTACAGATGACCCTTATAATTAAAAAAGTACTTTTCTTTTAACAGCACATTTTGTAATACTTTTTATAGCACTTTAAAAGTACTTCTATACTACTTTCTATAGTTCTTTAAAAGTACTTCTACAATACTCTCTACACTTTTGTACAGTACTCTAGTGTATTGTTTCTGTATAGTACTTTACTTGCAATAAAATTTAGCGATGAATATAATCAAGTGAAAATACTAAAAGAAAAATACATATATATGTATATAGAAATGCTTTAGAAAGAAAGAATTAAATTGCGAGAAAAAATTTAATAATTGGAATAAATTATATTTAAAACTTAAAAAAGAATAAAATAAAATAAAATACAAATAAAATACAAATACAAATCTAAAATTATTTTTGTTTGCCATGTTTTCAAAAGATGGCAGCAGCATCCATGTAACATAGGTGCGGTGATATAGCAGAGGGGCATTCATAGAAATTGAAGGATATTTCCCCCCTATATATTTACCCTGCTTATATAACGAAATCTCCTTCAGTACAGCATGTAGCAAAAATTAAAAATTAAACACCCATTTGATATTTGAACTTTTTTTTAAAGCATTTCGTCTTTTTCAAAAGAAAATTTGAAAACTTTTTTAATATTTTCTTGTAAATCAGTTAAAATTGAACTTTTACGAGCTGTCAATTGTCTTGTCCCTAAAAAATTTCCGTTCACGCGCAGTCAATTGGCTTTAATCCCAATCATCAACAAAAATTTAAAAAGACTCCCATAGAAGCAGTGGCGGATCCAGAACTTGACTTTTTGGGGGGGCTAAGACTTTTCAAAGTGTTATTCTAGGCCAATAAAAAATTTACAATTGCAATATTCAATAGTGAATGTCAGTGTTTTTTTTTTTTTTTTTTTTTTTTTTTTGGGGGGGGGGGGGGCTTAAATCCGCCACTGCATAGAAGCCATTTCAGCCAGGTTATAGTAAATTTACATTTGGCCTACAACCAGAACTTTTACCAAAGAGAAGGAATTGTTACTTGATACTTTTATAAGATTGTCCTCATAGGGGAATGTGAAAGACTTTTCATCAGATAAAAAGTGTAATTTCAAAACTAAAATTAAAACTATTTGCCTATAAAAATACGTTTTTTTTTTATTTCAATGGTTTTCAATTTGAACAGTATACCAGGTCGCGCTCGTCAACCTAGCCGTCCAGGGCTTTCTATGGTTTTCTCCGAAACTCGCGTAAATATGGGCTAGGACCCTTAGAAAGACCTCCATGGAAAGCACTCCACCTATAGGTCTAGGACACTCGTGAATCGGCCTTAATCCTAAACACCAATACCAGCACCAATTTGAACTGATAACGTGTTATGTATAAGTCGGCACATATTGTTCTGAATTTTTTTCTTTTTAATGCTCGTGAAGATAATTATGTAAAGCTCCTATGTAACTGAGTAAATTTTAATTCAATTATTTCTATATTAGGCATCTTAATCATAAAAGCCCACTGGAAAGTAACTCTCCTAACCGATGCCATTGCTAAAACAAATTATTTATATAAAGAAAATAAACTTTTATTCTGGTTGAGAGAAATGAATAAAATAATGAAAAAAGGAAGATTTAGCAGAAAAGAAAGGAAAAGAGAGAAAAAACTAAACCTATTTTTCTTTTCTAAGTAATAGATATAAAATTCTGCACAAAACAGAATTTAATTTAGTAGGACAGGTCAAATTTCTCTAAGGAGTTCCTACACCATATATACTAGTATAGTAATTTATATAGATCTATCATCCTCATGTTGTTGACCAAAAATTTTTGATGCCTAAGAAAAATTTTATCATCTACCATTAAAGGGGACTGAAACTTGGCAATAGTACTAGAATAGCATGTTAATCGAAATCGTGCGTGGCTTTTAATTATACTATAAATATAGGAAAGGAAATTGGATAAGTTTTAATCAGTAAGTTATATTTCACTAATTTAGGAAAAATATAATTTTTTTAATCAGTTGCTTTGTTATTATTATGATATAAATACTGTTTTGATATTTAATGGATTTTTTTTTTTTTTTTTTTTTTTTAACTTTAATATTTTTAAAGATTTTATATTAGTAAGTAATATAGAATTTTCAAAATTATTTTAAGTACAGTTAACAGAGGAGCAGGTAATGCCCGTAGTTTTAAAATATAAAAATGTTTAATTTAAAAAAAAGAGTATTACAACTTAACAAAACATAAATATTTCAATTATCTTATATATTACAAAAAATTATGAAAACTAAAGTCAGTCCGTCTGGCCGTTCTATCCGGCCGATTTCCTTCATTTTTTTTTTAATGAAAGGTATTTAGTCACAGATATGTCATCAATCATTGAAATTTACTCAACTCCCACCTTACTCAAGTTATACTCAAACGCGATTCTTCCCTGTACATTTCTTATGGGACACATTCACTCAAGCAATTCGAATTCTCATAGCTCCTCTTCTAATGAATGGATCTTGATCGTTTCACTCTCAGGACACTCAGTGGATCAAGCTCTTTCTTTTGAGCTATTAACTGCTTAAATTCGTTGAGTTTGAGGAAAGTTATGCGTGCACAATCAACTTTACATTCAATTTTTTCAAGATTTTCCTTCACTCAAACCTCTATAACTAGAGTTCTAATTAACGTAGGCTGTTGACACAAGTCTAAGAACACTCAGTGGATCAAGTTCTTTCTTTTGAGCTATTAACTGCTTAAATTCGTTGAGTTTGGGGAAAGTTATGCATGCACAATCAACTTTACATTCAAATTTTTCAAGAATTTTTCAAGATTTTCCTTACGCATAGCTAACATTGTCTGGAAGGAAGTACTGTAAAATGATTTTATGTAATAATTACATCCTCTCATACATAGTCTATCCTAATGCTGCGGAGCAGCACGGGGCCTCTAGTTTTATTTTTTAAAAAAAAGTTACTTGTTGCTGCGTAAACTTTTTTTTATGCTTAAGTCAAACTATTGATAAAGTTTCGACTTTAAAATTTTTGTATTTTTAGAATTTTTCAAAAAAGTTCAAAAGTTTTATGACATCGGTTTGACTGGCCTTCTAATGTCATTAAATTTTTGTGGAATGTCTTGAAACTGATACATGCTATTTAGGTTCACAATTGCATGTTCCCGTAGGCTACGAAAGTCGTTTTTATAAGGCATATTTTAATACATTTGTACTGAAAAAAGAAAAAAAAAAAAAAAAAAGAAAAACGAAACTATATCTGGAGTTCTTAATTCACATTTAATACATAAATTATTTATAAATTTTATTTGCTAAATTATCCGTACGTACTCCAATTCTACAAAGACTGCTTTTGATACGAGCGCTGCTGTTACAATTCCCCTTCAATGGTCGTCTTTTCCCGAATGAAAAAGAATCATATTTTCCCCCGCTTATTTTTATTATATCTATGTTCTACTAGGAAGCTGTTCCATTTTTTTAGCACAATTTTTCTCAGTTTGATTTTAATTATTTTTTAAAAAAATATTGTACGTTCTTTTTTCTTTTTCTTTTCTTTTTCTTTTTTTTTTTTTTTTTTTTTTTTGACATAAAAAAAGTTATTTACTTATTTATTTATTTATTTTTGTGTCATAAATAGAATCTTTCGATACATAGTTTTTATAATTTTAATAAATTTTTAATAGTCAAATTTATGTGACAAAGTTTATTTACTTTGAGAAATTTTCACTTCTTTTATTAAATTTAAGCCTTTTCCTGTCTTTGCCATTTATCTTAATTTTTTAGAAAATGCCATCATTATTTTAAAAACGTTAGCTTTATTTTCAGTATTTTTTAAAATATTAATTATAAATGTTTTCAAATAAATTTCTTAGTTAACTAATGACATCTTATCCTTCAAAAATCATAATAAATACATGCAATTTAACTTTTCCTGTATTTTCTTTTCAACATATATAAATAACAATAATAATAATACATAATATATATCGTCCTACATTGATGCGGTTCCATTTCTTTAGCTCTGATTTTTCTAAATTTTATTTTTATTGTTTAAAAAAAAAAAAAATGTTTGCACGTACAGTCGGTCAAAAAAAAAACGAAACACCCCCACCTAACTCATCAGTAAATTGTTGCAGAAAGACACCGAAGGTACTATTCGTCAGGGAATTTTGTTCTCTTTTAAGCTAATTGGAAAAAAATAGTTTAAGGGGTCGTCTCCATATTGAAAACGTGTCAAACTTTAATTTTTTCAATGGTAACATATAATTTTGATTTCGGATATCGATTCTACAGTCAATTTCATCCCCAGATATAAATTTGGAAGTCATATGGTGTGTAAGTTTAGGAGTTATACACGTCTAAACTTTCGAGCTTCTAATGTTAAAGTCTGATTACACATTTTTATTCATATCTCCTACATTTTTATTTATTTTTACCTGGTTTTTTTTATGATGTTAATAACAGGTTTTCCAAACATATTTATGAGTTTCATTAAGATTTTAATGTTTTTTATCTATAGAATAAAAAATATTAAATTTATATTTTAAAAAATTATGTATTGTGACCTATAATTTTTCTAACAGATATCGATTGCTAGCACATTAAAATACGCGTATGCAAATTTGCAGCTCATTGGGCCAAATAGTTCTCGAGATATTCCAGAAAAACGATCGAAGATCAAGTTTGGGGGCCATATAACGATTACAAACTGTATTTACAAGTAGCATTCACAACAATCAGTTTTGAATTTTATTGCAGACGATATTAAGAAAAAAAAATTTTTTAATTCACTTTCATGTATTTTTAATTATTTCAACAATGGTTTTTTTTTTTTTTTTTTTTTCAGCTGAAATAAATTGGAATTTAATTCTGAAATAAATTGTATTATAATATTAGACATGCGATTTAAAAATGTAGTTTAACATTTATTTTATTTTTTTCTATTTATCTCTTTCCTTACTATATTATATAATGTTTTCGTAATTTTCTTTAGAAGAATTGTGATTTCTAATTTATATAGTCGCTATTATTAATAGTGTTGGAAATAAAAAATTAACCAATTAAAATAATATAATATTATTACAGAATAAATTATTTCTTTGAGTTGGACAGAACTTCATAGCTGAGAGATCAGATTTTTACTTTCCGAACTTACGTATGTAAAGGAAGTATTGTAATCGTGACAAAAAACCCGACCTTTGAGATTATGGGCTTTCTATACTTTTGAATTACACTGAATTCATTTTTACTAGTTTTCGATTATGAATGGGTGTATGTGTGTGAGTGAATACGACAGCGCCTAAATCCTCTGTTCAAATAAGTTGAAATATAGTAAGTTATTGTATGGCACCATAGCACGATCACTGTTGATTTTGGTGAATCTAGCACTTAAAAGTACTTTTTACAGGCACAAAAAAGAAATACTCTTTATCGCTATAGCCTATAGGGCCAGGTTTTTCAAACTGCGATAGCGTCTAGATACCATTTTCTTTTGAGCTAATACGCGTGTTATAAATGTCCGTCGCACAAAGTGTATAGATTTTGATGTATCTAACATTAATAGTTTTTCACAGGGACACAACAAAACATTATTTATCATTATTGTCTATGGATCCAAATAAAATAAAATGCGATAGCATTTAAAAGCCTTATTCGTTTGAGTTAAAAAACTTTTATACATGTTAATAATCACTCTCGCACAAAGTGTATAGATTTTGATAAATCTAGCATGTATAGTTTTTTTTTTCTTTTTTACAAGGACAGAACGAAAAATTGTCATTATGGTCTATGG
Organism: Salticus scenicus; assembly: GCA_963930645.1. Lineage (NCBI taxonomy): Eukaryota > Metazoa > Arthropoda > Arachnida > Araneae > Salticidae > Salticus > Salticus scenicus. Next base: position 351,727,011 of record OZ005648.1, on the reverse strand, counting down.
GCCCAATCGTTTTAAAATGCGATAGTATCTAAACACCTTATTCTATTAAACTGAAAATTTATGCACATGTTATACATTACCGTCGCACAAATTGTATAGATTTTGGTAAAGATAGCCTTTATAGATTTTTACAGGAACACGACAAAAAATTATATATCATTACGATTTATGGTTTAAAATTATATGAAGTGCAACAGCGTAAAATTAAGCAAGGGGAAAAAATACTTGAACTCCCTGTAATATTTTACCATATTACCATGTTTTTATTAACTGATTCTTGTTTGTTTGTTTGTTTATTTCTATGTTTTTTTTTTTTTTTTTTCTTTTTTTGTCCAGTACAAATCTTGCAATCGATTTTTAACTAACTTCCCGACTAGCTAGATATTTGAAATTTTCAGGACAGCTCACAACACGGTGACAATACATTTTTCTAATAATTTTAGTCAACTATTTCAGGTTCCACTGCCTTCGGCAGCGCTTATATGATTCGACAGAAAATTTATTTAACAAAACTTCCCGACTAGCTAGACATTTGAAACTTTCAGAATAGTTCAGAACACGGTAAAAATGAATTTTTTAAAATACCTTTAGCCAATTGTTTAGGGTATCTGCTGCCTTCGGCAGCGTTATCAGTACGAAGCTTCCAATCGATTTTTCACTAACTTTTCGACTAGCATTTACATTTGAAACTTTCAGGCTAGCTCAAAACACGGTGACAATACATGTTTTTAATACTTTTAGTCAACTGTTTTAGGTCACTACCCGTTTATATGATTCAACAGAAAATTTATTTAACTTCCAGACTAGCTAGACATTTTAAACTTTCAGAATAGTTCAGAACACAGCGAAAAGGCATTGTAAAAATATTTTTAACCAACTGCTTCGGGTTCCTGCTGCCTTCGACAGCGTTACCAGTACGAAGCTTGGAATCAATTTTTCACCAACTTCCCGACTAGCTAGACATTTGAAACTTTTATGATAGCTCAAACACGGTGACAATACTTTTTTAACACTTTAGTCAACTGTTTCAGGTCCCTACTGCCTTCGGAAGCGTTTATATGATTCAACAGAAAATTTATTTAACTAACTTCCTGACGACATTTGAACCTTTCACAATAGTTCAGAACACGGTGAAAATACATTTTTTAAATACTTTTAGCCAACTCTTTCGGGTCCCTACTGTATTCGGTGCATTTATATGATTCAACAGAAAATTTATTTAATTATCTTCCCGAGTAGCTAGACATTTGAAACTTTCAGAATAGTTTAGAATACGGTGAAAATGCATTTTAAAAATATTTTTAACCAATTGCTTCGGGGCCCTGCTCTCTTCGTTAGCGTTACCAATACAAACTTGCAATCTACTTTTAACTAACTTCCCGGCTAGATAGTCATTTGAAACTTTTATAATAGCTCAAAACACGATAGCAAGGGATTTTTTTAATACTTTTTTCCTATTGCTCCAGATTCCCGCTGCGCTCATTAGCGTTTATATGATTCAACAGAAAATTTAAAAACATGGTATATAAAAGTTCTTTATATCTTGTAATTATTTTTATTAACTTCACTTCTTGTTTGTTTGTTTGTCCAGTACAAATCTTGCAATCGATTTTTAACTAACTTTCCGACTAGCTAGACATTTGAAACTTTCAGGATAGCTCAGAACACGGTGACAATACATTTTTTTATCACTTTTAGTCAACTGTTTCAGGTCCCTACTGCCTTCGGAAGCGTTTATATGATTCGACAGAAAATTTATTTAACTAACTTCCTGAAAAGCTACACATTTGAAACTTTCAGAATGGATCAGAACACGGTGAAAATGCATTTTTTAATTCTTTTAGCCAACTGTTCCTGGTTCCTGCTGCCTTCGGCAGCGTTACCAGTACAAAACTTGCAATCGCTATTTAACTAAATTAACGACTAGCTAGGCATTTGAAAGTATCACCTACTTTTATTTGAATTTAGGCATTTTCATAAAAAAAAATATCTATAACTTCAATCATGGACTGGATCCTGCTTCCTTCTTTACCAAATACTTCAACACGCACACATATCAGCTAACTTTGATTAAATTAAATTGTATTAATATATATATATATATAAATAGAAAGAAAAGAAAGAAAACATGATACACAATAAATATACAGTTATAGACTTGAACCTGCCTCATTATTTACCAAATATTTCGATACACACAAATATTGCTTGAATCGATTACATTCTCTCGTACTAAATTTAAACAAAATAACAAATGAAGTCATGAACTGGAACCCGAATCCTTTTTTTACCATATACTATGACAGCGAACGCTAATTTTTCTGTATAAATCCAAACTTTCTGCACCTCCGAAAACACTTAATCCCAAACTTTCATCAAAATCGATACATTCGTTTCCAAGTAACCCGAATTTGGGCGATATGTTGCAATTTGTCGATAAAGGTTTAACTCATTACGCCATTTTTTTCAAAAGATGAGAATAAGTCCAAACATTTTTGCATCCCTAAAAACACTAACCACAAACTTTATTTGAAATCACTATATCCATTTCCGATTAAGCCTATTTCTAAAGCTTGATGCAACTGGTCGATATATGGTAAACTGCGAACAATTTTTTTCTGAAGATAAGGATATGTCCAGTTCTTTAAGCACCCAGAAAGTTTTTAACCCCAAACTATCATCAAAATCCCTATATAAATTTCTAAATAAACCCAACTTCTGCTATAATTTGCAACTGGCCGATAAAATGTTAATTGAGAACGCGATTTTTTCTGAAGATAAGGATAAGTCCAATCATTTTTTCTCATCTAAAAGCCGTAACTCCAAACTTTCATAAAAATCGCTTTATCCATTTTCGAATATACTCAATTTAGACCGTATGTTTTTATGTGTCGATAAAGAGTTAACAACGAATGCGATTGTTTCTAAAGATGAGGATATTTCAAAAAGCTTTTTCTCATCAAAAAGTCCTAACTCCAAGCTTTTCTGAAATTCGCTATGTCTATTTCTGTGTAAACCGTATTTCTGGCAAACGTCGCAATGGGCTTTTAAAGGTTTAACAGAGAACAAGAAATTTTCTGAAGAATAAAATAATTCTAATCAATTATGCAACCTCAAATTTTCATCATAATCCTTATACCTATTTACAAGTAGACCCAATTTTTGTCATATGTTGCAATTGGCCGATAAAGGGTTAATTGAGAACGTTATTTTTTTTTCTGAAGATGAGGGAATACCATTCCTTTTAGCAGTCCCCGAAAAAACTTAGTCTGAAATATTCATCAAAATCGCTATATCCATTTCCATGTAAACTCAATTTCTGCTATGTGTTGCAGTTGGTCAGTAAAGGGTTAACTGTGAATGTTAATTTGTCTGAAGCAGAGATCCAATCGTCTTTTCTCATCAAAAAGCTCTAACTGTAACCCTTCAGAAAAAACGTTTTCTCAATTTCCGTATAAAGATAATTTCTAACATACGTTGCATTTGGCCTTTAAAGGATTAACAACGACAAGGAATATTTATGACAGTGAGGATAATTTCTTCATCTAAGAATCCCCGAAAGCACTTAATGCAAAACATTCATCAAAATCCTTATATCAGTTTCCAAATAAACCCAATTTATTTCATTTGTAGCCATTGGCCGATAAGGGGTTAACAGCCAACGCAAATTTTTCTGAAGATGGTGGTAAGTCTAATATTCCGAAAAAACTTAACCCAAAACTTTCATCAAAATCCCTAGAATCATTTTCGAGTAAACCCCACTTCTGCTATGTATTGCAATTGGTCGGTAAAGGGTTAACTATAAACGCTAATTTACCTGAAGATGAAATCCAATTTTTTTTTTCCTCATGAAAAAGCCCTAACATCGAATTTTCATAAAAATCGCTTAGTCCATTTCTGTGTAAAGCCAATTTCTGACATACGTCGCAATTGTCCTTTAAAGGGTTAACAGAGACAACGAATTTTTATGATGATGGGGATAATTCCATTCATTTAAGCATCCCCGAAAGCACTTAATGCAAAACTTCCACCAAAATCCTTATATCAGTTTCCGAATAAACCCAATTTATTTCATTTAGTGCCATTGGCCGCTAAGGGGTTAACAGCCAACGCAAATTTTTCTCAAGATGATGGTAAGTGTAATATTCCGAAAACACTCAACCCCAAACTTTCATCAAAATCCCTAGAATCATTTTCGAGTAAACCCCACTTCTGCTATGTATTGCAATTGGTCGGTAAAGGGTTAACTATAAACGCTAATTTATCTGAAAATGAAATACAATTGTTTTTTCTCATGAAAAAGCCCTAACTTCAAACTTTCATAAAAATTGCTTAGTCCATATCCGTGTAAAGCCGATTTTTGACATACGTTGCAATGGCCTTTAAAGGGTTAACATAGACAGCAAATTTTTTTTGACGATGGGGATAATTCCATTCGTTTAAGCATCCTCAAAATCACTTAACGCAAAACTTTCATGATATCCTTTCATCAGTTTCCGAATAAACCCAATTTCATTTGTTGCCATTGGCCGATAATGGGTTAACATCCAACGCAAATTTTTCTAAAGATGGTGGTAAGTCTAATATTCCGAAAACACTTAACCCCAAACTTTCATCAAAATCCTAGAATCATTTTCGAGTAAACCGAACTTCTGCTATGTATTGAATTGGCCGGTAAAGGATTAACTGTAAACGCTAATTTATCTGAAGATGAAATCCAATTGTTTTTTTCTCACAAAAAAGCCCTAACATCGAACTTTCATAAAATTTGCTTCGTCCATTTCCGTGTAAAGTCCATTTCTGACAAACGTTGCAATTGTCCTTTAAAGGGTTAACAGCGACAACGAATTTTTATGACGATGGGGATAAATCCATTCGTTTAAGCATACTCAAAAGCACTTAGCGCAAAATTTTCATCAAAATCCTTATATCAGTTTCCGAATAACCCCAATTTATTTCATTTGTTGCAATTGGCCGTTAAGGGGTTAACAGCCAACGCAAATAATTCTGAAGATTATGGTAAGTCTAATATTCCGAAAACACTTAACCCCAAACTTTCATCAAAATCCCTAGAATCATTTTTGAATAAACCCAACTTTTGCTATGTATTGCAGTTGGCCGGTAAAGGGTTAAATGTAAACGCTAATTTATCTGAAAATGAAATACAATTGTTTTTTCTCATGAAAAAGCCCTAACTTCAAACTTTCATAAAAATTGCTTAGTCCATATCCGTGTAAAGCCGATTTCTGACATACGTTGCAATTGTCCTTTAAAGGGTTAACAGCGAGAACGAATTTTTATGACGATGGGGATAATTCCATTCGTTTAAGCATACTCAAAAGCACTTAACGCAAAACTTTCATCAAAATCCTTATATCAGTTTCCGAATAAACCCAATTTATTTCATTTGTTGCCATTGGCCGATAAGGGATTAACAGCCAACGCAAATTTTTCTGAAGATGGTGGTAAGTCTAGTATCCCGAAAACACTTAACCCCAAACTTTCATCAAAATCCCTATAATCATTTTCGAAAAAGCATAACAGAAATCTAATTTCAATTAAAATCTTTTGAAAATGCGATAATAAAACATCAATTTTGAATGCCGGTGCCCCTCCTCCTCCCCTTCACACACACAGGTGTTAATAGACCCTCCTATGTTATTTTTTTTTGACAGAATATTTCTTATAGTTCGAAATTTCCACATTAACATGCTCATTGAAATTATATTCCTTTTGATGTATTTAGAAATTTGTAGATGAATGAAACGCATTGAATAATAGAAGAGAGCTCTAATAAATTCGTTGAATCTGACCTAAATGATAAAAAAATAAACTTGGAGATAACCCCCTAAAGAAAAACCTTAAATATCTCAGGAACCAATGTTGATATCTTCGTGCAAATTTATATCTAGGCTATTTTGATGCTCTAGAATCGTTTTCTGTCGTCAAATTAGTGGGTTAACATTCGAATTTTCAAAGTTGGACCCATTTTTAATATGTAGACGACCCCCAATGTCATTGTTTCCTACATACAAAAAAAGTAGACATAATTTCCTGACGATTGGTGCCTACTGCATGTTTCTGCGATAATTAGGTAATGAGATAGGTGGGGGTGTTTCGTTTTTTGTTTGACCGACTGTACATTTTTTTTTCTACATAAAGTGAAATATAAATTTCAAAGTGTAATAGTATAAACGGCGAAGACCCAAAATCCCAGATGGAAGAAAAAGTACGACCTGTCGTACTAAAAGCACAGTTAAATTTAAAATAATAATAATAATAATAATAATAATAATAATATATATATATATATTTCCTTATTATTATTTATTTCCGCGATTGGTCACTGTTTTTGGTTTGTTAAATCGACAAAATTGAAAAAAAAAAAAAAAAAAGGTTCATTTGAAAAAGACCGACTAATATCTAATAAACAATATCTCTCTTATAAACAGTATTTTTTCTTCAACAATAATTTTTAGGGGACCTTTGTGAATAGGTATTGCTATTAGATTGGTGTTAGGGGACAGCTTTATGTTTATAAGAAATTCGAAATATGCGTTTAGAGTTATTTTTGATGCTGGTTACGAATGTGCATTTTAAACTTCTTTATATTAAGCCATTGAGTTGTTAGAGGGTGCAATTTGAGATGATGGCCTTGAGACAAATCTAAATTTTTAAACATTTAAAAATACACACGTTTTCGGCCATTTTTGAAAATGATTACGGATATGGTATTTATATTTCTCTAAGCCAAATCATTTAAGTGCTAGGAGTCATTTAGACTAAAAAATTTATTGGTGGTTTATGCTCTCTATTGTCTGAATGGTTTGACTTAGAAAAGAAAATCATTAATATATTTAAAAAAAAAAAAAAAAAAAAAAAAAAAAAAAAAAGATAAAGTTTATATTTTGAAATTCTTATGAACATTCATATTTCTCTCTGTATTTTTTTGACCAAAATGTGTTTAAACCCTTTTGTGGTTTAATGGTTCGACACACAGAAATCTCGATGGCGTGTTCGTAATAATCTACGTCAAAAACTACACAAAATGTATTTTTCGAACTTTTTTCCGTTTTATAAATTTGATGTAAAATACTTTTTGACACTTAGCAAAAAAAAAAAAAAAAAAAAAAAAAAAAAAAAAGTTTGGATTTAGAGAAGTTATAATAGCACATTCGTAATCATTGTCAAAAATGACAGAACGTATAGTGAAGTTTTTAGAAACATAATTGTTTTCCTCTTCACTAATTTAACCCAAAACAGTTTCTGGCTTCTTGCGCTTAAATGATTCATATCCGTGTGCACATCATCGGCCCCAAAAAACTACAACCAACCAATTACTCAGAAAATTTTGCAAAATATAAAAAGCTACCCCCCAGCCTCTAATCTATAAATGTTATGAATCTTAATTTTCAGAAAAATATCATGATGTATATAGTATGGAGAAGAGGATTTCTTTCAATATATTATGCACTTGAACTTGATTTACAAATGAAAAATTATATGATAGAAAATGTTTAAAATGTATCTGAATTTGAGCTTGGAAATTTGATATGAACCGAATTTTAAGAGACAACATTAATTTTCTTTGTCCTACACACCCCCAACCCCCTTTTTTTTTTTTTTTTTTTTTACTTTTCAGGAGTTAAATTTTATAGTATACTATTTATTTAATGGAGAGTAGACTATTTAATTTTCTGTCTCAAGAAGTGCATGTGAAATTTATATATAAACCACTGTTTAAGAGCACAAAGGACGTTGATATTAGCTTGTGGATCTGCAAATCAGGAGCCTCAACGTCCTATTTGCATACTGAGCGGATTATTTTTGTTTATTCGATATTTTTAAAATAATTATATATATATATATATGTGTGTGTGTGTGTGTATGTGATAACTTACATTGTTCTGATGTTAAAAAATCACGTCAATTTACTTCTAATTTTGAATTTAAACATTTCCATCAACATGACTTTAATAATATTACTATAAAAATTCTTAATTTTAAGAATTTGAATGAACGTCTCTTACTTGAATCACAATATATTCAATCTTTGAATACAATTTATCCTTTTGGTCTTAATTCTCAAGTATTTAATAAACAATTTGTTGTTTATTCCAAGGTTTCAAAAATTGATTTCTACAAAAAATTTATGCAACATTAAATCACTCTTTATTTAAAAGGACTACTAGAACTGCTAGGGGTTCTTTTAGATCTTCCCAAATTCTTGACAATTCATCTATCTTACACAATATAAAATCTTTAGGACATCTTTTTCTTCAGAGTTATAATTGCAATGTTAAAAATTTCTGTAAATTTAATGTAAATATTTATCCAGAGTCTCTGTAAATTTACAGTAATTCTTAGTTAAAAGGGAATAATCGAGATTCTCAATCTTTATTCTGTATTTTTACCTAATTTTATTACTTATTTTTTTTAATTAAAATTTAAAATGACTGTTTCTACTTTAGAAAAAGCATTCCAAGTACGAAATATATTCTCAACAATAATTAATTAAATTAATATTAGTTATTAAAATGAATGTATAAAATAAGCTTTTTAATATCTCCGTTTATTTTTATCTGTAATTTTACGTAAGACTTAAGATAATAAATTACACAGAGTTTTCTGTTGAAATTTTTAACAGTGTGGAAAGATATTCGTAATTTTATATTTGGAATTAAAAAGAAGTTTCTTCTTAAATATTTTAAAGTTTTCCAATCATATTCCTTTGATTCTCATTTTAGTGATGCATTTTTTTTTTATATTTTACACTATAGGGTTGAGTCTCTTAATGTTAAACTTGACTTAAAATCTGGTCAAAAAATAAATAATTCTATCTTGGTGATAAATTTCTCTCATCCTGATTTTAATAAACGCCATTTCCACAATATCCTTAATGATCCTTCCAATCCTTTTCCTATAAAAAATTTTGTCATTCAAAAAACTTTTAAATACAATACTACTTTAGGTAGAAATTTTTTGAACTATAATAAATTTGCCAAATTTCTTACTTCTAATGAACCTCCTCCTTGCTATTATTCTGATTCCAAATATAAATCATTTGTCAATCAAAATCATAGTCATATTATTACTGGAGATATCAATATTGTGGAAAATCTTACTTTAAGGTCTTTGATGAAGTATGGTATTAAATTTCGTATGCCTTCACAATACAAATTTATTAATATCATTATTCAATTTAATCTGGACTTGGACCTCTTTATATACAAAATAGCTATTGATTATAATAAACCTGTGAAATTTTTTAATGAGTGGAAATGCAAATTACTTGATAAATTTAGACTTGATTTCGTCTAATATTTGTACCATCTTTCAAATATCAAGTACTACAATTTCAAAGAAATTAATTCAGCAATTCTTTATTTACAATCTAAATTAATTATTACTCATGTTGACAAGGCGGCTAATAACTATGCAATTATTTGCAAAAAGTATTATAGACAACTTCTTTTTGAAACTATGGATATTAGTAATATTTTTGTTAAGATTTCTGATAATATAGAAATTAAAAATAGGCCTATTTTTAATTATTACAAATTAATAAATTCTAAGAATATAACTATAATTATCCTTATTTAATTGTAATTCCAAAATTTCATAAAAACCCTATTAAATTTCGTACAGTTACTGTTGCCTGTAATTCCTACACTTCTAATGCAAACATTATGCTGCTAAATATACTTAAAAAATTATATAGTTATATTGTGATTAATAAGTATAATTTTTATATAAAAAATAGTTTTCAACTTAAAAATAAAATAAAAAATCTTACTACTAATATTACTGGCACTAAAACTTTTGATTTCAAAGACCTATTTAATAATATTGTTATTAAAGACTTGTTTGAAATTATAAATAAACTTTTTATTGAAAATCTGCAGTATCTAAATCTAAATAATAATATAGATCCTTCAGCTTTTAAAACTCTGACTAGATTTATCCTATATCATAAGTATATTTTTCCCCATAGTTCTTTATATAAACAACGTTTAGGGTTGCCACAAGATTGCATCTAATATGTTAGCTGATCTATATTTATATTATTATGAACGTGACATTGAATGTACGAATTTTAGATTACTAAGATATAATGATGATATAATTATATTTTATTTGGATAATACAAATAAAGATTTACCTGTGATTCTCCTGAATCTATCTCTCAGTAACACTGATTTGGAACCTAATGTGATTAATTTCTTGGATTTAAAAATTATTCTTAACCATAATAGCCAATCGGAATTTGATTTGTATGACAAACGTAAAGATTTTCCCTTTAAAGTAATTTTTTTTACTAATTTTAAAACTTGTTTACATAAATCTGTTTTTGTTAATATTCTACTTAATTTTAATCTACGGATAAAATATTTAGTGTCTGATAAATATAAAAACAGACAATTTCGATTTCTTAAAACTTTAGCAATGATAAATGGTTATCCCAAACATTTAATTAAAAAAAATATTAATAATGGACTTTTATACCAATATATATATATACACGGAGAGCGAGAGATAGATAGATAGATAGATAGATATTGGTCTAGAAATTAAATTATGTTATGTTACATTATTAGTTTGATTATCCAAATGGTTTATCACCATAATTAAATTTATTATGCTACTAGCAGGTTTTGCCCGCTTCGCTGGTCATTATATCGAAATGAATTCTCAATATTTCATATCATTAATAAAAAAAAATATGTGAAAAAAAGAGAAAGAAATCAATCAAAATGTAAGTTAAAGTTCCAGCTACCTTCAGTAGCGGTTTTCCTGCTCCCCACACTTTTCGAATCTCGAGCCCCAATGCCTTCGGCAGTACCTTACCTATTTTTTACAACCTTTCCCATACGGGTAATGTTGAAAGTTTGCAAAATTTCCTCCCATCAAAGTGCATATTCCGTACACTTAATCAACACCCACTGATCAAAATTCATCATTCTAAAGTAATCTGGAGTATATTTAAGCTTGAAACGTGTTTTTTGCCTCGCCAGCCCAGAAGAGGGGGGGGGGTCGCGAAATCCCTTTATAGTGCATCTTGCATACCTAACCAGACATGAAAAAAAATCTGAGATTATTTGAAGCAAAATTATGTTTTAAAACGTGTTTTTTACTCCCCTGCTCATAAAGGAAAGATAGGGGAGGTAATTTTTCAAAATCTCTTTATACTATGAGTTAGATACATATAACCGACCCACACATCAAAAATCTCCTTCCTAAGATAATTTAGTGAAGAGTTACACATGAATACATGTTTTTTGTCCCCACCTTCCAAGAACGGTAGGGTGGAATTTCACAAAACGCCTTTGTAGTGTGTGTGTTGAGTATGCACGCGTAACCAACCGACATATCAAAAAATCGTTTTCCTCAGGTACTTTGGAACAGAGTTACTCTTAAAAAATGTGTTTTTGCCCCCACTCCGCCCTTAAAGGAGGGAGGGAGAGGAAAATTTCGTAAAATTCCTTGATAGTGCATGTTGAGAAGGCATAACCAACCCACACATAAAAATTAATCTTAGTGTGATAATTTTAAGCCAAGTTATACTTGAAAACGTGTTTATTGCTCTCCCTTCCTTGAGGAGGAAAATGGGGAAATTCTCAAAATTCCATTGCAATGGGTGTTAGATAGACGTAAATAAGCCATACACTAAAAATTGTGGCCTCAGCTCCTATGGATTTCTTCGGACAAATTTTACCCGCTTGGCTGTCCACTATATTTAACGAAAATTCTTTTCTATATCGCTTTATAGATAAAAAATAAAAATAAAATTCATTGAAATTGCTCAAAAGCTCGCTTCCGGTGTGTTTCGCTATTGCATGCGTCAATGCCATACCAGTGTGCTTCCACTTTTGTGCTTATCAAATGACAATTTCGAAACAGACAGTATCGAAAAAATTCAAGCCCATTTATATTTGAACTTTAATTACATATGAACAACACTGTAACGTACTGTACATAATATTTACTTTTACGTTATTTCCTATATTTATTCGATTTTTCCGGTCGACCATAAAATGACAGCAATTTCACGTCAAATATAATATTACAATATGCTGTGAGACAACTAACTTTTTGTGACTATATGTATTTCATAGTTAGTTAACAGTGATTGGAATATAGAAAAATAAATAAATGTTTAACCTTATCGTGGTACAGGTTTATTATAGCTCCCCTTGGTGACTTTTAAATTTTTGTCAAAATTTTAAACAAAACTACATAATTTATGAGATGTTTCTGTTTATTTCTTTCTTTCTACCTATCAATTTTTTTCTCAGTATTATATAATTTATTTGTTCATGTGCTTTATTGGCTATTTGGCTTAAAGTGGCTATCACGAAAGTAGAGTTCTTGGCGAAAAATGTCGTATCTAATTCAGCATCAAAATTTAAAAAAAATTACCCTGCATTATGAATAAGTAAATCTGAATATAATGCTGAATTAGCTTTCATGCCAAACGTATTTTACGTGCCAATAAATAAATGAATAAATAAAAACACTATTAAAAAGAAATCTAGAATTGAGCTATGTTAAAAAAGATTATGAAACAAAATTTGCGAAATATGTTGGATTTTTATTATTATTATTTAGTTTTGATAATGACGTCATTTTGTCATAGCCTAAGAAAATTCATTATTTAATATTTCTTTTACTATTCGCGTCAAAATATATTTTATTATCCGCGTTTGTAATGATCGATAGATGACGCTTTCTCAACTGCAGTTGTTAGTAAATATAATTAGCCACGTGTCTTCATTTATTGTTCTTTCTTGTTGTTCTATCGTTGTTTCAGCGTGAAAGCTATCAGTGGTATGATATATTCACCTTAGCCCACCAGAGGGCGAGCATTTCATTACAATCGCGGATATGTCATAAAATAAATCAACTCGTATTTTTTTATTTTTTTTTTTTGGCAACAATTAAAAATTAAAATAATTATTTTTAAAACGTTATTTTAAGAGAAATATCTATATTATACATAGAAGATATAATATAGATATCGTTTTGCTTCCCCCCCCCCTCTCCTTGGGGACTGAATTTCTAAAATTCCAAAAATTGGTTTTTAGGTATTTGTGTTAGCTATATTTTAAAGCAAAAATTTTAC